>CM046869.1:10811911-12011911 GCA_025617745.1 Heliocidaris erythrogramma
GTAGTGAGATTTATCAACTGTTACAGGCAAATCTTATATTAAATTTTATGGAATCGAAAAAAACAAAATTTTATAGTTAAGTTCAACATTTATTTTCCAAAAAAATATTCAAAAGTTCACAAAATCTTTGAACAATAAAACTATGTTTTATTGCAGAAACTGACAAAGCATTGGCAAGTTACAAATTTTTCACACAAAAATACATGTATTAGTACCAGTAGCAATGAATGTGATAGTTACTATATGCAAGTGCATATTGCCAGTGGTCACATTGCTACATAAGCCCCCATAGCCCGGCAAAATGCTACAGACAGTAAACTCTCATTATAAATTTAAGAACTCTATTACATGTATAAGACAGTTTTATCATAAACAATATTTTTCCCACCAGACTCAAATGCTCCTTTCTCTGTGTTCCTTTTTTTTTTATGCTGTGGTCCAATATGAGATTCTTGATAAGTAAGCAAATTTTATGAGTCTAATCAATATCATTTAAGAAACAGATGAATATGATGATGGACTTGCTCATTTCAATCAGAAATGATCCTTTCACTCACTGAATAATATTTGACAATGTCTGCAAAGTAACCCATAATAAGGAGAGAGAAACGAAGTCATTGTACCCATCACTATGTTGTTTGTTTTATGATTATCACAGATGCATGTAACTGTATCTCCACCAGTATCTTTAATTAATGAAAATAAAATTGCACGAGTAACTTTGGCATATGGATGTAAATACATGGATTCAGTGTTGTCTGCAAGGGGCTTGGGTTTGATCGGGGTACTGAGTTCTTGTCTGTAGGTATCACGTGCTGGATCCTCATTTGAACACTCGGCAATGTGAAGATTGGAGTCATCAACCTGTTTAAGGGGCAGAGTGTGGTTGAGCAGTATCTCGTGGTATTGGGGGCTTGCACTGTTTGACATTCTGAAATGAGAAGGGAGGGGAAAAGTTAATCAAAAGTAGACAGTTACAATAAAAAAATAAATATCAAGTAACAGAGTCTGATGATGGAAAATGCATGAAAAGTTTTCAACTCTGTTTCTTTATATATATTATATATATATATATATATATATCAAATTAATCTTACATTTGCACAGATTTGCAAAGCAGTTGACTGCTAATCATTAGATCAACATTGGTTCAATCATTCTTTGTTACCTTAGTTTCACAATCATAAAAGTTAAGAATATAATTTCGGCCCAACAAATTTTAGCTTTGATATTAGGAGACATCAAAAAAAAATGCATAAAATGAGAATTGCCTGTACCATTCACGTAAATATAAACAAGATTCAAATAAAAATAAATAAAATTTAAAAAAAAAGCTATAAATGCATATAATATAATGTATTATTTGTATCTAAACCCTGCATGTTGTGGTGCCATAATGTTGCATGAACATTAGTTACCTTTATAAGATGTTGGGGAAAGTTGAACAGTGTTGGCACAGCATGAGCGGAGCCGGAGCCGAGTTGTCGGACCAGTACGATCGAAGCATTCCTCTGCAAAGTGGTCGCAGCATTGGACGAATACTGACCAGGTGTCCAGTTGTCTCTTCTCATGTTCACGATCCATCTCTTTAGGAGAGAACTATCACTCTTGGAAATCTGAAAGTGGGAAAATAAAAACATAAGATCACAATTAATTTCTAGGAATTAATCCTAATTGAAAAAGAATCTCTTTGGAAATACAAACTACATTGTAAGAAAAATCAGAAATGTTTGATAAAGAAATAAAAGAAATTGTTTAATAATTTAATCAATACATTACTTTTTAAGTTAAAGGGCAATCCAACCTTGGTAATAAGATGATTTGTGTGAACGCAGAAAAATAAGAAAAATAGGATGGTGAAAGTTTGAAAGAAATCGGACAAGGACTAAGAAAGTTATGGATGTTTGAAAAATGAGATCACTACATCTATGCAAATCTCAAATTGTGACATTTTTGTGGACAATCTCTCCCGTTTGTCGTACACAAAAATATCATTAATTTGCAGTTTTATTTGAGGCGCTTTTACCCTCGGGCCGTAATATATTGGAGATAGCATATTGTTAATGTAGTGGTCCTCATAAAAGAAAAAGATCTACTGAGTAGGCCCTAATACATTTTGTTATTCATTATTGCTTGTCCGATTTCGTTCAAACTTTCACCAATCTGCTTCTCGATTTTTCCTCTTTCTTTTAAAGCAACTTGCTATTAATTAAGGTTGGATTTCCCTTTAACATCAGAATTCAGGTCAACCTCACTAACACAATTACACCACATATTACTCATACTTCTAAGAAAATCGACAATTAACGCGTTAACGACAGCCATGACAGTGTCACTCATCTCATGACCATCGCATCTTCAGTCATGTCAGTTCAGGGAAGTCATGCCATGGAAGTGAAGAAGAGTGAAGACGTAGACTGAACTTCTGAAGCGAAGTCTTCACAATCACAGACACAGCTCACTCTGTTTCACTGTGAGTATTAATTACTAACTTAGATTTACCTATTAGGCCTTAAAGTTACATGTCATGACCGAGTTAGATTTCTCTCTAAAGTCTAAGTCTAACTTTACTGTCAATAAATAACTGTCACAAAGTTTCACTGTCATGACCTGATGACTGAGTGTCAGTCATGTCAGTGTCACAATTTTTACTGTTCTTAAAATGGTTAAATTAGCTGCTTAGATCTCTTTAACAACTATTCTTTAGGAATGTCAGAAAGGTATGAAATGGTAATATTCATTAATTTAATTAAACAAGTTATTTATCTTTACTCAATGAGCGATTTTCATAAGACCACATCATGAAAACTGCAGCGAGTAATTAAAATAAAACGGTAAAATGAACAGATGGGACTACGTACTACAAAAAGTCAAGTATCACGAAGAGAGTCGACATTGTCAAAACATCATAAATTATAACTTATTACTGAATTAATCAGATCAAACTAACCTGTGGAAAGTTTTCCCGCATCCTTTCTTCTGACGGTTAGTACAGTTATATGCCGTGCAAAACGGCATGGCGATGAAAATTACTCAAAGTTCATGAATAGAATCTACATGTTTAAATGAATTATTGCGCTTGACGATCCGCTATCTGAAGGACTAACCAAGATGGCGGATATCACGTGACCACGTACGAGCGACGGCGATAGTTTCGCACCCGCACAAGCCTTCTACGTCTTTTGGAGTTCTGTGACAGGGACCGAATTTTTAAGGACAAAACTCTTTTTTTACCATTCGCTCCCTTTACTTGCTGGAAAACTGTGGCCATACATAGAATATAAACCAGGCAATCAATTAATGGCAAATTCAAATTCAATTAATTACACAGAAAAAAAAACACCCAGAAGAAACATTGGGAACATTACACAAGGAAAGGCGGACGGGACTAGGCCTACAACTGTTAAAAATTATAAAAGTGAACAGCTGCTGTCATTCCTTTCCTAAGTTACTTGGTAAAGCACATTCACGACATAATTTATTTTCAAACTTGGAAAATGTACAAATAAATAATATAAAATTACTGCTTTGTAACAAGATGAATTACGCACCAATTCTAGCCAATGAGATGCAATTTTATGAAGCATAAAATTCAGGTTAGGCCTACACCACGTAGCGCGTTACACGTCGTACACAAAATAGACTATGACAAGCTAAAATGGAGTAGACAAAGGGCTTTTCATAAACCGAGCCTCCGCGTCATCACGATGGCCTGGATACGTATGACTCCTTTCCTTTAATTTTGTTTTCTTTACTTTCTTCTGCTTCTTCTTCTTCTTTTCTTTTTTTTTCTTTTTTCTTCCTTTTCCCCCTTCTTTCTTCCCCCTCTTTTTTAAATATCTTAAATATAAACTTCCATTCATTGGCAGGGACCGCGGAACGTATGGCAGTGCAAAAATGTGGTTATACACGCAGCCCCCCACTCAGCCCCTCCACTTTCCAAGACGTTACGCGGATAAGGGTGGGGGTACTTCCGGCCCGTGCCCTCCCTACCCCCCCCCCCCCCCCTTGGAAGGAAAGTATGCATTTTGACCATGTACGATCCGCCTTTTGTCGATTGTGCCCCCCTTTTAGAATGCAAACCTTTCTTGCTTGTCAAAGAATTATGCAGGGACTCCCATAACCACACACTCCTGAGCGAATTTTGGAGGTCTGAGGAAAAAAAAAATTGTCGCCACATCCCCCAACTCCCCTCCCCCACCACTGAGCGACTTTCCAAGAACCTGGCAAGACCAAAAAAATACAGGTCTGCCTTTTCCAAAAGTTGACAAACCTGCACTTGTGTGCCCCGCCTTATACTAAATTCTGGATCCGCCCCTGAACATGTGAGTATGTCTTTATCCAAAGCTTGCATGAGTTCTGAAAAAAATAAATTTTCATCTTGATGAAGATTAATGATATGGATATAATAATGTTCCAGTACAATATCCATGCATAGACCTAGAGGGGGCGATTTGATCTTGCCATGTTTCTCTGGTTTAATACTCAGAGAAATTACGGCCATGAAAACATAATTACGTGCCCTGTAAAGGATGCAAAAATGAGGGGAAAAATGAATATGTCATTTTATTTTCAGGGGGATTATGCCCCCCTTATATGGGTCTTGGGAGGACCGACGGATTGACTTTTCCTCTAATCCCCCCCCCCCCCCCCCCCCCCCCCCATTCCAATGTCATCCATCACCACCAGAGCGAGGGGAGAAGGGATTAATATCATTATACGTATTCATATCATCGTGAAATAATTTAGAACGAATTTTTTGTTTTTGTTGTTGGTTTTTTGTTTGTTTGTTTGTTGTTGTTGTTTTTTGGGGCTCCTTCTTTACACCGTTGCAACCGATATTCCTAAGTGACGTGATCTCCTACACCTCCCCTCCCCCGAATGATGTCTACATATCAGTTCAGTCTGTCATATAAGGGAATGAATTGAGGCGATATACCATAACATCTTTCCAAAGGTATGAAGGCCATTCCCCATTCATGTCATTTCAGCTGTTGGTGTTGTCGTATAAGTTATGCGACAACCACCAACAGCTGAAATGACAAATGTGCGGTTAGGTAAAATATATAAAGCCTAAACACTACCCTAACCCTAACCCTACACTCCAAAGTCTACCCCCCCCCCCCCTTCCGCGGATCTTTTTCTTATCATCTCTGAATTTGATATCCTTTTTCTTGATTTTTGCTTTTTTGGACACCATAAACGCGTCATCCGGGTTATGTGCTTCAGCGAGACGTAACCCCCCCCCCCCCCAAGCGAGTACAGTGAACTCTTGTTACATACACACAAAACTGTGTATGTGAAGCTACAAAATAACTCAACCATGGGCGCAAATCCAGGCGGGGAGGGGGGGGGGGGGGGTGGGGGCTGACACTTTGATATCTACATTAAGACATTAGGCCTATAAAGTAAGCATATCAATGCAAATATAATTATTTCTTTTCAGTTCATATGGCATAACCATGGGCGCAAATCCAGGCGGGGAGGGGGGGGGGGGGTTTGGGGTTGGTGACACTTTGATATCTACATTAAGACATTAGGCCTAAAGTAAGCATATCAATGTAAATATAATTATTTCTTTTCAGTTCATATGGCATAACCATGGGCGCAAATCCAGGCGGGGAGGGGGGGGGGGGGGGCAGAGGGACACGTCCCCCATGATTTCGAAGATAAGCCAATGCCCCCCCCCCCCCACAAATTCTGGAATAGGACCTTTTTTTTTTTGCTTGTCAGATAATTTTGGAGGAAAACTAGACTCCCAAAATGTGATGTGATAACCCCATTTTTTGTGCTTGTCAGAGAATTTTGGAGGAACCCTACACTCCAAAATGTACCCCCCTTTTTTGCTTGTCAGAGAATTCTGGAGGAAATCTAGACCCCTGAATGTGATATGATAAACCCCCCCCCCCCCCTTTTTTTTTTGCTTGTCAGAGAATTTTTGGGGAAAACTAGACCCCACTGAAATATGTGATAACCTTTTTTTTTTCCTTTGTTGTTGTTGTTGTTGCAGTTGTCATAAAATTTTCAGACATTTCGGACAGGTACAAAAGTTAAATCACGTGGTGACCCCCCCCCCCCCTCCGTATTTCAAAATGGATTTGCGCCACTGCATATGCCTACCTCAAATTGATTAAGCAATTACAAACAAATGAAAGAGAAATTTAATTCAGATTTTAAAATCTGATGTTTCCATAACACGTTTTTGGTCTGCTTCCATCTTTCTGTTTAAAGTTTTCTTTCAGATGATGAAATCTCGCTATCGTTATCTGTGAGGTCTGACCCCGTTTCATAAAATGGTTATCAGTAACAACTACAATTCTTTGACAAATTTGCTCTCAGCCAAACAGAAACAAGAATTTCAGTAGCTTATAACAGTTATTGCAACTTGTTATTGATAACAAGTGTATGAAACAGGGCCCTGACCCACACTTTATAGTAGGCCAATGCTTGGACATTTTTTTTCTCTTCTTTGTCAACTGTCGCACCACCTGTTACAATTATGTATGTATGGCATTAAAATTGAACGCATCTTGCACATACTGGTAGTATGTCGGACAAACCTCTACCAGCATTTATAGTCTTCATCACGTATGAGGAGCCTCGGCTTGCTTCCTTTTCTCTAATTATCTAAACCTGCGAAGAGCTATACGGATCGAGGGGGGGGGGGGGGCACTCCGCACTCAACTATATAAGCCAGTTCGGGGTTAGCGCATGGTACAAATGACCCCAAATATCCACAGATATTTTAGACATGGAGGGTCCCTTTATGTGCACTTCAGAAAAATAACTCTGGGAGTGATAGAGGTGCCTCATATGCATGAATAGCTTTTGTTTCCCCCTTTAAAAAGAATACTTCCACCTGGATATCATGGAATGCACCATTAGTGCATAATTGAATAATGATTACATGACATTCATGAGCACATATCGAATATTAGTGTCAGTGGTTTTTAGAATTTGGTACAGATGACCTTTATCTGCTCATGCTCAGATTACATCTCCGAAGTGGCTTATTGCTGTACACAAGCGCGACCACAGGTTTTCCAAACCACCCCTAAACAAATTTTATTCATTGGTCAAATTTACTTCATATTCAAGGATTTTCGCGTGCTTTTTTGAAAATTTTACCCACTAAACAACCCGTAAAACATACCCCTAAATAAGGTCTGCCTCAGTTAAACCTCTAAAAAGTCAAGGTTTGACCACCATAAACATTTAACCCTTAACAAGGTCCGCGGGACAAGGTTTACCTCAATTTAAATTATAAACCTCTCAAACATACCTGTCAATAGCTATAACTGTTATTTCTTCATTGGATATACTTGTGTATAATAACAAAGGATGATAACTACAATGTCTGTTTCTGAAAACATCTTAGAATAATTTATGTAGAAAAAAGAAATATGAACACGATTAAAACATACATGTAATCTCGTTCCTGATTATAAGAGAACGAGTTCTGTAGCACTGTAAGCTATAGCTGTGCATACACATCGCGATATCGATCCGCGCTGCAGATCTTCTTTTATACGTACGCATGTAATCGAGATCGTCTGGAGTATAACGGACCTGGGCCTGGGAATACTGGTAGTAGGTGGTGGTGGTTGTCGGGGGGGGGGGGGGGGGGGGGGGGGGGGGGCTGATCTGAGCGATTAAAATTTTCAAAAGAGACTCGTGCAATTCTAGATCGCACAAAGTCCGGCGAAATCCACAACTAAGGGGTAAAAGTATGGGCGGACAAAAGGGCCAAAATTAAAATGTTCAGAAATGAAGAGCTTACTTGCAAAAGGCCCTAAATCCATTTTTTATCATATGGCACTTTTTATATGCCTTAATAGACGTTCACCATGTGCATCAAACTGGCTAAATTTCAACTTCTAAAAGTTTCAGGAAGTTTGTTAAAAAATGAGATGAAAATTATGTTTTCTTTCAAAAGGCCCTAAATCCAAAACACTTTTCTTGCAAAAAGCCCTATATCCATTCATCTATCCTTCATCCTGATTGGCTAAGAGATCGGTTTTTGGCATGAATGACCAATCATGCGCCTCCACACAACCATCTATCCAGAGACTCTGTGTGAGAATCTTTCCAGATTTTTGACATTTTTTATGGGAATTAAATACACAAAATTCCTTAGTTTATCAAGATCTTGAAAATTACTACAACAATGGAGCTTGCAGATATAACCAACAATCCCAGAAAAAAAAGAAAAATGAAATGAAATGAAATCTTATTGGATGTAAATGAGTAGGTGATACGAGGATGGGTGTGATATTGAAAAAGGTTCAGCAGGTGCTGTTAACTCTAATGACATGAATAATACAGCCATGACAAAGATGATGGTGATGATGCTTCTGTTAGTGATGGTGATGTTGATGATGACAATGATAAATGTGATGATGGTAGAAATGGTGATAGAAATAATGATAATGATAATGGCAATAAAGGTATTTACGATCTCCATAATTAATGCCGATTATGATGGTAATGGTTATGATGGTGATGATAATCGCAATAATGATGATAACAACAATGATGATGTTGGTTATGATGATGTTGATGCTGATTTCATTCATGTGTATGATGGTGTGATGCTGAATGTTCTGATGATGGTAATGGTGTGATGACGATGGCAATTATACGGGTGATAATGATGGTATTGGTTACGTGATGTTGATTATGATGATGCATTCTACTCTGGATACAGTAGATATTGCTTTTATTTTGAGCAAATCTGCTTTATTAAGGGCAGATAATGGCTGGCTACTGTCAGTAGACAATACAAATTATCTTTGGAATCGACTTAAAAATGTTGCTATATCAGGCAAAGTTTATCCGAGCAAAGCAAATATTTTATGCAGTTATCTAGAGCAAGTCTGCTTTATTTTTAAGGTCAGATGATGATTTTCGATAAGTCACCCCAATTATCTTTCGAAGTTTAAATTTTGATTGATTTTATAATGTTGCTATATCAGGCAAGGTTTATTATAACCCATTTCACATAGGCAGGTGGAGCAGCACAAGAGGTTAGGTGAACAAGGGCGGTGGATTTTTGGTTCATTAGAAAGATTTTTAATGTGTAAATTACTATTATCATTCAAGACTTTTCTTGCAAAAGGCCCTAAATCCCACTTTTCTTGCAAAAGGCCCTAAATCCCACTTTTCTTGCAAAAGGCCCTAAATCCAAAAAAATAATAAATATAAAAAATCATATAAAATATTTGACGGCTGCAGGATTTTTAAAATTGTGATTATTGTTACTTGTGGTGATGTCTCTTAAACATACATGAAGATCTTCTTGAATGAAATCATAGAACTGTGTGAAACAAAAAATCTCAATTTACTAAGAAGTAGGTAAAGTGGATTTAGGGCCTTTTGCAAGAAAACTCTTCAAATATAGACAACCACAGAAATAAAGACAAATTCGGAAATATAGACAACCACAGAAATGAAGACAACTCCAGAAATAAAGACAACCACAGAAATAAAGACAACTCCAGAAATAAAGACAACCACATAAATAAAGACAACCACGGAAATAAAGATGACTCCAGAAATAAAGACAACCACAGAAATAAAGACAAATTCAGAAATATAGACAATCACAGAAATAAAGATAACTTCAGAAATATAGACAACGACCGTGAATGAAGACAACTTCAGAAATAAAGACAACTCCAGAATCAAAGGAAACGGCTGAATTATAGTCTATCGCGAATATGAATACAGCACGCAAAAAGTAGAGTCGAACAGAAATATTGTCGAGCTTCAGAAAAGAAAAACTTTTCAGAAATATACTAAATATGAAAGGACAAGAGAGGGCGAAATCCTATCCTCGGCCAGGCTTAGTCCGAAAGGGTGTGTTGACTTTTTTCCCCTTCTAAATACAGTGTATCATCAGGGGTGGATCCAGGATTTTGTAGAAAGGAGGGGGGCATGGAAATGCAGGTTTTGTTATCAGGGGCGGATCCAAGATTTTGTAG
Organism: Heliocidaris erythrogramma; assembly: GCA_025617745.1. Classification (NCBI taxonomy): domain Eukaryota; kingdom Metazoa; phylum Echinodermata; class Echinoidea; order Camarodonta; family Echinometridae; genus Heliocidaris; species Heliocidaris erythrogramma. The sequence continues at coordinate 10,821,895 of CM046869.1, forward strand.
AAAGGGGGGCATGGAAATGCAGGTTTTGTCATCAGGGGCGGATCCAAGATTTTGTAGAAAGGGGGGCATGGAAATGCAAGTTTTGTCATCAGGGGCGGATCCAAGATTTTGTAGAAAGGGGGGCATGGAAATGCAGGTAGGTCATCAGGGGCGGATCCAGGATCCCCTCACAATTTTGCGGAAAGTGTGCGTTTGGACTTTGGACCTGGATCCGCCCCTGATGACAAACCAGTTGCGTGCACCCCCCCCCCCTTTCACAAAATCCTGGATCCGCCCCTGACAGACCTGCATATCCATGCCCCTCTTTCTACAAAATCCTGGATCCATCCCTGATGACTAAAGGTGCATTTCCATGCCCCCTTTCTACAAAATCCTGGATCCGCCCCTGATGACAAAACCTGCATTTCCATGCCCCTCCCCCTTTCTACAAAATCCTGGATCCGCCCCTGACAGACCTGCATTTCTGTGCCCTCCCCCCTTTTACAAAATCCTTGATCCGCCCCTGATGACAGCCCTGCATTTCTGCCCTCCCCCCTCCCTTTACAAAATCCTGGAACCGCTGATAATAATAATAATAATAATAATAATAATAGTAATTATACACTGTATTTAGGAGAGAAAAAAAATCAACGCAACCTTTCGGACTAACTCTGGCCGAGGATCGGATTTAATATATTTCGCCCTCTCTTGTCCTTTTATATTTAGTATATTTCTCAAAAGTTTTTCTTTTCTGAAGCTCGGCAATATTTCTGTTCGACTCTACTTTTTGCGTGCTGTATTCATATTCGCGATAGACTATAATTCAGTCGTTTCCTTTGATTCTGGAGTTGTCTTTATTTCTGGAGTTGTCTTTATTTCTGAAGTTATCTTTATTTCTGTGGTTGTCTATTTTTCTGAATTTGTCTTTATTTCTGGAGTTATCTTTATTTCTGTGGCTGTCTTTATTTCTGAAGTTATCTTTATTTCTGTGGTTGTCTTTATTTCTGAAGTTATCTTTATTTCTGTGGTTGTCTTTATTTCTGAATTTGTCTTTATTTCTGTGGTTGTCTTTATTTCTGGAGTTGTCTTCATTTCTGTGGTTGTCTTTATTTTTGAAAGTTTTAATTTTGGCCCTTTAGGCCGCCCATATAAAAGATACCCTAAACGCGTATTGAAAAACTCCATAAACATACCCTTTTCCCACCCCTTTTTAGAAAGTCCTGTATCCGCCCCAACTATTGTGCCACATGAATATATAGTTTGTCATATTTTTGTTAAAAATACATTACCTACGGCAGACTTATATTGGTAAGTTGAAAATAAATGTCATTAAATTGAAGAATAAATAATTGAAGAATTCATACTCGCTTCCTTCATAATGTACGATGTCCATGTCAGGGTTTTATTACTAACGAATAATGTAGAAATTAAATGATAAGGGAGCAAAACCCCTGGCCTGGAAACTTGGCTCTCCTTGCGTACCGCCACGAAACGATCTTCTATGTAGACAGGCTTTGGAAAACACAAAAGGGGGGTGTTATTGTTGTTATTGTTGTTATTGTTGTATATATCTCTCCCCTTTTGTTTTATATACAGTACAACAAATGAGAAGAAGCGGATACATGAACTTTACGGAGGAAAAGAGAAAGCGGTGGCGTTTATTAATACGTTGGTGATAGCCAATCAGATCTCAACAAATTTGATTGTCGACAGTCATATACACATTGCAACAAGCGGAAAAAGTAAACATCTCATCGACATTTTGCGTGTCGGTTCGCTCCATTGCATCATGAGTTATGTGCATTCTCAGTGGCCTATTCTTTTATTGGTTTTGTTTTTAATGTGTTTGAAGGAATCTGCAAGTTTTCAACAAGGTGAGGAATAAGAATGACATCAAAGGTGTAAGTTGATGAAGAAAAAAAATATTTTCATGCATGGCTGGATGGATTTAATAAATTCGTATACTATATAGTTGAGTATACATTTGATGTATTCCTGCGGTTTTCTGTTTATTCCAGAAACGTCTACAACACTTTCGAACTCTAGCGAACAGAACTGCAAATCAGAAAAAGGTAAATTTGGTATAACATTCATTATGTTTTATTAAACTTAATTGAAATCAAATCTGATAATTATCTTCAAAACAATGTATATAACTGACCATGCTTGCATGACAAAGGTGAGAAAGAAAAATAAACCACAAAAGGTTCATGGGTATTATTTAAAAAAAATCAGTGGGAGATCTGGGGAACCGAACTGACGGTCCGCCCCGGTTGAGTAATCCGAAATAAAATAAAAATGCATGTGTTCCGGCAGCAATTTTCGATCCTAAACGCACCTGAAATGTGATAACCTCATTTCTTTCATCTAACGCTAACCCAAACGGATTTTTTAAATTATTGATTGAGTATTAACCCCCCTTCCATTTTTCAACTTTGCATCACCAGTCAAATGAACTTCTTCAGTGATCTATGTTGCTTTTGTTTTTATTTTTTTCAGATGGTTATTTATTGATGTCGATGATTGTGCTGGCTTCTTTATCAACATTGGCAAATATTATAATCTTCCTACGATGGGGGCGTCGAAAATGTCAAAGGGGTTCTCAGAAGCTATGTGAGGTATAATTGTCATTGCATTACCTTCAACAGAAATAACGTTTAAACACATGAAATGATGTATTTATTTCCAGTAAATGCAAAACAGCACATGAACAATCAGTTCTTTTTGGCATGTTAAGGCGTTATCAATTTTTAGTACAATACAACTCTGTTAGAAACATTAAGTCCTTATCCTTTGGTGACCATATTGACAGATGGAAAACATTAATCTGTTGTAAAACATACTTTGGGGTCATTTTGTTCTATATCATTTGATATAATGTATTAATTTGTGGCAAATATTTAGATGTGACTTCTTCCTCCTCTCCGAGTGAAATCCGTCTATATATCATGTGTCTAGTTGGTGGATCACCTACACATGTGTTCCTCGAATAGGAATGTGTTATAGAAGCTGCCTAGAAAGGGCAATCTGCAGTGGCCAACTTCCTGTTTCCCTTGAATCACATATTATTTATTTGTTTATTTAGCCCCCATAACGTTACTGCCCTGTTCAAGACTACCATCTGATTTTTTTCCTTCAAAATTATGGAAGATCACCAAGAGGTGTCAGAGATATATTGCACCTGTGTAAACACGAAAGGGGGAATTAATGATCTCAATACACTTTCCTCTCTCTCTCTCTAATGTGATGATGTTGAGTCTACTTTTACCATGAAGCTACATTTCCTTTGGTTTGGGTGATATAGAAAATAGTGGGATAAATTCAGGCCAAAGATGACGCAGGATACTCAGGAAATTTAAGCTTTCGTCTTTCGACTTCATCAGAAATGTATTCTGTCGTAGACAAAACGGATGTAAAGGTTTTGTTGAATTGCTTGAATATATATTGAATATGTATTGGATATGCAATAATGCTCAGTACTTTCTCTCATGCAGGCTATCTTTTGACCCCCCCCCCCAAAAAAAAAAAAAAAAATGAAAAAAAAAATGAAAAAAATGAAGAAAAAATGAAAAGAAAAAAGAACAAAATATATATAAATAAATACATTAAATAAATAAAAATGAAAATAAATGAATACATTTTTTTAAAAAATACATCAAATAATGACGTGCAAGTAACAACATATGCAAGCAAGGAGATAAATGTCCTTCAAAGGGAAATTCCAACCTGGTATCAATTTGATTTGAATAAAAACAATTTGATATCAGGATGGACTTCCCCTTTAATTGGTTAGAATCATATTGTCATAGTATCATTTTGTTTGTCTTCAAAAACCTTTTTAGTGAACTCTAGTATATCATTGCATTATTCTTGTTTTCCTTGTAGAATTCTGTGAACCTGCCCAGAGATTTTCCGAGACCACCGTCTTCTTGGCTGACAGGTTTTAATCCACCGTACGAAGATTTAAGGTCAGGAGGTCACAATCAATCTCAAATAAGTTTATCTCTGTCGGACATCCCGTCGAACAAGGTGTATCAAGATATTTCGCAAAGACCAAAGCTCAAGACTCCACCATTTACGATGATGACTTCAGTTTCCAAAGCTTCAACTACGACGTGTCTGGTCCACGATAATTTCGCTGAAATCGTAGACGACGTTACTACTTCTGAGTGCGGTGGTTACGAGACAGTTCCCTGTGATAATGCGAAATCACATGCGAAGACATCAAGCACAATTTTTCTGCTAGAAAATGATGATGTTGACGAGAATGGATATCTTAAGGCTTGCGATGTTTAGTTAGCAGATTATATTGAGATGTGTTTAGTTTTGCGCAAGCACCAATGATTAGTGTTCATTGCACGTAATTTCAGTATGTTATGACAATTAATTAACATAGTTTTCCTTAAAAAAAGTTAATATACATGTTTTTTCAGTTTTCAGAATACCGCCCCAGAACATATAAGATCAGATAAACACCGGCATTATGATAATTAATAACTTTATACCGGCACAGCCGAATAAATCCATGTTTGGATAACTCCAAACGCGTAAAATGACTACGTCACAATGCTGATCGCGTAAAACACATAAACATATCGATATTAACGATATCAGTAACGATAACAATAATAAACAATAGAGTACCGAAGTGTGACGTTATCAAATTTTGATTTTTGTATTTCAGTATTTTTCGGACCATATTTAGGTAGAGCATGATGGAAAACGTTCACACATCAAATTTGACATGAATCAGTTCATGGTGGCCCAAGGTATGGCTATATGAATATCTAATTAGCCCCACTGAAGTCAGTGTAAATTGGCCTGGTTCTTAACACTTTAGAACCAGGCCAATTTAACACTGACTTCAATGGGGATAAGGAGCTATTCATGCGGCCATATCTCGGGGCCCAATGAGCCAATTGCCATAAAATTTGGGCTCTGAATGTTTTTCACCATGTTCCTTTGCGATATGGTATAAAAAATGTCAAAATAAAAAAAATACCTTTTTGTGACGTCATCACTTCGGTACTCTATAACATAACATCCCCTCTCCTTATAAAAGAAAGTATGATATTTCCATTCTTTTGAAATCATTTGATATTCAATAAAAATAGCGGTGACAATGACTTGTATTTGTTTAAAGTGTATTCAGATAACAGATGTATGTTATTTCTGGCATTACTGATACATGATTAACATTTTTACATTAACATAAAATCAATACCTTTCATTTTCAGTTAATGTTCATACACTGTAATAATGGTTTAGACTTGGATGTTTATACATAGCAATAAAAAAATGCATGCATACTGTATCACAAATTTTGTAAAATGTAAATGTGTTTCTCTTTCGCCCTCTACAATCTGAAAAACCACATTTATCATGCATGTTTGAAATTGTTATAGAAATCTGACGTTCATATGAAGTTGTTTGGAACATTTACTTCTATGATGTATCATAATTCATAACTTTTTTTTACAATATTGAGCATATATGATAACAATAATTATGTCATATTTTCAAACCATTTGGAATACACAGAAATCAAGAAACAATTTTCAGTAACTGTTACCAAATACTCCGTAACATATTCAGCTACAAATGCGAGAACACTTTGTTTATGAATCAGTTGATTATACATCTTACACATATATTACAATCATTGCTTAAGAACAATTAATTAACAAACATAACTAGTATTGTTCAAAAGTCTCTTAGGCGGTCTGACAATACGTCCACTTTTAGTCTGGGGGTAACTGTATGACCAGAAGTCGTCAGTTTTTTGTCAGGTTTGGCTGTTGGTTTGTGTTTTTAGTCATGTTCTCTTCAAGATGGTCAGTAACTGGGTCGTCTGCGAATCGAACTTTCTTTCTTGGCAAGTTCAAATCTCTTAAATGGTTTCTGTTTCTTCGCAGGAGACCATGCACCATTAGGCGTCTGGATGATGTATGATCTAGGTTCTTCGCGTACATCTTTTACTGTGACTGAAGTCCATAGTCCTGATTGCTGATCTAGAACTGTAGCCTTCTGGCCAATCTTGAGGTCTTGCAACCCTCTGACTCCATGTTCATCATGATCTTGCATCTGCTTGGTTAGTCTTTCCTCAAGTAGTTGAGGAACGTCTTCCAGACTCTGTCTTTCACGATTGTGCTTTGTTGGAAGGTTACTCTTTGAACAGCGTTCTCCCATAGAGTATCTCAGTGGGGGGGGGGGGGGGGGGGGGGGGGGGGGGGGGGGGGGGTGTTGTTCGAAGACATAATATAGCGTTGCTAGGTATAATGTCTTCCTTGTTCTCCAGACTCTTTCTCATCAGGTTCTTCACTATCTGAATAGACCTCTCGATAAACCCGTTACTCCTGGGGTAGTGAGGGCTGAATCCCCAAGTCTTATACTGAAAACTTTGTACTCCTGGCTGGTGAACTGGGCACCGTTGTCGCTGATTACCTTGTCCGGAGTGTTCACTAAATATGGACTTAGTGAGTTGGATTATTGCGTTACTTGTACATCTCCCGGGCACATGCTTCACGAATGGACATTTTAAGAAGTAGTCTGAGATGATAAGATAAGTCCCTGTCATCGAAACTGAACAGCTCTGTTCCCACAACCTGCCATGGCCTATCAGGGACATTGTGACTAAGCAGTGGTTCAGGCGACTGCTTCCTCTGATGACTTGTGTCTGACATAAGGTACAGGCTCGAGTCATCTCTTCAACATCTCTGTTGATTTCTGGACAATAAATTGCAGAGCTGGCTCATTGTTGAGACTTCACAATTCCTTGATGTCCTATGTGGATCTGCTCAAGAAATTCCTTCCTGAAGGGAGGGGTATGATGACTCGATCACCTTTCAGCAGAATGCCGTCTTCTGCAGAAAGTGTGTCACGGCATGACCAAAACTGTCTAATATCTTTGGGAAGATCACTTGGACTTTCTGGCCAACCTTCCATCACTGTTCTACTGTTCTAGCAGCTTCTTCAGAGTGCAATCATTTGTGCTGGTTTGATGCCTGATCTCTTCCAGGCTTCGATTCAGAGTAGGAAATGGTGTGACTGGTCATGTCAAAATTAAGGGTATTAGAATCCTTTAGGGTTGAGACGCGAGAGTGCGTCAGCAAGTATCATCTCCTTGCCTGGTCGATACCCGGGGTCGGTACACAAACTTGAAGTCATGAGGTTGTATCCTCAGCATCATCCTCTGTATTCTTGGAGGAGTATCGCAGGTTCTTGTGCTGAATGTGGTCCGACTCAATGGTACACTGGGATCCAAACACGTAAGTATGGAATCGTGTACATCCAAAAACTCACAGCTAATTCGTCATGGTCCACAAAAATGCGCTGGTTGACTTGCCCCAGCCCCGGGGCGCTATCGGCGTCGAACACGTCTGATCCGGCGCCTAGCATAATCGAAACAGTGAGGCCGGAGTGAGGTTGTCATGGAGACGTCTGGCATCGTCGAAGATTGACACAGTTTATATCAAGTTGTTCACCGTACGTGAGAACGTTTCTCTGTAATCCGGAATCACCCAGTACATAGTCATAGACACCAGAACATATAAGATAAGATAAACACCGGCATTATGATAACTTTATTCCCGCACAGCCGATATATAGATCCCTGTTTGCTGGATAACTCCAAGCGCGTAAGATGACTACGTCACAATGCTGATCGCGTATACAACACATAATATACAGTCATATCGATATCAACGTTATCAATCACGATAAATAGCATAACAGTGTGTTTTGTTGTTGTCTTTTTGTTTTGTTTGTTTATTGTCGTTGTTTTGGGTTTTTTTTTTGGGGGGGGGGGGGAGGTTACGGATCGATGGAGGATACTCTGGGTTTAAAATGCTGAAAACTGCACGATTACAATAAGTTTGAAGTTTATTTCTTCCACTTTTATATTTAAAAAAATCAGATTTTACAAGCATGTAAGAGTCGGTTACAAAATATACGGGTAAAGAACTCAAATCAAGTATAATATACTGTAAATATGTAGAAAGTGTCGATAAATAAAGGTAAGACTGACAAAAAAGTAAAATGTGGGGAGCCTAGATAAAAAGCAAAACTTGTATTAAAGCATTCTCGTTGTACTAGCGATGACTGACAAAATAATAGCCTATATTTACTGAGCGATTTCGGTATTTCCTAATATGTTTTACTTTTTCTATAAGTATATTTATTAAATTATTTTTGTTGTATTATTTTGGTCTCTGCTTTCCCCGTAAAAAAAAAAGAAATTTTATCAGACTTATTCAAGAACTGTAACAGTTTTATCTTCTTTTCTAACCTTTAAAGTGAATTATGCACGAACGTTCTTCAGAATAGCAAGGACGTGTTACCCGATGGCACTATACTAAACACTGAAAATTGATTCATCATTAATATTGTTTCTAGAATCGTCAAATAGCACTGTCCATGCATTCGCATTAACCAATACATTGTATGCACTGTTTGTAAATCCTGTCGAGGGGTAATTACTTCGAACCATCGTGTGATCGATCACGTTCACGTCACGTTACACGACCTGTCGTGAACACTAGCCCTAATTCTGAGGGTAGGGTAACCACGAAATACCCACCTCTTTAATATCGGCGAAGTGTCTGGTCCAGTTTACCAGACTATTTATTAAAAAAGTATGGCAAATCTACGAATACTCACGTCTCAAACCCGACACTTCGTCAATAAAAAAGGGGGGATTTCACAAACGTTACACCCTACCCTCGTGAATTTAGGGCTTAATAGGGACTTTTCGATTTGCACGTTCACTAGTCAACTGCTACGTGCGGTAATTCAATTGATTGCTTTGTGTTAATGGTATACAAAGCCGGTGAAGCGAGGCACCACGCTTTGTGCAAGAGCGGCTAACACGTCCACTGCCTTGAGGACGACCAGGATTTCCACCCAAAACGCGTACGTCCACAGTTCAGTGGACGAGTGAGCCGTTCTTGCACAAAGCGTGGTGCCTCGCTTCACCGACTTTGTATACCATTAACACAAAGCAGTCCATTGAATTACCGCACGTAGCAGTCGACTAGTGAACGTGCAAATCGAAAAGTCCCTAGTATTCACCAAAGGTCGTGTAACGTGACGACGTGACGTGAACGTGATCACACGATGGTTCGAACAGGGAAATCTTAGTTACATTTCCCTGGTTCGAAGTAAGCCGTGTCATAAAGGTTAAGTGCATTAATATTATGCCATAACATATTATTTTCTTAAATATTCTTGCACATGCGAAAGCAATAAATATTGTGTATTCCTGTTAAAATCTCTGATTACTCTTGGAATGCCTTCTGAATTCTCACTTCCTTGTAAAAAGACATATCAAATACAATATCTAATTAGCATACAAATGTCTCTTCTAAAAAAAAATATTATCCTTCTATTCGAAAATGATTTTGTGTCAAGCTTCCTAGTATAGCCAATGTATAAAATAAATAGTTCTTGAAGATTATGAGTTGTGAAAGGTCAAAAATTGTTTCGTATCGGAGTCTTCTTTCCAGCATTAAATACGTTAGCTACGTCAGATAAAATATAATATATATTTTTAGAGGGATAGAGAGAGAGAGAGAGAGATACTGAAACAAAGAGAAATTTAAACTCGGACATACATTAATATGTGATATGAGAGGGATAACGAGAGAGAGAGGGGGGGGGGGGGGGGCAATCAAACAAGGGGGGGGGGGAGACTGCAACAGACTGCTTTTTCAATGTGCTTTCGCTTCTTCCCTCTGTATTTTGTTATTGTATGGAGCTCTAGTGTATACCAGTGGGAAAATATTATGTATTTCTAAGAGGATGTAAATGGTAGCTCTGCTTAAATGTTTTCTTCTATAAAATATGCACGACATAAAGGATCACTCGAAATCACTCTCACACAGACCGATGCTTAGTCTAGTTCTCGTTTTTAATTATTTTGTCCGTAAAACCATGAAGCTATACAAACCCTGTGTGTGTACCAAACGATGAGCAGAACTAGCGGTCGGATCATGAATATGTATTAACTGATGTTATAAAGTTGATATAGGGCGCGCGCCCGCGATTTATAATGCAAGCTCATGGGCGTCGACGGGTGGGGGGGGGGGGGGGGGGGGGGGGGTGTCTTTTGAAAAGGGCGACATGTTCTTAGTATCAGTGTTGTTATATTCATATCTACCTTAGATTACATACTAGCAGTCTACCAGTACATCCACTCGGTTCACATTTACCGTACTCTCAATGTGACCTTCAGATCACAAATAAGACGCGCTCGTGCCGGCCACGTGCACCTACATTTCTCAATCTCAACGTGCGAGGCATTTTGGGGCTGTTTTGTTTACTTAGACCCTAAGTGGAGTTGGTAAGTTTTGTCTTTTTTTTCCCAAAAGGCACCCCTCCCCCTTGAAAAAAGCTGGTGACGGCACTGTTGCTGATTATGTATTGAAATGAGAGAACAGGGAATTCAATATGAAGTATACAGGCTAGCAGCGAAACTATGTCTCATTGGTAGGCCATTATATAGCGTACGCATGGAATTGGTATGGATGTATACCTCCTGCGCTCGATGAAAAAGAGAGGGGGCAATTATGTGAGATGTTACTTTGCTTCGACGGGAGCCCGGATAGCTCAGTTGGCAGTTGCGGCACAAAGGGGGGGGGGGGGGGGGGGGCATGGGGGGGGGGGAATTTGTCCCCCCAGTCAGAAGCTTTGCCCCCAGTTGCCCCCCCCAATAATTTTCGGAGTGAAAAAAAATAAAAGGGTGGACATTTTTTTTGTCCGCCCTTGGCCCCCCCCCCAACATTTTCTTTTGCCCCCATTTGCCCCCCCCCCCCACTTTAAAATCCTGGTGCCGCCACTGTCAGTTGGTAGAGCACTGGTCATGTAATCCAGGGTCCCGGGTTCAAATCCCGGTCGGGGCATTGTAATTTTCTCACATTTACTTTCTTTATGATATATTTAATTTACTTCAATCCTATCAATTATGATATTTAATTACGAATTCAAATTGTCCTATATAGAAATTCGTTGGCATGGATTTGCCCGACTTTAGAGGGAAGACCTGTCTCATTGGTAGGCCATTATATAGCCTACGCATGGAATTGGTATGATCGATGTACCCCCTACGCTCGATGGAAAGAGAGGGGCTATAATGTGAGATTGTTACTTGCTTCGAGGGGAGCCCGGATAGCTCAGTTGGTAGAGCACTGGTCATGTAATCCAGGGACCCGGGTTCGAATCCCGGTCGGGGCGTTGTAATTTTCTCACATTTACTTTCTTTATGATATATTCAATTTACTTCAATCCTATCAATTTGATATGATATATAATTATTATAATATAACAAATGGAGCGTAACTAGAGGTTGAATGAGCAGAACTAGAAGTCTGATTGAACATAAAGACACAGAATAACAAATGGAGCTTAACTAGAGGTTGAATGAGCAGAACTAGAAGTCGAATTGAACATAGAAACACATAGACATGAATCGGGGGGGGGGGGGGAGTATAATAAATACGTATTTAGGGAGTATAATCCATATAAACCCCACTTTTCGGGGGAGGGGTGGCTTGTTCTTAATATACCCCCACTTTTGAGGAAGAAATCATTTCTATATCAATCAGTTATTGATAAAATTTATAAAATGAATATATAAGAATGATATAGTATAGTGAGAATTCCTCCTTAAAATGAAATTGAAATGTTATAAGATATTATTATTATTATAGGTTTTCCCGCCCAATTTCATCACAGTTGCATTCGAATTCATGAATAGGCGTTCAAGTTCGAACAATTTTCGTCAACTGTCTGCTCTCATGGTTCACCCCCAGAATTTTTTTGAGGAGGTGCACAGAAGGCTGAGGATGCGGGGTGCTGTATGGGGTGCTGTATAACCAGCAAAATTCTGATGACTATTTTTTGTTTTGCTTGTCAGAGATTTTTGGAGTTAAAAAGAGACCCCAAAATCTTTTGAATATCACAAAATCCTGGATCCGCCGCTGGCTGTAGCACGGCCCCAGTTTTTATATGGGGACATTTGCCCTTGCACTTAAAGCACCTTCATCGGTCGCCATTCTTAGATAAGCAACATGCATACCCAAAACATTTTTTTTTAATCTGCTCACAGCACCCCCAGTAACAAAATCGTTCACAGGGGCCTGGAATTTATGTATAAATTATGAAAGTGGAGTTATATTAGCTGTTGCTTCGATGGCGGTTTGTCAAAGGAATGAGAAAGTTCAATATAATGCAAATGTCCCATTTCAAGGTGCATATAGTTTGCATAATTTATTCAAACAGATGCAGATTACAAAGTATATAAGCAGCAAAAACACTGCCCAAATGCTAAAGTTGCTTGCCTATTCGTGAATTTGAATTCCTTAACGTTCATCCGGTCAGTGCTGGTGCGAATTTGAATGCATTTTACATGCATTTTTAATTTGAACGCGCTTTTTACACGTTTATGTGAGAAAATCATGAAATTGCATGCTAATAAAATTAAATTGAATGAACTAGTTAGCTTTTTGAATGTTGATCTCGGTGATCATTCAAATTCGCTCGAAATTGAATGATCGCATCGTTAAATCGGATGCAATTTTGACGAAATTGGGCGGGAAAACCTATATTATTATTATTATTATTATTACTCAACCGCTAGTTACGCTCAATTTGTTATTTTATATGTCAATCCGACCTTAGCCTTTACCAACAGCGAGTGAGCGCGATAATATTACCGTGGCTGCAAGGAAGACTAGCTGCAACTGTGGGCATGTGTGTGTGTGTGTAATTGGGTTTTTACAGACGTGTATCAATCAGATTATTATGATTATTTACGTCTGGGACCGACCTTTAACGTCACCATCCGAAAGACGTGACTCAGTCTCGAACCTGGGTCCGCTGAATCAGTTTATAACTTCCAATGGTAGCTAGCCTTTTGACAAGGCCCTCGTGACTTGGCTATTTTTCTCGGCAAGTAAGCTAGTAGTGGCTGCATAACAAGACTAGCCGCCCAGCCCGGTGAATACGCGATCGAGCGACGTGAGTCCGAGGGCCTTTTGGAACCTGGCCTGTATTTCTTATGCTATCCTTTGTTCCTAGCGAGGATCTGCTACCTTATAGGTAGGAGCCAATCAGCGAACGTATCTTCGCATGACGTCAGCATAAATTTGGTATGCAAATTCGCCATCATCTGGAGCTAGCTAGCTCGCTCGGCACCCGGCGCTGCGGCCCGTGCAAGCTACATCAATCATGGAAAGCAAGCCCCCCCCCCCCCCAGATACCGTTGTGATTGGTCGATAATCTCGGTAGGGTGTTTAAGCATACGTATGTCAACTCATGAATAATTCATATCGGACGATGGAAACCCAGATTCCAAAAGGCCTCGCGACTAAAGTCGCTCGATCGCGTGTTCACCAGGGCCGTGTTGATTCTTTTCGTCGCCGGCTAGTCTCATCTCAGGCACAGCGTGACGAGGAAAATAGTCAAGTCACGAGGCCTTGTCAAAAGGCTAAGTGGTAGCTGGATTACAGGCGCACCCCACAACGCCTGAGCTTGCTGCTCAGCTAGTCTCCCTTGCAGCCACAGTAATATTATCGCGCTCACTAATATTATCGCGCTCACTCGCCGTTGGTAAAGGCTAATCCGACCTCCGAGTTCTGCTCATTCAACCTCTAGTTACGCTCATTTGTTATTCTCTGTCTTTGTCTTCAATCCGACTTCTAAGTGCTGCTCATTCACCATAGACACGTCATTCACCCTCTAGTTTCGCTCCTAGCCTATTCCCCCCCCCCCATTCCAATACAATGCATAATCAACATGCATTATAAAGCGCGCGCGTGCGCGTGCGCGCATGCCCTATATCAATTTTATAACGTCGTGATCCGACCGCTAGTTTCGCTCAGATCATCAGCTAGCTCGCGCTCGATATTCATACAAAATACAATTTTGCAGATGGCGCTCTTTTAAAAGAATCGCTGGCCTGGGATTGTCATGTATTTGAAAAATTGAAACCCGAGACGAGGAGAGGTGGAGATCGAGACTAGGGTTTCTAAAATCCATTTTCAGGTTCGTTTGGTGGTTTCAACTTTCAGTGTTCGTTAAATCTATTTATTTCACGTGTCCAAACGACAATCAGTACCGGTAATCGGTATCATGATTGTATCACGATTGTATTATGTGTCGGGAACTTGTCATTGATTTGTGAACGGTCCCGTACGTTAAGAATTTTGTAACATGAGTCATGACAGCATGATGAGTGTCACATGTATGATGGGGAGCCCCACTAATAGCTACATTCCTATACTTCGTGTGTATAATGCACCTATCAATTGTAAGACGCACCCTCGACCCCGGGAAAGGTGCGTCATGGTTGGGTAATTTACCAACAAATGAATGACGCAGGGTATGGTCATGGAAGCATTTGGTCAGTCACAGCATGGAGAATGGGGTGCGTCATAGTCGGTCATTTTACATGGGTGCGTCATAATGCCTCGCTATGTTTACAAACGGGTCTGTCCAGGCGCGGCTCTACGCCCAATTAACTCCTCGTAAAGTCGTAAAAGCTTTTGAATTCCTAACGGCTATCGAAGCCCTCCGCTGAGCGAGGAGCAGAAATCCTCGAAAATTCACCTTCTCGTATCTTCCTTATTTGGGCCTTAAACATTATGAAAATATCAAGGTACATAGGAAATGATGATATTATGCTTCATATCAATTTTCTCTGAAAACGGTTGAGTATTTTTTGAGATACGAGTATTTTTCTGTTTCTGAGGGCCGTGAAAAGAGGTTTTGTTTTTTTCCCGACACAAGTCTGGGACGAAGTGAATACGCAAACAAGTTACATGTTACTAGACTTTAGATTCCAGTCTCGCTCCCTGCCAATTTTCGAGTTTGCGCAATTAGTACTTTTCTGTAAATCTGCCTTCAAAAATCGAGAACTTTCAGAAAAAGCCTGGGAAGCTACAACTATGAGCGAGGGAGATCGCCCCTGTGCGCATGCGCTCTCCCAAATTCTTTCGTCAACGAATACATCATATCACCGATCAGCTGTTTTATGTGTTTACAACTGGCCTTTTTTTTCAGCTGACCTGTAAGTGTTGAAGTGAACTTTCTTCCAATTTTCGTCTCTGAATTATGCTTTTGATGATTGTATTGTAAAGAATATGGATTATATATTTCATGTTCTTTACCAGAAAGTGTGACATGCTCATTTTGGTTTTCCGAGCCAACTTTTTTGGCTAGCACCGTAGCACACATGCCTGCAGGCAACACTACATGTACGCTAACTCCAGGGAGCTCCAACGCACAGTGTTGGAGCTCCGGGTACAAATAACCAAAGTCGACCTCGCCCATTAGTATGGCTAATCGCATTGCTTAATTTCGGCAGGAAAGATAGAAATTTGTACTTACATTTCAAGAGAATTACGGTAACTATCTAGCAGGCGCTTTGATTTTACGATTTAACGATTGTTTCGATGAAAAAATGGAATTTCCTCGCCGAGTCGATCTTTTCCCCGTACTGTACCGTCGATTCAAATGACGCGATCGCACTGTGTGTAATGCATGTACCGTATACCGTCCCTGACTCGACCACACAGTGCGAGCGAGTCATGAATCGACAATACAGTACGGGGAAAAGATCGGCTGGGCGAGGAAATTCCATTTTTTTCATCGAAACAATCGTTAAATCGTAAAATCAAAGAGCCTGCTAGATAGTTACAGTAATTCTCTTGAAATGTAAGTACAAGTTTCTATCTTACCTGCCGAAATTAAGCAATGCAAGTAGCCATACTAATGGGCGAGGTCGACTTTGGTTATTTGTACCTGGAGCTCCCCTGGAGTTAGCGTACATGTAGTGCTGCCTGCAGGCATGTGTGCTACGCTACGCTGCATGCTAAAATTTTAGCCTACGTTGCTAGCCAAAAAAGTTGGCTCGGAAAACCTAAAATGAGCATGTCACACTTTCTGGTAAAGAATAAATATATAATCAATATTCTTTACAATACAATCATCAAAAGCATAATTCAGAGACGAAAATGGGAAGAAAGTTCACTTCAACACTTCTCACCTATGGAGGAAGTATTATTTACGCACTAAAAAATACAAGATATGGACATTGAATTGAATTAAATTGAATTGGTATTTATTACAATTCTCATTCACAGCCTGAGGACTGAATCACGGTGAAATTTACATCGTAAAGACAAAATAACCCAGAACAAATACGGATAATTTTATGCAGATATGGAGGTTACATGTGTGGAAAGAAAAAAAGTGAGAGTCAGAGAATCATTGTACAAGAGCTTTATTGGTGCTAATACATTTGTATACAATGTATATAGTACATGTCGATTTCAACAAAGTAATTGCCAAAATTCAAAAATTCAGAATGGACTTACAGCCCCTGCCCGTGGCCTGTCCATTTATAATATTTTTACAATGAATGGTATACATGTCCACATGCTTGCTATTTTAAATATATAAAAATAATCATTTGAATAGATACATAAAAAGCAATAGACACCCATGAGAGAGAGAGAGAGAGAGAACATGAGAGGGAGATTAGGAGGGGAGTAACGAGTGCCGACTGGGAGCTAGAACACTGACACCCCCGCCCTAAAAAAAATATAAAAAAGAAATAAAAATAATATAAAAATGATGTGCTGCAGTTCAGTGGACTATTTGGCCTGTATCAGTGGCGTATCCAGGATTTCCCAATAGGGGGGGGGGGGCGCCAGGAATTATTGATCGCCGTCATGGGGGAGGGGTCTTTGGAAAATTTTTGCTTTTGAAGAAGGGCTGAGATGCAAAATAGTGCTATATGTGACAAATTTTGAAGCCTATTTAATGAACAATATTTCAATTGGTATGAGGATTTTTTTTTTGCTAGTTTTTTTTTTTTACGACGGCCAATGGGGGGGGGGGGGGGGCGCGCCTGTTGCGCCCCCCCCCCCCCTGGATACGCACCTGCTGTATTCTGAATTCGGTTTAACTTAAACTCCCGTCTAGACTCCAGTCTAAATTTCTGTACAAAGTTAAGCCATACTAGACCGGAGTTTAAGTTAAATTGGATTTCAGAATGTAATTTTCCAAAACTATGGAGTTATAGTGGCAGCAAACCACCATATTTTAACAGTAACCTGATTCATTTCTGTATAATTAATCGTATCATGGGTCTGTGTCATTTTAGGCCCAATTTCGGCTTTAGTACATGTTTTACTCCACACACACACACACACACACGGAGTTGAGAGGAAATGATCCTGCATGTATTACGGTTCGTGGGACTTCACCGAGTCGAAAACCACCTTGCACGTATCGCTGTACGTGGGACTACATTATAACTTCTGCGAAGAACGGTCGACGGTTCGTGAATGACATTGCCTTCGATTTTTTCCCGACATAACCGTGCGACAGAAAATTATTAAGAGATATTTACAGGAAACCTTCAATATACTTTGATTTTTAATATGTGAAAGTCTCAATCTTGCGCAATGACGGAAAATATGAAAAATACTGTAATATTTTCAGACTAAAAAAAAAAAAAAAATGGCGTCTCATTTCCCTATTTTTTCACATATTTAAACCTGATTTTACAACAAATTATAATAATTACGAGTTAGAGCAACTCTCACTCTTCCATTTGAAGTTTAGATCGTTTCATTTAGTGGTTTCTAGAGCGAGATTTTGCAGTTTAGCCGATACTCTTCTGTAGCGGTTTTACGTAAACAAATTGTTTATTTTATGCAAATTAGGCAGGTCAGCGTGAAAGCTTTCGGGCGCTAATTGGGGTGTAGAGCGCGCCTGAATGCATGCAATACTTATACTAGCGCCGCGCCGATGCATAGCGTGCCACGTGCGCGCGGAGCTTTACCATGACGGGGTGCGTCACAATGGTAAGTCAAAGTCTAGAACTGGTGCGTCATATTTTTTCGTCCAGGCACAGTCATTGTAAGAAAAGGTCCGTCATAGTCGAGACACACAGGTGCGTCATGGTATAGGAAAATCCGACTCACATCTGACAAGTGACGCACCATTCCGGGGGTCGAGGGGTGCGTCTTACAATTGATAAGTGCATTAGGATAGACTTGTCTAGTTAGACTCTATTTAGGCCTAGAGTTAGAGTCAGACTGAGTAATTTAGATCTATTGTATGATTGGACTTCTGTATATATTTTGTATTTTTAAAAGTGTTAAAGATTTAAACCATTGTGCTACTGGCCATAATGAAATTTCATCAATAAAATACGGTAAATTCAATTCAATTCTTCTCCACTTCGATTTCACACACGTACACTAGGCCTATATAAGAATACTACGACATCTAACGTAGGCCTATATAGCAATGCAAATAGGTTCTCCTCCGCACAGTTCACATCGCTAGCAACGCAACACCGCAGTGAGCAAAGACAAAGACAAGAACAAAAATGTAAACTCCTGCGTAGATAAATACTTATCAAAATCTTCAACAGAATGTGCAATTGTATATTGACTTACCTTACTGACATTATGACAGTCGTTAACATCCATTTTGGTGAAGTTAAGAACAAAAATCACTTGAAAATCACAAATGATCGCACACAAATCCCGCGGGCTAAAATTGACCTCATCCTCGTTCAAGAAGTATTTTTCGAATAAAAATGCATCGTTGCTGCGACGGGTTTTGTGAAATCCTCTGATACAACTCCACGCAGCTGCGATGAGAAGGCTGCGAACGATGGGTCTTGCGATTAATCGCTCGCGAATGTTAGTGAAATCCTCCCCTTGTTATAAATAATGTTGGCTGTGTGAAAGCAGAAAACTGGGCAGAAAAATAAGAAAAACAGGATGGTGAAAGTTTAAAGAAATTGGACAAGGAATAAGAAAGTTATGGATGTTTGATAAATGAGATCACTACATCTATGCGAATCTCAAATTGGCAATTTGGTGAGTCGATTGTGACATACTTGTGGACAATGTACGTACACAAAAATATAATTACTTTGCAGTTTCTCTGAAGCGCCTTTACCCTCTGGGCAGTACTAAAAGTAGATTGGAGATGGTTATATTGTTATAGGTCCTCATGAAAGAAAAAGACCATACTGAGTAATACATTTAAAAAAGAAATACATTACTTTAGTCATTTTGTGTGTTGAGAGAAAGGGCCGGGGGGGGGGGGGGGGGGGGCAGTTGTCCGCAACTACATCACAGTGACATTACCTATTCGGCCAATTTGAAATTCCCATATACATGTATAGTAATTACAACTTTCAAAAATTCATAAGTTTTTTTATTGTTTGTCCCATTTCGTTCAAACTTTCACCAATCTGCTTCTCTCGATATTTCCTCTTTCATTCAGAGCAACTTGCCATTAAGGTTGGATTTCCCTTTACAGTCGAGACAACGGCGTCTGGTTATCATCGATCTCTACCTTAGACAGGGGGTGCCTATCCCGGGGTGGGGGGCACACCCCCTGAAAATCTGTTCAGAGGTTTTACCCGGCCTCCACACTGAAATTTTGGAAAAATGCATATGCTCCGACAGAAGGTCCGGCGAATATATTGCTCCAGGCTTTAGTTCGTCAGAAATATATATAGGATTAGGGTGGGTGGAGTTGCAATTAATCCCGAGGTTTTATGTCACGTTATAGCGTTATAGGATTAGGTCCAGGGTTAAAGTGAAAGGAGAATGAGAATGAAACCCGAAAGTTGTATGCACTTTAACAGAACAGCAAAATCTTAGAAGCATATCAATGAAAGTTTATGAAAAACGGATAAAGAATAAAAAGTTCAAGATTTTAAAAACCTAAAATCGCTAGATGAATTTGGCAACATACTCAATATGCTAATAAAATGCTATGACGTTTTTGAGCTCGCTCTTTATAGGTAATAAATAAGAAAATCATATCAGATTTCAGCTTTCAAACAAAGAGAATTGAATTATATTGAAATATATTGTGAGGAATAAATTTATGAACACCATAATACAGAAATCAAATTTTCTAAGATATATTCAAGGAAACTGGATTTTTACATTATTTGTATAAGGCAATTGGAAAGTATAGCACATTTACATCACAGCATCTCATCAGGCCCGTAACTGGGGGGGGGGGGGGGTTTCAGGGGGTTCGAACGACCCCCCCCCCCCTGTTGGTGAGCAGAGGTCCGCTTGAAAAAAAAAAAGATTTAAAAAACAAGAAAAGGCGAGGGGAGAGATGATGGAAAGGGAAAATAAAGCGATAAGATATAGCGATCGTTCTGTCGATTATTTAATACATTTCATTTCTTCCTAATCTGGCAATTCTATAATTAATCAATGTCGTCTTTCACCATTCATTTTCGAATTTTGTACGTTATACCATGTTGCAATCGATTTTTTCAAAGCATCATTCAAAGAATTATTTGTAGTAGGTCCATGGCAGGCCTGTAAGGGGGGGGGGGGGTCAGAGGGTTGCTTTTCAGTCGCTTGGACGTAATATTGCACTGTATTATGTAACAGGGGTGGGTGCAGGGAGGGGGAGTTTCTCCCCTCCCGCGCGAAGCGCGAAAGCTCTTACGTTTTACAGCAAATTTGAGAGAAAGATAAACGGCTCGCAGCAAACGCAGCAAATTTTTTTTTGGGCGGAAACTTATAGTTCGACGCCCTGACTGCTTTTCAGTTATTTGGACGTAATACTGCACTGTATCAGAGATGGGTGAAAAGAGGGGCAGTTTCCCGTTTTCCGCGCAAAGCGCGAAAGGTCTGACGATTTTGCAAATTTGAGAGAAAGATTACAGCTTGTAGCAAACAAATTTTTAGGCGGAAGATTATAGTTCGACGCCCCAACTGCTTTTCAGTTACTTGGACGTAATATTGCACTGTATGTAACAGGGGGTGGGTGCAGGGAGAGGAGAGTTATTTCCCCCTTCCCGTGCGAAGCGCTAAAACTCTGTAGCAAATTTCGAGAGAAAGATAACGGCTTTTTCGCTCTCGCTTTTTTTTTTTTTAGTGGCTGAAGGGGGGGGGTGGCATGCCCTCCGGTGCCCCCTGTCTACGCCAGTTCCCCCCCCCCCCAAGCTGGGGAGCAGAAATTTGCTTGAACAAAAAAAAAAAAGAATCATAAGGCGAAAACAAAAATCCAAAGTGATATCTTTTGTCCTGCAACTTCATAACATTGCACAGCTATTTATAAGTCTATGACAATTCATTTTCGGAATTTATTTTTATTTTGCTCTCGATTTTGTCAAAGACTGAAAGAGTTCAAAGAGATATTCAAAATCGTCACCCGCTCGTTGTAAGGTCTTGTCTATGTGGCGAATTTGAATGACAATTTCTTGAAATGGACTTCCCCAAATAAAATAAAATTTTGCAGCGGATTGCCAGGGCGGACGAATTCGATCATCTAGCATATAGATTCTGTTTTATTTTTCCTGCGAGGAAAACAATCGCAGAAAGGAAAATATTTCTCAGTAATTGACCTGATTACGTCATGCATAATGCAGGAATGAAACATGTCTTATTTGAATAAAATCCGAGTAACCAACAACGCCCAATTTGCTATGCCCTTTAAACCATTTATAGATATAAACACACTTGATTGAATTATTCCTTTCAGTCTGATATATCACTTGCAATTTATATTAAACTCATTAACCCATTCATCTTTTTTTATTAGATTTGATTTATTGGTTTCTGCATCATATTTAAATATACATTTTCATGAACATAAAGTATAAGATCTGATACATTTTTCCGAATTCATATTTTACATATTAAACAAACGAACTTTAAAAAGTATATGTAATGCATAATTAACGTCAGGTAGACGGCATTGTTAAAGCATAAGCAGGAAGCTTGGAGTACCTGCAGCCCTCGGCTGTAACGGTTTTTAATATATGATTGAAATAAGAAAGTAAGTGAGTTACTTGCGAAGAAGAAAAGTAATGGAAAGGGAAGGAGTTTCTCTTAAAGACAATAATATATAACAATACACCTACTGATGAGATTATCAAGTACAATTGTAAAGATCAATGTTACAATTAAGTGCCACGTTGTTTTGCATGTTTATATTTTAGACAATGGAAATAGATTAGGTAATACAGAGTGTATATCAGAAAAAAAAATCCCCATTTTCCTTAAATTGCCTAGTACATGTACAAGCAAAACATACAGTATGTATATTATACTGCTGTAAATCATAATAATAATAATAAAGATGAAAAGCACATCATAAACTATGCAGTCTCTCTATACGCTTTATATACAATGTAAATACAACAAATGAAAAAACCCCACAATTTCATTGTTCTATATTTGATTGTTAGTAATGGCATAACAAAATCTACGATTAAAATCAGATAATTTCGTAAACTTATTATCACGAGAAAGCTCAAAACTATATAAAATTAAATAACGCTTTGTTAAGCGAAATGCCAACATTACATCTTTATTAATTACGAATAAAAATCATTTATGCAAGGTAATGACAAAAATATCAATACTTTATCACAACGACTGTAATCGCGTAAGTCGTACGAATATTTTTTACCTTTAAAAGACTACTACACAGCATATTTTTCGAAACAAAAATGTTGTTTAAATGTACACAATCTAAAATTTGTCACCAAACACTACACCTTTGACAGAAAACGTTGAAACAAAGGAACCGTTTTCATAAAATTTTTATCGATAACGAGTGTCACATTTCTATAACGAATTTGCTCACAGCCAATCAGATGCAATGATTGCAGTAGCTTAGAACAGTTATTGTAACTTGTTATTGATAACAAGTTTTATGAAACGGGGCCCAGACGGCAGAAACACTAACTGGGTGATACAAAAATCTGTTTTGAACGCAACTTCTTGCATCTCTACGCAAACTTCATGTATCATAAACGTCATAATGTACAGGTAGCATTAAACATTTTAAAGCGTGACGTGTATTCATCTATCTTACGTTACTGAAAAGAACATTTTGTTCTCCATACACATATAGCATGGGAAATCGAAGCATTAATAGTTGTTAAGTTTCAAAATTTATACACAGTATCGGTCAAGGCCATAGATTACGTGATATTGTGTTTTTCTTGACGCATCTTGATAGTCTTATCATTTATTAAATGATTATTGAGTTCCAATGGCTATTTTGAAAGCAAAAAGAGGACAAAATGTATGTCCGGTTGGAAAATTCTGTTTTCCACTTGAAATATGTTTTATTTTCGTTTTGGGAGCATGTTCTTCTTTACCTACTACCTAGAAATTTCACAATGTGGATAGAACCTCATCTATTAATTTTAAGTTAAAGAAACAACACTCTTTCATCTATATATATGAGATCATCGGCTGCCAGCAATAAGGATGTTATAGCTGCAATGGTCTTTCTGTGGAGAGGCGAATCATGGCAAAGCGAATCAGCTATAACATGACCAACACTAGAGATGTGATTTCTTCAAAAATGCAGGCGTGCCATGCACAGCGACCATTAAATGGAATTTGTTCTACCCTTATAGGGGCCGCAGAGCGTTTTTGAAAGGGGGGGGGGGGGGGGTTGATCTGATTTCACACTTTAATGACAATTTTAGAACCTTTTTTTCCGATATTTTATAAATGTGTCTAGTCAAAAAAAGTGTAGGGGGCTGCAGCCCCCAGCCCCCGGACCCGCGGCCCATGCCTTGCAAGTGTATCCAAAAATACAGAAATGAAGGGAATTCATATTTAACCTGTTTCACTTTTACCAACACTGTGCAGCATGCATTTTACATTAAAGTACGGTACCGATGTATTTTACGATGGGATGTTCACTTGGCAGATTGTCGCGATCGCATCCAAATGTCCCCAAAGACACAATTTGTCGTCCATTTTACCACTCGTCCTATGCAAAGCCATGCAATGAGCTGTTGGGCCATTAGGTTGCCCATCTCCCCAGTCTGAAATTTAAAAAAATGAATAATAAAATACATGTAGTAATATCAATGATAATATACAGCCCTGGAAAAAGTATTAGACCAAGCTTCTGTAATAAGGGTACAAAATTATAAAACTGATTTTTCTTTGTATTTCATTGAATGAATAACAAATTCCAGCAATTGTACCTTGCTTTCATGGGCGTTAATCGGAGGGGGACAGGGGGGACACGTCCCCCCCCCCCCACGATTTTTGGGGTGGGGGACATCATATCAAATGCCCCCCATGTTTTGTCAGAAAAGAATGGGGACCAATGGGGGACATGTGATGGTGTATCAATTTCAATTCAATTTCAAAACATTTATTTCCAAATTTTCAATATAAGTGTACAAAGTAATAATGTTTTTTAACAAAAAAATACATATCAAGATATTATATCAAGATATATATCACCAAAAACGGGTTTCCTTTTTTCTGGGACGCACTGTATTGTACTTGCGATCACTGATGATTAAAGCCACTGTTTAACATTGTGGTGGATCGATTTAAAAAATTCTAAAACTGAACTGCCTGACCTGTCTAATTATGTTCAGATGGACGAAAAAACAACCAAGGATGCAAAAATAATGATAGCAACACATTCAGTCATATAATTAATAAATAGTGCATTCAATTTACATATATGTGTAACAAGAAATCCTTAGGCACCCATCAAGCAGATATACAGAGAATTCTTAAATACATGATGTAATGAAGGTATATAATATATGCCTCACTACATCATGCATTTCAGAATTATCTAACTTTTATGCATGTATACATTATATACATGTATGCATAAAAGTTTGTGAACAGTTCGGTAACTTATTGCAAACTACATGCAGTTTTAAGGGCAAAAGCAATCTTTGATTTTTTTTTTGATTGCAGCCAGATGGACAGTGACTTTGTTAAACTGTAGATGATCAAACTAGTAGACTTTGATAATTCCCCATGATGTAATGAGGTAATTGCATGCATAGCTGTCAGCCACGAAAGGCTCTAGACTGGCTTTGCAACTCTGTCAGTTAAAGGGGAAGTCCAGACGATTTTCAGAATTTTGCATCTGAACATCTCTAAATTGGTTATACTGGTGCAGAGTTTCAATTTGTAGTAATTGGGAATTGGGATGAGGAAGAAGAATGTTTCCAAAATTCATAACAAATAACAGTGAACAAGGATGATGACATAGCAAGTGTATAGTAGAATGCATGTTTAGCTGCTCAAGGAAGCAGAACAATCGAGGAACACATGCACAAATTCTGCACAGGTGAACTTGTTGAGTAAGTCGTATTATGTAATGGAATTACAGTACCACATTATCGGAATTTGTGCACCTTCTATGTCATAATCCTTGTTTAGTGTTTACTCTTTTAGATTTTGATAATACATGTATTTCTGCTCCATGCAGGATCACAATAAATTTCACAAATCTGTATGTAACACTTTTGATTTATGTACTATACCTGATGTGAAATTTTAAAAATCGTCTCGACTTCCCCTTTAATATGGGAGGAATTTATGTGTTTATTTATGTAGTTGAAATTAGTAAATGCCACTTCAGCAATCAACAGGAATGATTTTCTTTCAAAACTATTGGGGTGCCTTTCCCCTTCAACTGCATATTTCAACAAAGTTTTGATGACCAATGTCTAATAATGTGTCATATATTTTTAGAAGTCCTAATAAAATATGAGAGATAATGCATTTTGTTTTGAGTTTGATATATGTTTAATTATACAAATACAATCATATTCAAGTCGTTATTGAACAGAATACAAAACAATGCAATCTTTAATTGAAGGTAAAGAAAACAAGTTAAAGCTGAACTGTAATTGTTCAAGTGTAAATAATTATCATACTTTCTTAAAGGACCTATGTAATGCAAAGGTATGCTGACCTGTTTTGATCAGCAATACCCTAATCATTACTTGTAGCCAATAAAATATCAAAATAATTATGTGCCATATATTTTATAATAACTTTTTTGTTATTTTTCTTCAGATTATTTAGAAACGCCCACAAAAAGCTTCCAAACCAAGATTCTGTTTGTGACATCAGCAGTCAATCACTGCTTAATCAACTATGCAACTGACAAAAGACACTGGAATACACCTTCCCTAAACAGTATAATTTGCATGCTTGAGAAAAGTGACAAATTAGTGGCTTTTGTTGCGTGTTAATTGGTAGAACTTCCTAGCATAGGAACTTCTATTGAACTTGCAAGTACATGTATTTGGGTTGGTATTGTGTGCAAACATGGCAAATGCTTTTGTAGGAATATGGCCACCTCTTGGGAGGACGCATTCCAGTGTCTTGTGTCTAGTGCATGATAATTAAGTAGTGATTGACAGATGATGTCACAAGCAGAATCTTGGTTTGGAAGTTTTTTGTGGGCGTTTCTAAGTAATCTGAAAAAAATAATAGAAAAACTTATTATAAAATATATGGCACATATTTTGATATTTCATTGGCTACATCAGTGATGATTAGGGTATTGCTGATCAACACAGGTCAACATGCCTTTGCATTTGTAGATAGGTCCCTTAAAGCCACTGGTTAACATTGCAGTTGATCAATTAAAAAAAATTCTAAAACTGAGCTGCCTGACCTGTCTAATTATGATCAGATGAATGAAAAAACAACCAAGGATGCAAAAATAATGATGGTAACACATTCACTATCAAGATAAAATCTATGAAAATTGCATTTATTCTCGAGAATAATTCTAGCAGAGTAGTCTATGAAGAGGATATTTCAAGTTTTCATATTTTGAAGTACTAAATGATAACTTTGAAGCATAATATTTTCACAGCTCAGTTTTTGCACCCCATCAATATTCTGATAGCACTTAGGACCGTGCAGCTTCGATTTTTTAAACTGAACACAATGTTAAACAATGCCTTTAAAATAGGCACTTGAAAGGAAAGAATAATAATGGTAGCAAGCTCCCCAGAAGTAATCAAAATTACTCATGAATTATTAATCCTAACTAATGCATCCAATTGAGCTCTGTATTCACATGATTTGTAAACAGTAATACATATAAGAATGATTATAATTATGTACATTGTTTGTTAAACATTTAAAGATTAAATTCTTTAGGAATGTCCTCTGACTTCTTTCAACTCATATTTTGCTTGTCGAGTTTCTGCATTATTTATATTTGAAAGGTCTGTTTGCGCAATATTTAACACTTTATTGTTAACGTTCTATTTTCTATCTGCGAGATCTTTTTCAAACATTCTTTGCGCGTTCTCCATGCAGCGTTATACATGGCCCGCTGTCTGGCCCCTGAAATCATCAATGGCTGAAAAAGAGACTGAGTTTTGAGTTTTGAGCTTTAACATTTTGATGTAAAGATTCTTTTACATGATGAAAGTCTTAATATGAGATAAAAACAGAAAAAGTAAATATATTAACCATACGAAAGAAGAAAATCCTGATATCGTACACATCCTATGATTTATGTCTCTAATCAATGCATGTCATTGATGAGATGATGCAAAATAACACAAGACAGTACACATTATGAAAGAAAATTTATAAAAAGGCATATGAAATAACATATAAAAATACAAAATTTGCATAAATTTACCAACTAGCCAAATAAGGAGCACGACAGTAAGCTGATACAGTTGCTTTTGTCCGCTCCTTGGGCCATGTGATGAATATGAAAAGAATGAACCCCCAGCTTAAAACAAGAGTAAGCTCATAAAGTGAAAGAATGTGTAAACATGAAAAAGCAAGTGAAAAAAAAATACATGTGCTAATTTGGATGCACAAATTGTATAACTGGATGCCCAATGGCGAAATTGAATGCTCTAACTTAGCTCGAGGGGGTTTCACGGGCGAACGTGGTTGCACTATGTATGAATTTGTATAACAATTGGCGAATGTGGTTGCCCTAAAGCGAATACGAATGGGAATTGACCATCTTGGCTGCACTATAGCGAATTTGAATGGCGATTGGTGGTGTTGGCTGCCCTATCCGCGAAATAGAATGACCTATTTACTTTTTCTCATGCACTATGGGCAAAATTGAATGGCCTATCTTTACTTTTGCATGCACTAAGTGCGAAATTGGACGGGAAAACCTATATTACATCCGCCCACATGTGAGAGCACAGCTACTAAAAACATGCCGAAGGAGCACTTCAGAACTATGTGGATCACATATGATGATGAATATAGAGAAAATATTTTAAAAATGTATGAAACATATTTAGATGTTTGAATAACAAAATATAAGTTGTATGCATCACTGCACATCAATAGGAATCAACTTTCGTATTAAAAGTATAGCTTATTAAATAAATTTCATTGTGAAATTTTGCAAATGAAACCCCATCAGAATTGTGTTTCCCCGTTTTTATATTACAATGTACTTGCGACATCACAAATTTTGAATATTTTTTGCTCACTCGCTTCGTTCGCTCGCTCAATATTGAAGTCATACAACAAAACTGTAAAGCATGATGCTAAAGTTGTATCTTGGACATTGTATGGTAAAGAGAAAAACCATATACATGTTTACACACCCTCACCCTAAACTATATATATATGTATATATATATATATATATATATATCTATATATATACAGCCCTGGAAAAATTATTAGACCAGCTCTTTTTCAGGCATCTGTGGGAAATGTTGGCTACATCGGTAATTCATACTGACTCATATTGATTTCTTCTAGGTAAGTCAGAATGAATACTTCCTTTAAAAAAATTCACCCTTTACAATTATTAAACCCTCAGACAATTACCCCCAGGGTAATTACCCCTATGACAATTACCCCCCCCCCCCCCCGACAATTATCCCCAAAGGACAATTAGTACTAAAGGCATGCACCCCAAATGGATGGATACTTCAGATTAACTAACAGAGAGAAAATATTGTAGATGATAATTGTCCTGGGGGATATTCTCCAGGGGTAGGAAGGTTTTGAAAAAAATGTTCTGACAGTAATGGTTTCTGAGATAATCGTCCAGGGGGTATGGTTAAGCCATGTTCACTTCTCTAAGTTCTGTAGTGGCTTCTTCTTTCTCTCGTATGTCATCCACATCAGTTAAATTTGGCAGTTACTGAGTAGGTGACCAGGTCTGGGTTGTCTACCTCTGTGAGTGGGCATGGGGGTCTCATCACGGGACACTCATTGATAACATGTACATGGGTTTGTACTTGTCCACATGGCCAGAGGTCAGAGTCTGTGATTCCCCATCTTTTCATGGTTGCTGCATATCGGCCAAAACCAGACCGCAATCTGTTCAGTTGAACCCAGGGCTTTCTTGGTAGATTGCAACCTGGGGGGGGGGGGGGGGGGGTTAGATGTCCAGGCATCAAAGTAATGTTGGAGCCGCTCTGGTATTTCTGAAGTTCTGCTTCTGCTTCTTCCAGATTTTCAAGGAATGTGCGGAGGGGCGTCCTTGACCGCAGCCTGTGTGGGGCCTCCTTTTCGTAGAGGATGTGGTGCAGGAGGTGATTTTCCTTAGCGGATTTCTTGTACAGTCGTCTGCAGGTGATGTCTCGGCGGATTTGTGGGGATTGGATCCCAGACAAGAATGGTAGATGACTCAGAGGAGTGGATCTAACAGAGCCCGAAATAAGCCTCATATCCTCATGGATAGGAACATCAATTCTATGGGATGGGAACTGCTTTTCGTCCACGTCGTCCATCCCGGGTAGCTCTTACGGGTTAGCGAAATTTGCAGTAAAAAGTCAACCACATCCTACGTGACGAATATGTCAAATATGACTGATGCGGCATGCTGTCCTCCCAATCGAGGTCCATCCTTATCAAGACGAGAATCGGCTGATTCTGGCAAGAAACCGCTCAACATCCTTCTCTAGTGGCAGTTTGTTCAGTTCTTGGTGGAAAATTGCTACATGTACATTTGATGATAGCAGTCCTGCCTTGTGGCATGCTGTCCATAAGGCGTTGCATTTTTTTCTCTTCACAGCAGCTCCGTTCATATAGCTAAATTTTTGATTTCTTTTTCGATAACTTCAATTTTCTACTGCCTTCAATTTTTATGTCACTTCAAATGTTCTCAGTAGAAACATGAGCAGGCCATAGTGCTCAAACGAAGACAAGTAACACTTGAAATTCATCCTCTCAGACATTTATTGTCTATTATGTGGTCAAAACTGTTTCTCATAGGAAAATGGGGGGGGGGGGTAATTTCTGGTAATTTCTGGGGAAATATGTCCGGGGCAGTTTGTCGTTGCCGTAGTCGTCCTAGGGGTAATTGTCCTGGGGTAATTATCACAAAGGTAATTGCAGTGGGGAGTAGTAGTCCTACTAAGGCTGTTAATAATATTTTTTCTAGTTCCATAGACAATGGGCTTGACACTACCTGTATGCCTTCAAATGCAGCTGCTCTAATATTTTTTTTCCAGGGCTGTATAAATTATGCGAGTGTGTCAGTGTGTGTATATATTATATATATATATATATATATATATATATATATATATATATATATATATATATGGCCCTTGAGAGAAATCATCCCCCCCCCCCCCACCTATGAGGACCTGTGCCACAATTAACTGATAGTTAGCTGGATCGGGTTTTCGATCAAATACCCGATGCATTTCCATTCAATCCACAAGGGCAGACCACCACCACGGTCGCTATACTGGGAGCACCAGTACCAGAGCCTCCTTCACGATGAGCGTCATTAATAATCGACAACCAGAATAAGTACGGTCAATATTTTCAACAAGTAAAACAAATATTTATTTGGTCATCTCCTTGGTCTCTCACTCCATTCGACATGCAGCTTGTCCCTTCTTGTGAATGTCTGGTACTGTGTGTTGCTCTTTAATGTTCTATATTGGCTTTTCTTGAGTATACTTCAATTGCAGTTACCAATTATGTTATACTCTCTTGAGAACTCTTTCATTGTTTTGTTTTGTTTGTTTTTGTTTTTGTTTTTTTTCTCGCT
Organism: Heliocidaris erythrogramma; assembly: GCA_025617745.1. Lineage (NCBI taxonomy): Eukaryota > Metazoa > Echinodermata > Echinoidea > Camarodonta > Echinometridae > Heliocidaris > Heliocidaris erythrogramma. The sequence goes on from CM046869.1 coordinate 10,852,699, forward strand.
TCATGAAAATTCTCAACATAGATTAATATTTTTTTCCTTGTTTTTCTTACATATGCATTACAATAATGTTCAATTTCGGGGGTCCACAGTTTACAAGCTTTGCTTTTCAAGTGGAGTCCTCCATTTCCAATGCTTTGTTCGTGTTATTTATTTGTGTTTACTTTGTTCGATGAAAATGTACTTTCAATGCCTTATTCAATGTCATTGATTTTATAGTCACACAAGATTTTATTCTTTTGAATTGTACATGGATATTATAATTGTATTATTTACTGAATATTGATTTGTATTGATTTGTATTGTTGCTGGAAATGGAAATAAACTAAACTGGAAACTGAAACTGAAACAAAGAAAAGCCATTCATGTAAATACGTTCGTGTTTTCGCTTTGAATTTGAGACTTTATATTGAATTGTTTGACGCTGTTACTTGGAAGTTCTGACATTTAAAAAGTTGTTTTTGTGGAATTCACTTGACTTGGATCAATTTTGACTTTTCTGGAAACTAAGTAAAAGGAATTTTAATCTGGTAAGTCATTCACCTTTTCTTCCTGTTTTATTTCATTTAGGCTATGCTGCTGAATGCTCACAGTACATGTATATCTTTGTAATAGTGAGAAGCTCATGAGGGATAGAAAACAGATATACAATACCTTTCTTGGCTCTAGCAAACTATGAACATTCAGAGGCATATTGTAACTTTCCCTCGAGGCAAATTTATATCAAATTTACTATACCCTCGTCAAGCCTCGGGATATAGTAAATTTGATATAAATGTTCCCTCGGGAAAGCTAGACCCTCGAAAGGTATTGTATATTTGTATACTATACCTACCTCTGTATGTACTGGTGGTCCCTTCTCGGTCCTTGATACAAACCCACGTCCCATGGACCACGACGTCTCTACAGTTCATCCAGGCCCATATACTGACAACATGAGGATCCAGAAAATCGAACTCTTCCTTGCTCTCTATGAATAGCAAAGATGGTTCAATCATATCTCCGTTACTCAGGGTTACCGCGCTAAGGGCTTCACAGTCGTCATGAGCAGCTTGCCAAGCGGTGTCTCCACCATCATCAACGATCAGGAAGCATTTGGTTTTCCCATACACCCACCCCACCGGGCAGATATCTAATCAGAGATTGGATGGGAAGAGAGACATTGTAAACAGCTTAGCAGTCATGTATCATGAAACAATTATTAAAGAGATGACTAATCGAGATAACTGCTTTCTAAAAATTCTCGAATGATAAATCACTACAAGAGGATTTTTAATTTCACTTTGGACCTGAGTCCTTTATGTTTAGGTTAAGATTTTCAATTAGTGTGAGAGATAAAGTTGAGTTCTGGTCATGGAAAGGGACTGTCTCAAAGCAATAGGAAAGGTTGACCATGTCTTGTTAAGACTTGTTTTATACTGCGTTGTTTTAGAATCATCAAAAATAGATAGGAAATTGACCAAATCTCGCTAAAAATTACATGTACTGCACACAAAAATGGGTAGATTGTACCGCACACAGATGTGGCATGAATGTTCGGTCATATTTCGAATATAAGGGCATATGAAGAGAAAATGCTTTTCACGGGACATTTCTACTATATGATGTTCTTCCAAGCTGATATAAAAAGAATGAGAAAATTATTTTTCACCTTTCCCAGAACTCAGCCTCCCCTTTAATTAGCTTTATACCAGTCTTACGCAGGACTAAAAGGAATAAACTGTACAGACCTTATCCCTATTCCTTTTAGATATATATATATGTGTGTGTGTGTAGGGGGTGTGAGTGTGTCCCAGGGGGGGGGGGGGCACTCGACCCAAAACGTGGGGGTATGTGCCACCCGCAAGACAAAAACTGGGGGCTTCGGAACGAGCGTATCATGAAAAAGGATGGTCTTCGAAACTACTAACATTTTTTAAAACAGGGCTCTTTGGAACTGGATTACAATATATAATGATGCTACGGAACTGGGCATTGTTTGACCAAACCGTCAGAAGCACAAGTTCGCCGACATCCTATTGAAACGCAAATTAATTTTAATACACGCGTTTCAATGGGATCTCGGCGAACCCGCACCTATGACTGTTTGATGAAACGCTACCCTGGTTGCCACACACAAGCTCCCATACGCTAAATACGTTGTGTGTGGCAAGTCTCTGGTGTCTTCGAAGCGAAACGGGCGTAACCTTTACCAACGGCGAGTGAGCACGATAATATTACCGTGGCTGCAAGGGAGACTAGCTGCAATGTGTTGCCTTACCATAGGAATACCTAAAATTTTGTGTATATAACATAGACTAAATATATATATATATATATTTTTTTCTGTTATAACCACTTTTCTACCTTTCTCATCTAAAGCTCCACCCTGCAAGGCTTGTCTTCCCCACGTAGGTAGGATTAAAGGCGTCTTGTCCCCTGAAAGATCAAGACTTCACCGACGTTGATGTTCTACATCAACGGACAGACGTATCCCCGCACTGCGTACGGGTGCGGGACTGGAGCTCTCCTCTCTTTTGCTTTCCATTTTCTTTCCTTTCTCTTTCTTTCCCTAAACTGATAGGAATTAGAGAAAGACCTCTTGAATTTGTAAATCCAAGTATAATAGATCTCCTAGCGTATTAAAAAAAAAAAAAATAAATAAAATAATAATAATAAAATAATTTAAAAAAAGAAAAATAAAATAAAAGTATATACCATTGGATAGAATATCGGAATTTAATATGGCAAAAATAGTCAAATCTGACTGGTTGCCAAACCAAAAACAATCACCCCCCCCCCCCCCCCCCCCCCCCCGCTTGCTGCTCACCGCCTTTATCCACCCGTAACGCGGGTTTTTTTTTTTTATCTTGACCATTGAAATCTGCGTCGTTTTCTGACGCAGAATTCTCATACATATTAAATTCCCTCTAGAGAAAGTAACCAATCACGAACACCGAGGTAAACTCATCATGCAAATTTTTTTGTCACGTGATTGATCGTGACGTTTCACCCTGCTTTATCCAAAATGGCGAGTTCCACCAGCTTCGACGATCTTCTTCACGATAGTTTGAAATATGCTGCCAGCAAATTGAAGATTCCAGGTGAAAAATTCAAGGAATTACATGAGACTGCGATAAGAAATGTTCTTGCGGGGAAGGATTTATTCATAGCGCTACCCACTGGTTTTGGCAAAAGTGCCATTTACGAAGCGATTCCTTTGTGTTGCGATTTCCTTCGTGAACGGCAGTACTTTGATGGTCCGGCCTTAGCCACCGGGTACGGAGGACGATGGGTGACACCCCACGACGGCGGGGCGAGTGGTTCTACGACTACCGCTGGCATCAGGTCCATCGTCTTGGCAGTTGCTCTTATTTGATTGGTTGAAGGTTTCGGATAACATCCATATATGGAACGGTCGTTGAATTATTCATAGCCATTGAATACATGAATATTGATTGCGTTACGGGTGGATAAAGGCGGGTGAGCAGCAAGCTGCCCACATTGCAGCTAGTCTCCCTTGCAGCCACGATAATATTATCGCGCTCACTAATATTATCGCGCTCACTCGCCGTTGGTAAAGGCTAGCCGGGGCGGGGCGGCCGGAACGACGGAATGAAAAAAGCGGTGCTTTGGAACGGTTTTCTCTCTTCTTTTTCTCAACAAGAAAAAAATGGTATGCTTTGGAACGGAAATTTGAGTGTAAAAATGGGGCTTCTGAGCGGCACATACCCACCGCACACTGAGTGCCCCCCGGGTGTGTGTATGTATGACACAGCGAGCAAAGAAAACTGACACAAAATTTGACACCTTGTTTTTGTGAAAATCTCATTTACATGTACATGTATGTAGATACATAATAAGACTTACAGACCACGTCGCTGCCGAACATTAGGTGAAGGTTGCCAACATAAAAGGAAAATTTCAATATCCTGGAGGATTCTTTTCATTTGCTTCTAAAGGCGTATGAATTTTCTAAACTCACTAGTTTCGCTTGCTCGACATTAATGTAATCTAATTGTCAAAACATTTTAATCTATGCGGATGATATTTCATTTATTTTGATACATTTTAAAAGAATATACATAATTATTCAAAATTTTAAAAAGAGTAAAAAAAGATGGTCAGTTGTGAGAGTAACATAATTTTGTAATTGCGAAAGTGTGAATATAATATTCTCAAAAGCTATCATTAATACCATTCATACGCAATATATAACGCTAGGAATGAACCTATAATATGGTCAATGCCAAGACTTCTGTCACCTACGTAATAACTTGGGCGTTGGTGGTGGGGGGGGGGGGGGGGACCTGGGCTTCGGAGAAAGGGATGGCCCCGATGGAGACAGTATACTTTAATGACATCTGTATTTGTTTAATAGTTTTATAATAATTCTAATGTATAACTTCGCTAAAATTACCTGTATTAATAGAAGTGTATTGATGTAATATAGATTTTAAAAACATTTTTTATAAATATATCTATTACGCCTAATATTCTGACAGTATCCATAATAGTAATGTGGAATTTTTAGATTTTAATAATACAAATTTTAAGAGTGATGGATCTAGGCTCATTGCAATATACTGTGTAATGTTTATTTACATATTTAATATCTAGTCGTTGACCCAGTTGTTCATTTACCAAATTTATATGTATATACTCTCATTATTTCTTCTGATGGTAATATTTCAGTCATCGTTAATCCACTTGGTAGTAAATCCTTTTCACAGAATCCATAATAATCCACACTAGTTTTGTCTATCTTGAATGCATGTGTTTGTTTATGAATTGTATAATGATCTATTTGTTAAATTGTCGCGATTTGTTTGTTCTGCCTTGTACCTCGCTGCGAAAGCAGCGGGTATCCTAGGCGCTTTTGATCTATATTCAACAAAGCAGTGATTAAAAAAAAAATGAATATAGTAATTTGTAACAAATTATTATATTCATCATCATTTTCAGTAACATTTATATCATTGTATCCCCCGCAGAATGCCGGGGGTTACGCCGCGCCGCCGCCGCGTCACATTCTTGTGTGCGCTCTAACGGCCACATTCCTTGACGGATTTCTTTCAAACTTTGTATGGAGGTGTACATGGTATAATCTAGACACCTATAATTTCTGGTGATGCTGCCCCCAGTGTTCCGCTTGTTATATTTTTGTGGATAGTTTGTGTGCGCTCTAGCGTCACATTTTTCAACGGATTCTGTTCAAATTTTGGAGGAAGGTGTCTCTTGGTATAACCTAGAGGCCTATAGATTTTGGTGATGCTGCCTCCAGTGTTCCGTCTTTTATAGGGTCAAAGGTCATATTTTGATAAATGTCTTGTGTGCACTCTTGTGCGCGCTCTGGCGGTCAAATTTCTCAAAAGATTTTGTTCAATGGAATCTAAACACCTACAGTTTTTGGTTTGCTGCCACCAGTGTCCCGTCTTTTATAGGGTCAAAGGCCATACTTCGGAGGCTGGCGCAAGTGCACTCTGCAGGCCACATTTCGGGATGGATTCTTTCAAATTTTGTATGGAGATGTATGGAGATCTTGGTATAATCTACACATCTGTACTTTTTGGTGATGCTGCCCTCATTGTTCCGTCCTTTATAGGGTCAAAGGTCATTTGTCCATTTCGTGCACTCTTCTGCATTTCTTGACGGATTTCGTTCAAATTTTGCATGAAGGTATCTCTTCGTGTAATCTATAAACCTATAGTTTTTGGTGATGCTGCCACCAGTGTCCCGTCTTTTATAGGATCAAAGGTCATACTTTGAAGGATTGCGCGAAAGTACTCTGCAGGCCATCAGTGGCGGCACCAGGATTTTTAAAGAGGGGGGGGGGGGGCAAATGGGGGGCAAAAGAAAATGGGGGGGGGGCAAGGGCGGACAAAAAAATTTTCCACTTTATTTTTTTCACTCCGAAAATTATTGGGGGGGGGGGGCAACTGGGGGGGGGGGGGCAAAGCTTCTGACTTGGGGGGGGGGGGGGGCCCATGCCCCCCCCCTTGGTGCCGCCACTACAGGCCACATTTCTGGATGGATTTCTTTCATTTTTTTATGGAGATGTATCTTGGTACAAATTCATACGTTTTGACAATGCTATACCCTCATTGTTCCGTCTTTTATAGGGTCAAAGGTCATATGTCTTTTGTGCACTCTAACTGCCACATTTCTTTCAGATTTAAATGGAAGTGTGTCTGAGTGAAATCTACACATCTATAGTGATTGCTGATGCTGCCCCCAGTGTTCCCCTATTTATAGGGTCATATGTCATATTTTGGTTGCTGTCTTGCTTGCACTCTGGAGGACACATTTGTCGACTGATTTCTTTCAGAATTTGTATGGAGGTCCATCATAGATTACTCTAAACCTCTACAGTTTTTGGTGATGCTGACACAAGTGTTCCGTCTTTTATAGGGTCAAAGGCCATAATTTAGTGGATATCTTGTGTGCGCTCTGCAGGTCACATTTCTTGACCGATTTCAGAGATGCAGTATAATCTAATCTACCGTGACACACATTGTTTTGGTGATGCTGCTCCTAGTGTTGACAATAGTCCGGGCCACTGGCGGTCATCCTTTTTTTATTGAGGGAGGGGAGGGGGAGGTTCTTTGTCCCTCCTTCGAATCGCTGCCAGTGCCGGGGGATACATTCGCATTATCATACTTTTATAACTTCAATATGTTGCCTGCGAAATGAATTTAATTTCTATCAGAAATTCTTGGTTGATTGCCCCCCCCCCCCCCCCCGAAAATCTGGCTACGCTACTTTTGATTACCCCTCCCCTTCAAAAGTTTGTAAAGCGTCCCCCTAAAAAAAGCAACAAAAAACAAACAAAAGCACCTAAAGAAAAGAAACTTTATTAAATTATAGTATAAATTTACCATAATGTGGAATATAATAATGTGAAAATGTATTCAGGTGAATGTTTAGTCAAAATCTAGTGATGGTACTTCGCTTAGAACTTGAGAATTAGCATGATGTTAAGAGAGTTAGTTATTTCAAAGAAAACTTGCCACGTTCACAACGCATTCCTGTCACACTGATTCCAGCATAACCATCCCGGCAAATACAGCGATATCCATCCAGTTCCTCCGTGCAGGTCCCTCCATATAAACACGGTTGGGAATAACATGCTAATCAGAAGGGAAAAGGGAGAAGAAGGAGAAGTAGAAGAAGTAGAAGAAGAAGAAGGAGGAGGAGAAGGTTAATTTAATAGTAGTATGAGAAGAAGAAGAAAGAAACAGTAGCAGTGATAGTAAAAGTAATAGTAGCAGAAGATGGTGAAGAGGAAGAAGGAGAAGAAAAAGAAGGAGAAAGGGAAGAAGGTTATGATCAAGAAAATTAAAAAATAATATGATGAGAAAGAAGAAGATGAAGAAGAAGGAAAAGAAGAAGAAATAGGATGATGTAAAGGAATATGCCAGTTCAGAAAATTTAGTGTATTCTTCTCCAAAACCTGGGGTGGTATTCTAGAAATGATTTTATCTTGATTTAAGTGAAAAGATTTTAATTGTCATAACAAATTTTAAATTGCAACATTTCATTGGTGTTTGCGCTGATGAATTCCACATACGTATTGCGCAGTCATTAACCAATGGTGCGCCATAAGTGTATATTTTGTTATGACAATGAAAATTATTTTACTAAAATTAAGATAAAATAAATCTCAGAATACCACCCCAGGATACTAACTACTGCATTAACCCAGCAAAGAGTTTTTATTTCAATAGTATGTAGGCGGTATATATATATATATATATATATAAGTGTAAGGAAATAACATATACAACAGCTTTGGCAAATCTCGTGGAAATAAATACAAATGTGAAAGAAATTGCGAGAATAACGTTGCGTAGCTCAATCAAAGTTCCCCAGAGCTGTCCTCCCTTTTTGAAATTTTTTTGCAAAGGCTGAAAAAATGTCTCCGCCGGGAATCGAACCCGGGTCGTTGGCTTAGAACGCCAATGCCTTAACCACTAGACCACGGAGACGGGTTAGTGGTTTCGGCGACACCAGATTCAATTGACCGACAGATTGACAAATCCTCAACCTTATTAATTAATTCCTTTGTCGGGGGCAGGTGAGTTTTGAACTCACCTGCCCCCGACTGCCCGACTGCCCCGTGGTCTAGTGGTTAAGGCATTGGCGTTCTAAGCCAACGACCCGGGTTCGATTCCGGCGGAGACATTTTTTCAGCCTTTGCAAAAAATTTTCAAAAAGGGAGGACAGCTCTGGGGAACTTTGATTGGGGAACTTTGATTGAGCTACGCAACGTTATTCTCGCAATTTCTTTCACATATATATATATATATATATATATATATACCGCCCAAGTCCTTGTGTTGCCATAAAGCCATTATGGTAATAGGCGGGAGGGCGCATTGTTATACATAATTTATATATATATATATATATATATATATATATATATATATATATATATATATATATATAAACGACTAATGGGTACATTAGGAAGACAGTTTTTGTTCTTTTTCTTTGTTCAACTGTCGACCTAATGTAGGGGTCGCTATTATGACGGAATAAACTGCATTGTTAGGTGTCGACTTAATGTACCCGTTAGTCAAATATATGTATATATATATATATATGTATATATATATATATATATATATATATATATATATATATATTCAATGAAGCGTAAAATGGTGTGAACGTGTTGAGAAGTATAAAATAGGTAACACGGAGAGAAATACACAGAGCGAGCAGAGATGATTTTTCCACAAGCGCTTTCGTTTATTCTTCAGGTGGAATATAAGATCTTGTTTCTCTTAGATATATATATATATATATATATATCTATCTATCAATCAAAGGGAGTGCGCTTTTTAAAAATTGAATGTACTTGCGCCATGTCCATTTTGTATAATACATGTATTCTGGTATCTCTAATGTCATTATATAACTTGTATATATATATATATATATATATATATATATATATATATATATGTATGTATATTTGACTAACGGGTACATTAAGTCGACACCGAACAATGCAGTTTATTCCGTCATAATAGCGACCCCTACATTAGGACGACAGTTGAACAAAGAAAAAGAACAAAAACTGTCCTCCTAATGTACCCATTAGTCGTTTATATATATATATATATATAAGACTAAGACTAATTACGTCGTAAACACAACTATAGGACAATGTGACAAATCTCGTCCTCATTTGAATATTACTGTATTTCCTTAGTTTTACTATCAAAGGCTCACTTCACCTGAAGAGAATAAATCGAAAACGCTTGTGAAGCTAAAAACATGCCCCTCGTGCGTGTATTCTACGATGTTGTGAACTTTATTTTCTACATATCTTTAACACTGCATTTCGTCGGAACTTTGTTCCTGTGAACATTTTGTATATATATGAACATATATGAACATTTTGTATATATATATATATATATATATATATATATATATATATATATATACACACATACACACACACAAATATATATTAGTTGTTGTTATGTCAGACATTCCTCTGGTAAGCTTTATCAATGAAATTTGAATATATTTGTAAACTGTTCTATTGATTCACACAACTTTTCGGTTTACTTCATATTTCATGCATGCACTCGAGGTGTATACTACTAAAGTTCTTCAATGTCTATACATGTATAATTCTTATGATAACAATAGGACTCTTTCTAAATTTAGTGTTCAGATTAAAACCGAAAAAACGAGTAAACAAATAGTGGGAGGCAGAAGTTTTCAAAACGTATCTCTAAAACATTAAATAATATATTATTTTTGGATTCAGAAAGCTTAAATATTTTCTTAATGAAATATAATGACATACTTTATTTTGATTATTATTATCATTTTTATTGTTATTATTATTATTATTATTTTTTATTTTTTATTTTTTATTTTTTTTATTTTTTTAATTTTTTTATTTGGGGGGGGGGGGAGTTTTTAAATGCAATGTTCATAAAGTCTTTACTTAATTATTAAAAAAAAAAACGCAAACACTTCTGCAGCGTGTTATTCCTCTCTCATTAGAGGGGAAAATACCCGACTATGAAAATATATTTCTTAATTTTATTCCCTGAAACGAGTTAGCTACTTGTTCACTCATGAATGAAATAGATTACATTAAGCTCAAGTGCTTCACAATCATTCAATACATACATGTACTTGACTGCGAGTTAAAATTAAGCAAAAATCAATTTGTATCATGAGAGAGAATTCAACATGCCCAACCCCTTCCGAAAAATTCCTAAACCAAACCATATATTTCCTACCTGGATGTGCGCAATACAAGTTCGTTTTGTCTCTCGCTTCTTCAGGCGTTCTGACGTCATATTCAGGGTGATCACGTGGTAGATACTTGGGAACCAACTTGACTAATTCCCCAGTATGTTCAGAGACACTATAGGGGCAGATATCCAGCGGTATTAAAGGGCATGTTCCATCACCGAGAATACCTATCATTTTATATAAATATAATACATTTTAATAACCATCTGTGCCTTATCGTGAGTTGCTAACATGTAACTTTCGTGTTTTTTCAACAATTTATTTTTGTAATAAACAATAAGAGAGCTCATCTTTTTAAGAAATTAAGAAATGAAAGCTGATTGAGAAAAAAACAATGTTAAAGAAGTTATTTATTGGATACTTTGATATATTAGGCTAGGAGCCTGTCCGGGAATATTCACCCCATTTTACATATGAGATTTGACCCTTTAAAGTTACTTAGATCATCCATGTCATCCACAAAAAGCTTGTCAGCTTGGACGAAGCCGCCTAGTTTGGCCCCCAGAGCATGCGCCAAACTTTATCAGAAAGAAGGTGTATGACTATACATTACCAAAACACAAAAACTGAGAAAATTTTCTGTCGGGATGGGTTGTCACACGGCCCATAAAAATTGGGGCAATTTTTTCCCCTTAAGGCCCACGGACCAAATTTTGTCAGAAGGCAGAGGTATGTGTGTACATTACAAACTATAAAAACTGACAAAAATTTCCATCGGGAAGGGGTGTTAAACGCCCCTGAAAAAACAGCGCAGTGTCCCTAAACCAAGCTCTGCTGCCCAAAGTGCTCTTGATGTAGAGAAAACCCATTTTTTGCCTTACAACCTTAATAACTCCAAAATGTGTCATTCAATTCAGATCAAATTACATAGTACAGTCTTGAGTATAGTAACTTTCTTGGGGTGCAGTTTGGTGTCAAATGATCATTTCAATAATAAGTTATTAAATTAGGAAAAAATTATATTTTTCAAAAGTAGTCAAATAATATTGTCAGGATTAAGTTTTCCCCTCCCGCGCGAAGCGCGAAAGCTCTGACGTTTTGGCAAATTTGAGAAAAAGATAACAGCTTGTAGCCCCTTCTTTAGGCCTTTTTCTCTCACTACCCCTGCATTTTCGCTCTCGCTTTTTTTTCTTTTTGAAGTGCACTAAGGAGCACTAAGGGGCATGGCCCCCTGTGCCCCCCCCCCCCCGCTGTCTACGCCAGTGCATGGATGGTCTAAGTAACTTTATAAGGGGTCAGATCTCATATGTAAAATGGAGTGACTATTTCGGGGCAGGCTCCTGGCCTATATCTAGCATATGCTCCCTCCTTTGCCTCAGCTCTCTCTCTATTCCTCTCTCTCTCTCCTTCAGTCTCTCTTCATCCTGATGCTGTATCCATTACTTGGTCTCTACCTTTAGCTCTCGCCCTACCCCCTTTTCTCTCTTTCACTCACTTCTTATCTTTGTCTCTGTCTATACTCCTTCATCAATTTCAACCTTTGTCTTTCTCTCTATCCGTTACTGCTTATATGACAGTCTACAAATAATATTAGGTAATTACTATGACTTACACACTGATATTGATTGAACTCGAAATAACTCTCAATAACTTACCCTTAATTTGTTGGTTGAGTATGAAGAAAGTGATTGCGAGCTTGAGATACTGTTTAAAAGAGTGAAAGTTAAAGATACTTCGTGTAAAGAAGAAAACCGACCAAGATGTTGTAATATAGATATTCGGATATTGATCCATTATTTTGCTTATGGTTATGGTTAGGTTTGCAAATAGAATCTAGTTGAGGATTTGTATTTGTGGACATTGTGGCAGATTAGCCTTGTGCTAAAAAACTTATCCAATAAAGCCTACTACTATAGGGTTAAGGTTAGGCATATTGTTGGGTCCTGGGTTGGGGATTCGGTACGGTAAGAAATTTACGGCACATTCGGTAAAAAACAATACGAACAGACGTCGGTATATGGGACTAAATAAAACACAAAGTTTTCACTATAATGGTTGAAGCAACCCTCTTCATATGATATGATTTTCTTCGAAATAGGAATACAAAGAATGAGAAAGAATGAGAAAGCTTAGAAATAGTTTTTCACATATAAGCCTACCAGAACTCAACCTTCTCTGGAAATCATTTAATATCCTAATATCAGTGACTTATCATGATTCCAATCATTTTCGTCACGGCAGGGGGACGCGAGTAGCCTTTACCATTTCGTTGCTGTAAAAACTTCAAAAATTTTCCGGGGGACGCGTTCCCCCAGTGTCGCCGCCTGTGATTCCAATACATTTATATCTGTTATTGCTAAAGATATAAATTTAGTGAGTGATCAGAAGATATGAAAACATCCGATAATATATAGATTTCCCGGCTAATTTCGCAACTTTGTCAGTCAATTCAATTTATAACGATTTTTGCCATGCCTTGCTTTTCGGCAGTTCAAATTCAGGATCTGTGCATTCGAATTCATCTCTGAAGCATTCAAATTCGCATTTCAGGCAGTCAAATTAACACTTTTTTTATTCAAATTCAAAGGTCACGCACGTATTTCATAAAGCTTTCATTCAATTTAGCATCGTATGGTCACGTGATCACGCAACAAACTCATTCCTGCATTCAAATTCATATTGGAGTATCCAATTTAGCGTGTTGGCATTCAATTCAAAAATTTCCCCCAACATCATTTTATGATATTTCCCTATTGTCTTGTAGTATGTGTTTGACATGATATTTGCCATTCAAGATAGGTCCTATATGTTTTTGGTTATTTATAAGGCGAATTCTAAAGATCCCAATGTTTGAGCGAATAAAGGTCTATTCATTTTTTGTCGCGTGGTCGTGGATGTATAACATGAAACAACTGTAGGTCGCGAGAGAGACCTTGCAAATATAATTATTTACTTTGTAGTTGAGGACACACTAAATGTCAGAAGATATTTTAGAAGCCAAGTAGACAAATGAAAGATCTTATCCGCTATTTTAAGCAGGAGATGACAAATGAAATGTAACGTCATCTTCTAAGTAGATATAAAGAAGGGTTTTAAAAGTTACTCTATAATTACCTATATATAGTTTTAATTAGGTTTTCATTAAATACTTGTCAAACAAAAAATCTAATATATTGTATAACATGCCAAGGATGTAAACAGCAATACATTGGCGAAACGGGGGACGTCCTTCGTAACAAAGTTAGGGTTCATCGTCCACAAATAAGACAGAAAGAATAAAGACAATTAAAGGGATACGCCACCAGGCTGCCGTGGGGAAAGTCAGGATTGCGTAAGCCCCATTCACTTGTACACAAAGATTGTGCGTCGAACGCGTCCCTTGGACTACTAGGATTACTTTTCGGGACTGCACAAAGCCGACCGAATCTCGCACGAGAACTGGAGCTCAAGCGGAGCGTGCATGTTGCGTGCGAACAGCCTGTTCGAGCTGCTCCAGCGGGGCATCGGCATGATCAGGTAACGATCATGCCTGCCCTCTCGCGGCATAAAAACCTCCACAATCTGTGGTTGAGCATCCCTTTAAAATTGAGTGAGCACCTAGGAAAATGTGCTGGCTCTTTAAAAACCCAATTTTTTAATCACCCCATTTTACAAAATGAATGATGATTAAAAAGTTAAACGTTGCCTGAAAGAGTTTTTTATTAATAAATTTAAACCTTCACTCAACGCTATGTAAATTTAAAATAGATCTTTGATCTTTTATACGGTTATGTTTTCTCCAAACGCACTGTGGTACATTTTTTTATATATATGTGTGTACTTTTATACATTCCGTAGTACAATCTATGTAGAATTTTTGCCTCCTTAACAACTTGAATCCTGAATCTTACATCTCTGATCTCTATGTAAGAAAAATCCTAAGAAATACATGCACACTGGAAATAATGGAGACCCGCATAGTGTTCTGTCCAGTTGCTGACCATGTTTGAAATACGGCCATTCAATTTATCATTATTCTTACACTCTATTGATACCGATTTGGCGTTATGTATTGTTAAAAAATAACCCTCGCCAACTACCCTCGTCTCTTGTTTTCTCTCTCCATTCATTCTGCCCGTTACTATTATTGAACATCTCTTTCGGCTTTCCTGTACCTCTTTATCTCTTCATATCAGGCTGTACCTCCGAACTTGAATAACTGAGATTTGAAAGACTTTTGTACTGCAATTAATATGTCTACCTTGCTTTTTTTTTAATAAATGCATGTAACTAACAGGTACGATCACTCCACCTGAAAAAATAAATTGAAAGCGCTTGTGGAAATCAACCTGTGGATATATCTGCTGTGTCATTATTCTCTCGGTGAACTTTATTTTAATTCTACTTCATATATATATATATATATATATATATATATACACTAAAGGAAAAAAGAAACTTATAAAAGTTCAAGAGATCACCAAATTAAATTCTCTGCATGGAAATGTACCAAATTTGGATATAATGTTGATTCAATGCATGGCTTTAAATGACAGTCAATAACAAAAAGTTTTCTTCAATGCCACAAAAGAAATGTGCACTGAAACAAAGGACTCTCTAATCCCAAAGTCACAAAGATAAACTGCAGTCTTGTACACCATATGCATGTCAATGAATGAAACAAAAGAATTTCAAAAGGGATTTGCAAGTTCATATCCAAACAGATTAATAGCCAGTATGTCCACCTCTAGCTTGCTGGCAAGCTGTACACCGTCTTCGCATGCTTCCGATCAGATTCGCGATGGTAGCCTGGGGAACATTGTTCCATTCCTCTTGCAGTGCTGCAATGAGCGTCTCCCTATTGATGGGTTGATTGTCACGCCTTGACACACGTCGACCAAGCTCTTCCCAGAGATGTTCAATTGGGGAAAGGTCTGGTGAACGGGCGAACCATGGCAGAACATCAATATCCTCTTGCTCGAGGGGTGCAAATCCCTTTTGAAATTCTTTTGTTTCATTCATTGACATGCATATGGTGTACAAGACTGCAGTTTATCTTTGTGACTTTGGGATTAGAGAGTCCTTTGTTTCAGTGCACATTTCTTTTGTGGCATTGAAGAAAACTTTTTGTTATTGACTGTCATTTAAAGCCATGCATTGAATCAACATTATATCCAAATTTGGTACATTTCCATGCAGAGAATTTAATTTGGTGATCTCTTGAACTTTTATAAGTTTCTTTTTTCCTTTAGTGTATATATATATATTCCTACCTATATTTTCAAATTATCCCATCAGGTACATTCCCCAACTATCCAACAATCCATTTTAGAAGCCAATGAGACAAATGAAAGCTATAATACAGCTCTTCAAACAGGAGATGACAAATGAAATGTAACGTCATCTTCTAAGTAGATAAGAAGGGTTTGAAAAGTTACCCTATAATTACCTTTATAATTAGATGAAAAAAAAACATACGGAAATGCTGTTTTCTGACAATGTGTTGTCTACTCCTTCCTCGCCTATGCTTAGGTGCATGCATTTTTTCGTTCAAAGTATATATATTTATATAGGTCTACCTATATTTTCAAATTAGCCCTTCAGGTATATATTCCCCAACTATCCAACAATCCATCCTTTGAAATTTATAAGTAGCCTACGGGACAATAAGGTCTACTATATCATAGACTCAAAAAGGAAATTAAGTTTGAAATCAACCTTTTTCAGAGGGAATTATAAACAAAACAGAGGGGTTAATAACTTGCGTGTTAATTGAATGAACATTTCAAAAGAACATTTGACTGCTGTTGCAGCTGCTCATTTGCGAATTTGAATGCCCGAGGTGTCCTTGCGGCGGTTGCCGATGAATTTGAATGATTCTTATACATACATCTACGTGCTAATTTGATTGCACGGAAATGAATGTGAATGATGCAAAAGCGAAATCCCTTGAGCGGAACGCTAAATCAAGAAGGTTCAAACAGATGGAGTCATAACAGACAGCTTCCCTTTTAAGCGAGCTTCGATGTCGCCACAACAAACATGACAATTATGCGCTCTCTGAAAACATACTTCCAAACGAGGAAACAAACCAAATTCCGTTTTATTGCATAACCATGGATACGTACTGACAGAGTCGGTGATTTGCATGAATCATTTGCATGAACATTTGCATGAATTATTTGCATAAATGCCGTAGAGTGAAAAGGTGTTTAAAGGAGAATTACGCTCAAAAATAAAGATGATAGTGTACAAAGGTGTTATATACTCCTACTTGTTAGACTATATGGCTTCGCGTCAAAATATACGAGATCGATACGAATCAAGATTTTCTGAGCAAAATTTACCATCTGCTAGCAATATGTATCGTCTGCTAGCAGCACATGGGGGCTGCCATTTTGTTTATGTGTACAAGAAGATTTTCTTAATCCAAATGCTCAATTGCCTTTTTCAAAATTAAAAACCCATTTGAGATTAAAAATATAGAATGGATATGTCAATTTATTTTTAAACTGAAGATTTCCTTATATATTTCTGTTGAAAATCGATATTCGCTTAATAGAAATCTATTTTCTTGATACTAGACGTATGGGACGGAGCAAATTAATTCAAATTTTATGGATGCTTCTTCCCGAAGCATCTATAGCGGCAAACTATGCATTCACCTGCTTTCGGATAATGGGACTTGAACAGTCAGAATGCATGCTGCATATATTATGTTCTGCTCTGTTTGGCAAACCCAAGAAAATAGATTTTTGTTAAGCAAAACCAGACAATTTAAAAGTATCATTATAAAGATTTAATTTTTATAATACATGTAAACACCCACTTTATATTTTTCGTCACATATGGGATTTTTAGGTAATGAAGAAAATCAATTTAGGTCTTGGATTCAAAATATCTTCCTGACTGGAAAATTTGTCAATGGTTCATGTACAACTCCAAATCAGCAAGAAAATGGCAGCCCCCATGGAAATGAGTAGGAGACGATACCGGGTGTTGGAATATCTTTATTTATACCCTTTTCTGATATCTTATTAGAAAATGATTTAGGCCAATAAGTAGGAATATATTACATCTTCCAATATAAGTAAATGTGTAATCAGGGGTTAATTCTCCTTTAAGTTTCGGACTTTGTAGCATGTTTGCATGCATTTAATGGAAAAAATAGTTCCTTAAGATTTCACATTTATGGTAGGGTTATTAATACAGGTAGATTTTGTATTGTCAGAGAAATATATATATTTTAATAAGTTGCAGAGTGCAGATTTAGAATATTCAGAGGAAAAGTAAAAGAATATTTTTGGTTTTCTAAAAGTGCGGATGGATATTTTAGAAATCATTGCACTGCGCTGGATAGGCGTGTTAGCTTGGTACTACGCGGTGTGTATAGAATACTGTGCCTTACTCGAGTTAATTTGACGTCTTACAAGACAGGCGTGTCTGTTTGGTCTTCCTGGTTTAGGCGTGTCAAAGAATGTATCAGGTAGAGGCTGGTAGAGACTGGTTGAGAACTGGTAGAGAACTTCAGCAGCTGAGCTAGGGTTACTCATGTCATGAGTTGTTTGATGGTGGAACAGTAGATGTTCTGGGGTAGTGGCTACCGATGCGATGGGTGACAAGGGTAGTTAGTTGCTGCATGGTTTGACGGAGACCTCGGGGTTTGTTTCAACACTATTGATCGCAACCAAATGGGCAAACCACCCACCTATAGACAACATTCCGTGACTACTTCTTTTATGCGTACTGCGACAATTGACGACGAGGATGGGATAAAGATCAACAGGATGTGGACTGATCAAGCCCCGCGGTCTCGGGAGGTACTAACAACGAATGAGAAGATGGTTCAAACAGGCAATGATTCATCATATGGACTGGGTATTCATGAACTGAACTGGAGTTAAAATTTCTCTTTAACTATTCATAGAGTAAATTTGAAGATTTTTTTTGGTCATTTTAATCAAAGGTAACATTTGTTTGTGAATTGTTACAAGTCAGAAAGTATATAATCATCAAATATACTTTGATGTATATATATATGTGCCTGTAATTAACCCTTTTCTCCCTATAGAGAAAGAGATTAGCATATGTAGAGATGGCTGACGCAGTTCAAGGTATGATTCAAGCACTAACTGATGCACTTCAAGGACTTAGTGTGCAGCAAGCTTTACCACCTGTGAAATTAGTCAAGTTCAGAGGGCCACCGGTTTCATCGGGTGATTTATCACTGAAGGAGTGGCTAGACAATGTCAATAGCTATGCTAGTCATTACAAACTGACGGGTACTGCTAAGGCGCAATGTTTGGTGGATCATTTGACAGGACCAGCAAAAGAGGAAGTTCTCTGTCATGATGAGAGTAAGAGACAAGATTTTGATGAGCTGGTCAAGATACTCCAAACCCTTTTCGGAGCAAGTGAGACAGTTGCATCCATTGGGCAGACATTCCATAATCGTGTCCAGCAAGAACATGAGTCTCTGGCAGAGTATAGCAGAGCATTGATGCGATTGTATTCGGGGATGATAAGAGCAGCTTCCAACGAAGATGAGCGGAAAGCACTCAAGTCCTTGGAGCAGGCTTCCCTTAAGGAAAGATTTGTTTGCGGAGCACATGAAAAGTGGGTCCAAAGGGAACTTCGCCGGATTGATATGGCAAACAAGTCACAGACCTTCCTTGTGATGAGAGAGGAGGTGTTAGAGTTTTTCAGGGATCAACTACCAGAAAAGAAGGTCAGAGTTCATGAAGCTGTGGGAGTTCCCATTTCTCATGAGAATTCAACACGATCAGATGATGTGAAAGCCCTCAAGCATGATGTGTCAGACTTAGCAAAACAGGTGTCTGCTTTAACTCAAATCATCGAAAAGATGTCGGATAGCTCAGTTCAGCCAAAGAGAAGAATCCCTAGTTGTTACAATTGTGGACAGAGAGGTCATATGAAGAATGAGTGCAAGGACCCAACTGTGTGTTATGGCTGCAAAGAAACGGGGCACCTTAAGAAGAATTGCCCAAGAGCTCAGATTCCGGAAAACCAAGCTGGTGTAAATATGGCACAGACTGACCACATGCAAGAGAGTGAGATAGTAAGGCGTCTGGTGAAGCCGAGTCCAAGAGGCAAGGTCAAGATTTGTGATGTTGAATTTGGATGTGTGTTCGACACAGGGGCAGAGACGTCTGTATCATCCGTTTACGAGCAGCAACTGAAACTCAAAATTGGAGAGTTGCAACCTATGGAGATTATTGCTGTGGATTTTCTGAAGCTCGATAGGGGCCGAGGCAATTATGAAGATGTTCTTGTGATAACTGATGTTTTCAGCTGTACGGGATAAAGAAGTCACTGACCACTGCCTTCCATCCTGCTGGCAATGGTCAATGTGAAAGGTTTAATAAAACCTTATGCAGTTTGATCAGGTCTTTGGAATCTTCAGAGCGGAGACGGTGGCCAGAGTTGTTGCAGCACGTTGTTTTCATCTACAACACCACTCCACACAAAGTCACTAGAGTTTCACCCTACTTCCTAATGTTTGGAAGACAGGCATCAATACATTTAGATCAGTTATTGAATAGAGTGCCTCAACATTCGAAGGAGGATTATGTACAAGAACAGGCAGCCCTGGTGGAAAGAGCACATCGAATAGTGTCAGATCGGCTTAGAGAGGCAGCTGAGAAGGAAGCTAAGAGACATGATGAACACAAGTTTGCTCCTGAGATGAATATTGGTGACCATGTCCTCCTAAGGAGGGATGCTTTCAAAACCAGACATAAACTTGAAGACAAGTTTTCTGAGGTCAGCTACATCATCACAGACAAGAGGGATGAAGTCTATCAGATTCGACCACTTATGGGAGGACAAGAGAAATGGGTAAACCGACGTAGGCTAATCCATGACCCTCGGAAGGAAGACAACCCCCTAGAGAAGGTTCTACCAGACTCCTTCATAGGTCAAGAAGAAGAAATTCAATTTCCAATAGGAAATGACAGTGATGTCGGTCGTGATGTCGATGGTGTAGATGATCACAGTGACGATAGTGATGACATGTCTCATTTTCAGTGGGTTTATACTGGGGGTAACGAGGAGGAAGAACCACCTGCTGAAACTACTGTATTGAGAAGATCACAGAGAACAACTAAAGGAATAAACCCAAATCCTTATCGTTTACCGAAATCAGCAATTAGAGATTAGGCATTTTTATAGGCTTGTATCAGGAACAAGCAGGGAAGTAATTGCCCTTGTTTTCTACCATTTTTTGCGTAAGTTTTGATATCATATGAGAAAATGTCTTTTGCAAGATATGGTTGATAAGGAGTAAGTTGGTATTATTGCAAACTCATAGAATGAGATATGGCATTTTTTTGAAAAAAGAGGATATATTGAGAAAATACAATTTTATATGTAATGAGTGCAACTCAGGATCTCTTCTAGTATTCAGAGTTTAACATTTTGGCTTGTAAAAGAAAAAAAAAATATTCAGGTTTTGGGTAGAGATGTTATTTTTGTTATGTCAATCATCTATTGAGGTTGGCACAGGATATCATGAAATTACATACATGTATAATAGTAATTTCAGAATGTTATATTCGATATTTTATATTATGCAGTAAATGTTTGACAGGTATATATGAAGAAGAATAAATTTAATTTAGAATGCATTTATAACATATTTTAAGGTCAAAAGATAGTCAAGCAGTGAAACTGACAGAGTCGGTGATTTGCATGAATCATTTGCATGAATTATTTGCATAAATGCCGTAGAGTGAAAAGGTGTTTAAGTTTCGGACTTTGTAGCATGTTTGCATTTAATGGAAAAATAGTTCCTTAAGATTTCACATTTATGGTAGGGTTATTAATACAGGTAGATTTTGTATTGTCAGAGAAATATATATATATTTTAATAAGTTGCAGAGTGCAGATTTAGAATATTCAGAGGAAAAAGTAAAAGAATATTTTTGGTGTTCTAAAAGTGCGGATGGATATTTTGGAAGTCATTGCACTGCGCTGGATAGGCCAGTTAGTTGCTGGTTTGACGGAGGCCTCGGGGTTTGTTTCAACACTATTGATCACAACCACATAAATTTGGGCAAACCACCCACCTACAGACAACATTCTGTGACTACTTCTTTTCTGCGTACTGCGACAGTACAAAATAATAATGATAATTTATAAAGCTCAGAAACTATGTATATGATATTCTACTGCGCTGCAAGAGCTCCTGATGTACAACTATGATGCACTCTCAGAAATGTTGGTAAAAAATCATTAGGTTGGTTGAAATATGAACCTACCAACTGTTGGTTTAAAAATTGTATGTAAAACATATGGGGATATTTTTAAACCAACAGTTGGTAGGTTCATATTTGAACCAACCTAAAACCTTTTCTGAGAGTGTGAGTAATTATATGAAAAGATATGCTTTTAGGTTTGATTTGAAAGTATTTACAGTTGGTGATTTCCTGATTCTTAAGGTAAGTTGTTCCACAGTTTGGGGGTTGCGCAGACAAATGCTCGATCTCCTAAGGTTATTTTTGTTTATTATGATGGGGTTTGCAGTAGTGAAACGAGAATTACGCTCAAAAATAAAGACGATAGTGTTCAAAGGTGTTATTTATTCCTACTTGTTAGACTATATGGCTTCGCGTCAAAATATACGAGATCGATACGAATCAAATTTTTCTGAGCAAAATTTACCATCTGCTAGCAATATGTATCGTCTGCTAGCAGCACATGGGGGCTGCCATTTTGTTTATGTGTACAAGAAGATTTTCTTAATCCAAATGCTCAATTGCCTTTTTCAAAATTAAAAACCCATTTGAGATTAAAAATATAGAATAGATATGTCAATTTATTTTTAAACTGAAGATTTCCTTATATATTTCTGTTGAAAATCGATATTCGCTAAATAGAAATCTATTTTCTCGATACTGGACGTATGGGACGGAGCAAATTAATTCAAATTTTATGGATGCTTCTTTCCTGAGCATCTATAGCGGCAAACTATGCATTCACCTGCTTTCGGATAATGGACTTGAAAAGTCAGAATGCATGCTGCATATATTATGTTCTGCTTTGTTTGGCAAACCCAAGAAAATAGATTTTTGTTAAGCAAAACCAGACAATTTGAAAGGATCATTATAAAGATTTAATTTTTATAATACATGTAAACACCCACTTTATATTTTCCGTCACATATGGGATTTTAGGTAATGAAGAAAATCAATTTAGGATTTGGATTCAAAATATCTTCCTGACTGGAACATTTCTCAATGGTTCATGTACAACTCCAAATCAGCAAGAAAATGGCATCCCCCATGTAAATGAGTAGGAGACGATACCGGGTGTTGGAATATCTTTATTTATACCCTTTTCTGATATCTTATTAGAAAATGATTTAGGCCAATAAGTAGGAATATATTACACCTTCCAATGTAAGTAAATTTGTAATCGGGGCTTAATTCTCCTTGAAGTATCTTGAGAACTGCGCAGGTTGTGGGTATGTTTGAGAGCTTTGAGTTGTAACAGTTCTACTAATATATTTAGGTCTTGACCAATTAGAGCTTTATAGACAACAGAATTTTGAAAAGGAGAATATTCTGTTATAATGATAATTGGTGTTCAAGCGAATATATTTAGTGCTAAAATACCAGAACTGCGATGACAATTTCTTGATCGGCCGCGTGTGCCCACTACTTTGGTTGGCTATATTTCCTAGAGCCATCTTTCACGATATATGCATGTATGAAATTTAATAATCCGAATTGAGCGGAAAGGTGTTAAAATTGCCCTTAAAGATGCATACATTTGTGACATTTTCAAGGCTATATCTCAAAAAATTGTTCATTCTGAGGTAGGGGAATTTCAGAATGAAATCAAAATTATTTATATTGAAATTGCACAATTCACTTTCCGTGTTTGTCGATTGATGAATTTAATGCGCATCGTAAACATTCAATGTCAAAACATCTCTAAATCTATCCCGTTTACTTTTGGCGGCATCAGACATCGACATCAAAGAACCAAGGCAGTTTATTAATTCAATTGTACATCCCTTATAATCTGCCAGGTGTTTGCATTAATTATCGTTAAAAAAATTGAGACTCCATCTGTTTGAACCTCCTTGGCAAAACTGAATAACTTAATACACTTTTGAATGACGGAAGATGCGGTAAACGATGTTTTTGCTCAATTGAATGAGCGTATTATTAAACTGGCTGACAAAAGTGCGAAATTGGCCGGGAAAACATATATTATACAATAGGCATATCATACAAATTTCGTAAGGCTCTTTATAAGTTCTACTTTCCTCATCGATCTGTGAGCTCGGATATCCCTCATCCCTCCCCATCTTTATTCTTCAGAAAAGGTTAATATAACAACGTACACATGTACTTTACTTACAACAATGGTCAATTGAAGTAATATGTCTAAATGTGACTTAACATGTCACATATTATATTATAAAAGATTTTGTATTCACGTGGCAAAACTCTTTAAAAGATAAAATCTGAAAATAGCATATACATACCATACTGGTTCGTCTGACACTCAAAACACACTGTATCAATATGGAAAGCATGTTAGGAAGCAAATAAACGCTATAGCAACGAATCTCCGTCGCCATCCGAATACATGTGTAGCCAGCTTTATGCGTGGGTGGGGGGGGGGGGGGAGGGGGTGTGATGACCCTACTAAGTGATAGTGACAAAAATGGAGTAGAAGAAACATTAAGTTCCAATTATATTTACGGCGGAGTGCTGATATGAGGACGAAATCCATAAATATCCTTTTAAATATTTTTTTTTTGGGGGGGGCGAGAAATCGCACCCCCTAGGCTACGCCGATACAACGGCCTCGATTTGCATTATGGACAGCTCATCGGATTTGTACGATAATATCAGGGACACGACATGAGATGATACTTGATGCAATTCGAGGAATTAATCTAATTTTTTGGTAGAGTCATGCATAACCTATCATGCTCATCGCGATGAAATATTTAGTGTAATCATCCCCGAGGAATAAAACACGACACAGTACCTGAATAGCAGCTAGTATATACCGGTCCTCGTTATCAATGCAAGCAGTTTTTATGGCGGGTCATATTTTGTGCACATCATAATTGAAATGAATAGTTTCAAATCGTTTTAAACTTCATCACGTGTAAGGAAAGATGCGTCTTTATAGGCCACATATAACATTGGTGATGGGTCATATTGGTCCTATAGGCCCTTTTTCAACGTGACCAATGAAATGGTCCGCTATACGCCAAGTACATCCCATTAGGGTTAGGTAAGGTTTAGTGGGGTTTAGTGTGAGGAGTAAGGTTAGGTTTATGGTTGCGTTTACTTTGAGGGTCAGTTTTCATCGGATGATAACTAGCATAGAATGTTGCTTTTGTTGTATTAATTTGATTTGAAAAGCAGGATGTGGATTTTCCGGATAAATATCTACCAAACCCCGAAACAAACGAAAGAAAATATGAAGTGAGGTGTTTCCCCAGATTGTCCAATCATTGTTTCCAGCTCTTGAAATAAGAGGTAGGTGTGTGAATTGCAATAACATGGAGGAAATATTATTTCAGCTTCCTAAGCCAAACCTTCTTATCATATTACACTTAGGGTATGAAAGGACAGGAGGGAAAAAAGACATTGCATACGTATAATACACAAAAGAATTAAAGGGAAATGATACAAAAATAATAACTTTTAAAATAATAAAAAATATGGAGTAAAGAGCATACTGTAACAGAGACATCGTATGAAGAGATATGAAGACAAAATGATGCATACTCGAATAGCCCGAACTGAAAGGAGAATGAAACTCAATAAAACTTAGCTGATAGTCATGTGGAAAGTTGTCAGCCTGTTCAAAATATCTTGAAAATACTTCGATTTGATTGCTCAGTAAGGAGATAGATCTCTCTAAAGTTTGCAGATTCCTTGATAGTTATTCTCCCATGGGGGCTGCCATTTTGAAAAACTGTGATGTCATAGTCTTACATGTCCATTTACTTGTGCACAAAGGATATGGTCTTGCATAATAAATAACTATTGTAGAACCAAATTCACCAATTCAAAATGGCAGCCATCTTGGTACCCCAACTCTCGCACAGGTGATGTCGTATAGAGCAGATGTATGTAGGTCTTTTTCACTTCTTTGAATAATTGAAAAACCTTTTTTCTGACCAAGCAATAACTTGTGTATGCCAAATCCTGCTTAACAAAAGAAACTGCCTCACTTATGAAACAGCTGAATTACTACAAATATCTTGACACAATTAAGTTATATGACAGGATAAAAATCTCTTCATTTGAATATGTCATCGTAACCAGTATACAGGTCAGTTAGAATCTCACAAATCAAATAGGAGTAATTTCAAGATATTTTTAACAGGCTGGCAATTATATAAATGATTATCGGCTAATGTCTGTTGCATATCAATCCCCTTTAAGGAGAAATAATGACATCCGTGTTTGTCCTTGGAATCCAATTCGCTTAATTGCATGCAGTCAAATATATACCTGTAATATCCATATTGTGTAAAGTAGACTTTGGCCCCTAATAAAGTTTATCATAATACATAAAATAATAGTTAACATTTATCAGTGTTTATAGCGCTGATATACGTACAGCTTCTAAGCGGTTTACAAAACTTTAGAAGGCTCAACATATCTTTGTAATCTATTTACATTGTAATCGAAATGAACTTATCTTCCAATGCCTTATAATAATAATAATAATAATAATAATAATAATAATAATAATAATAATATTAATAATGTCACAAGAATTTCATTTTTGATCTGCCAGCAAAATTCTAAAATTTGTTTGAATTATATAAAGCAGATATCCGTACAGGAAAATAGATGATTTATGATTATTTTAGACATGCAGGTAAATTCATGAAGGAAAAGGAAAAAAATAATAGTGTGAAATTTCTCATTTCAACCTTGTGATGGCGGTATTACTATTTTGGTAATAAATGAGTTGGACTATTTTTCTTAATTTTATGTGTTTTGCCACTTGATCAAGAGAGGGCGATAATTCATTGAATTCAGAGCTTATTGAATGTATGTATAGCTCTGATTAAAATTTCTTGAAACAGGTGGGGAAACCACTTGAGATTCCAAGACCCACCCAAGGGTGATTGTTTGTGTATGTACCATATTGCTGTACAGAGTGAGTGGGCTCACTTTAGTTAGTTTGCTGTTGAGTGAGGTTGTGTTCTGAGGAGCCAGCAAGCAGTGACCCTCAGTTTTTGTTAATTCTGGAGGAGTTTCCTACCCACAATGGTGGGTCCTTTGGTCAGGGAGCTGTTGTCACTGGGACAGCACTCCAAATTTGGAGCTACTGCTAACAAGGCTTCAGTTATATAATGTCCTGAACCATGGCGGTGAAGCATTTATCTTCAGAACTTGTATCCTGAGTTTCCATCTTAAGTTTTCCAGTTGGACTCTGAAACGTCACGTAACTTCTTATCGAAGACCACGCCTACTCTCCGATGATGTTGGTCATCCAAGAGTTCGCCGGCTATTTGGTACACCTTCAACCGCTCGAGGACTCGCGATAGCACCACGTCGTCGACAGCGATAGGGCCCTGTCGTCAATCCTCATCGACAGAACTTTCAGTGGACTGAATCCATTTAATAAGGGAAGTCCTTTAATTCATGACCCTTTAATAATAACTTTTAGTAATCAAAAGATTAATTCCTACAATTCATTATATTTAATTCTGTATATGAGAAAATATTATTCTGTAATAGTGTGAATATTTGTCAATGATTTTTACAGCAATCACTTAAAACATAAATTCTTTTGAATAAGAAGTTTTGATTATTTGATTGCCTATGCCAGGGGCGAATCCAGGATTTTGTGAAAGAGGGGCACACCCTTACAAAAATTTTCTGTGGTATACCACACAACGTTACCACAGGATATACCATAAGATATACCATAGGAAAATTCCTGTGGTATACCACAGAAAATTCCTGTGTTTTTTTTTTTACATTTACCACATAGAAGTACCACACATAAATACCACACGGGATTACCACATAGAAAATACCACAAGAAAAATACCCATGGAATTCAACCGTGGATCTTGTGGTATTTTGGGACGTATACCACAGAACCCCGGGCCCATTACCACATGTTAATACCACAAAACAATACCACAAAGCAATAACGCATGCCAGTACCACACAGCAATACATGTGGTATTTTGGGACATATACCACACAAATCACGTCAATACCACACACCTGTACCACACAGCAGTACCACATGGCTGTACCACATGGCTGTACCACACATCAGTACCACATGACTGTACCACACAGCAATACATGTGGTATTTTGGGACATATACCACACAAATCACGTCAATACCACATGGCTGTACCACATAGCAGTACCACATAGCTGTACCACACAGCAATACCACATAGCAGTACCACATGGCTGTACCACATGGCTGTACCACACAGCAGTACCACATGGCTGTACCACACAGCAATACATGTGGTATTTTGGGACATATACCACACAAATCACGTCAATACCACATGGCTGTACCACACAGCAATACCACATAGCAGTACCACATGGCTGTACCACACAGCAGTACCACATGGCTGTACCACACAGCAGTACCACATGGCTGTACCACACAGCAGTACCACATAGCTGTACCACATAGCAATTCCTGTGGTATACCATAGGGCAATACCACAGATGTTTACCACATACCGCATAGCAGTACCGCAAACCAGTACCACACAGATGTACCACACAGCAATACCTGAGTTCATCTTTGGACATAGGCCAATACCACAGAGAAGTACCACACAAAAATACCATACTGAATATGAGAGTACTACACAGCTACTCTCATATGGTATTACTATGTGGTACTCCCTTGTGGTATTGCTTTGCAGTACTCCTCTGTAGTATTGCTGTGTGGTACTTCTCTGTGGTATTTCTGTAGTATTACCCTGTGGTATTGCTCTGTAGTTTCCCCTGTGGTATTACTGTGTGGTACTCATCTGTGGTATTACTGTGTGGTACTCATCTGTGGTATTGCTGTGTGGTACTCGTCTGTGGTATTGCTGTGAGGTACTCCTGTGGTACTGCTATTTGGTATTCCCCTGTGGTATAGCTGTATGGTACTCCACTGTGGTATAGCTCTGTGGTACTCCTATGTGGTATTGCTGTGTGGAAGTCTTGTGCCGGTGTCAATATGTGATACTCTGTGATATCGCTCTGTCATACTACTGTGTGGGTTTTCTGTTTGGTACTGATGCATGCTACTGGTGTGCGGTTTTGCCAAGTACAGTGCCTGTCATAATTCTTCTTCTACCTGTTAACCTGCAAAAGCTTATCACAATAGGATCACAGTGGGATCACCGGACCATATCTATTGAATTCAGCGCTTGCAAGTTAACAGGTAGAAGAATTGTGACTTGCACTGTATTACCACATTCACAAAATAATTCACCATCAAGCATGATCCCATCAGAATACTACAGACCAACACGTTTTACTACATATAATGAAAGTGGAAATTGCAAGTTAAGGGAACAAATTCCTTCACTTTTAATAAAAGGAAATATACATATATAAACTGCTACGTGTATACTGATATTTAAACTCTGCACAACTTGTAAGTCCCTCAAGCATTTGCAGATATTCTCTCTCTTTAAAAAAAGAAATAGGAAAAGTATATAAACTTTGCTGGTAATCTGGTATACACTTACAAATTCTTGAGGAACTTATAAGTTTCATTTAAGATAGATATATAATAAAAACATGTCGCCATGCAATAAATAAAGAGTGTACCTGAATAAATATTTGTGTGGTACACACTCTCAAGGTAAAAGGCAGGTAAAGTATTGAAGTAAAATTGACCCGTAACTGTAAAGAAATTAACTTTGAAACACTAGTAACATATGATTCAAATCCCTGAACAGATACTACATGGAAAAAGGGAGGCAGTATTGAGTTAATTCAGGAATGATAAAAAAAAAGCTCCAAGAATGAATGTAGCACTAAAACTTGAATTCAGAAGACATTGAAGTTCAACATTTGTTGAGGAGCTCCCCGTTTGGCATCTTACACCTACATGAAATTATGCTCGATGATTAGTTGAGAACTACCAAAGTCCTCTGCAAATTTTCCAATTTGGAGGCCAGTTCCAGGCTCCCATGTTACAGTTTGATTTAATGATTATATTGAGAGTTGAATAGTACAGTTCATGAATACCGCCATAATACTTTTGAAACATTCTTTTTTTTCTGTCCGAAAAGATGCACAAGACTTGAATGAAATAAGTCATGAGTACAAAACTCTCTAGCTAGCATGTGTGAAGAACATTCTTCAAAAGCTCATTGTACCAAGAATTCTTGGTACAATGAGCTTATGAAGAGACCATTGTGAATTTTGAAGAGCGACAGTTTCCTTTGATGTGTGCTCACTCATAAACTTGGTCAAATAAAATGTTCTTCACACACGCTCACTAGAGAGTTGAGGGACATTGCAAAATTTTGTTACTGGTCATTTCTCAGTTAAAAATGCTACTTTCATGAGGACAGCAGTTACATTCCTATGAATGGACATGACTATAATCTAAAAAATACACAACTAACACATATCTGAAATATTGTCTCTTGTTTAGAAGAACACAGTTTTCCTCTTGATTACAATTTTGAAAGAATGCACAAGTGGCTAATTGTTAAAGGAGAATTAACCCCTGACTACAAATTTACTTATATTGGAAGGTGTAATATATTCCTACTTATTGGCCTAAATCATTTTCTAATAAGATATCAGAAAAGGGTATAAATAAAGATATTCCAACACCCGGTATCGTCTCCTACTCATTTACATGGGGGCTGCCATTTTCTTGCTGATTTGGATATGTACATGAACCATTGAGAAATGTTCCAGTCAGGAAGATATTTTGAATCCAAGACCTAAATTGATTTTCTTCATTTACTAAAATCCCATATGTGACGAAAAATATAAAGTGGGTGTTTACATGTATTACAAAAATTAAATCTTTATAATGATACTTTTAAATTGTCTGGTTTTGCTTAACAAAAATCTATTTTCTTGGGTTTGCCAAACAGAGCAGAACATAATATATGCAGCATGCATTCTGACTTTTCAAGTCCCATTATCCGAAAGCAGGTGAATGCATAGTTTGCCGCTATAGATGCCCAGGGAAGAAGCATCCATAAAATTTGAATTAATTTGCTCCGTCCCATACGTCCAGTATCGAGAAAATAGATTTCTATTAAGCGAATATCGATTCTCAACAGAAATATATAAGGAAATCTTCAGTTTAAAAATAAATTGACTTATCTATTCTATATTTTTAAACTCAAATGGGTTTTTAATTTTGAAAAAGGCAATTGGGCATTTGGATTAAGAAAATCTTCTTGTACACATAAACAAATGGCAGCCCCCATGTATTGCTAGCAGACGATACATGTTGCTAGCAGATGATAAATTTTGCTCAGAAAATCTTGATTCGTATCGATCTCGTATATTTTGACGCGAAGCCATATAGTCTAACAAGTAGGAATAAGTAGGGGGGGGGGGGGGGGGGGGGGGGTAGGAAAAAAAAAATTTCGTCAAACCTTCCAAAATCGCTTAGTAAGGGGTTATGGGGTCGTTCTGGGGGCCAATTTCTCTCCATAATTTCCTGACAAGCAAAAAAAAAAAGAAAAAAAAAAGGGTCTTCACTCTAAAAGGGGGGGCACAATCGACAAAATGGCGGATCGTCAATGGTAAAAACTCATACTTCTCTTCCAAAAGGGGGGGGGGGGCACGGGCCGGCTGTGCCCCCCCCCCTGGATCCGCCAATGTATCTACTCATAAAATAACGTAGCATCGCTTATTTGATTTATGAAACATGCATGCAGAAAGTTGATACCCACCATAGGACAAAAACAACGAATACATGTATATGAATAGGTGGAACTACAAGCTTAACTGTCTTAAGTACTTAAACCTTCATTCATTACTCTCACTCATCAACTGTCGAGTGATGCTCAGTACAAAAATACCCGTCAAGAAAGTGAATAATATTAAATGAATTGCTATTACTTCATAAAATACATTGCCATTGCTCACCTTTGAAATGAAGTTTATAATCCAGAAATCTTGTAGGCACATGTTCTGCCTTTCACTTGCAATCACTGGCTGTTGTAGATCATTTGAATCTCTAGCTAGCTGGGCATGCCCGAACTGCATGCATGCAAAGACCGCGTTAATGTAACGGCTGGCATATTGCCAAATATGTCTGCCATAGTGTCTGCCATAGAGTTATACACAGAACTCAACTCTATGGTGTGTACCGGTGTACCAATACATGTGTGTGTGTGTGTGTGTGCAGTTGCTTGTGCATAGTCTATTAGATTCAGACCATTTTGCAATAAAATGTAATATGTTGGTAATCAATAGGCCTACGCGTCGCGATGGTATTGATGCTTAATAGCACTTTAATTTGGGGCCCGTAACATAAAGAGATAACTCAATCTTACGATTGATCAATCGTAAGTCTATGGCAAACCATGTACTAAAGAGTTACAATTGATTGTAAGATTTATTGTATCTTTATAAATGTTACAGGCCCCTGATATTAAACATACTAAAGTGTTCAGAATTCACTAACTGATTGAAATAATTCATTGTGTTTCGAGCTATTCATTCTGAGGCATCTTCTGAGGGTATGAAAAATTTCATAGGAAATACTGTCGTAGTACAGGTTGAGACAGTAAATTGAAGCCCATGAGACGTTTGTTAGGGTCACTGGTGCTTTATTCAATAACTGTTGTCTCGGTGTTTGCACGCAGAATTAAAAACCCTGTAATAGGTGGAATAACAAAACAAAACATGTCTTAGTATTTCCAACAATTACAAATGTCATCTTCACAAATACATGTTTATCTCAACGTGAATAAACAAAGTTATTACTAAACAGATACACATTGTTATCCTCTTGATAATACCATGTAAAGTAATAAACTGGTCTTCAACTCATATCTGTATCATCTGTATTCTCTAAGTGCTGTCACTACAAACAAATATTATAGGCTAGTCATTTACTTGAATGACATAATTAAATTGCTACATCAAATCAGCTGTCAAAATATCAAGCAATATTATAACTCCAAGCAATCAGAGCAAACAGTACATGAACCAGTATGTGTTATAATATGCTGGAACAATGCTGTTAAAGAATCTGCTTAAATGTCCCACAAAATCAGAAGACATGTATAAATCCCTTCCTTGTAAACATAAATCCTATAGTAGGCCTACACTGTAATACTAATACACAATCTGAACAAAGTTACACAAAGTCTATTGTAAACTTCTAACAGAATGTCATCAAAACGTACCCAAGGTCTACATCCAATAATCAGTAAATCTGAAGCCCTCAACTACAGTCTGGAACCCTCATAGGAAGAAGGAAAAACACCAAGCAGCCATCAATCTGCTCAGCAAACTTCAAGTTCAACTCAAGTTCAACTCAAGTCCTCTTGCCTCTAGCCTCTATAAACAATGATAATGTAAGAATGAAACTTACAAGTATTTGCTCTCAAAAATCACACAAATGTCAATTCCCATATCAGCTACTGCTAATAGTAAGAAGCTAAACATAAACATCACAGACAAATATCAACACCACTCATCATACCTTACATCTTAGGTATGTAACTCTGGTCTCCATTCACATCTACCATGTCTACAATTACAAATCAACTATGCCTATGGGCGCTGCCATCTTTTTAGTTTGTTTACCTACTGCGCCCTCAACGCCAACATACGAATAACTCTTTACATCGCATGTGCACAAGAATACCGAAAATTGGATAATTAATCTTTAAAACATCTTTAGACTCTCAAACATCTTTCCAAGTATGTACATCAAAGAAAATGTTGCAAGATCAATTTTGTCACAAATTTCTCTAACATTTTGGAATATAAACAAAGAACTACGACCAAATTAATGCCCTTACATGCCGTAACGTTAGCTAACCAAACTTCTGTTCAACATCATCACTAACAGGCATTCTTATTTTTAGTTATCAAAATTTCTTCAACCGAACATCTGTATACACCTCCAACTATGCACTTTCTCTCGCTTTGATACATGGTTAACAGCAAATATCTATTTCTAAAAGCATAACTTACTTATAAAGGCTTCCAAACAGCTATAAAAGAATCTTCAGCAAAAAAGCAACCGCATGTCACTCTAACACAGGCACTGCAAAACCCTATCACGCAACATGCGCTCCATCATGAACGTAGAAAAATGTGCTCTCATACACAACGTATGTTAAAACATTAACATGAGTAGCGTCTTACACAACCAGTTATCCATCCGCGAAACCATGGTAACAATGTTAATGAACCAATTTGCATATTGAGGCAAATCAGAGATCTATACAAGATATAAAATAGTCCACCTTCCCACAGTTTCCCCGCTTAAAAAGCTTTCGTCCCGAAAGCGCTAAAGAGTACCTATGGACCATAACTCATAAAATGGACATTCAATTGAACCCTAAATTTAAAAAGAACCTATAGGCATACATAATATCTTTTCGGTAGCACAAAAAGACCATTATCCTATAGACTAAAAGCAATTTCTTTTTCTGCCGCTTCAAATAATCCTTATTCCCAATATACAACAGTATAGCTAAGAAATGATTTCTGCATACTTTACTCCTGTATACCAGCTTTGATACACAAATCTCTTTTAAATGCTATCAAATGAGCTACTAAATACAAATCCAGCTCCACTGACCCAAATATAAACCTGATTCTCTGCAAAAATAATAAACCAATCCTAACTATGTGTATTTACATAGAAATTATCATTTAAATACAAGGAAAGTCATGAATACATATTTCTTCCCCGCTTATTTCATGCTGAATACCTACAACAAAAATGCAAGAACTTGTATTTCTTCTCAAATAATGAAACCATATGGTTCCTCTTCCCCGCTTATGTTGCGCTAAACAATTCACACTATCAGGGGGGTAATCCAGTGCTCACTGACACCGGCAATCGACCAGGATTGCGATTCACCCCCTTGTTAATTCTATAAGACCGTCTGGGCTCAGTCACAACTGGGTCAATCACTTGATGGGGTAACTCTTCCCATGAAAGAAAGTGACCAACATGATCATCCTCATCATCGTCTTCATTGTCATCCTCATCACTACTTCTATGGATGGCATCATCGTCAATGTTCATATCATGTTCACGTTCCGTTACAACTGGGTAGGGTAGAACTCCATCAAGTCCGTCATCTTCTCGACGAGGATCTGCAATGATTCGGCGTCGATTTACCCACTTGGTAGTCCCTCCAAGGGCAGGTTGAATGTTATACAAATCACCTTCTTCATTCTTGGCAAGAATGATATAGGGACTCTCATCAAACTTGTCACGTAGCTTGTGCCTCCCTGTGAATGCTTGGTTCCTCAGCAACACTCTCTCCCCAACTTCCAGGGTAGACAAATCACCTCTCTCTTTGGCCTGTCTCTCTTCCTCTTTCTTTGCCGCTACTCTCTGTCTATCACCAACTATCTTATATGCCCTCTCCATTAATCCCTGCTGCACTTGGGTGTAATCCTCCGCCCAATCAGAATGGAGACTGTTGATGAAATGATCCACTGGCAGCGTAGGTCGACGACCAAACATTAGAAAGTGTGGAGTCACTCTTGTTATCCTGTGTGGTGTAGTATTATAGACGTGTACCACATGCTGGATTAACTCAGGCCATCTATTCCTATCTCTTGGATCCAGCGATCTCAGCAACCCACATAGCGTCTTGTTAAATCGTTCGCATTGGCCATTACCAGCCGGATGGTATGCTGTCGTTCGAGACTTCTGTATGTTGTAAAGCTTGCACAGCTCCGCAACTAGGGTGCACTCGAATGACCGTCCTTGATCCGAGTGAATTCTTGATGGTATGCCATACCGTGTGAACCAAGCATCTCGTAACACCTTCGCTACCGTCCCTGCAGTCTGATCCTTGCATGGGATGGCTTGGCAAAACTTGCTGAACACATCGGTGATCACTAAGACATCCTCAAATCCTCCCTTTCCTCTGTCAAGCTTCAAGAAATCCACAGCTACAATTTCTAGAGGTCTAAATGCAATCAAATGTCGTTGTGGAGGGCGAACCGTAGGTGTAGGCAACTTCGTAGTGATGCACCTGAAGCACTTCTTGATGTACCCCCTCACCTCTCTTATCATGCCAGGCCAATAACACCGTTCTCGCAACAAGTTCAGTGTCCTGTCTACTCCCTGATGGCCCCATTTGTCATGCGTCATCTCTAGCATTGTCTTTCTCAACACTCTGGGTACTAGCAACTGTTGAATTTTGCCCAACACTGGGTCCTCTACTTCCCGATACACCACATCATGGTACATCTCATAACTTCCGTACTCCCGTAGCCATCCATGCAAATCTGTCACTCTAGCACCTGGCTCTGGCCCAGAGTTCCCCTTTTTCTTCAGGTGACGTATTGCCTTCAAGTCTTCATCCTCTTCCTGCAATTTGGCCAATTCCTCATAACTATATGAAGGCAAAACATTTGACACCTTCTCATTGGTGATCCTTCGAACAGCTACATCGTGGACATGTGATGTAGGCTGATTGTCGGGAGGAAATTCTGTGGACTCCAACGCCTCACCAATCACCGAAGCAACTTCTTCTTGAAGCATGTCAACTGGTCTCCTACTCAGTGCATCTGCACATTGGTTACTCTTGCCTGTCCTGTACTTGACTTCCAAGTCAAAGGTGCCAGCTGTGCTACCCATCGGAACTCTGTGGCTCCTAACTTCGCTGTAGACAGGTATTTCAATGGGTTGTGATCTGTCAGCACTATGCAATGGGATCCCATGAGGTAGGGTGCAAATTTCTCCGTAACTGCCCATTTTAGAGCCAGCAATTCAATCTTGAAACTACTGAAATCTGGGTAATTCTTCTCCGATCCTCGCAGACTTCTACTGGCATAGGCAATAGGATGTATCCTACCATCATCTCCTTTCTGCATCAGGCAAGCACCGAGTCCCTCCTTAGAAGCATCTACTTCTAGAATGAACTCCTCATCGAACTTTGGGTACGCTAAGACTGGTGCACTGGTTAGCTTTGATTTCAAAATTTCAAAGGCCTCCTCTTGTGCTGTTCCCCACACAAACTCAGTCTTGCCTCCTTTCCCTTTTGCAGCGACTTGGTGCAAAGGGCCTGCTATGCGAGAGAAACCATCAATAAATCGACGGTAATAGGATGCCATCCCCAGGAATGAACTCACTTCTCTCCCATTCTGCGGTCGTGGCCATGTCTGAATCTTCTCCACTTTGCTTTGGTCAACACTCACTCCATCACCACTCACTACATGTCCAAGGTAGTTTACTTCTTGCTGGACAAAATGGCACTTCTTGCCTTGAACCTTTAATCCATTCTCTGCAAGTCTGGTTAGCACTACCTCCAGTCTCATCAAGTGCTCCTCAAATGTTGCAGAATACACCAAGATGTCATCCAAGTATAAAACAATCTGACTCAAGTTGAGATCCCCCAAGATGAACTCCATTGTCCTCTGGAAAGTACTCGGACTGTTGACTAGTCCCTGCGGCATTCGCGTAAACTCGTACAGCCCCCAAGGCACTCTGAAGGCAGTCACATCGATAGAGGATGGATCCATCACGACTTGAAAGTACCCGTGAGCCAGATCCAGTGTCGAAAAATATTTCGCATCTCGAAGTGCATCAAGGGTCTCTTCTATTCTAGGCAACGGAAATGAGTCCCTCACTGTGCGAGCGTTCACCTTCCTATAATCAATGCACAATCTCAACGATCCGTCTTTTTTCTTCACCAATACAATCGGACTGGCAAATGGGTTCTTTGAGGGGCGAATGATCCCCCGATCTACCATCTCTTGCAAAATATGCTTCACCTCAGGAATCAAAGTGGGAGGGATGCGCCTGTACGGAAGTCTAACTGCAGGTCCATCTTCCAGCTGAACACGATGAGGAACCACATTGCACTCCCCCAGATCAAATGCACCAGAAGAGAACACATCAGCATGCTTCTGAATAAGTTCTCTCACCCTCTCTGACTGATCTTCTGTTAACCCTTCTAACTTGACACCTGGTGGCAGACAAGAGGCAGCCTCTACTGGCTCTGAAGACATCCTCACTGACGAGTCAGCTCCCTCTACCACAACATCACACATTGATACTCTGAGCTGTTCGTCTTGCAGATCCAAATAAACCTGTCCTCTTCTTTCCACAGGAAGAGCTTCAGCAACACGAGTGTCAGGTGGTAGGTGCACCTCTTGTCCAGATGGGTTGGTCATGAACAATTCAACAACATCCCCCTCCAACTGTTGACAACCTTCAACTGCACTCAGCGCCAAGCGCGGTTCATCTGCCTCTCTCACCAAGATTTCAGCTCCTGGCATAATGGTGTTCTTCTCTAGACGGCAGGTCACCCGCCTAACTGTATAAGGAGGGAACACTTCTAAACTCCCGGTTCTCACTGGCGATGGGCTACCGTTGACTGTCATGGTTCTGGGTGCACTGGATTGATGACAGAAATCCATCACACATCCATCCAACTTCCCCAAGATGTTACTGCCAATCAAAATAGGATACTCCGATGCTGTGCCCCTACATTCCTTATCGGCTGTTACCAGGAATGCTCCTTGAAGGGACTGCCCTCTAATCTTGATAGGAACTTCCACAAAACCCTCGATTGGTACTTCAATGTCACCAACACCAACCACATTCAGGAAAACACCTGGCTCCTGCTTGGGTCCACCCAACTTCTCCTTCAAACATCCATGATACACCGATGCTGGGATTACTGAGGCTTCCGCTCCTGAATCAAAAATGCATCCGATCTCCACTCCAGCAATGTGAACTGATCCTCTCGGACTTGGTGCCACAAAGCGCTCGACAAAATCTGATGGAACACGACGTATGTCAATCTTCCCTCTCTTAGCTTCAGGCTGAGGTGCTTCCATCATGGGTGAAGGAGGTTGTAGATTCGACTGCAGCTTCTGTGGACACTGCCGGCTGATGTGCCCGCGCCCCTTGCAGGTGAAACACAGCGTCTCCTCCTTACACTCATTCCGCATGTGCCCTGTTTGGCCACAGTTGAAGCAACGATCTTTCTTCTTCTGTGGAGTCTTTCCAGCATTTAGGCTGCCGTCCACCAGAGCTTCCACACACCTCTTGAGTGATGCAACATCCTCTCGAAGGGATTCCATCTCACCCTTCAAGTCACCCTCTTCTTTCTTGGAGGCTGCCATGCGAATATCAACAGAGCTAACCTCCTTCACGGGAATTGTCTTCGGCTCTTGGCCTCGGAAGAATTCCAGAACATCTTCTCGCAGCTGTAGAAAGGTCATGCCCTTTGCTGCTATCTCCATTCGGCGCAGCTCCCGTTGCATCCATGCCTGGTTGCTCCCAGTCACGAATCTCTCCTTTAATGAAGCATCTCGAAGCTGAGCCAAAGCTTGCTTCTCCTCAGTGCTTGATGCCGCTTTCTCCATCCTTGCGTAGAGTCGCATCAAAGCCCTGCTGTAGTCAGCTAGTGTTTCACCACTACGCTGCTTCCTACCATGGAATTCAGCCGTCAATGACTGGACAGTTTCCACTGCACCAAACAACGACTGCAGCACAGCAACAAGCTTGTCAGAATCCTTGAGGGTACTCTTCTCCCTGCATAAAACTTCTTCTTTCGCTTCTCCTCCCAGGTGATCAACCAAAGCCTGAGCCTTAGCATCATCTTTCAGCTGGTAGTGTCTACAATAACTATCAAAGTTCTCCAGCCACTCTTGCAGAGACAAATCACCAGCAGCCTGTGGCGGGCCCTTAAAACGGCTTAACTTAACTGGCGGTGGCGCCCTCTGTATGTTAAGTCCTTGCAAAACACTTGTCAGTGTATCCAACATCTGTGTCACTGATTCGGTCATCGTTACAAAGGCTGTATAAGTACCAGTAGGAGAAAGGAGGTAAGTTACAGCTTACTCTACAAATACATAAACCAGTTACAACTTACTCTACGGTAAATACCTATCACTTACAACCAACTTATGTTACCCTGGTTGGTAACAAACTAGACTCAGTTGAGGTTAACTCCAATGTCTATAGTCTCTGTGAATAGTTCAGTCTCTCTCTAGTCTCTGTGGATAGTTCAGTCTCTATACCCCTCGTGGATAAAACCTGTCCGAGCAGTAATCTAGGCTCGGTCATCGGCGAAGATCATCTAGCCCAGCGAAGCTTCCTCATCACCGTCGAACCCTGTACATGTAGTTCACCGCGTCTCTATAGTGCAGTCTTCTCGGCATCGATGATCCCTGCGGACTATTCAGACCAGTTTTCTCCAATCAAACAGTAGGGTAGCTCGTCCTAGACCAAGGGGTTTCTTGTATCGTCTATGCCGAACTCTATCCCATCCTCGTCGCCAATTTGTCGTAGTACAGGTTGAGACAGTAAATTGAAGCCCATGAGACGTTTGTTAGGGTCACTGGTGCTTTATTCAATAACTGTTGTCTCGGTGTTTGCACGCAGAATTAAAAACCCTGTAATAGGTGGAATAACAAAACAAAACATGTCTTAGTATTTCCAACAATTACAAATGTCATCTTCACAAATACATGTTTATCTCAACGTGAATAAACAAAGTTATTACTAAACAGATACACATTGTTATCCTCTTGATAATACCATGTAAAGTAATAAACTGGTCTTCAACTCATATCTGTATCATCTGTATTCTCTAAGTGCTGTCACTACAAACAAATATTATAGGCTAGTCATTTACTTGAATGACATAATTAAATTGCTACATCAAATCAGCTGTCAAAATATCAAGCAATATTATAACTCCAAGCAATCAGAGCAAACAGTACATGAACCAGTATGTGTTATAATATGCTGGAACAATGCTGTTAAAGAATCTGCTTAAATGTCCCACAAAATCAGAAGACATGTATGAATCCCTTCCTTGTAAACATAAATCCTATAGTAGGCCTACACTGTAATACTAATACACAATCTGAACAAAGTTACACAAAGTCTATTGTAAACTTCTAACAGAATGTCATCAAAACGTACCCAAGGTCTACATCCAATAATCAGTAAATCTGAAGCCCTCAACTACAGTCTGGAACCCTCATAGGAAGAAGGAAAAACACCAAGCAGCCATCAATCTGCTCAGCAAACTTCAAGTTCAACTCAAGTTCAACTCAAGTCCTCTTGCCTCTAGCCTCTATAAACAATGATAATGTAAGAATGAAACTTACAAGTATTTGCTCTCAAAAATCACACAAATGTCAATTCCCATATCAGCTACTGCTAATAGTAAGAAGCTAAACATAAACATCACAGACAAATATCAACACCACTCATCATACCTTACATCTTAGGTATGTAACTCTGGTCTCCATTCACATCTACCATGTCTACAATTACAAATCAACTATGCCTATGGGCGCTGCCATCTTTTTAGTTTGTTTACCTACTGCGCCCTCAACGCCAACATACGAATAACTCTTTACATCGCATGTGCACAAGAATACTGAAAATTGGATAATTAATCTTTAAAACATCTTTAGACTCTCAAACATCTTTCCAAGTATGTACATCAAAGAAAATGTTGCAAGATCAATTTTGTCACAAATTTCTCTAACAATTTGGAATATAAACAAAGAACTACGACCAAATTAATGCCCTTACATGCCGTAACGTTAGCTAACCAAACTTCTGTTCAACATCATCACTAACAGGCATTCTTATTTTTAGTTATCAAAATTTCTTCAACCGAACATCTGTATACACCTCCAACTATGCACTTTCTCTCGCTTTGATACATGGTTAACAGCAAATATCTATTTCTAAAAGCATAACTTACTTATAAAGGCTTCCAAACAGCTATAAAAGAAT
Organism: Heliocidaris erythrogramma; assembly: GCA_025617745.1. NCBI lineage: Eukaryota > Metazoa > Echinodermata > Echinoidea > Camarodonta > Echinometridae > Heliocidaris > Heliocidaris erythrogramma. The sequence goes on from CM046869.1 coordinate 10,893,848, forward strand.
CTTCAGCAAAAAAGTAACCGCATGTCACTCTAACACAGGCACTGCAAAACCCTATCACGCAACATGCGCTCCATCATGAACGTAGAAAAATGTGCTCTCATACACAACGTATGTTAAAACATTAACATGAGTAGCGTCTTACACAACCAGTTATCCATCCGCGAAACCATGGTAACAATGTTAATGAACCAATTTGCATATTGAGGCAAATCAGAGATCTATACAAGATATAAAATAGTCCACCTTCCCACAATACCACAAAGAAAAACTATACCACAAATTACCATACAGCGGTGCTGTGTTATTTATATAGTACAGTGGTATGAAAACTACCATAGGAAATACCACAAAGAAAAACTATAGCACAAAAATACCATACAGCATTGCTGTGGTATATATATAGTACAGTGTAATACCACAAGGATGAAAAGGCCCACACAGATTCCTGTGGTACTGCAGATGTGATCGCCTGTGGTAGTCATGTGGTAAAAGAAATACCACAGGAAATACTACAAAGAAAAATGTACCACAGAAATATCATACAACAGTACGTGCTGTGTTATTTATGTGGTACAGTGTACACGGCTGTAAAAGATACCACATAAATCATAAATAACACAGCACTGTCGTATGATATTTCTGTGGTACATTTTTCTTTGTAGTATTTCCTGTGGTATTTCTTTTACCACATGGCTACCACAGGCGATCACATCTGCAGTATACCACAGGAATCTGTGTGGGCCTTTTCATCCCTGTGGTATTTTTAGGTCCAAGTATGTACCACAGGCTACTCCTCTGCAGCATCACAGGAATCTGTATGGTATCTCTTACAGCCTTGTCACACTGTTGTATGATATTTCTGTGGTAAATTTTCTTTGTAGTATTTCCTGTGGGTAAATGGGTACCACATGGGTACCACAGGCGACACATACCACAGGAATCTGTGTGGGCCTTTTCATCCCTGTGGTATTTTTAGTTCCAAGTATGTACCACAGGCTATACTCCTCTGCAGTACCACATGAATCTGTGTTTGCCTTTTCATCCCTGTGGTAATTTTAGTTCCAAGTATGTACCACAGGCTATACTCCTCTGCAGTACCACAGGAACCTGTGTGGGCCTTTTCATCCCTGTGGTATTTTCTTTGGTATTACACTGTACTATATAAATACCACAGCACTGCTGTATGGTATTTTTGTGGCATAGTTTTTCTGTTTGGTATTTCTTATGGTATTTGTCATACCACATGGGTACCACAAGCTACATCTCTGCAGTACCACATGCTTATGTGTGGTACCTCTTCATCCCTGTGGTATTTTTAGTTCCAAGTATGTACCACAGGCTACTCCTCTGCAGTACCACAGGAATCTGTGTGGGCCTTTTTATCCCTGTGGTATTTTCTGTGGTAGTACACTGTACTATATAAATACCACAGCACTGCTGTATGGTATTTTTGTGGTATAGTTTTTCTTTGTGGTATTTCTTATGGTATTTTTTCATACCACATGGGTACCACAGGCTACACCTCTGCAGTACCACATGCTTATGTGTGGTACCTCTTCATTCCATGTGGTATTTTCTGTGGTATTATAAAGTACCATAGAAATACCACAGGAATACCACAGGATATTTTTGTAAGGGTCTAGCTAGCTGCGCATGCCCGAACTGCATGCATGCAAAGACTGCTTTAATGTAACGGCTGGCATATTGCCAAATATGTCTGCCATAGTGTCTGCCATAGAGTTATACGCAGAACTCAACTCTATGGTGTGTACCGGTGTACCAATACATGTGTGTGTCTGTGTGTGTGTGTGCAGTTGCTTGTGCATAGTCTATTAGATTTAGACCATTTTGCAATGAAATGTAATATGTTGGTAATCAATAGGCCTACGCGTCGCGATGGTATTGATGCTTAATAGCACTTTAATTTGGGGCCCGTAACATAAAGAGATAACTCAATCTTACGATTGATCAATCGTAATTCTATGGCAAACCATGTACTAAAGAGTTACAATTGATTGCAAGATTTATTGTATCTTTATAAATGTTACAGGCCCCTGATATTAAACATACTAAAGTGTTCAGAATTCACTAACTGATTGAAATAATTCAATGTGTTTCGAGCTATTCATTCTGAGGCATCTTCTGAGGGTATGAAAAATTTCATAGGAAATACCACAAAGAAAATCTATACCACAAATTACCACACAACGGTGCTGTGTTTAATTATTTATATAGTACAGTGGTATGAAAAATACCATAGGAAATACCACAAAGAAAAACTATAGCACAAAAATACCATACAGCAGTGTTGTGGTATATATATAGTACAGTGTAATACCACAGGGATGAAAAGGCCCACACAGATTCCTGTGGTACTGCAGATGTGATCGCCTGTGGTAGTCATGTGGTAAAAGAAATACCACAGGAAATACTACAAAGAAAAATGTACCACAGAAATATCATACAACATTACGTGCTGTGTTATTTATGTGGTACAGTGGGTGATTTCACGCTCGGTGTTGGTGTTTGGTGTTAGTGTCTATTTTGCCCCGAAATCGTGATCTAACACCGACTATGAAATGAAAAAAAATCAGTCGGTGTTAGGTGTTGACCTCTGATTTTGTTGACGTAGTTCCGGTTGCCGGTGTTTGTTTTTTGTTAATAATCGTCTACTGAACCGAGCTCGGCCGTCGGTGTTTAATTTCATGTACAAATTCCCATTCACTAACACTATACCCCTAGGGATTAAGAAATACCGATTTCACGGTCGGTGTTGGTGTTGGTGTTTCTAGCTATGGGAAATTTTGCTGATTAGTCATGAGAAATAAAGACAGTAGGCGCTATTCGAAGTGTAATTTCATAAGCGTTAAGAGGTATTATGTTCATATAGGCCTGATATTAGATCTAGGCCAGCATTTGGTCTAACGTTCGATCTAGAGCACACGGAAAGGAACTACTTTTGCTTTTTAATGGGTTTGAAGGCGTGAAGACAAATTCCGACCTAATTTTCTTTTTATGATAGATTTAATAAAAATGACGTTAGATATTCCGTAGTTAAAGACCCAGAGAATCCACATCATTTATCAGGATGAGATCTAAATCAACATTTACAAAACAAAAGCCATGAATCTTCACGGCTAATCTGTGCCAAGGCCTGAAATTTGGCTGTTTGACCTGTACGCGCTACGCCGTCCGATCCGGCGTCTAGCTGCATTAGCTACCGCAGCATTTTCTGCTGCAAGTGAGAAATTCGAGAGAAATCATATCTAAACTTACTGTTCCTGTCAAGACCATCCATTTCTGTGAAGTTTCTTACCACACTCTAGATCAAATAATTATTTATTTTAGAATTGCCGGACTACTCGTGTAATTTAAGGATATTCTAGACTAATAATTAAATAGTTTTAAACAATTTTCTTTCCCTTCGTTAAAATCGGTGCTGACGCCATTACCAGTGTTAAGCTTTCGATGCGCTTTGTTGGGATATCGGTATCGGCTCCTTAATCTGAATAGCGGTGTTTGAGCTCGATTTTAGGAGAATTTTCGCTCTAAACACCAACACCAAACACCAACACCGAGCGTGAAATCACCCAATGTACACGGCTGTAAAAGATACCACATAAATCATAAATAACACAGCACTGTCGTATGATATTTCTGTGGTACATTTTTCTTTGTAGTATTTCCTGTGGTATTTCTTTTACCACATGGCTACCACAGGCGATCACATCTGCAGTATACCACAGGAATCTGGGCCTTTTCATCCCTGTGGTATTTTTAGGTCCAAGTATGTACCACAGGCTACTCCTCTGCAGCACCACAGGAATCTGTATGGTATCTCTTACAGCCTTGTCACACTGTACATCAGTACAGCACTGTTTTGATATTTCTGCGGTAAATTTTCTTTGTAGTATTTCCTGTGGGTAAATGGGTACCACATGGGTACCACAGGCGACACATACCACAGGAATATGTGTGGGCCTTTTCATCCCTGTGGTATTTTTAGTTCCAAGTATGTACCACAGGCTATACTCCTCTACAGTACCACATGAATCTGTGTGGGCCTTTTCATCCCTGTGGTATTTTTAGTTCCAAGTATGTACCACAGGCTATACTCCTCTGCAGTACCACAGGAATCTGTGTGGGCCTTTTCATCCCTGTGGTATTTTCTGTGGTATTACACTGTACTATATAAATACCACAGCACTGCTGTATGGTATTTTTGTGGCATAGTTTTTCTTTGTGGTATTTCTTATGGTATTTGTCATACCACATGAGTACCACAAGCTACATCTCTGCAGTACCACATGCTTATGTGTGGTACCTCTTCATCCCTGTGGTATTTTTAGTTCCAAGTATGTACCACAGGCTACTCCTCTGCAGTACCACAGGAATCTGTGTGGGCCTTTTTATCCCTGTGGTATTTTCTGTGGTAGTACACTGTACTATATAAATACCACAGCACTGCTGTATGGTATTTTTGTGGTATAGTTTTTCTTTGTGGTATTTCTTATGGAATTTTTCATACCACATGGGTACCACAGGCTACACCTCTGCAGTACCACATGCTTATGTGTGGTACCCCTTCATCCCTGTGGTATTTTCTGTGGTATTATAAAGTACCATAGAAATACCACAGGAATACCACAGGATATTTTTGTAAGGGCAAGGCCGTAAAATTTCACAATAAAGGGGGCTTTTTTTAATGTTCCACTGGGTTTCACAGGGGGGGGGGGCATTCTTCTAAAGTGACATGAAATTAATGATAGAGAAAGCTTACAAATCACCTCTACGAGAACTCAACCTTATATTTGATAGTCTACTGTTCTTCCTTAGAGGCCTGCAATGATATTAGTATTCCGGCATTATAGCCTGCTATGATAAAGCACTCATCAACATGGTCAAGCCTTCAGTGAATTTCTTTCTAATGGGTACTTTACTTTACGTGGGTGGACATGGGAGATACAAATGTAGATTAATGTCTTGCCAAAGAACATTGGTGCTGGTGCCAGGGATTCGAACCCCATACCTTGAGCTTCACAGTCCGTTTCCTTATCCACGACACCTCCACCTCCACCTACAAACTTGATCGAGTGCACTGGAATAGAGGGCCAATGAAGAAATGAAACTTGAGACACGATCATGTAGCATGCAGATTCTATTTTATTTTCCCTGCGAGGAAAACATATCATGCAATTAAAAACAATCGCAGAAAGGAAAATATTTCTCAGTAATTGACCTGATGATGTCATGCATAATACATGGAGGAATGAAACATGCTACAAGTATTTGAATAAATTTCGAGTAATAAACAACGCTCAATTTGCTGTGCCCATAAACCATTGATAAATATAAAAACACTGAATTGTATTATTACTTTCAGTCTGATATATCACTTGCAGTGTATATTAATCATTATATACCGCATGTCTAGATTCTAGGCCTCTGATCAAATTTGCGGCCATAAAATTCACTACGGACTGCCGGGCGGTATGGTGCAAAATATTGACCGGGCATAGTTCTGATCGCGCGTACAATGCAATAGAAGTTTACCATGCAGTGGGGAATCCTTTTGTTTAAACCAATCATTTCTTTACAGAACTTCAAATAGAACGTTTCAAGTTGGATTAGATTTTCAAAACCCCAAATCTCACTTCCATAACAATAAAGGTAAAATCAACTGATCAAATAACTCGAGCTGGATGTCTGTTGGTAGACAAAGAGATTCAGTGTTTCTCTTCATAGAATACAAAGCTCTTCGTGCTTGGGTTACTTGTTTGTTAATAGCTTTTTTGAAGCTATTATTATAGTTAAAAGTTGTTCTTAGATAGACATATACTCATCACAAACATTTATTGGTTCATTATCAAAATGAAAATTAGGAATGTTCCTGACTTTTCCTCGATAAAAAATAACAACTTTCGTTTTGGAAGTATTTACCGTAAGATGCCACATTTGGCAATAATCAGAAAGAGCATTAAGTCCAATTTGGAGCTCATTCGCACTTTCAGAAAGTAAAATAGTGTCATCAGCATACAAAAGAGGAAATAAGTTCAAATAATTCAATTTCATTCTCATACAAACAATCATGGATTGACAAAGAAAGAGAGTTCAAACCATTATATTCAAAGTCATTTAGGTACAGTGCAAATGAAATGGGAGACAAATTTTCACCTTGTCTCACTCCAACATTACTACGAACAAAAATCAGATTTCTGACCATCATATGATATACAGGATTTAGCATTCTCATACATTTCAATTATTACACGCAACAATTTACCATTAATCCCATGGTTAAGTAACTTAATCCAAAGCGATCTTCGATCGACTAGGTCAAACGCCTTTTTGTAATCCACAAAAGTACAATATATATTTTTTTTCTTCTTTAAATGCCAATCAATGATTGCATGCAATGAGAAAATATGATCCATCGTAGAATAACCTGATCGGAAACCATCCTGTACTTCACCTAATATATCATAAGATTCGATGAACAAAGTAATGCGTTCAATCAGAATAGCAGTAAATAGTTTTCCAATACAACTTAAAGTAGAACGTTAATGATTTTAAATATTGGCTTAATACTTATTATTGCATAGATGGCATAAATTAAACAAGGTTATCCAAATTCAACGCTTGGAAACATTTGAAGTAATGATTATTATCAATTATAAAACGGTAAAATACAGCCCCCGATATAGCAGCTGAAGAGCTCCTCGAACGCTGCTGAGATATGTGACGACACACCCTGGACCAGTCCTGTCTAAGCAGACGATGTGCCATAACATCTTACACATTTTTCAGAGCCTATTTTGTCATCTCCTCTTCACTTATTTCTCTTCCTTCACTAGCGTCAGTCTTAATGTTAGTCTGTTGCCTCACTCTTAACTTAGTGTATGGTATTATTTTGATGAAAAATGCAGCGTTAAAAAAATAAATGAATCAGTCACTTGTAAACAAAATAAGACGCCGTTGTATTTTCAGCTGCTTGCACCGGGGCATGTTCGGCGTTTCAAGAGGGAACGAATACCATCCTGCTATTATTCGGAGGGCTTTTCAATTTGAAAGTGGGGTTTATTTCATTGATCATTGACCCTTCTCCTATGTATTTACAATCAAACGGTTTTAGCTATCAGAATCAGTTTCACTTTCCCTTTATAATGGTGTGAAATAAGGTCATGTTAAAATACACCAAACTCTTTATAATTTGATAAATAATTGCATTGCAATTACGTTCATTCATTATAGGACGTCGTCTGCTTAAGCAGGATCGATCCCGAGTGTGACGACATCAAAACATCGCTATATTTCTGGCGAATCCTCGGATATTCCAGATGCTGAGAAGAGCTTTTATTTGTGTTGTTTTTATAATCACCAGATACGCAGTTGACATAAAACTTATACGATTGCCATCTGTAAGCTTCCCAGTTTTTAGTGATACATTAATTGCCATATTTGTGATTTTCTTTGAATATCTACTTTAAGAGCGTGATACCTCTAAATTATCCGCAGAATCGGGGGAGCCTTTACCTTTGAATAAGGGTTTAATCAAGCCTATCACCCAACTAGAGGGTATCATACCCGTATATAACACTGTATTAAATAATTTAGTAACTATTTTCAAGAGAGATTTATAACTATTCTCTAACAATTCATTTAATATAATATCGTCTCCAGGAGCCTTGTTATTTTTAAGACGTTTAAGTTGCTGTATCAATTCATATTCTTCAATTCGTCAATTCAATTCATCGTTCATACCAATATACATGAATTAAAATTAAAAACATCATCCTGATCAGTTTCACAAGAAGACTGATTGTTCAAAGTTTTAAAGTGCTCATAGAAATCATCTATTGATATGTGGGGAGAAACCTTGGTTCCCTTGTCATTTCTATTAATAATATTCCAGTAATCTTTGGGATTTTTACTTTTCAAATTCCTTATATTAGTGTGTAAGTCAGCAAAATACTTTCTTCTCTTAGATCGCACAAAGTTTTTATAACTCTTACCAGTCGCTTTCTTTTCATCGATACATTCTGATTTGTTATCTCGACATTTGTTTTTAATTTGCATGAATTTTTTCCTAAATTCTTCGCACTCTTTATCGAACCAAGGTTGCGATTTGGAAAGCGTCTTTCTTTTTCTAAAATGCGATTTACATTTTGTTTTGTGTAGTATTCCAGATGCCGAAGCTGCATCAATATACACTGTTTGTAGTAGATTGGTCGCTCTGTCTATGTCCTCTTGACTCAAACAATCTGCACTCATAGAATCAATGAAAGCTTCTAATTCAGTTATGGCAAAAGCGTTCAAACTGTGTGCAAACTCAGACTTTTGGGTGTTATCCCATTAGATCTTTTGAAAGTTTTCACTATCTTTACTCATTTCGACATTGATTTTTTGGTCAATAGTTTTCAAACACGGAATATTTGACGTTGTTTTCGCACTGATACTCAAAACAATTGGGCAATGTTTGTCAGGCATGAATTCGTCAAAAATATCTACGTAAAAGTTACTAAAATTAACAAAAAGTTCAGATGAGGCTACAATGTAATCAAAAGTGCTAACATCTGCACATGTAACCTTTCCTTTACCTCGATCATCACCGATTCTACCGTTAACAATATGCAAATATAAACATTTACATAAATCTATCAATTTGAATCCATTGTTGTTGGTCATGTGATCCATATTGAATCTTTCAGTGCAAACACCAAGAGATTCAAGTTCCTTTCTTGCATTGAAAATAGAATAGTTCATAAACTGCAAACCAGTTTCGTCTTGAATTTCATCTTCAATAGTAATGAAATCTTCGAGAGTACCAGTCCTAGAATTGAAATCACCTACCCTTAACAAAGGAATATCATACTTAGCTTGGAAATTTATACAGTCATTTATAATAGTATCAAATATGCCACTTTGGTAATATTTCGAACCTTCGTGCGGTATGTAAACTGCTCCAAGCAAAGCTGAAAAACCAGGTAAAACAAGTTTAATCCATAAAATTGAATCTGACTCTGTTTCGTCCAATACCTCATAGCAACTTTCATATTTATCTGAAATGATTATCGCAAGACCATGAATGCCACCCAAAGTATGCAAACTTCTCGGATTTTTCTTCTTTGCTCTTATGCAATGAAAGTCATGAAAAATATTAGGGTCAATAGATTCAGTTTTAGTCTCAGATAAAGAAACAATATCATAATGCTTTATGTATTCAGTGAACATTCCATAATCAAATTTCTTCTTAAGACCACATATAATCAAGCCGATTATTCGAAGTTTATTTGACGAAAGATTACAATAGTTAATGCAATGCGCGCGTAGCTATGTAATTTAGATACGCGGGCACGCGACCGGTGTCATAGTCGATCGGTTCCTGGTCCCGGTGGAGGGGGGATGGCGTGTGAAAATATTCTCCCTGATTTTATAAGAAAAATGATATTGTTATTAATCAGTTAGTGAAATTTTTTTTTAAATATCATAAACGACGCCAAGTAGTGGATTTTTTTTCGCTCGCTCGATTTGTTCCCTCGCAAACTTGTATCTGGGCTCTGCGCAGGTGAGTGAAGGTATACTTAAGTGTGAGACCACGCAAGAAATCTTTGGCAAAAAAGTCGATCACCCCCCCCCCCCCCCCCCCCCGACCACAAAACGGATTTTCGCCGGTGGTAAATGAGCCCCTTAAAGATCACATTACAAGAAAATTCCATCAAAGTAAATATTGGCTTAATACTTTTTATTGCATATATGGCATAAATTAAACAAGGTTATCCAAATTCAACGCTTGGAAACATTTGAAGTAATGATTATTATCAATTCTAAAACGGTAAAATACAGCCCCCGATATAGCAGCTGAAGAGCTCCTCGAACGCTGCTGAGATGTGTGACGACACACCAGGGGCCAGTCCTGTCTAAGCAGACGATGTCCCATAACATCTTACACATTTTTCAGTGCCTGTTTTGTCATCTCCTCTTCACTTATTTCTCTTAATTACTTGACTAGCGTCAGTCTTAATGTTAGTCTGTTGCCTCACTCTTAACTTCGTGTATGGTATTATTTTGATGAAAAAAAATAAAGGAATCAGTCATTTGTAAACAAAATAAGACGCCATTGTATTTTCAGCTTCTTGCACCGGGGCATGTTCGGCGTTTCAAGAGGGAACGAATACCATCCGTGCTATTATTCGGAGGGCTTATCAATTTGAAAATGGGGTTTATTTCATTGATCATTGACCCTTCTCCTGTGTATTTACAATCAAACGGTTTTAGTTATCAGAATCAGTTTCACTTTCCCTTTTAGAATGGTGTGAAATAAGGTCATGTTTAAATATACCAAACTCTATATAATTTGATAAATAATTGCATTGCAATTACGTTCATTCATTATAGGACGTCGTCTGCTTAAGCAGGATCGATCCCTAGTGTGACGACATCAAAACATCGCTATATTTCTGGCGAATCCTCGGATATTCCAGATGCTGAGAAGAGCTTTTATGCATGTTGTTTTTATAATCATCAGATACGCAGTTGACATAAAACTTATACGATTGCCATCTGTAAGCTTCCCAGTTTCTAGTGATACATTAATTGCCATATTTGTGATTTTCTTGTAATGTGATCTTTAACAGAAAAAGCCAATGTTTCAAAATTTTATTTTGTTTTACCAAACACAAACAAAGATTAGGATGTGAACAAAGATGAAAAACCCGTGTAGGCGTAAATGAGCCCCTGAACAGAAAAGGCCCATATTTCCTTTCATTTTCATTTTCATTTTGAAAAAAAAGAAGTAATTTAGTGGAAGAAGAAAATTCGACAGAAGAGAGCTGGGTGCACAATTGCTAGCTGATTTCCTTATAATAGGCCTATTGTACTATTATCATCATTATTTGACGTTGTCCCCCACAGGGCTTTGTTTAAGACTTAATTTTTTTTTATTGGGGGGGGGGGGGGATGCCCTATTGTGTCCCCACCCTTCACTATTTTCTTCTTCTTCTTTTTTTTTTTGGGGGGGGGGGGCGTGTCCCCCATGGATTGATACCCATGTACCTGGCAAGTTTTCAAGTTAATGAAAACCTATTGGTTTACAAAATAATTTATACTTCTATTCTTCTATTCATCGGTGATGTATATTTACTGCAATAAATCATATATACCTACCTATTATGCCAGTAGTCTTGACTACGGGACCCCTTCGAGAATTTTACACAAATGAGTCACAATATTGTGCGCACCCCCCGTAATCCTATTGTCCCCTTCGCCACTCACGCGCGTCAACACGCTACGGCCATCTTCCTCTTTCTTGCTCGCCCCCGACGAGATAGGACGTATAGTCACAGCGCTCCTGAAATCAGGTCGTATAGTATCTTTTAGGTGCGCTTTTTCGCATATTTAAAGCACTTTTAGGTACCTATATTCGCTCAGATTATAGTACTTTGTGTTTTAGTAGTCACTCTTGCCGATTGCAAGGGATTTTTGATTCCTTTTCTTGGCATTTATTTTTCTCTTTCACGGTCAGCCCCACGTAGATATTTCTGTGTGTTTGCGGGTGTTTCCGTTTGTCACCGAGCCTTTGGGTTCGGTGTTTGTTCTTACGGTTTTTTTTTTTGGCTGTGAAAATCTTTTGTGCGTATCTCCCAAATAAAATTTACTCTTATTTTACTGCATTCAGTTGAAGTATTTCTTATTTCGAAAAGTATACTTTATTGTCTGTTTTATTGCAGTGGTATGAATTCGAAAGAAGAAGCAGTTAGGTCACGGAGACCTGCTTCTTCCGAAGAGTCGTCTAGCAAGACGACTCGGCCTTCCAGAACTCTCCCGAGTACTTCGGTACATGGAGAGGGGAGGGAGGAGGGCTAAGGGTAAGTTGCCTAGTGGTGTTTCCTTGCAGAGTTTGCCAGTCTCGGAGCTTGCGGCTTCGGGACGGGTGGCGTTAACTGAGTCGGGATTGTCAACTCCGAAGCCCGTGGTTTCGGGGTGGGTGGCGTCAGATTCTAGTGGTTTGGATATCTCGAATCCAATCCCCCGGTCGTTAAGACCAGAGGGGGGGGGGGGGGGGGGGGGGCGGTTGTTTCCCGTACGGTAGCGTTCACTCGCTCTGATCCGTTAGGGGAGACGCGCCCCACTACTGCAGGGCAACCCACGGGCTTAGTCCATGTTGGTCTGGGTTCTCAAACCCTAGCCCCCGGCAAACGCCATATGGGGGAACGAGTACTTCCTGGGCTGTCTACATTGCCAGCTAATGGGAATGCTCGAGCTAACAATTATGGACGCTCTTCGGAGCAACAGGTGTTTTCACCTGAGTGCGTGACTACTAGTGCTCCCCTATTGCCGCTCTCTAGCGGTCCAATAGCGGGTTCACACGCCTTTAGTAGTCATCGGGCACATACCGAGTCATCTTGGTCTGCCCCCGCACTGGGTGCTTTTAGCTCCCAACCCATGGCTACTGCATCTTCTTGCTATAGCCAATATGGGTGATTTGGGCGATTCTTTGGGCTTACGCCATGAGCGCTCTAATCACTTTAAGGGAAGTGAACGTCCCTCCGCGGAGGGTTCGGTTCGTATTTCCGAAGCGGCTTCGGAGATCCGAACGAATCCGATTAAGCGTTCTATATACATTGCTAGCTGATGGGAATGCTCGAGCTAACAATTATGGGCGCTCTTCGGAGCAACAGTGCGTGACTACTTAGTAGTCGATGGGCAAATACCGAGTCATCTCGGTTTGCCCTTGCACTGAGTGCGAAACTACTAGTGCTCTCCTATTGCCGCTCTCTAGTGGTTCAATAGCGAGTTCACATGCCTTAGTAGTCTATGGGCACATACCGAGTCATCTCGGTCTGCCCTCGCACTGGGTGCTTTCAGCACCCGCCTCAGACTTTTATGGGCGCTCCACGGAGCAACAGGTGTGCTGACCTGTGTGTGTGACTGCTAGTGCTCTCCTATTGCCGCTCTCTAGTGGTTCAATAGCGAGTTCACATGCCTTTAGTAGTCGGTGGGCAAATGCCGGGTCATCCCGGTCCGCCCTTGCACTGGGCGCCTTGGCGCCCGGCCCATGGCTGTTGCATCTTCTTGCTCAGCCGATATGGGTAATTGGTGCGCGTCTTTGGGTTCAATACCCTCAGCGCACTTCTCCCATAAAGGGGTGAGCGTCCCTCAGCGGAGGGTTCGGTTCGTGTTCCCGAAGGGCTTCGGGGATCCGAACGAAACCGAATAAACGCTCTGAAAAGCGGGTTTCGACTTAGGCTCTTTTTGAGCCAATCAGAAGCATAGGGAAGGGGCTAAAAGAGGCAAGGCTTTGCCTGCCTCTTGCCCATCGGATTTAGCTAACCCTCCGGTCTCTCAAGCTGAGATGTTCGGTGTGAGATGGGCTTTGCCCAGACTCAGGGTTGGTCCCTTGTACCAGGCATCACATCCCCTGCTTTTGTCCCTTTTTTGGGTCGGACATCGAGACTAATTACCCTTTTATGGTTTATTCTTCTTTGTCTGTGACGGGATCACATGCGCCTCCTATTCTCGCAGCCTCGGGGCTCCGTCGGGTGAGGAGGCTTATGGCGGTTCATGCGTGAATCCGACTGTTTCGGCCTTTGTTCGTGATCATTTGTCACGATCATTTCAGGCGGAACCAGTTTTGGAAGCGGCCTCTCAAGCTTCGGTTTCCGAATCGCTGGGGCAGGCAGAGCCTTAGCCGCTCTCCCTTTGTGGGGTAGAAGCGATTGCTTTGTTCTAAACTTTCCCTGACTTTCAGTCAGCCCGCGCGCAGGGTTCGACTTTGCTTGGGTTCAGGCAGCGGGATTCCTCCGAGGGTATTTCCCGGTGGAGCCACTCCCCCGCAGAGGGGGACGCGTATGACCGTTACCAAAAATGCAAATAACCCCCTTTTGCAGTCAATTTCAAGGACATTTTGTGAAATTTAACCCCCTTTTTTACCTCAAAACAAGGACAAAATGGTACTTTGAAATACCCCTATTTTTAAGATTCTAAGGACCCTTTCGGAAACTTTCCCCTATTTTACCATATTTCAAGGACAAGACATTTATGCCCTTCTTTAAATTAACATGATAGGTGTCCAAGACCCGATTCCTCAAATTACAAGTTCACACACAATTAATATAAGGAAAATGCATTTTTTAATGTGTCATTCATTTAAGAATATTTCGGCAATAGTTCATATAAACTCCTGGGGAAAAACCACTGAACTCTATGGACCATAATTATGGTTATTTGAAATAACCGCTATGTCTGACCACTCACAAATAGGCGAGGTTAAATAACCTCATACCGACTTATACATGTACTACAAGCTTATCTGAAGATAACCTTGTACTCCAGACTAGCTTTTATGGGTGAATAGGCTTCAACAGCTTTCGTGTGTATCAGCGTGCCTATTTCCAGTCTAGATCATTCATACACGAGATGGCCTATGGGTGGGCCCTTGCCTATGTGGGACTGTATCCAACATTCACTGTTGCAGCGGTCACAAACAGACAACAAAATTGCTCTAAGCAAGATTTGATCATCTTTAATTTGCTAGATTACCTGATTCATGGACTCTTCAACTAGTCTTACTGTGCCACAAATTTGGGGATTCAGAATTGAAAATAAAATTTTAAATAATTATTTTCTTCTCATGACTCATGATGTATGATACTGGAAAAAGGCCCGCTGATAGTACACACAAAAGCTATTGAAGCCTATTCACCTATAAAAGCTAGTCTGGAGAACAAGGTTATCTTCAGATAAGCTTGTATGTATAAGCACTACATGTACAAGCTTATCTGAAGATAACCTTGTACTCCAGACTAGCTTTTACGGATGAATAGGCTTCAATAGCTTTTGTGTGTATCAGCAGGCCCTTTTCAAGGCTAGATCATTCATACAGGAGAGGAAAATAATTATTTAAAATTTCACTTTCAAGTCTGAATCCTTACATTTGTTGCAAAGTAAGAGTTGAAGAGTCCCTGAATCAGGTAATCTAGCAAATGTAAGAAAATTTAAATTTAAATCTTGTTTAGAGCAATTTTGTTGTCTGCTTTTGACTGCTGCAACAGTGAATGTTGGACACAGTCCCACATCTAGGCAAGGGCCTATGAGTGCCTCATACCCATACACCCATCAACTAACATGAAAGCGTATGAATGGGACTGTAGTGTTACTGTTAGTGTTAGTGTAAGTTGAACTATTCATACCTGTGAAGTGTGATCACTGTGAAACATAAGTCCTTTCACACGACTTTCACGAACATCACGATTCGTGCATCTTCCCACTTCATCTTTGAAGGGCATATGATGATTATATGAGTAAAATAGTCCTTCAAACTTGGTCAAATGTTTACAGCGGCGACGTTCCGGAATTGTTTTGAGGGAAACAAGATGGCGCTGGCGAGCTGTCAGTGGCGTCATATGTTGCCTATGCTATGGCTAATCAGCGTGCAGCGAGCGATCGAGCCCAACAGTGTTATTACCTTCACGTCCGCCATCTTGCTGAGTGACGGCAGTACGGGGATTTTTTTCTCAACGATGAACGCGCCCTCCCCGGCAGGCCCGCAGCTAGCGACTCGGCTCCGGAATTTTTCTTCATGCCTCGGGTTTTCTTCCCTTTTCCTGACCCCTATTTTATCAATTTCGAGGACACCTGCGCACCCCTATTTTCTATATTTCGAGGAATATTCTGTCCGCGGACGTTCCTTGAAATTTACCCCTATATCCGCGATTTTGGTAACGGTCATGCGGTCCCCAAGTCACATTGAGTGGCTCCACCGGGGGGTATTTCTCTTGCGGAGGATTTCAAGCTGGATTATGGACGCATTGAAGCGGCGCTTCTTTTAAGCGACATGTTTGGTTTGCAGTGGTCATAGTTTTCCACTGCAGCTGCCTCGGTCATGTATCGTCGCAGAGTCTTGGTTCTTACGGCCCTTTGGGTTATGGAGTCGGACATCGCACTGCTTCTCTCGGATGTTCCGTCTCGGGTCCTTTGCTTTTGGCGATGCGCGATAACAGGTCTCTGTCTTGTTTACATGCTCATCCTAAGTCGATGCGAGCCTCTGTCCGCGTCTTGGTTGGTGGCTGTCTTCGTTCCTTTCTCCCCGCTTGGGAGGCCATCTCCGGGGACGTTTTTGTTCTCTTTGACGGACGAGACGGATTCTTCATAGATCTGTCCGCCCCGCTCCCCGGAGGGGCTATAGGAACTCGGTCACCTCACAGGCCCTAGTTCGTTCTCGTGCCTCATCAGAGATTGAATCTCTGTTGAAAAAGTGGGCTATAGAAAGGGTAAGAGACTGGCTGTCTTTTTCCCTTTCTCCGACTTTTGTTATTCCCAAGCGCTCGGGAAAACTTCAGTACATTTTCGGATGGAGACTCTCGCCTCCATTCTCCCGTTGATCATGAGGAAGGACTACGCGGTTTTGATAGTTTTCGAAGATGCGTATTTCCATTTTCCCATTCATCGCGCTTCGCGCGATCTTCTGGGGTTTTCCTTCTTCTCAGAGACATATCGCTTTCGCACTCTTCCCTTCGGGCTGCGCCCAGTCCCTCGGGTTTTTACTCAGGTTGTAGCCGTGCTGGCAGCCTCTCTGAGGCGACGCGGCCTTCGGCTATTTTTGCTACCTGGACGACTGGCTTCTCCTAGCGGAGTCGCGCGATTGTTTGTTGGACGAGACTCGTTTGCTCGTCAATCTTACTCAAGAATTGGGTTTCCTAATATTTTGGGAAAAGTCAGAGTTAGTTCCTACTTGCAGCCCAGTTTTTCTGGGGGCTGTGTTGGACATTTGGAATGAGTTGGCTCGGCCCAGTCGAGACAGGTTTCTCACCATTGTCTCGGCAGCTCGCAAGCTCATGCTGGCCAGAAAGGTTCTTGCGCGAGGCAAGTCCTTCCGTACCCCCCCCCCCCCCCTTCCGTTGATCTCCGTTTCGACGGACGCCTCTCGGTTGGGGTGGGGAGGACATTGCAATGGCAGCGCGGTCGCGGGGGATTGGTCTCATCTTGGGACCCCATATTAATGTCCTGGAGTTTATGGCAGTTCTTTTAACCCTGCTTCATTTCAGAAGTCGACTTTTCAGTCGTTCAGTTCTGATCCTCACGGACAATGTCACTGTGGCGGCTTATGTCAATCTGCAGGGAGGCACTCGTTCTGCTATCCTGAATGCCCTAGCAGCACAGCTGTGGAGGTGGTGTTGTCGCATGGCGATCACACCCGTGGCCTCTTTCATCCCCGGTCTGGAAAACCTCATTGCGGATTTTCTGTCTCGGGGCAGGTGTCTTCCATCGGAATGGATGCTCCATCCAGAGGTCTTTCGCCGCATTTGCAGTTACCTGGATCCACTGGAAGTGGATCTTTTTGCGTCGGTTCTAAACCACCTACTTCCGATATATTGCTCCTGTGCGCGCGATTGGGGAGCTTGGGCTCTCAATGCTTTCTCTCTCAGTTGGGAGAATCTTCGAGGATTTGCCTTTCCTCCCTTCCAGCTGATTCCGCGAGTCTTGCGGAAGATCAGGGAAGATCGGGCTCGGGTGGTTGTGATAGCTCCCTTTTGGCCCAGGAGGAGTTGGTTCCGGAGCTAATGAGCCTTCTGGCGGCTCAACCGTTCCTTCTTCCGTTAAGAGTGGATCTGGTGTTGCAGCCCCTCTCGGGGATTCTTCACCACAATCCAGAGTCCCTTCATTTGACTGCTTGGCCCCTGTCGGGGAATCTGCAAGACAGTCGGGTCTCTGTGATAGAGCCGCGGAATTTTTATGGTCCAGTCGTAGAGTTTCTACTGGGGAGTTTTATAATTCCCGTCTTTCGGTCTTTTTCCTTTGGCGTAAAGAGCGAAATCAAACCCCTTATCGGCTCCTATTGGTTCAATTGCGGATTTTCTAATCTCGCTATTTGACAAAGGGAGATCCATCTCTACTATCCGAGGCTACCGTTCGGAACGATCGGGGCCATTCTTTCGGGTTTCTCAGATGGTTCGGGGATTTCCAATTCCCCGCTGTTAAGTGGTGTGATTCGGTCGTTCTTTTTGAAGCGACCTCCTTGTTCTAGGTTAGTGCCGTCTTGGAGTCTGCCTAAGGTCCTGGAGGCCTTGGCGAAACCTCTTTTCGAACCGTTAGGTGAAGCTCGCTTCATCATCTTACGGTTAAGACGCTCTTTTTGGTAGCTTTTGCCTCTGGGCAGAGGCGCAGTTCTCTTCATGCTCTCTGCCTTACTCCTGGTCATGTTCGCTGGGAGAGAAAAGGCGTTAGATTGATTCCTAAGGCTTCTTTTATTGCCAAGAATCAGACAGCTGCCTCTGGCCCTGTTGAGATTTTTCTTTGTCTGCTTTCTGGGTTTTCGTCAGTGCGCGAGGACAAAGTTTGGTGTCCTGTTAGGGCTCTCAAATGGTATATTGATAAGACTAAGTCTTATCGTAAGGATGATCAGTTGTTCCTGATCACTAGAGAGCCTTTTTCTCCTGCTTCTCTTGATTCCATTTCTAGATGGATTGTCGAGGCTATTAGGGCTGCTGGCACAGGGGCTCTTTTTTCCGACAGTAAGCCTCGTGCTCATGACACTCGTAGTGTCAGCACTTCTTGGGCTCTGTTTCAAGGTGTGGCGCTTGATGATATTTTGAAGGCTGCTTATTGGCGTTCGCCCAATTCCTTCATTTCTTGCTACCTTAGGGATGTTCCCGCAGGTGAGGCTAAGTTTGCGTCAGCCACCTTGAAGGCCGCTGTGTCTTTGTATCCTTCGCTGTAATCCTATTCCCTTCTGCTTGAAACATGCCTCCCGGTCTTTGAGTTGGCGCTGGTCTGGCATAATAGGTAGGTATATATGATTTATTGCAGTAAATTTGTAAAATCAGCACTGATTTTCTTATTTACTATATAAATCTATATACCTACCTATGACCCTCCCTCCTTCCCCTCACCTTGCAAGCAACATGTTTCTACTTGGGATTGCTCGCAAAAGAGGAAGATGGCCGTAGCGTGTTGACGCGCGTGAGTGGCGAAGGGGACAATAGGATTACGGGGGGTGCGCACAATATTGTGACTCATTTGTGTAAAATTCTCGAAGGGGTCCCGTAGTCAAGACTACTGGCATAATAGGTAGGTATATAGATTTATATAGTAAATAAGAAAATCAGTGCTGATTTTACAAATTAACCCATTCATTTATTTTTATTTGATTTGATTTATTGGTTTCTGCATCATATTGAATATATATATTCATTAACTTTAAGTGTAGATTTGATACATTTTCCGAATTCATATTTACATTTAAAAAAATCGAACTTATAAAGTTCATTTAATGCATAATTAACGTCAGGTAGATACGACATCGTTAAACCATAAGCAGATAGCTTGACATACCTGAAGACAATTAAAATAGATTAGGTAATACAGAGTGTAGCAGAAAAAAATCCCCATTTTCCTTAAATTGCCTAGTACAAGCAAAACATACAGTATGTATATTATACTGCTGCAAATTATAATAATAATAATAATAATAAAGTTAGAAAGCACATCATTAATGCAGTCTCTCTATACGCTTTATATACAATGTAAATACAACAAATGAAAAAAACCCACAATTTCATTATTTTATATTTTGATTGTTAGTAATGGCATAACAAAATCTACGATTAAAATCAGATAATATCGTCAACTTATATTGCGAGAAAGGTCACAAATATTACATTAAAACTACAATTTGTTAACCAAAATGTACCAACATTACATCTTTATTAATTACGAATAAAAATCATTTATGTACAGGGTTGGAAAAAAGTTAGGAATATTTTTATTCCAAGAATTATTTCTTGTCTTAAACATATCCCTCGTCATTTTAAGTTCTTCTTTGAGGTTCAAATAAAAGATATGTGTCCCTTTTTAACTTTAAAAGCACAACATTAAAAATCAGGCTTATCACACAGTGCAGAGGTCCACTTGGAATTCGGAAGCGTATATTTGCTGTTTTTGCAAATGTCTAACGAAAAAGTTAAATAATCAGATACAGTTTAATTGCTATACCGAAGTCCTCAAAATGACTACAAACTGCACGTAGCTTTTTCAAAATTCCACGTGAAGTACAGAAATGTATAACAAGATGTTCAAACACAAATAGAGCAAATCTGACAACATGTGGTTCATTGGTCAGCCATTGTAACATGTTTAACAATATTACGTAATCTTTGGTTCAAGATGGAACAGTAGACTTCATTCAACACAGTTAATCCGATTTGGATGAATTATTCATCACAATATAGTAGAAACTAGCATTTAAAATCAGACATACTCATCGCCCAAAAAAATATTCCAAACTTTTTTCCAACCCTGTAAGGTAATCACAAAAATATCAATACTTTATCACAACGACTGTAATCGCGAAAGTCGTATATGAATATTTTTACCTTTAAAAGACTACTACACTGCATAACAAAAATGCTGTTTAAATGTACACATTCTAAAATTTGTCACCACCAACACTACACCTTTGACAGAAAACTTTAAAACAAAGGGCCCGTTTCATAAAATTGTTATCGATAGCATGGGAAATCGAAGCATTAATAGTTGTTAAGTTTCAAAATTTATACACAGTATCGGTCAAGGCCATAGATTACGTGATATTGTGTTTTTCTTGACGCATCTTGATAGTCTTATCAAAATGATTGTTGAGTTCCAATGGCTATTTTGAAAGCAAAAAGAGGACAAAATGTATGTCCGTTGGAAAATAAATTCTGTTTTCCACTTGAAATATGTTTTATTTTCGTTTTGGGAGCATGTTCTTCTTTACCTACTACCTAGAAATTTCACAATGTGGATAGAACCTCATCTATTAATTTTGAGTTAAAGAAACAACACTCTTTCATCTATATATATGAGATCATCGGCTGCCAGCAATAAGGACGTTATAGCTGCAATGGTCTTTCTGTGGAGAAGCGAATCATGGCAAAGCGAATCAGCCATAACATGACCGACACTAGAGATGTGATTTCTTCAAACATGCAGGCGTGCCATGCACAGCGACCATTAAATGGAATTTGTTCTACCCTTATAGGGGCCGCAGAGCGTTTTTTGAAAGGGGGGGGGGATTGATCTGATTTCACACATTAATGACAATTTTAGAACCTTTTTTCCCGATATTTTATAAACGTGTCTACTCAAAAAAAGTTTAGGGGGCTGCAGCCCCCAGCCCCCCGGACCCGCGGCCCATGCCTTACAAGTGTATCCAAAAATACAGAAATGAAGGGAATTCATATTTAACCTGTTTCACTTTTACCAACACTGTGCAGCATGCATTTTACATTAAAGTACGGTACCGATGTATTTTACGATGGGATGTTCACTTGGCAGATTGTCGCGATCGCATCCAAATGTCCCCAAAGACACCATTTGTCGTTCATTTTACCACTCGTCCTACACAAAGCCATGCAGTGAGCTGCTAAAGCATCAGGTTGCCCATCTCCCCAGTCTGAAAATTAAGAAATGAATAATAAAATAGTAATATCAATGATTATATTCAGCCCTGGAAAAAAGTATTAGACCAAGCTTCTGTAATAAGGGTCAAAATTATAAAACTGATTTTTCTTTGTATTTCATTGAATGAATAACAAATTCCAGCAATTGTACCTTGCTTTTATGATATTTTATTTCCTTCTTACCACAAAAATAACAATATCAGTAACCATTCTTGGTCTAATAATTTTTTTCTATGGCTGTGGGTTTCCCCGGTCAATTTCGCGACTTTTTTCAGTCAATTAAATAAAACGCTCATTCAATTTAGCAAAAACATCGTTTTACCGCATATTCCGTCATTCAAAAGTGTATTTAAGTCATTAAATTTACCGTTTCGAGGAAGGGATTTCGCTGTTATATCATTCAAGTTCATTTCCGTGCATTTAAATTAGCAGCTATGTAAGAATCATTCAAATTCATCGGCAACTGCCGAAAGGACATCTCGGGCATTCAAATTCGCAAATAGGCAGTCAAATTCGGAACACGTTCATTCAAGTTATTAACCCCCTGTTTTGTTTATAATTCCCCCGAAATAAGGCTGATTTCGAATTTAATTTCCTTCTTGAGTCCATAATATAGTAGACCAGTCCTGTAGGCTATTTGCAAATTTTAAAGAATGGATTATATTCTGTATTATAACGAATATAATTAATAGGTCAAATAGGTTTAATGTAGTTTTTCCCGGCCAATTTTATTGTTTTGTCATTCACTTCCATATTAGAAGCATTCATTTTCGTCAAATACGCTAATGCATGGAAATATCGTCATTCAAATTCGTTTTTTGTCGTTCAAATTAACTAATTTGGCAACCGATTTCGCATTTGCGCATTCTAATTCATTGAATGTGCATACATTTTCGGCAATGGGGATTCAACTTCGTCTCCACCTATCGCCAGCTCATTCCGAATATTCAAATTCGAATATGGGCACAAGTACATAATAGCGTCCATTGAAAATTGCATTTCTTGCACTGTATTTTAAATTGAATGTTAAAACATCTCATTAACCAGTTGAACTAGGAGACGTATAATCTAGCCTTCATGCGAACAACATCAAACTAGGGATCATAGCGGAGCCCCGTGTTAGAAACAGGCGCATTAGCAATGAGGACAGGGGTATGTTAATTGAAGCCTTCGAAGGCCAGAGAGACTACATGCAGTTTGCAGATAACCTGGGCATTAATCGCAACACTGCCAGGTCTACCATCTCTACCTGAGGGAGGGCAGACGAAACAAGCTACCGAGGGATGGGGCATTTGATTGATAGAAATCCTCTGATCACACTGCAGGAGATGAAGGGTGATCTGGCTGAATCTCTCCTAGAGAAACCCGCAGTGAGCGCATCAACCATTGCCAGGGCGCATGATGGCATGCTCATAACTTTCAAGTTGGTGGAGGACGTCCCTGATGTCCGAAACGCTCCCTGTATTTGGGATCAGCGAGCAGAGTATGCAGATTGATTCCTGCTGAATGGTGTTCTTGCCCACTGTGTCTTCGTGGATGAGTGCGGGTATAACATCTGGACCCGAAGATCGCAGGGGAGAGCACCACGTGGAGAACCAGCAAGAAGAAACTGTAACTTACATTTGCAGTCTCAGATGCTATGGGATTGGTGCACCATATACCAGTGACATGGATTGTGATACAATCACAAGGGAGAGGTTTAGGGAGTTCCTTCTGCACGGCAGTGTAACCAGTTCTTCCGCCTCCCGACACTGATATGTTCATCATCTACTATAGGTTTTCCCGTCCAATTTCGCACTTAGTGCATGCACAAGTATAAATAGTTCATTCAATTTCGTTATAGGTGATTCAAAAATTCAAACTAGTCATCTCCGGTAAAGGGGTACTTTTTGGGCGACACAATCCGGCCCTTGAATTGTAAAAAAGGGGGTGTTTTTTATCTTTCACCCGGAGATTTCATTAAAAAAGGGGGTGTTTTTCTTTCTCTCTCTCTCTCTCTCTCTCTCTTCGACACCTGAGAAATTAAAAAAGGGGGGTTATGAAATATTTTGAAAATTTGATCAAATCCCAGGATCAAATTCCTGAAATTCCTGCTAGTTTTGATACCTCATTCTTGGGAGTGGGGTTGGTGTCTGTCCTGAGATATGGGGTTGGAATGAGAGCTCACCTGAGATAGGGGGGTACATTGAGCAGTGTTCTGAATTTAGGGGGGTCTCCAAGGCAGGAAAAGCCCGCGCAAAGCCCGCGATAGGGGGGTTCAGATATTCTGGCAGCCCTGAGATAGGGGGGTGCTTTCAAAGGGAGGGAACAAGCATACGCGTACCCTAAATAATACCGAGTGGGGGGGGGGGGGGGGGGGCGGGAGTGCATTCAAATTAGCACGGAAGAACACGTGACTGAAGATAGAGCATTCAATTTCGCCATAGGGTATTCATGTTCCTAACTAATGCATCCAATTTAGCTCTGTATTCACATGATTTGTAAACAGTAATACATATAAGAATGATTATAATTATGTACATTGTTTGTTAAACATTTAAAGATTAAATTCTTTAGGAATGTCCTCTGACTTCTTTCAACTCATATTTTGCTTGTCGAGTTTCTGCATTATTTATGTTTGAAAGGTCTGTTTGCGCAACATTTAACACTTTATTGTTAACGTTCTATTTTCTATCTGCGAGATCTTTTTCAAACATTCTTTGCGCGTTCTCCCAGCGTTATACATGGCCCGCTGTCTGGCCCCTGAAATCATCAATGGCTGAAAAAGAGACTGAGTTTTGAGCTTTGAACTTTAACATTTTGATGAAAAGATTCTTTTACATAATGAAAGTCTTAATATGAGATAAAAACAGAAAAAGTAAATATGTTAACCATATGAAATAAGAAAATCCTGATATCGTACACATCCTATGATTAATGTCTCTAATCAATGCATGTAATTGATGAGATGATGCAAAATAACACAAGACAATACACATTATGAAAGAAAATTTATAAAGATAAAAAGGCATATGAAATAACATATAAACAAAAAAAATTTGCATAAATTTACCAACTAGCCAAATAAGGAGCACGACAGTAAGCTGATACAGTTGCTTTTGTCCGCTCCTTGGGCCATGTGATGAATATGAAAAGAATGAACCCCCAGCTTAAAACAAGAGTAAGCTCATAAAGTGAAAGAATGTGTAAACATGAAAAAGCAAGTGAAAAAAAAATACATGTGCTAAATTGGATGCACAAATTGTATAACTGGATGCCCAATGGTGAAATTGAATGCTCTTAGCTCGAGGGGGTTTCACGGGCGAACTTGGTTGCACTATGTATGAATTTGTATAACAATTTTCGAATGTGGTTGCCCTAAAGCGAATACGAATGGCAATACCATCTTGGCTGCACAATAGCGAATTTGAATGGCGATTGGTGGTGTTGGCTGCCCTATCCGCGAAATAGAATGACCTATTTACTTTTTCTCATGCACTATGGGCAAAACTGAATGGTCTATCTTTACTTTTGCATGCACTAAGTGCGAAATTGGACGGGAAAACCTATATTACATCCGCACACATGTGAGAGCACAGCTACTAAAAACATGCCGAAGGAGCACTTCAGAACTATGTGGATCACACATGATGATGAATATAGAGATGTAAAATGAAGATTTAAAAAACCCAATATGATGATCATGATGAAAATAAAGATGTAAAATGAACATCACACAAATAATATGATCATGATGAAAATAAAGATGTGAAATGAAGATCACAAAAACAATAATGATGAAAAAATAAAGATGTAAAATGAAGATTTAAAAAACCCAATATGATGATCATGATGAAAATAAAGATGTAAAATGGAGATTAAAAAAAATCAATAAGATGATCATGTTGAAAAGAAGGATTTATATTGAAGATCAAAAGAAAAAGAAAAGCAAAAGAAAGATGTTCAGATATGAAAAATAATGAAGATGATGATGATGAAATTAAAGATGAAAAGTGAAAGTGACATTCAATGAATTAATTGACAAAGTCATTCTTCCATATATGTATGTGTATTACGAAAATGAATGCTCAGTTGGTGCCCATCGCACTAATTTGAATGCACAAATGTGGAATTTCGTGCCCAAACACGAAATTGAATGCTTATATCCGAATGTGAACTTTGTAACCATTAATGTGGGTGCCTAAAAGCGAATTTGAAAGCACTAACATGAAATCTATTTACCAAAGTCACTCCACCGATTCCATGGCTTCGAACACACGAATTTGAATGCACATAACACGAAAATAGATGATGATTTTACGAAATTGGCCGGGAAAACCTATATATATGAAAATATAGGCCTATTTTGAACGGGAAAATCCATGCACCTAAGCATTGGCGACAATCTCCCCCGAGGAAGGAGTATACAACACAATGTCTGAAAACCAGCATTTCCTTATGCTTTGTTTCCTCGTCTGACTATATAGGCAATTATAGGATAACTTTCAAAACCCTTCTTTATATCTGTTTAGAAGATGAGGTTAAGATGTTTTTTATCATCTCTTGATGAAATAAAGAGCTTTCCTTTGCCTTATTGTCTTCTAAAATGTCTTCTGAACTTTAGTGTATCCTCAATTACAAAGGAAATAATTATATGAGTAAGTTCTTTCTCGCGAACTACGTTATTTTGTTTAATGTTTTACATGCATGTATACATCCACGACCACGCGACAAAAAATGAATAGACGTTTATTCGCTCAAACGATATAGGATCTTTAAAATTCGCCATAAACCCAAAACATGTAGTTCCTATCTTGAATGGCAAATGTCATGTTAAACATATAATACAAGACCATAGAAAAATATTATACTCTACAAAAATGTAAGCTCATTGAACATAGACATAACATAGACAAGAAAGAGTTAGCTTTCAAAATAGAATTAAGAAGAACAGTCGAAATTATGGTGAACAAGAGGAATTGAGGAAAAAAGAAAAAAAAAGAAAAAAAAAAGAAAAAAGAAAAACTTTTTAACCATACAGAAAAGGACCTGTGTGGAGATTATGAAACAAGCGCGTGATTTAGAAGGACAATGAGAGAGAAGAAAAATCAATCGTCTCGCCCATGCAGGATGTGACTTTTGTTCTTTGAAAGGGGCAAATTCTATACCTCTTTGACATGGCGAAAAGAAAAGAAAGACGCTTTAGTAGAAACATTTTTTAAAGGTAGAATAAACTGGAGCTGGATAAAATTTCTTTATTATCAATCTTTCATTCCATCGTTGTTTAATCTGGTAATAAGTAAAGAGCGAACAGAAAAGAGAGTTAGCTTTCAAAAGAAAGAAATACAACTGTCGAGATTATGAAACGGGTGCGTGATGAAGAAGGAGAGAGAGAGAAAATCAATAATCGTGTGTTCAGCTTCAGAAAGCGGCGATTTCTATTGCTCTTTCCACAAGACGAAAAGTAAACAAAGTAAGCTTCATATTCAGACACAACGATCTCTGTCAATATCATTGTTGGTAAAGACTCGTCTCATAAGTAATTTTGCCATAATTGAATGACTTTGCAACAATCGAATCCAAGCTTTAAAAAGAAAGCAAATAACATTGAAAGAAATCAAGTTTACATCATTAATTTTAAAAAAATCTAATGAAAAAAAAACCTCTGAAAATTTGAACTATAATCTAATACATTTGCCCACACAAAATGACAGACTTATAAACCTTTTGACTATATAGCTAGGTTAATCAAGCCTTTAGGAAAAGCATACCCGCATAGGAAAGGCTGAACGAAAAAAGCACAAAGTTGATGCGGGAAGCTTTTTCAGTGGCGTGAAACTACTTGATTTGCTACCCCTTAAAGCGTTAGAATTCATGGCTTAAATGAATTAAAATTCATGTTTTCATGAGAAGAGATCCTAAAGAAAGCGTTCGCTCGGAAAATCACCAGTTCCAGGATTTTATAGTCAAACAACCATTCTTTTGCAGATTTTGGAGGTCTAAAAGTCATATTGAGAAGGTAAGATCTAGATCTATAAGCTGTACCTCTACCGTAGAATTAAGAAATGTGACTAAACTAATCTGAGCCCCAAGGCTGAAGGCCCTAAAAAGGGCCTATTTTAAATTGGAGACCCAGGCTAGGTCAGGTAGATCAGGGGAGCATTTCATCAAGCGTTTTGTCAGTGATTTTCACCGACAAATTTGCTCTCAACCAATCAGATGCAAGGATTTCATTAGCTTATAACAGTTGTCGGTGAAAATCACTGACAAAATGCTTGATGAAACTCTCCCCAGATCTATCTCAAACTAACAGTTAGTCAGCGATGAGGTAGACTTTAATAGGTAGGTCTACACTTTCGATCTCGACAGCGCCGGCGTGGGGGTACGGATGGGACGGGGCTGTACTGTTAAATTGCCACTTAGTCTTCAGCCAATTGGTCATTTTGCCTAAAATCACTTGGTCTACCAATTAGTCTCATTAACATTTCGTCCAATTACCATTTGTTCTAATTACCACTTGCCTAGTATCAATCAATGTTCGTCTAGGCCTACTACTAGCCGTTTGGTCTATCGTCATTTGGTTTAGATCTAGATCTAGATCTATACACCCAACCAAAGTCAACGAAAAATGCTAGGGTCTACATCTCTGTTTTGGACCGGATTTTCATTCCTTTTGTGTTTTATCTGATACTGATAGGGCTTGGTGGGGGCTTCAAAAATTCTAACTTACACAGAATTGTGAAATTCATTAGATCTAACTTAGGCCTAGTCTTAGTTCTAATTGTGCAAATTATTAACAGTGAAAAATGCTAGACCTACTTCTTTATTTTGCATTATTTTTTCTTTTTATCTTTTATTTTCTTTTTCTTGTTGCTTTTCATCTATAATTTTTTTATGCTATTCTTTTTTTTTTTTTTTTTTTTTTTGGGGGGGGGGCCTTTTTGAAAAATAATCTTCTCTTCATCTTTCGCCATGGTTTTCTTTAGGCCTATCCTTCTACCATTTCTCTCTCTCTCTCTATTTAGGTTAGACCTAGGTCTATATCTTTATCCTTCTTTCATATAACTTTCTATTCTCTCTATTATGTTATCAATTGATTACATCTAATCTTTACTTCCCTCTTTCCTTATAAAACTCTTTGCCTAATATCATTTTTTTCTCTCATGTCATTCTGTTTCTTTTCATTATTATCATCACTAAAAGTTGGGCCTAACACTAACAGTATAACAGTAACAGTTAGATGTAGTCTACCACAATCACAATGCAGGGAAATTAAACATTTTTAGAAGTGCATGGTGACTGAGCCTTGGGGCTCAGATTAGTTTAGTCACATTTCTTAATTCTACGGAAGAGGTACAGCTTATAGATCTAGATCTTACCTTCTCAATATGACTTTAAGACCTCCTAAATCTGCAAAAGAATGGTTGTGTTTGACTATAATATCCTGGAACTGGTGATTTTCCGAGCGAACGCTACGACACATGGGCAAGGCAAGTTGAGCCAATCAGCGCCCTTGTTATATTTAGAGCAATGGTGCTGAATCGACAAAATAAAAGCCCACACTGAATGGTCCTGGTCCTGTGCGTACGGAATGAATTCTGTTACAAAATGAAAATGGACAAAACCATTCGGTCCTGGTCCTGTGCGTACGGAATGAATTCTGTTACAAAATGAAAATGGACAAAATCATTTTGTCCTATACATTTTGTAACAGAATGATTTTGTTATACGAAATGAAATACGACAAAATCATTTTGTCCTTTCAATTTTGTAACAGAATGAGTCTGTTACAAAATGAAAATGAACAAAATCATTTTGTCCTGTCCATTTTGTAACAGCTATAATTTGGTTACAGAATGAAATGGACAAAATTATTTTGTCCTGTCAATTTTGCAACAGAATGATTTTGTTACAAAATAGAATGGACAAAATTATTTTGTCCTGTCAGTTTTGTAACAGAATAGTTTTGTTACAAAACGACATAGACAAAATCATTTCGTCCTTACTATTTTGTAACGGAATGATTTCGTTACAAAATGAAAATGGACAAAATTATTTTGTAATGTCAATTTTGTAACAGAATGATTTCGTTACAGAATAAAATGGGAGTGTAAAATATTTTGTCACAAAATAAATTTTTGTTACAGAATGAAAATGGTCAGAATCATTTTGTTACAGAATAACCTTTCCAAATTCATTTTGTAACAAAATGAACCGTTGTTCAATAATTTTGTAACAGAAGACAGTTTTGAGTGAATTTTGTCACGAAATGAGGCAATTTTGTAACGGAATAGGCACTTTACACTTGGCGCCCCATAATTGTGGAGGGTACAATGAGGAGCTGCATAAATTGTCCGCTCTCTTTGTCACCTGTTCATAGTGATAGATACGGCACTGGCCGATTCTGCTTAATAAGGTCACATGAGGGCGCAAACAACATGCTTTGTATTTTTACTTTCCAATGCTTCAAAAAATGGTTTAAAATTCCAAATTAAGTAGTTGAAATGGGTAAGGCATGTTATAGTTCAGGATGCGTGTGTTTCTGTGCCCAAACCTTCAATATAATAAATTTAAATCATCCATATCGCACATTTAAGCTCATTTCCCGATCATCACTCGTGAGGGAAGGTAATTAACATCTCCATTGTCATAATACTAAACATTAATACTCCATATTTCATGAAAGCAATTTTTTTCACAAAGGGTCAAGATATTTGATTTCTAGGGATATTCTGGGGTAGAAATTGTGCTAGAGGTATATGATTCCTTTGGTCAGAAAAGACATTTTCCATTCGGCGCACGTCTTTTGAATTAAACCCTTTTTATGTATCATGAGTGCACGTAATTTTAATGCCAAATGCATCGCCAATAAGAGATGAAGATGAGCCATCCCTCAGAGAAGATGAGCCACCCCCCCCCCTTCAGAGTAGAAAATGAGCCAACCCTCATCAGAGATGAACCACCGCTCATCACAGATCATGTGGCATATATTTTTTTTTCTTGACTTGATTTATCAACTCAATTACTATTACTAACTTAGCATGGACCTAGTACTAGTAGGTCCATGCTCTAGTAATACAATAAAAGTTTTTTCTTCTCCTTAGCAGCAAACTTTTGGACTTCAGATTTGGGGTTTCCATGAGGGTCTATCTAGTGTCTGAGTAGTGGATAATACTAGTAGGCATAATGCCTTTTTGGTCACAAGATCTAAATATTGTACATACCTGGAGTTTGAATAGATTGGAAGCAATCATACTGATTTAAATAATACTAAGTTGTAGGGAATCTATCTCGTCCATCAAATTAAATCGACTGTACAATTAAATATGTCTGTGGTTGGTGATCTGGCAAGTCTTGTTGTAGTTGTACGATCTATTTTCTCTCTCTCACTGTAATGATATATCTCTATTTTTTCAGAAAAGTTCAAGTGTGCTGACCATGTATCCGTTCGTTACATATATCTATACCGTATTTTACATGCTGTAAATGAGCAACAACGGGATACAAATGTTGTTTATTAAAAATATATATGTTTTTATTTCGGTATCGACCTTTCATGTTTTTTTAAAGGCAAAACCAATCCAGCCAGGTACGGTACTGCGTACCGTTCCATACCTGCGGCATAGAGCGTACATCCGATATATCTCTACCGTACATGCAGTTATATGTACGCTCTATGCCGCAGGTATGGAACGGTACGCACTACCGTACCTGGCTGGATTGGTTTTGCCTTAAAAAACATGAAAGAGTCGATATCGAAATAAAAACATATATATTTTTAATAAACGTAATAAACTTTAATAAAAGTTCAAGTGTGCTGACCATGTATCCGTTCGTTAAAATATATCTATACCGTATTTTACATGCTGTAAATGAGCAACAACGGGATACAAATGTTGTTTATTAAAAATATATATGTTTTTATTTCGTACCTATTTGTTGAATGAAACGCTGCATTTTTTTAACGGGATACAACATTTGTATCCCGTTGTTGCTCATTTACAGCATGTAAAATACGGTATAGATATATGTAACGAACGGATACATGGTCAGCACACTTGAACTTTTCTGAAAAAATAACTTGTTTTCCCGTGCTGGCTACGTTGATGTCGTACTTGCCCCTCGGCTAAAAATGGTGAAAATATCTAGATTACATATCCATCGATCACAAAAATAGGTCAGTTTAGTTTTTAAAAATTGCAAAAATAAAAATATTAGCCGATGAAAATGTGCACACAATTAATTCATGTTTATTCATAAAGTTCTGAAACATTTATACTTCCCAAAATTACAGTTATTTTTGATATATTTATGTGATATAAGCTAGCTTCAATGAAAGAGCTTGATTCATACATTTTTATAAATATTCATACATCTATGACATTTGTCGGGGCATTAATTGGCTGAATCATATTTCGAGGGGTGTATTGGCTCATTATCGCATGGAAGGTGGTAATTATAGATGTAAGTCTGTCCGGCGGTGCTCACTGAACCGGTTCAGTGATTCCCTCATTAACATTTCAAAATGGCCCATCCCACGAAGTGAGCGGTGCAAACATACGTGGCATTAGGCTACTGTTTTGATGAATTTGACCGGAAAATTTAAAACCGTCTCGCGTGCTAGTCTCCTCATACCAGTCAGTCGTTTCAAAACTCTGTTATTCCTTGACATAACCTGCATCAAATTAACTGACGGAGGAAAAATGCAGCGTTTCATTCAACTTGGCTTCAGTCTCGTTGAATAGTAGGATTGCAGCTCTTGATGTGCAGGGATGCATACAACTAATATTCTGTTATTCAAACATCTAGATATGAGTCATACATTTTAAAATGTTTTTTGAAATATTTTTCCCCAACCTCCTAAGCTCCACCCTAAAAATTGCTCCTGATCCTATTCCTGCAATGACATCTGTCAATCATCAGTCAGCTACAATAAATATTCTACAATACGGCAGTGGAACTTCTTCCCCCAACTCAGCACATGCTATTTCTACTCAATACCATTTTTTCCTGGTGATGCTACAGCATGTCTGACATAGCAACTCCTATGTAGACATTGTATGGTCTATTAGAACAGATGGTCATCTCTGGCAAAGCTACATACCAATGTCTCTCCTAAGCTCACTATGATTGACAGATGATGTCATTGCAGAAATGTTTTCAAAATATATGAAACATATTTAGATGTTTGAATAACAAAATATAAGTTTTATGCATCACTGCACATCAACAGGAATCAACTTGCATTTGGGTTGCAGAGGAAATTTAAATAGTTTTACTATCATAAAAATTAAATATTTGTATATTATATCCCTCATGTATAAAGTTTTTGCATTACGATTGTACAGAGAACGAGAAAGGGATAGTTTCACTAGAAATTTGAGAGCGGGAGAAAATCTATTTGGCGTAGTAGAATACATTCTGGAATCCACTTTTTGCGATCGATATCTAAAGTTCTTCAATTTTTGCAATTTTTGCGAAGGCGCCAGCTCAATCCGCGGCTTATGGTGTGCATATAGCCATCGGCATAGTTCCGGCGCGGCGTGCGCGTAGGATAGCACATTGAGAAAAGCAGCTGAAAAACAGTTCGACAAAATGGCTGCTTCCAGTACCGACCGTGGTGAAATGGCTGCCAACTATCCCCGTTTTCACCTGTTAAATGTGGAAGAACTGCTGAAATTTAACGAAGGAAATTACAGCAAAAACACAAAGAAAGAGATGAGGTACGGACTTTCTGTGTTTCGGGACTTTTGTAAGGAAATAAAAGCCGATTTTGATGATGATCTTGTGCATGGGCGCAAATCCAAACAGGAATTCTATTCAAGGGGGGGGGGGGACACACCTGGATGCAACAATGGGGTGGCCCCCACTTGAATAGAATTCCTGTGAGGATTGGCGCCCATGATCTTGTGGATAACGAAGCCCTAGACCTCCTTCTTTAGCAGTTCTACGCTAGAGTTCGGAATCAAAACGGTGATTACTACAGCAAGAAAACAATGCAGGCTTTGTGATTTAGCCTATAAAGGCATTTCTTGGAGTCATGAAATGTGGACATTACCAAAGACGATTCGTTTTCGAAAAGTGGGAAAACGTTCAAAGCTGTTGGGGAAAACGTTCAAAGCTGTTGGGGAAAATGTTCAAAGCTGTTGTGAAAAATCTGAAAGCAACAGGAAAAGCTGCTATGAAACACCACCCTGCCATTCCGAAGGATGACATGACGACGATTCTGCAAAGTCTCGATTTATCCTATGCCAATGGTCTTCAAAAGAAGGTTTTCCTTGACACAATGCTGTATTTTGCTAACAGAAGTATGGAGAATTTGAGGAACATGACGCCAGGAGATTTTATCCTCCATGAAGCTGACGGAAATGACGGTGAGTACTTTACACTCCGGATCCGTGATATGCATACCCAAAATCATGCAGATGATGATGAGAGCCAGGCAGGACAGATGTGTTCCTTACCGGGAAATCCACTTTGCCCTAGCTGTAACCAGCCTCAAAATGTATATGGCCAAACCCATTGGTGGATCCGGGTGGGGGGGGGGGGCACTTCCGACCCGTTCACCCCCCCCCCCCCCTTTGGAAGAAAATGGATCGTAAGTCGCTGCCCGGCAAGCAGTAGATGACAGGTTCGAATCCCGCTGGTTCCAATTTTTTCTGACTTGTGATTTTCATTACAAATCGAGCATACGATCTTTAACACTGGGAGTAAAAGCATAAAAATTTGTTTACAAATTTAAAAATTCCTCCCATTAAGCTTCTTCATTTACTAACAATTGTCTACGGCGGACCGTTGAATATTAATGAGTCAGAAAGAAAAGGATCTTGGGTATTTGATTCCAGTTCATCGTGACTTGGCCGTGAACCAGAATAGCCTGGTAGTTAAGTCGCTGCCCCGCAAGCAGTAGAGCATACGATGTTTAACACTGTGAGTAAAAGCCTAAAAATTAGTTTGCAATATAGATATTAGTTATTTATGTGCAATATTGTAGATATATATATGAATTTATTAATATTTATCTACAATTCTGTCGTTGCTTCTGATATTTCCCGATATATTTTTACACTACTAGAAAGTGAAAACCGTCTACTTCAAATTATACAACATGGGTGTTGATCAGGGAGGGATATGGAGGTATAATTTAAAAAAAAATGAAGGGGGGGGGGAATTGAATGAAAATATAGTCACAGGAAGTGAATGTGGTGGGGAAAGACTAATACATCACCCCCAATATTTATCGAGGATGATGGCCGGTGTCATCAGCACCCAACTATACATAAAAGAATGATGAAATGGCAATCATAACATGTAGACCCGGTCAGAAGCACCAGTCCATACCCCATATTCTTATAAGTGCCCATTTTGATCACGACACCTCATCCCTCACCTTACCTTTGATAAATCCTCCTATTTCAACGAGGGCATTATCCCGTTTAATGTAAGTAGTCTTTTTTTTTGCCTTGTAATGTATAGACACTGATTTAATTTTTCTACTTTTATAAGAACTTTTTTCCGTTCTTATAAATGCCCCTTTTCAGGTGTGATTAGTGCCCCTTTTCACCTCTGATAACTGCCTTTTCTACCTTTTCTGCGCTTTCATTGATTTTCCTAATGAGTGTCCTTTTCCCCTTAAGTACCACGTTTCCCTTTTCCATAACATGTGCCCCAATCCAAAGTGACTTAGAGCCAATAATCCCAAATGCTCGCTCGCTACGCTCGCTCGTATTAAAAGTATAGCTTATTAAATAAATTTCATTGTGAAATTTTGCCCATGAAACCCCATCAGAATTGTGTTTCCCCGTTTTTATATTACAATGTACTTGCGACATCACATATTTTGAATATTTTTTGCTCACTCGCTTCGTTCGCTCGCTCAATATTGAAGTCATACAACAAAACTGTAAAGCATGATGCTAAAGTTGTATCTTGGACATGTATGGTCTATTAGAACAGATGGTCATCTCTGGCAAAGCTACATACCAATGTCTCTCCTTAGCTCACTATGATTGACAGATGATGTCATTGCAGAAATGGGATCAGAGGCATTTTTTGGGGGTGGAGCTTAGCATGTTTGAGAAAATGATTTTTTAAATATTTTAAAAATGTATGAAACATATTTAGATGTTTGAATAACAAAATATAAGTTGTATGCATCACTGCACATCAATAGGAATCAACTTTCGTATTAAAAGTATAGCTTATTAAATAAATTTCATTGTGAAATTTTGCAAATGAAACCCCATCAGAATTGTGTTTCCCCGTTTTTATATTACAATGTACTTGCGACATCACAAATTTTGAATATTTTTTGCTCACTTGCTTCGTTCGCTCGCTCAATATTGAAGTCATACAACAAAACTGTAAAGCATGATGCTAAAGTTGTATCTTGGACATTGTATGGTAAAGAGAAAAACCATATACATGTTTACACACCCTCACCCTAAACTATATACAGTTTTGTATATACATATATATATCTATATATATATACAGCCCTGGAAAAATTATTAGACCAGCTCTTTTTCAGGCATCTGTGGGAAATGTTGGCTACATCGGTAATTGAACTTTCATATTGATTTCTTCTAGCTAAGTCATAATGATAGAATGAATACTTCCTAAAAAAAAAATTCACCCTTTACAATTATTAACCCCTCAGACAATTACCCCCAGGGTAATTACCCCTACGACAATTACCCCCACCCCCCGACAATTATCCCCAAAGGACAATTAGATCTAAAGGCATGCACCCCAAATGGATGGATACTTCAGATTAACTAACAGAGAGAAAATATTGTAGATGATAATTGTCCTGGGGATATTCTCCAGGGGTAGGAAGGTTTTGAAAAAAATGTTCTGACAGTAATGGTTTCTGAGATAATCGTCCAGGGGATATGGTTAAGCCATGTTCACTTCTCTAAGTTCTGTAGTGGCTTCTTCTTCTCTCGTATGTCATCCACATCAGTTAAAATTGGCAGTTACTGAGTAGGTGACCAGGTCTGGGTTGTCTACCTCTGTGAGTGGGCATGGGGATCTCATCACGGGACACTCATTGATAACATGTACATGGGTTTGTACTTGTCCACATGGCTAGAGGTCAGAGTCTGTGATTCCCCATCTTTTCATGGTTGCTGCATATCGGCCAAAACCAGACCGCAATCTGTTCAGTTGTACCCAGGGCTTTCTTGGTAGATTGCAACCTGGGGGGGGGGGGGGGGTGAGATGTCCAGGCATCAAAGTAAGGTTGGAGCCGCTCTGGTATTTCTGAAGTTCTGCTTCTGCTTCTTCCAGATTTTCAAGGAATGTGCGGAGGGGCGTCCTTGACCGCAGCCTGTGTGTGGGGCCTCCTTTTCGTAGAGGATGTGGTGCAGGAGGTGATTTTCCTTAGCGGATTTCTTGTACAGTCGTCTGCAGGTGATGTTTCGGCGGACTTGTGGGGATTGGATCCCAGACAAGAATGGCAGATGACTCAGAGGAGTGGATCTAACAGAGCCCGAAATAAGCCTCATATCCTCATGGATAGGAACATCAATTCTATGGGGTGGGAACTGCTTTACCTCCACGTCGTCCATCCCGGGTAGCTCTTACGGGTTAGCGAAATTTGCAGTAAAAAGTCAACCACATCCTACGTGACGAATATGTCAAATATGACTGATGCGGCATGCTGTCCTCCCAATCGAGGTCCATCCTTATCAAGACGAGAATCGGCTGATTCTGGCAAGAAACCGCTCAACATCCTTCTCTAGTGGCAGTTTGTTCAGTTCTTGGTGGAAAATTGCTACATGTACATCGATGATAGCAGTCCTGCCTTGTGGCATGCTGTCCATAAGGCGTTGCATTTTTTTCTCTTCACAGCAGCTCATTCATATAGCTAAATTTTTGATTTCTTTTTCGATAACTTCAATTTTCTACTGCCTTCAATTTTTATGACACTTCAAATGTTCTCAGTAGAAACATGAGCAGGCCATAGTGCTCAAACGAAGACAGGTAACACTTGAAATTCATCCTCTCAGACATTATTGTCTATTATGTGGTCAAAACCGTTTCTCATAGGAAAATGGGGGGGGGTAATTTCTGGGGAAATATGTCCGGGGCAGTTTGTCGTTGCCGTAGTCGTCCTAGGGGTAATTGTCCTGGGGTAATTATCACAAAGGTAATTGCAGTGGGGAGTAGTAGTCCTACTAAGACTGTTAATAATATTTTTTCTAGTTCCATAGACAATGGACTTGACACTACCTGAATGCCTTCAAATGCAGCTGCTCTAATATTTTTTTCCAGGGCTGTATAAATTATGCGAGTGTGTGAGTGTGTGTGTACATATATGTATACATATATATATATAAATATATATATGGCCCTTGAGAGAAATCATCCCCCCACCTATGAGGACCTGTGCCACAATTAACTGATAGTTAGCTGGATCGGGTTTTTGATCAAATACCCGATGCATTTCCATTCAATCCACAAGGGCAGACCACCACCACGGTCGCTATACTGGGAGCACAAGTACCAGAGCCTCCTTCACGATGAGCGTCATTAAGAATCGACAGCCAGAATAAGTACGGTCAATATTTTCAACAAGTAAAAAATATTTATTTGGTCATCTCCTTGGTCTCTCACTCCATTCGACATGCAGCTTGTCCCTTCTTGTGAATGTCTGGTACTGTGTGTTGCTCTTTAATGTTCTATATTGGCTTTTCTTGAGTATACTTCAATTGCAGTTACCAATTATGTTATACTCTCTTGAGAACTCTTTCATTGTTTTGTTTTTGTTTTTGTTTTTGTTTTTTTTCTCGCTTCATGAAAATTCTCAACATAGATTAATATTTTTTTCCCTTGTTTTTCTTACATATGCATTACAATAATGTTCAATTTCGGGGGTCCACAGTTTACAAGCTTTGCTTTTAAAGTGGAGTCCTCCATTTCCAATGCATTGTTCGTGTTATTTATTTGTGTTTACTTTGTTCGATGAAAATGTACTTTCAATGCCTTATTCAATGTCATTGATTTCATAGTCACACAAGATTTTTGTTCTTTTGAATTGTACATGGATATTATAATTGTATTATTTACTGAATATTGATTTGTATTGATTTGTATTGTTGCTGGAAATGGAAATAAACTAAACTGAAACTGAAACAAAGAAAAGCCATTCATGTAAATACGTTCGTGTTTTCGCTTTGAATTTGAGACTTTATATTGAATTGTTTGACGCTGTTACTTGGAAGTTCTGACATTTAAAAAGTTGTTTTTGTGGAATTCACTTGACTTGGATCAATTTTGACTTCTCTGGAAACTAAGTAGAAGGAATTTTAATCTGGTAAGTCATTCACCTTTTCTTCCTGCATTTAGGCTATGCTGCTATGCTGCTGAATGCTCACAGTTTATGTATATCTTTGTAATAGTGAGAAGCTCATGAGGGATAGAAAACAGAAATACAATACCTTTCTTGGCTCTAGCAAACTATGAGCATTCAGAGGCATATTGTAACTTTCCCTCGAGGCAAATTTATATCAAATTTACTATACCCTCGGCAAGCCTCGGGATATAGTAAATTTGATATAAATTTCCCTCGGGAGAGCTAGACCCTCGAAAGGTATTGTATATTTGTATACTATACCTACCTCTGTATGTACTGGTGGTCCCTTCTCGGTCCTTGATACAAACCCACGTCCCATGGACCGCGACGTCTCTACAGTTCATCCAGGCCCATATACTGACAACATGAGGATCCAGAAAATCGAACTCTTCCTTGCTCTCTATGAATAGCAAAGATGGTTCAATCATATCTCCGTTACTCAGGGTTACCGCGCTAAGGGCTTCACAGTCGTCATGAGCAGCTTGCCAAGCAGTGTCTCCACCATCATCAACGATCAGGAAGCATTTGGTTTTCCCATACACCCACCCCACCGGGCAGATATCTAATCAGAGATTGGATGGGAAGAGAGACATTGTAAACAGCTTAGCAGTCATGTATCATGAAACAATTATTAATGAGATGACTAATCGAGATAACTGCTTTCTAAAAATTCTCGAATGATAAATCACTACAAGAGGATTTTTAATTTCACTTTGGACCCGAGTCCTTTATGTTTAGGTTAGGATTTTGAATTAGTGTGGGAGATAAAGTTGAGTTCTGGTCATGGAAAGGGACTGTCTCAAAGCAATTGGGAAAGGTTGATCATGTCTTGTTAAGACTTGTTTTATACTGCGTTGTTTTAGAATCATCAAAAATAGATAGGAAATTGACCAAATCTCGCTAAAAATTACATGTACTGCACACAAAAATGGGTATATGGTACCGCACACAGATGTGGCATGAATGTTCGGTCATATTTCGAATATAAGGGCATATGAAGAGAAAATGCTTTTCACTGGACATTTCTACTATATGATGTTCTTCCCAGCTGATATAAAAAGAATGAGAAAATTATTTTTCACCTTTCCCAGAACTCAGCCTCCCCTTTAATTAGCTTTATACCAGTCTTACGCAGGACTAAAAGGAATAAACTGTACAGACCTTATCCCTATTCCTTTACGATATATATATATATATATATATATATATATATGTGTGTGTGTGTAGGGGGTGTGAGTGTGTCCCGAGGGGGGGGGGGGGCACTCGACCCAAAACGTGGTGGGTATGTGCCACCCGCAAGACAAAAAATGGGGGCTTCGGAACGAGCGTATCATGAAAAAGGATGGTCTTCGGAACTACTAACATTTTTTAAAACAGGGCTCTTTGGAACTGGATTACAATATATAATGATGCTACGGAACTGGGCATTGTTTGACCAAACCGTCAGAAGCACAAGTTCGCCGACATCCTATTGAAACGCAAATTAATTTTAATACACGCGTTTCAATGGGATCTCGGCGAACCCGCACCTATGACTGTTTGATGAAACGCTACCCTGGTTGCCACACACAAGCTCCCATACGCTAAATACGTTGTGTGTGGCAAGTCTCTGGTGTCTTCGAAGCGAAACGGGCCGGGGCGTAACCTTTACCAACGGCGAGTGAGCGCGATAATATTAGTGAGCGCGATAATATTACCGTGGCTGCAAGGGAGATTAGCTGCAATGTGGGCAGCTTGCTGCTCACCGCCTTTATCCACCCGTAACGCGGGTTGTTTTTTTTTATCTTGACCATTGAAATCTGCGTCGTTTTCTGACGCAGAATTCTCATACATATTAAATTCCTTCTAAAGAAAGTAACCAATCACGAACACCGAGCTAAACTCATCATGCAAATTTATTTGTCACGTGATTGGTCGTGATGTTTCACCCTGCTTTATCCAAAATGGCGAGTTCCACCAGCTTCGACGATCTTCTTCACGATAGTTTGAAATATGCTGCCAGCAAATTGAAGATTCCAGGTGAAAAATTCAAGGAATTACATGAGACTGCGATAAGAAATGTTCTTGCGGGGAAGGATTTATTCATAGCGCTACCCACTGGTTTTGGCAAAAGTGCCATTTACGAAGCGATTCCTTTGTGTTGCGATTTCCTTCGTGAACGGCAGTACTTTGATGGTCCGGCCTTAGCCACCGGGTACGGAGGACGATGGGTGACACCCCACGACGGCGGGGCGAGTGGTTCTACGACTACCGCTGGCATCAGGTCCATCGTCTTGGCAGTTGCTCTTATTTGATTGGTTGAAGGTTTCGGATAACATCCATATATGGAACGGTCGTTGAATTATTCATAGCCATTGAATACATGAATATTGATTGCGTTACGGGTGGATAAAGGTAGCAAGCTGCCCACATTGCAGCTTGTCTCCCTTGCAGCCACGGTAATATTATCCCGCTCACTAATATTATCGCGCTCACTCGCCGTTGGTAAAGGCTAGCCGGGGCGGGGCGGCCGGAACGACGGAATGAAAAAAGCGGTGATTTGGAACGGTTTTCTCTCTTCTTTTTCTCAACAAGAAAAAAATGGTATGCTTTGGAACGGAAATTTGAGTGTAAAAATGGGGGTCTTCTGAGCGGCACATACCCACCGCACACTGAGTGCCCCCCGGGTGTGTGTATGTATGACACAGCGAGCAAAGAAAACTGACACAAAATTTGACACCTTGTTTTTGTGAAAATCTCATTTACATGTACATGTATGTAGATACATACATAAGACTTACAGACCACGTCGCTGCCGAATATTAGGTGAAGGTTGCCAACATAAAAGGAAAATTTCAATATCCTGGAGGATTCTTTTCATTTGCTTCTAAAGGCGTATGAATTTTCTAAACTCACTAGTTTCACTTGCTCGACATTAATGTAATCTAATTGTCAAAACATTTTAATCTATGCGGATGATATTTCATTTATTTTGATACATTTTAAAAGAATATACATAATTATTCAAAATTTTCAAAAGAATAAAAAAAGATCGTCAGTTGTGAGAGTAATATAATTTTGTAATTGCGAAAGTGTGAATATAATGTTCTCAAAACCTATCATTAATACCATTCATACGCAATATATAACGCTAGGAATGAACCTATAATATGGCCAATGCCAAGACTTCTGTCACCTACGTAATAACTTGGGGCATTGGTGGGGGGGGGGGGGGGGCTGGGCTTCGGAGAAAGGGATGGCCCCCGATGGAGACAGTATACTTTAATGACATCTGTATTTGTTTAATAGTTTTATAATAATTCTAATGTATAACTTCGCTAAAATTACCTGTATTAATAGAAGTGTATTGATGTAATATAGATTTTAAAAACATTCTTTTATAAATATATCTATTACGCCTAATATTCTGACAGTATCCATAATAGTAATGTGGAATTTTTAGATTTTAATAATACAAATTTTAAGAGTGATGGATCAGGCTCATTGCAATATACTGTTGTAATGTTTATTTACATATTTAATATCTAGTCGTTGACCCAGTTGTTCATTTACCAAATTTATATGTATATACTCTCATTATTTCTTCTGATGGTAATATTTCAGTCATCGTTAATCCACTTGGTAGTACATCCTTTTCACAGAATCCATAATAATCCACACTAGTTTTGTCTATCTTGAATGCATGTGTTTGTTTATGAATTGTATAATGATCTATTTGTTAAATTGTCGCGATCTGTTTGTTCTGCCTTGTACCTCGCTGCGAAAGCAGCGGGTATCCTAGGCGCTTTTGATCTATATTCAACAAAGCAGTGATTAAAAAAAAAATGAATATAGTAATTTGTAACAAATTATTATATTCATCATCATTTTCAGTAACATTTATATCATTGTAACCCCCGCAGAATGCCGGGGGTTACGCCGCGCCGCCGCCGCGTCACATTCTTGTCTGCGCTCTAACGGCCACATTCCTTGACGGATTTCTTTCAAACTTTGTATGGAGGTGTACATGGTATAATCTAGACACCTATAATTTCTGGTGATGCTGCCCCCAGTGTTCCGCTTGTTATATTTTTGTGGATAGTTTGTGTGCGCTCTAGCGGTCACATTTCTCAACGGATTCTGTTCAAATTTTGGAGGAAGGTGTCTCTTGGTATAACCTAGAGGCCTATAGATTTTGGTGATGCTGCCTCCAGTGTTCCGTCTTTTATAGGGTCAAAGGTCATATTTTGATAAATGTCTTGTGTGCACTCTTGTGCGCGCTCTGGCGGTCAAATTTCTCAACAGATTTTGTTCAATGGAATCTAAACACCTACAGTTTTTGGTGTTGCTGCCACCAGTGTCCCGTCTTTTATAGGGTCAAAGGCCATACTTCGGAGGATGGCGCAAGTGCACTCTGCAGGCCACATTTCGGGATGGATTTCTTTCAAATTTTGTATGGAGATGTATCTTGGTATAATCTACACATCTGTACTTTTTGGCGATGCTGCCCTCATTGTTCCGTCCTTTATAGAGTCAAAGGTCATTTGTTCCTTTTCGTTCACTCTTCTGCATTTCTTGACGGATTTCGTTCAAATTTTGCATGAAGGTATCTCTTGGTGTAATCTATAAACCTATAGTTTTTGGTGATGCTGCCACCAGTGTCCCGTCTTTTATAGGATCAAAGGTCATACTTTGAAGGATTGCGCGAAAGTACTCTGCAGGCCATCAGGATTTTTAAAGTGGGGGGGGGGGGCAAATGGGGGGCAAAAGAAAATGGGGGGGGGGCAAGGGCGGGCAAAAAAATTTCCAGCTTATTTTTTTTCACTCCGAAAATTATTGGGGGGGGGGGGGCAACTGGGGGGCAAAGCTTCTGACTTGGGGGGGGGGCATCCCCCCCCCCCCCTTGGTCCCGCCACTACCGGCCACATTTCTGGATGGATTTCTTTCATTTTTTTATGGAGATGTATCTTGGTACAAATTTATACGTTTTGACAATGCTATACCCTCATTGTTTCGTCCTTTATA
The DNA here is from genome assembly GCA_025617745.1 of Heliocidaris erythrogramma. Taxonomy (NCBI): domain Eukaryota; kingdom Metazoa; phylum Echinodermata; class Echinoidea; order Camarodonta; family Echinometridae; genus Heliocidaris; species Heliocidaris erythrogramma. Next base: position 10,937,627 of record CM046869.1, read on the forward strand.
GGGTCAAAGGTCATATGTCTTTTGTGCACTCTAACTGCCACATTTCTTTCAGATTTTAAATGGAAGTGTGTCTGAGTGAAATCTACACATCTATAGTGATTGCTGATGCTGCCTCCAGTGTTCCCCTATTTATAGGGTCATATGTCATATTTTGGTTGCTGTCTTGCTTGCACTCTGGAGGACACATTTGTCGACTGATTTCTTTCAGAATTTGTATGGAGGTCCATCATTACTCTAAACCTCTACAGTTTTTGGTGATGCTGACACAAGTGTTCCGTCTTTTATAGGGTCAAAGGTCATAATTTAGTGGATATCTTGTGTGCGCTCTGCAGGTCACATTTCTTGACCGATTTCAGAGATGCAGTATAATCTAATCTACCGTGACACACATTGTTTTGGTGATGCTGCTCCTAGTGTTGACAATAGTCCGGGCCACTGGTGGTCATCCTTTTTTTTATTGAGGGAGGGGAGGGGGAGGTTCTTTGTCCCTCCTTCGAATCGCTGCCAGTGCCGGGGGATACATTCAATATGTTGCCTGCGAAATGAATTTAATTTATATCAGAAATTCTTGGTTGATTGCCCCCCCCCCCCCCCCGAAAATCTGGCTACGCTACTTTTGATTACCCCTCCCCTTCAAAAGTTTGTAAAGCGTCCCCCTAAAAAAAGCAACAAAAAATATTATCATACTTTTATAACTTCAATATGTTGCCTGCGAAATGAATTTAATTTCTATCAGAAATTCTTGGTTGATTGCCCCCCCCCCCCCCCCGAAAATCTGGATACGCTACTTTTGATAACCCCTCCCCTTCAACAGTTTGTAAAGCGTCCCCCTAAAAAAAGCAACAAAAAACAAACAAAAGCACCTAAAAAAAAGAAACTTTATTAAATTATTGTATAAATTTACCATAATGTGGAATATAATAATGTGAAAATGTATTCAGGTGAATGTATAGTCAAAATCTAGTGATGGTACTTCGCTTAGAACTTGAGAATTAGCATGATGTTAAGAGAGTTAGTTATTTCAAAGAAAACTTGCCACGTTCACAACGCATTCCTGCCACACTGATTCCAGCATAACCATCCCGGCAAATACAGCGATATCCATCCAGTTCCTCCGTGCAGGTCCCTCCATATAAACACGGTTGGGAATAACATGCTAATCAGAAGAGAAAAGGGAGAAGAAGGAGAAGTAGAAGAACAAGAAGGAGGAGGAGAAGGTTAATTTAATAGTAGTATGAGAAGAAGAAGAAAGAAACAGTAGCAGTGATAGTAAAAGTAATAGTAGCAGAAGATGGTGAAGAGGAAGAAGGAGAAGAAAAAGAAGGAGAAAGGGAAGAAGGAGAAAGCGAAGAAGGTTATGATCAAGAAAATAAAAGAATAATATGATGAGAAAGAAGAAGAAGAAGAAGGAAAAGAAGAAGAAATAGGATGATGTAAAGGAATATGCCAGTTCAGAAAATTTAGTGTATTCTTCTCCAAAACCTGGGGTGGTATTCTAGAAATGATTTTATCTTGATTTATGTGAAAAGATTTTAATTGTCATAACAAATTTTAAATTGCAACATTTCATTGGTGTTTGCGCTGATGAATTCCACAAACGTATCCACTTTTGCGCATTCATTAACCAATGGTGCGCCATAAGTGTATATTTTGTTATGACAATGAAAATTATTTTACTAAAATTAAGATAAAATAAATCTCAGAATACCACCCCAGGATACTAACTACTGCATTAACCCAGCAAAGAGTTTTTATTTCAATAGTATGTAGGCGGTATAGATATATATATATATATGTATATATATATATATATATATATATATATATATAAATAATTTCTTGGTACTGCAAAATTTCAATATGGCACGAAAAAGAGACATGATAACGAAGCTTTTCGACCTGCACTCATCAGGTTATCACGCAGGTATAAAACAAATTACTTGAAATCAACTATATTATACTCGGTGAACCCGGACGCAACCTAGACGCCGTAATTTCAGAACAATCGCAAAGCTTGGACGAACTCCTTTTGTCTGCACGGAAGAGGTTCTTGCGATTGGATATAAGCAGCTTCCAGAAAGCGTAAATGCGCTGAGCTTCTGGCCCGGGACATAATTGAAAATTGATCGTCGGCATAGCTTTGTGCGCAAGCTGGATTGTTCAGCAAGTGGAGACCAATCGCTGAATCGCATTTGGCTATCTTTGGTCTGTTAGCGTGCATTTCAGATTTGCAGGCACGGACGGGCTGCGTGCGCTGATTGGGTGTACGGTTCCGAATAATCGAGGGAATGTGTTGTTTAATGCGATCAGCCAACCGCTGAGAAGTACGGCCCACGTACCTGGCATCGCACCGGCACTGAAATTGGTAAATAACATTACTCAAGTGGGGGGTGGGTAGTACATCCTTGCTAGTTGACGGTAGCATCCTGTGTGTAGAAAACACAATGCGTGTCGAAACCGCGTAATAGCAACGTGACACTGCGTGTTTGATCTGACTGGCGTATTTGTCAGATACCTTACCCCTCCAGGGTAGTTTGAGATACACGGGGCATTTGGCAGGTCCAAATCTGGTGTCAGATTTGGATTGTGCCTCCAGCGTCCGTGTTATGGTGCGAGATATAACATGCTCAGGGTAACCATTGTCAAGGAGGATAGTTTTGATTTTCGCGATTTCGGGAGCTAATTTGCACGCAGAGCAAATCCTATGGGCGCGGCACACTAAGTTTCTAATGAGCCCAATCTTGTATGAAGTTGCACTGTACGAGTCCCATCTCGTGTATTGCCGGTGAATGTGGGCTTGCGGTAGACGGAAGTGATGAATTTCCCATCACTTCTCTCAACGAGAACGTCGAGAAATGGGAGCGCATTGGACAGTTCAATTTCACATGTGAATTTTAGCGCGGGATGGAGCCGGTTCAGTTGTGTAAGGAAAACCTCACACGCTGCGCGGTTATCAAAAATTGCAAACGTATCATCAACATACCGACAATACACATGTGGGACTATATTAAGATCGGTGGCGTTCTGTAGCAGGCGCATTTCATGAAAGCCAACAAAGATGTTAGCAAGCGCGGGGCCTAATGGGGATCCCATAGCCACACCATCTATCTGTGAATACATCGTATCATTGAAACTAAACTCAACCGCGCGAGTGGCAAAGTTCATGAGATCAATGAATACGGGCTCAGGAACAGGTGGTGAGTCTAAGTCGCCATGATAGAGATAAGAAGCACAGATGTCAATAGCTTCTTTCAGTGGCACGTTGGTAAATAGGCTAGAGATATCGAATGAACACATAACACAATTACTATTATCAAGGGGCAGATCGCGGACGAGTTTAGCAAACGTAAACGAATCTCTAACAGTATGAACAGACAAACAATCTAAGACTGGCTGAAGTTGCTCGCTTAGCCATTTTGCCAGTTCATGCTGCGCTGATATATATATATATATATATACAAGTTATATAATGACATTAGAGATACCAGAATACATGTATTATACAAAATGGACATGGCGCAAGTACATTCAATTTTTAAAAAGCGCACTCCCTTTGATTGATATATATATATATATATATCTAAGAGAAACAAGATCTTATATTCCACCTGAAGAATAAACGAAAGCGCTTGCGGAAAAATCATCTCTGCTCGCTCTGTGTATTTTCTCTCCTTGTTACCTATTTATTTTATACTTCTCAACACGTTCACACCATTTTACCCTTCATTGAATATATATATATATATATATATATATATATATATATATATATATATATACTGTATATATATATATATATATATAATTTAAAGTAAGATAAAGTTCACTCCGAGAATAAAGACATAGTAGATATCCGTAGGTTTGCTTCCACAAGCGCTTTCGTTTAATTTTTCAGGTGGAATGATTAACCTGTTAGTTACATGCGTTTATATATCGTACAAGTAGAAGTTACAAACATTTTACAAGTCTTTCAAATCTCCGTTGTTAAAGTTAGGAGATCTATTCAATGGACGGATAGTTTGCTGGTAGATGAAAGATAGAAGAATGAGTTGTGATAGCATGGAGGATATGGGATAATTGGCCTGGTGAGCTGGGGAAGAAGGATTGTGGCATTGTTTGGCACAGTACACAATAGAGTAGAGCGATTACAATAGCTTACACCGGGTATAGACTTGTCTGAGATAAAAGTGTATGTAGACTTCCAAATTAAATAGTCTGACGCATTTCTTAAGTTAATATCAATACAAAAAGATCCTTGGTGTAAAATGCAGTCAATGAACACCATGGTAAGGATTCTACGATTGACTGTCGAATATATATACACATAATAGTACATGCAAATTTATATAATATAACATACACGTGGTAGTTAGAATAAGGAACAGTAATTCATATAGCGTTCAGTGAAGGTTTAAATTTATCAATGAAATGTTCTTCTTTTAGGCAACGTTTAGTTTTGTCATCATCATTCATTTTATAAAAAGGTGTAATTAAGAAACTGGGTTCTATGGAACGAGCACACCTTTCTATATGTTCACTCAATTTTAGTTGCCTATATTCTTTCTGCCTTATTTGCTGGCGATGAACCCTTACTCTGTTACGAAGAACATCTCCTGTTTCACCAATATATTGTTCTTTACAACCTTGGCACGTTATACAATAAATCAAGTTTTTTGTTTGACATGTAAATGGAAATTTAATTAAAAACTCTGTGTTGTTTATTCCAATGTTGATTCTATTCGTTACATCCAAATGGGGGCAGGTTTTGCATCTTTTGTCGCCGCATCAAAACCTGAAAAAGTGAATTCCCAATCCCCAAAATTCCGCGAAAATTTAAAAAGACATATATGTATAATGGCACAACTCAAGAAAACACTGTTTACCAACACCAGGCAGTGAGAACATGATGACCGAGGCGGAAGTCCTTATACTGCGATCAAGCAAAAACAAAAAGAGATCAATGAAATCGACCAGAAAATCGCAGATGCCCTGAAAAAAATGCACAGCAAACACATCCGTGAAATGCTAACTGAGATATGGAAGGACAATGTGAAAAATGCAGAGGAAAAAACACTTTCTCAATGGCAGAAGAAAAAAGAGTGGTGGAACAATAGTGTGAGATCCGTCACAGAGAGTGAAGTAAAAGATGGAGGGAAAAAATGGAACCATCAACATGAGGGGTCCCAACCAACGACAACACACGTTCCGCAACCCAAATCAACACCCACGCCACTTCGAAAAATCAGGGATGAATTACCACCACGAATTCAGGAAGCAAAGACAAAAACATCACAACTACAACCAAAATGGAAACAACAACAGAGGATTCGACAAGCGAGACACACGACACAACTACGATGATCATCACCAGACTAACACCTTCTTTCGGCACAACAATAGAGGCAACAAAAGATACACATTCAACCGAGGGACCGATGAGAATGCCGCGAGGGATTATAGGCAAAACGGTCACCATCGCAACAGAGGCAACAACTACAGAGGCAACCAGAGCTACGCAGATGCCACAAAAAACTACCGAGGAGAAAACTACAACAGATACAACCCACAGCAGGGAATAAATTTTCAGTGGGCACCAGAAAACTATCATCAACGCTAGAGCTAAGTAACTCATTTCAATGTCTATCTGAATTAGAAACTGAACTAAATCAATCGAACACAAATGTGGTACGAATATCGAGTGAAGATAATAATGCAATACAGCCTAAAGTAATTAATCTCTCTAAGGTGAACTTAAATCAAACAGAAATCAATTTATTAAAGAAAGGTCCCAAATTCACTCCGACTCCTAAACAGAATAATGACAACCTTAAAGAGGACGTACATTCTTTTTGTCGTAAAATTAAATTACGGGAATATTTTTCTGAACTGGATATTGAGGATAGTAGTATTTTACAAAACAAAAGCAAATTTAATCCTCAAAGAAATAGAAATACCACCCTTGATACTTATGTAGATTTTTTAAAGAAAACTGTAGAAAATGTGGGATCTCAGAAAACTCAATCTAAATGTAATATTAATGCAAAAGAAAGGCGAAGCCTGCACAATTTGAAAAGTAATAATGATATTATTATGAAACAAGCAGACAAAGGAGGGGCATTTGTAATAATGGATGTAGACTTTTATGCTTCAAAAATACAAGATCATTTAAACGATGAAGAAACGTATGAGAAATTAAAAAACAATACTGACGATAAAATAAAAAAGAAAATGACTCAAATGATAAATAAACATAAAGAATGTCTAACTGACAAAGAGTATGACTTTTTAACAAAATTTGAACATAAAACAAGCAATTTGTATGGCCTTCCGAAAATACAACAAAGTTCGGAAATTGAACATGAAGTAACTAAAAGTAAATCGCAATACATCCAATGCCCCGCTCCCGACAAATTAAAAATGCGCCCAATCATAGCTGGACCAGTATGTCCAACACACCGTTTAAGTAATTTTATTGATATTTTGCTCAAACCGCTAGTCAAAGTAAAAAGCTTTGTTAGAGATGATTTTGATTTTTTAACACACTTACCCGAGGAATTGCCATTTGAATCAACCTTTGTTACATATGATGTTAATAGTTTGTACACTAACATACCCCATAGTGAAGGTCTAAAAGGTATACAATATTGGATTAATAAATATCCGGAAGAAATTGATTCTCGTTTTTCTTCACAATTCATATTAGACGCGGTCAATTTTATATTGAATAATAACACCTTCCATTTTGATGGAAATAATTATGTACAGAAACGTGGAACTGCAATGGGAACAAAAATGGCCCCGACTTATGCTACTCTCTTCATGGGATACTTAGAGGAGAAACTCTATGAGCGCGTCGAAACACATTATAATGTTGAAGTTAAAAGGTATTTTGAAAAAAATTGGTTTAGATACTTAGATGATTGTTTTATTGTTTGGAAAACTGAATTTGGAGATATTAATGATTTACATAAGTTACTAAGTGAATTACACCCAGCAATTGGTTTTAAATGGGATGTTAATTGTAGCTCAATAAATTTCTTAGATATTAAAATAATCAAGGAAGATAATTTGTTCATATTCTATAAAGTCACAGACACTCACCAATATTTGCATTTTAAATCTTGTCACCCTAAGCAGTGTAAGAATAATGTCCCGTATAATTTAGCTAGGGGAATATGTACAATTGTATCCGATGAAGAAACTAGAAAGAAACGGTTGGAAGAACTAAAGCATATGCTTTTGATTAGACATTATCCTAAGGAAATTATTACAACCGGTATTTCTAAGGCAAATGCACTCAGTAAGCAAGAGTTGATGTCTAAAAAAGAAAGAAATGAACAGGAGATAGTTCCATTTGTCCACACATTCAACCCAAATAACCCAAACATGTTTCAAATTATTCATGATACGTTGCCTCTCATCAAGACCGATGAAACTCTGAAAGCAGTATTTGAAAATGTAAAAGTTATATCAAGCAAACGACAAAGCCCTAATCTGAAACAAATACTAACCAGAGCCAGATTTTCCCGAAACAACAATACAAAAGGTGGGGTAAAAAGATGCGGCGACAAAAGATGCAAAACCTGCCCCCATTTGGATGTAACGAATAGAATCAACATTGGAATAAACAACACAGAGTTTTTAATTAAATTTCCATTTACATGTCAAACAAAAAACTTGATTTATTGTATAACGTGCCAAGGTTGTAAAGAACAATATATTGGTGAAACAGGAGATGTTCTTCGTAACAGAGTAAGGGTTCATCGCCAGCAAATAAGGCAGAAAGAATATAGGCAACTAAAATTGAGTGAACATATAGAAAGGTGTGCTCGTTCCATAGAACCCAGTTTCTTAATTACACCTTTTTATAAAATGAATGATGATGACAAAACTAAACGTTGCCTAAAAGAAGAACATTTCATTGATAAATTTAAACCTTCACTGAACGCTATATGAATTACTGTTCCTTATTCTAACTACCACGTGTATATTATATTATATAAATTTGCATGTACTATTATGTGTATATATATTCGACAGTCAATCGTAGAATCCTTACCATGGTGTTCATTGACTGCATTTTACACCAAGGATCTTTTTGTATTGATTAACTTAAGAAATGCGTCAGACTATTTAATTTGGAAGTCTACATACACTTTTATCTCAGACAAGTCTATACCCGGTGTAAGCTATTGTAATCGCTCTACTCTATTGTGTACTGTGCCAAACAATGCCACAATCCTTCTTCCCCAGCTTTAACAACGGAGATTTGAAAGACTTGTAAAATGTTTGTAACTTCTACTTGTACGATATATAAACGCATGTAACTAACAGGTTAATCATTCCACCTGAAGAATTAAACGAAAGCGCTTGTGGAAGCAAACCTACGGATATCTACTATGTCTTTATTCTCGGAGTGAACTTTATCTTACTTTAAATTATTTTTTTCTATACGTTCTCCCATCTACATTTCTTTACAACTATATATATATATATATATATATATATGTATGTATATATATATATATATATAAGACTAAGACTAATTACGTCGTAAACACAACTATAGGACAATGTGACAAATCTCGTCCTCATTTGAATATTACTGCATTTCCTTAGTTTTACTATCAAAGGCTCACTTCACCTGAAGAGAATAAATCGAAAACGCTTGTGAAGCTTAAAACATGACCCTCGTGCGTGTATTCTACGATGTTGTGAACTTTATTTTCTACATATCTTTAAAGTAGAACACTGATGATTTTAAATATTGGCTTAATACTTATTATTGCATAGATGGCATAAATTAAACAAGGTTATCCAAATTTAAAGCTTGGAAACATTTGAATTAATGATTATTATCAATTATAAAACGGAAAAATACAGCCCCCGATATAGCAGCTGAAAAGCTCCTTGAACGCTGCTGAGATGTGTGACGACACAAGAGGGGCGAGTCCTGTCTAAGCAGACGATGTCCCATAACATTATACACATTTTTCAGTGCCTGTTTTGTCATCTCCTCTTCACTTATTTCTCTTACTTGACTAGCGTCAGTCTTAATGTTAGTCTGTTGCCTCACTCTTAACTTCGTGTATGGTATTATTTTGATGAAAAATGCAGCGTTAAAAAACATAAAGGAATCAGTCACTTGTAAACAAAATAAGACGCCATTGTATTTTCAGCTGCTTGCACCGCGGCATGTTCGGCGTTTCAAGAGGGAACGAATACCATCCAGCTATTATTCGCAGGGCTTTTCAATTTGAAAATGGGGTTTATTTCATTGATCATTGACCCTTCTCCTGTGTATTTACAATCAAACGGTTTTAGTTATCAGAATCAGTTCACTTTCCCTTTTAGAATGGTGTGAAATAAGGTCATGTTTAAATGTACCAAACTCTTTATAATTTGATAAATAATTGCATTGCAATTACGTTCATTCATTATAGGACGTCGTCTGCTTAAGCAGGATCGATCCCTCGTATGACGACATCAAAACATCGCTATATTTCTGGCGAATCCTCGAATATTCCACATGCTGAGAAGAGCTTTTATTTATGTTGTTTTTATAATCATCATATACGCAGTTGACATAAAACTTATACGATTGCCATCTGTAAGCTTCCCAATTTCTAGTGATACATTAATTGCCATATTTGTGATTTTCTTGAGTGTTCTACTTTAACACTGCATTTCGTCGGAACTTTGTTCCTGTGAACATTTTGTGATATATATATATATATATATAAATACATACACACACACATACACACACACACAAATATATATTAGTTGTTGCTTTGTCAGACATTCCTCTGGTAAGCTTTATCAATGAAATTTGAATATATTTGTAAACTGTTCTATTGATTCACACAACTTTTCGGTTTACTTCATATTTCATGCATGCACTCGAGGTGTATACTACTAAAGTTCTTCAATGTCTATACATGTATAATTCTTATGATAACAATAGGACTCTTTCTAAATTTAGTGTTCAGATTAAAGGCATTGGGTAACTCTGTGGAGGCTTGATTTAATAAATTGTTGAATTTTGATATCTGTCTTGTATAACGATGTTCAGAATGATAAATAAATAGCGAGGCATAGAAAGGTTTTCAAATATATAATGCTATTATTAAGATATCTGCGACTGAATACTCCCATTTACGAAAGCGTATGGCCATACGCTTTAGTCTAACACTGAGTTAATGAGGAAAATGAGTCTGGCATTTTCCGGTCACTTGCATATGTTTACTTTTGTTAAGCACATGATGATTTTGAAGTGCTTTTTTCCACATGGGCTTCATTTTTACACCATATTACATACACTGATAACATGTAAGGCCAGACAGCTCAGATTTTATCAATCCTCCACAAAGTTACCCAATCACTTTAAAACCGAAAAAACGAGTAAACAAATAGTGGGAGGCAGAAGTTTTCAAAACGTATCTCTAAAACATTAAATAATATACTATTTTTGGATTCAGAAAGCTTAAATATTTTCTTAATGAAATATAATGACATACTTTATTTTCCTTATTATCATTTTTATTATTATTATTATTATTATTATTATTTTTTTTTTTTTATTTTTTTTTTTATTTTTTTTATTTATTTATTTTTTTTTTTTTTGGGGGGGGGGGGGGAGTTTTTAAAATAATGGAATGTTCATAAAGTCTTTACTTAATTATTAAAAAAAGAACGCAAACACTTCTGCAGCGTGTTATTCCTCTCTCATTAGAGGGGAAAATACCCGACTATGAAAATATATTTCTTAATATTATTCCCTGAAACGAGTTAGCTACTTGTTCACTCATGAATGAAATAGATTACATTAAGCTCAAGTGCTTCACAATCATTCAATACATACATGTACTTGACTGCGAGTTAAAATTAAGCAAAAATCAATTTGTATCATGAGAGAGAATTCAACATGCCCAACCCCTTCCGAAAAATTCCTAAACCAAACCATATATTTCCTACCTGGATGTGCGCAATACAAGTTCGTTTTGTCTCTCGCTTCTTCAGGCGTTCTGACGTCATATTCAGGGTGATCACGTGGTAGATACTTGGGAACCAACTTGACTAATTCCCCAGTATGTTCAGAGACACTATAGGGGCAGATATCCAGCGGTATTAAAGGGCATGTTCCATCACCGAGAATACCTATCATTTTATATAAATATAATACATTTTAATAACCATCTGTGCCTTATCGTGAGTTGCTAACATGTAACTTTCGTGTTTTTTCAACAATTTATTTTTGTAATAAACAATAAGAGAGCTCATCTTTTTAAGAAATTAAGAAATGAAAGCTGATTGAGAAAAAACAATGTTAAAGAAGTTATTTATTGGATATACTTTGATATATTAGGCTAGGAGCCTGTCCGGGAATATTCACCCCATTTTACATATGAGATTTGACCCTTTAAAGTTACTTAGATCATCCATGTCATCCACAAAAAGCTTGTCAGCTTGGACGAAGCCGCCTAGTTTGGCCCCCAGAGCCTTAAAGAGCTCAAAAACATATGCGCCAAAGTACGTGTATGACTATACATTACCAAAACACAAAAACTGAGAAAAGTTTCTGTCGGTATGGGTTGTCATACGGCCCATAAAGATTGAGGCAATTTTTCCCCTTAAGGCCCACGGACCAAATTTTGTCAGAAGGCAAAGGTATGTGTGTGCATTACAAACTATAAAAACTGACAAAAATTTCCATCGGGAAGGGGGTGTTAAACGCCCCTGAAAAAACAGAGCAGTGTCCCTAAACCAAGCTCTGCTGTCCAAAGTGCTCTTGATGTAGAGAAAACCCATTTTTTGCCTTACAACCTTAATAACTCCAAAATGTGTCATTCAATTCAGATCAAATTACATAGTACAGTCTTGAGTATAGTAACTTTCTTGGGGTGCAATTTGGTGTGCAATTTGGTGTAAAATGATCATTTCAATAATAAATTAGGAAAAAATTATATTTTTCAAAGGTAGTCAAATAATATTGTCAGGATTAAGTTTCACCCTTTCCGCGCGAAGCGCGAAAGCTCTGACGTTTTAGAAAATTTAAGAGAAAGATAAATGGCTCGTAGCAAACAATTTTTTTATAAAACGGAAAGTTATAGTTCGACGCCCGGACTGCTTTTCAATTACTTGGACGCAACATTGCACTGTCTGTAACAGGGATGGGTGCAGGGAGGGGGGAGTTTGCCCCTTCTCGCGCGAAGCGCGAAAGCTCTGACGTTTTGGCAAATTTGAGAGAAAGATAACAGCTTGTAGCGCCTTCTTTAGGCCTTTTTTTCTCACTACCCTAGCATTTTCGCTCTCGCTTTTTTGTTTTGAAGTGCACTAAGGAGCACTTTAGGGGCATGGCCCCCTGTGCTCCCCCCGCTGTCTACGCCAGTGCATGGATGTTCTAAGTAACTTTATAAGGGGTCAGATCTCATACGTAAAATGGAGTGACTATTTCGGGGCAGGCTCCTGGCCTATATCTAGCATATGCTCCCTCCTTTGCCTCAGCTCTCTCTCTATTCCTCTCTCTCTCTCTCCCTCAGTCTCTCTCCATCCTGATGCTGTATCCATTACTTGGTCTCTACCTAATAGCTCTCGTCCTACCCCCTTTTCTCTCTTTCACTCACTTCTTATCTTTGTCTCTGTCTATACTCCCTCGTCTATTTCAACCTTTGTCTTTCTCTCTATCCGTTACTGCTTATATGACATTGTACAAATAATATTAGGTAATTACTATGACTTACACACTGATATTGATTGAACTCGAAATAACTCTCAATAACTTACCCTTAATCTGTTGGTTGAGTATGAAGAAAGTGATTGCGAGCTTGAGATACTGTTTAAAAGAATGAAAGTTAAAGATACTTCGTGTAAAGAAGAAAACAGACCAAGATGTTGTAATATAGATATTCGGATATTGATCCATTATTTTGCTTATGGTTATGGTTAGGTTTGCAAATAGAATCTAGTTGAGGATTTGTATTTGTGGACATTGTGGCAGATTAGCCTTGTGCTAAAAAACTTATCCAATAAAGCCTACTACTATAGGGTTAAGGTTAGGCATATTGTTGGGTCCTGGGTTGGGGATTCGGTACGGTAAGAAATTTACGGCACATTCGGTAAAAAACAATACGAACAGACGTCGGTATATGGGACTAAATAAAACACACATGTAGCAACAAAATTTGGTCCGAAGTTTTCACTATAATGGTTGAAGCAACCCTCTTCATATGATATGATTTTCTTCGAAATAGGAATACAAAGAATGAGAAAGAATGGGAAAGCTTAGAAATGGTTTTTCACTTATAAGCCTACCAGAAGAACTCAACCTTCTCTGGAAATCATTTAATATCCTAATATCAGTGACTTATCATGATTCCAATCATTTTCGTCACGGCAGGGGGACGCGAGTAGCCTTTACCATTTGGTTGCTGTAAAAACTTCAAAAATTTCCGGGGGACGCGTTCCCCCAGTGTCGCCGCCTGTGATTCCAATACATTTATATCTGTTATTGCTAAAGATAAATTTAGTGAGTGATCAGAAGATATGAAAACATCCGATAATGTATAGATTTCCCGGCTAATTTCGCAACTTTGTCAGTCAATTCAATTTAAAACGATTTTTCCCTTACAAAAAATTTCTGTGGTATACCACACAACGTTACCACAGGACATACCATAGGATATACCATAGGAAAATTCCTGTGGTATACCACAGAAAATTCCTGTGGTATCCCACAGAAAATTCCTGTGGTTTTTGGGGACATTTACCACATAGAAGTACCACAAGAAAATACCCATGGAATTCACCTGTGGATCTTGTGGTATTTTGGGACGTATACCACAGAACCCCGGGCCCATTACCACATGTTAATACCACAAAGCAATACCGCATGCCAGTACCACACAGCAATACATGTGGTATTTTGGGACATATACCACACAAATCACGTCAATACCACACACCTGTACCACACAGCAGTACCACATGGCTGTACCACATGGCTGTACCACACAGCAGTACCACATGGCTGTACCACACAGCAATACATGTGGTATTTTGGGACATATACCACACAAATCACGTCAATACCACATGGCTGTACCACATAGCAGTACCACATGGCTGTACCACATAGCAGTACCACATGGCTGTACCACATAGCAGTACCACATGGCTGTACCACATTGCAGTACCACATGGCTGTACCACATAGCAGTACCACATAGCTGTACCACACAGCAATACCACATGGCTGTACCACATGGCTGTACCACATGGCTGTACCACACAGCAGTACCACATAGCTGTACCACATAGCAATTCCTGTGGTATACCATAGGGCAATACCACAGATGTTTACCACATACCGCATAGCAGTACCGCAAACCAGTACCACATAGATGTACCACACAGCAATACCTGAGTTCATCTTTGGACATGGGCCAATACCACAGAGAAGTACCACACAAAAATACCATACTGAATATGAGAGTACCACACAGCTACTCTCATATGGTATTACTATGTGGTACTCCCTTGTGGTATTGCTTTGCGGTACTCCTCTGTAGTATTGCTGTGTGGTACTTCTCTGTGGTATTTCTGTAGTATTACCCTGTGGTATTGCTCTGTAGTTTCCCCTGTGGTATTACTGTGTGGTACTCATCTGTGGTATTACTGTGTGGTACTCATCTGTGGTATTGCTGTGTGGTACTCGTCTGTGGTATTGCTGTGAGGTACTCCTGTGGTACTGCTATTTGGTATTCCCCTGTGGTATAGCTGTATGGTACTCATCTGTGGTATTACTGTGTGGTACTCATCTGTGGTATAGCTGTGTGGTACTCCTCTGTGGTAAAGCTCTGTGGTACTCCTATGTGGTATTGCTGTGTGGAAGTCTTGTGCCGGTGTCAATATGTGATACTCTGTGGTATCGCTCTGTCATACTACTGTGTGGGTTTTCTGTTTGGTACTGATGCATGCTACTGGTGTAACATGCATGTCACAGTTCTTCTTCTACCTGTTAACCTGCAAAAGCTTATCACAATAGGATCACAGTGGGATCACCGGACCATATCTATTGAATTCAGCGCTTGCAGGTTAACAGGTAGAAGAATTGTGACTTGCACTGTATTACCACATTCACAAAATAATTCACCATCAAGCATGATCCCATCAGAATACTACAGACCAACACGTTTTACTACATATAATGAAAGTGGAAATTGCAAGTTAAGGGAACAAGTTCCTTCACTTTTAATAAAAGGAAATATACATATATAAACTGCTACGTGTATACTGATATTTAAACTCTGCACAACTTGTAAGTCCCTCAAGCATTTGCAGATATTCTCTCTCTTTAAAAAAAGAAATAGGAAAAGTATATAAACTTTGCTGGTAATCTGATATACACTTACAAATTCTTGAGGAACTTATAAGTTTCATTTAAGATAGATATATAATAAAAACATGTCGCCATGCAATAAATACAGAGTGTACCTGAATAAATATTTGTGTGGTACACACTCTCAAGGTAAAAGGCAGGTAAAGTATTGAAGTAAAATTGACCCGTAACTGTAAAGAAATTAACTTTGAAACACTAGTAACATATGATTCAAATCCCTGAACAGATACTACATGGAAAAAAGGGAGGCAGTATTGAGTTAATTCAGGAATGAGAAAAAAAAGCTCCAAGAATGAATGTAGCACTAAAACCTGAATTCAGAAGACATTGAAGTTCAACATTTATTGAGGAGCTCCCCTTTTGGCATCTTACACCTACATGAAATTATGCTCGATGAGTAGTTGAGAACTACCAAAGTCCTCTGCAAATTTTCCAATTTGGAGGCCAGTTCCAGGCTTCCATGTTACAGTTTGATTTAATGATTATATTGAGAGTTGAATAGTACAGTTCATGAATACCGCCATAATACTTTTGAAACATTCTTTTTTTTTCTGTCCGAAAAGATGCACAAGACTTGAATGAAATAAGTCATGAGTACAAAACTCTCTAGCTAGCATGTGTGAAGAACATTCTTCAAAAGCTCACTGTACCAAGAATTCTTGGTACAATGAGCTTATGAAGAGAGCATTGTAAATTTTGAAGAGCGACAGTTTCCTTTGATGTGTGCTCACTCATAAACTTGGTCAAATAAAATGTTCTTCACACACGCTCACTAGAGAGTTGAGGGACATTGCAAAATTTTGTTACTGGTCATTTCTCAGTTAAAAATGCTACTTTCATGAGGACAGCAGTTACATTCCTATGAATGGACATGACTATAATCTAAAAAATACACAACTAACACATATCTGAAATATTGTCTCTTGTTTAGAAGAACACAGTTTTCCTCTTGATTACAATTTTGAAAGAATGCACAAGTGGCTAATTGTTAAGTATAACAAGTACAAGTATAACATGTACATTATCAGTCTCCTCTTCTCATGATCAAGGATACTGCAGGGCTCTGAGTAAGAGAAAAGTCTTCAATAGTATTTCTGTTTTTTAAATGTCACCTACATTATTGTTTCAGTTTCATGTTCAAAATTGAGGATTTCCCAAAGATATTCCCCTATTCTTATGATACATGTATTTTCATTACTATGCAAATTTCATACATTGCCCCAACAGAAGAATACATTTTTAAAATCATGTTTGTAATTTGACTTCCAAGTCCACTTTTTTGAGGAGACAAGTAAAAAGTAAATTAAAAAAGGTTTGTCAAATAGATAAGACATTTACATTATGACTTGACATTATCTCAGAAATTTAAAGTGTCATTATAAAGACTAGCAAATGATAAGTTAATCTTATATGAATGATTCTAAACATGTACGTACGAGTCACACATGCTGCTACATATAAGTACTCCTCTGAGCCCAAGCACGGTACCACGTGCCCACAGATCCACTTTTACTAACGCAGCTAAGACATGCTCGCCGAATTCCCCACGTACCTACATGTACATGTAGGCAGAACGCTTCGCTCAGGTCCAATCCCTTAGACATAAGCTTGATCCTGCCGAGCCTCAGACTGAACAAAATGCCATCTTTCCTGCCATGCAGATAAAAGAAAATGAACAATTAAAAAAGAAAGTGTCAATTTAATTTACACAATGGCAGAAGAAAAAAGAATGCATCATCTTCCCATTTCCAAATATCATTATCAAAGTTGTAATAAAATGTTTTTGTTCATATCTACATATTTAAATCATTCTTTTTATTTAATTTCACAACATTCTTACAAGAAAACATCAAAATACTTTCAGAAAATGTCTTCCTGAGCAACTATTGCAAAGTAAATTTTATTAGATCATCCGGATTCGTCATTAAATTTGATACATCTAACAAAATTTATGCACCGAATGATCAGATGCAACTCCAGGGACACTATAGGTCTATCTACTCATAAAATAACGTAGCATCGCTTATTTGATTTATGAAACATGCATGCAGAAAGTTGATACCCACCATAGGACAAAAACAACGAATACATGTATATGAATAGGTGGAACTACAACAGCTTAACTGTCTTGAGTACTTAAACCTTCATTCATTACTCTCACTCATCAACTGTCGAGTGATGCTCAGTACAAAAATACCCATCAAGAAAGTGAATAATATTAAATGAATTGCTATTACTTCATAAAATACATTGCCATTGCTCACCTTTGAAATGAAGTTTATAATCCAGAAATCTTGTAGGCACATGTTCTGCCTTTCACTTGCAATCACTGGCTGTTGTAGATCATTTGAATCTCTAGCTAGCTGCGCATGCCCGAACTGCATGCATGCAAAGACCGCGTTAATGTAACGGCTGGCATATTGCCAAATATGTCTGCCATAGTGTCTGCCATAGAGTTATACACAGAACTCAACTCTATGGTGTGTACCGGTGTACCAATACATGTGTGTGTCTGTGTGTGTGCAGTTGCTTGTGCATAGTCTATTAGATTCAGACCATTTTGCAATGAAATGTATTATGTTGGTAATCAATAGGCCTACGCGTCGCGATGGTATTGATGCTTAATAGCACTTTAATTTGGGGCCCGTAACATAAAGAGATAACTCAATCTTACGATTGATCAATCGTAAGTCTATGGCAAACCATGTACTAAAGAGTTACAATTGATTGTAAGATTTATTGTATCTTTATAAATGTTACAGGCCCCTGATATTAAACATACTAAAGTGTTCAGAATTCACTAACTGATTGAAATAATTCAATGTGTTTCGAGCTATTCATTCTGAGGCATCTTCTGGGGGTATGAAAAAGTTCATAGGAAATACCACAAAGAAAAACTATACCACAAATTACCATACAGCGGTGCTGTGTTATTTATATAGTACAGTGGTATGAAAAATACCATAGGAAATACCACAAAGAAAAACTATAGCACAAAAATACCATACAGCAGTGCTGTGGTATATATATATATAGTACAGTGTAATACCACAGGGATGAAAAGGCCCACACAGATTCCTGTGGTACTGCAGATGTGATCGCCTGTGGTAGTCATGTGGTAAAAGAAATACATTTTTCTTTGTAGTATACAAAGAAAAATGTACCACAGAAATATCATACAACAGTACGTGCTGTGTTATTTATGTGGTACAGTGTACACGGCTGTAAAAGATAAAAGACCACATAAATCATAAATAACACAGCACTGTCATATGATATTTCTGTGGTACATTTTTCTTTGTAGTTTTTCCTGTGGTATTTCTTTTACCACATGGCTACCACAGGCGATCACATCTGCAGTATACCACAGGAATCTGTGTGGGCCTTTTCATCCCTGTGGTATTTTTAGGTCCAAGTATGTACCACAGGCTACTCCTCTGCAGCACCACAGGAATCTGTATGGTATCTCTTACAGCCTTGTCACACTGTACAACAGTACAGCACTGTTGTATGATATTTCTGTGGTAAATTTTCTTTGTAGTATTTCCTGTGGGTAAATGGGTACCACATGGGTACCACAGGCGACACATACCACAGGAACCTGTGTGGGCCTTTTCATCCCTGTGGTATTTTTAGTTCCAAGTATGTACCACAGGCTATACTCCTCTGCAGTACCACATGAATCTGTGTGGGCCTTTTCATCCCTGTGGTATTTTTAGTTCCAAGTATGTACCACAGGCTATACTCCTCTGCAGTACCACAGGAATCTGTGTGGGCCTTTTCATCCCTGTGGTATTTTCTGTGGTATTACACTGTACTATATAAATACCACAGCACTGCTGTATGGTATTTTTGTGACATAGTTTTTCTTTGTGGTATTTCGTATGGTATTTGTCATACCACATGGGTACCACAAGCTACATCTCTGCAGTACCACATGCTTATGTGTGGTACCTCTTCATCCCTGTGGTATTTTTAGTTCCAAGTATGTACCACAGGCTACTCCTCTGCAGTTCCACAGGAATCTGTGTGGGCCTTTTTATCCCTGTGGTATTTTCTGTGGTAGTACACTGTACTATATAAATACCACAGCACTGCTGTATGGTATTTTTGTGGTATAGTTTTTCTTTGTGGTATTTCTTATGGTATTTTTCATACCACATGGGTACCACAGGCTACACCTCTGCAGTACCACATGCTTATGTGTGGTACCTCTTCATCCCTGTGGTATTTTTAGGTCCAAGTATGTACCACAGGCTACTCCTCTGCAGCACCACAGGAATCTGTATGGTATCTCTTACAGCCTTGTCACACTGTACAACAGTACAGCACTGTTGTATGATATTTCTGTGGTAAATTTTCTTTGTAGTATTTCCTGTGGGTAAATGGGTACCACATGGGTACCACAGGCGACACATACCACAGGAACCTGTGTGGGCCTTTTCATCCCTGTGGTATTTTTAGTTCCAAGTATGTACCACAGGCTATACTCCTCTGCAGTACCACATGAATCTGTGTGGGCCTTTTCATCCCTGTGGTATTTTTAGTTCCAAGTATGTACCACAGGCTATACTCCTCTGCAGTACCACAGGAATCTGTGTGGGCCTTTTCATCCCTGTGGTATTTTCTGTGGTATTACACTGTACTATATAAATACCACAGCACTGCTGTATGGTATTTTTGTGACATAGTTTTTCTTTGTGGTATTTCGTATGGTATTTGTCATACCACATGGGTACCACAAGCTACATCTCTGCAGTACCACATGCTTATGTGTGGTACCTCTTCATCCCTGTGGTATTTTTAGTTCCAAGTATGTACCACAGGCTACTCCTCTGCAGTTCCACAGGAATCTGTGTGGGCCTTTTTATCCCTGTGGTATTTTCTGTGGTAGTACACTGTACTATATAAATACCACAGCACTGCTGTATGGTATTTTTGTGGTATAGTTTTTCTTTGTGGTATTTCTTATGGTATATTTCATACCACATGGGTACCACAGGCTACACCTCTACAGTACCACATGCGTATGTGTGGTACCTCTTCATCCCTGTGGTATTTTTTGTGGTATTATAAAGTACCATAGAAATACCACAGGAATACCACAGGAATACCACAGGATATTTTTGTAAGGGTTGCCATGCCTTGCTTTTCGGCAGTTCAAATTCAGGATCTGTGCATTCGAATTCATCTCTGAAGCATTCAAATTCGCATTTCAGGCAGTCAAATTAACACTTTTTTTATTCAAATTCAAAGGTCACGCACGTATTTCATAAAGCTTTCATTCAATTTAGCATCACATGGTCACGTGATCACGCAACAAACTCATTCCTGCATTCAAATTCATATTGGAGTATCCAATTTAGCGTGTTGGCATTCAATTCAAAAATTTCACCCAACATCATTTTATGATATTTCCCTATTGTCTTGTAGTATGTGTTTGACATGATATTTGCCATTCAAGATAGGTCCTATATGTTTTTGGTTATTTATAAGGCGAATTCTAAAGATCCCAATGTTTGAGCGAATAAAGGTCTATTCATTTTTTGTCGCGTGGTCGTGGATGTATAACATGAAACAACTAGGTCGCGAGAGAGACCTTGCAAATATATTTATTTACTTTGTAGTTGAGGACACACTAAATGTCAGAAGATATTTTAGAAGCCAAGTAGACAAATGAAAGCTCTTATCCGCTATTTTAAGCAGGAGATGACAAATGAAATGTAACGTCATCTTCTAAGTAGATATAAAGAAGGGTTTTAAAAGTTACCCTATAATTACCTATATATAGCTTTAATTAGGTTTTCATTAAATACTTGTCAAACAAAAAATCTAATATATTGTATAACATGCCAAGGATGTAAACAGCAATACATTGGCGAAACGGGGGACGTCCTTCGTAACAGAGTTAGAGGTTAACAAATAAGACAGAAAGAATAAAGACAATTACAACTGAGTGAGCACCTAGAAAAAATGTGCTGGCTTTTTAGAACCCACTTTTTTAATCACCCCATTTTGCAAAATGAATGATGATGATAAAGTTAAACGTTGCCTGAAAGAAGAGATTTTGATTAATAAATTTAAACCTTCACTCAACGCTATGTAAATTTAAAATAGATCTTTGATCTTTTATACGGTTATGTTTTCTCCAAACGCACTGTGGTACATTTTATATATATATGTGTACTATTATACATTCCGTAGTATAATCTATGTAGAATTTTTGCCTCGTTAAAAACTTGAATCCTGAATCTTACATCTCTGATCTCTATGTAAGACAAATCCTAAGAAATACATGCACACTGGAAATAATGGAGCCCCGCATAGTCTGTCCAGTTACTGACCATGTTTGAAATACGGCCATTCAATTTATCATTATTCTTACACTCTATTGATACCGATTTGGCGTTATGTATTGTTAAAAAATAACCCTCGTCAACTACCCCCGTCTCTTGTTTTTTCTCTCCATTCATTCTACCCGCTACTATTATTGAACATCAGGCTTTCCTGTACCTCTTTTCATATCCGGCTGTACCTCCGAACCTGAATAACTGAGATTTGAAAGACTTTTGTCCTGCAATTAATATGTCTACCTTGCTTATATATATATATATATATATATATATATATATATACATGTATATATATATATATATATATATAAAAACGCATGTTACTAACAGGTATATATAATTTCTTGGTACTACAAAATTTCAATATGGCACGAAAAAGAGACATGATAACGAAGCTTTTCGACCTGCACTTATCAGGTTATCACGCCGGTATACAACAAATTACTTGAAATCAACTATATTATACTCGATGAACCCGGACGTAACCCAAACGTTGTAATTTCAGAACAATCGCAAAGCTTGGACGAACTCCTTTTGTCTGCACAGAAGGGGTTCGTGTAATTGAATGTAGGCGGCTTCCAGAAAGCGTAAATGCGCTGGGCTTCTGCCCCCGGGACATAATTGAGAATTGATCGTCGGCATAGCTTTGTGCGCAAGCTGGATTGTCCAGCAGGTGGAGACCAATCGCTGAATCGCATTTGGCTATATTTGGTCTGTTAGCGGGCATTTCAGATTTGCAGGCACGGACGTGCTGCGTGCGCTGATTGGTTGTACGGTTCCGAATAGTCGAGGGGACGTGTTGTTTAATGCGATCAGCCAACCGCTGAGAAGTACGCCCCACGTACCTGGTATCGCACCGGGACTGAAATTGGTAAATAACATTACTCAAGTGGGGGGTGGGTAGTACATCCTTGCTAGTTGACGGTGGGCATCCTGTGTGTAGAAAACACAATGCGTGTCCAAACCGCGTAATAGCAACGTGACACTGCGTGTTTGATCTGACTGGCGTATTTGTCAGATACCTTACCCCTCCAAGGTAGTTTGAGATACACGGGGCATTTGGCAGGTCCAAATCTGGTGTCAGAAGCGTGGCGCATTTAAGCTTTCTGGAAGCCGCCTACATTCATACACACGAACCCCTTCTGTGCAGACAAAAGGAGTTCCTCCAAGCTTTGCAATTGTTCTGAAATAACAACATCTGGGTTGCGTCCGGGTTCATCGAGTATAATATAGTTGATTTCAAGTAAATTGTTATATACCTGCGTGATAACCTGATGAGTGCAGGTCGAAAAACTTCGTTATCATGTCTCTTTTTCGTGCCGTATTGATATATATATATATATATATCGTATCCGGACACCTACCCCCTGGACAACCATCCCCCGGATAACCACCCCTAGGATAACCACCCTCTAGGACAACTACCCCCTAGGACAACTACCTCCTAGGGCAACCACCCTCTAGGACAACTACCCCCTAGGACAACTACCCCCGGATAACTACCCCCAGAAATCTACCCCCGAGGACAACCACCCACTAGGACAACTACCCCCGGACAACTACCCCCCAGACAACTACCCCCAAGGACAACTACCCCTAGGACAACTACCCCCCGGACAACTACCCCCCGGACAACTACCCCCAGGACAGCTACCCCCCAGAAATCTACCCCCGAGGACAACCACCCTCTAGGACAACTACCCCCCGGACAACTACCCCCGGACAACTACCCCCCAGACAACTACCCCAAGGACAACTACCCCCCGGACAACTACCCCCGGACAACTACCCCCAGGACAACTACCCCCCCCCCCCGGATAACTACCCCCTAGGACAACTACCCCCCGGACAACTACCCCCCGGACAACTACCCCCAGGACAACTACCCCCCGACAACCACCCCCGGAGAACCACCCCCTGGACAACTACCCCCAGGACAACTTCCCCCCGGACAACCACCCCTTGAACAACTACCCCCAGAAAACTACCCCCTAGTACAACCACCCTCTAGGACAATTACCCCAGACGCGTATTTTTTTCTGTCAGGATTTGCGCCACTGACAAGAGAGGGCAGTATTTGAGCGTCAAAAAGCCCCGTTTTAGGAGACTTTGAGAAAGAGACTACAACTTTAAGACATGTATATTCTCTCAGTTTCACCTTACTTTATTTCAGCAAAAGAAAATTTTGTCAATGATACTTTCCTAAATTCTAACACCTCTTAGCCTGCCGAGACTCGAACTCGTGATTCCTTCATGACGAGCACAACGTGAATCCGAATGCGCCACACAAGGAACTGCGTGACTGGTTCGCTCATTTCATTATATCCCTACAATTTGTTTTTCATGAATATTCATGCCGACTAGTCTTGACGGAATAAACCGTATTGTCACCCCTCTTGACGCTCAAATACTGCCCTCTCTCGTCGGGTGGCTCAAGTCCTGACAGAAAAAAATATAGCCCCCCCCCCCGGACAACTACCCCAGGACAACCACCCTCTAGGAAAAGTACCCCAAATTGGACTTAACATCACATTGAACAAGATTGTGCTCGTTCGCTACGCTCGTTCGCCAAAATAGAATTAATATGGCCTTTAGCAAAATTTCTGCCCCGACCTGCAACAATAAAGCCCAGATAATATACCAAATTTTGTTAAAAGAGAAGTGTTTGTTTTCGCTCATGCTTGCTCGCTTAAATTGTTCCTCCTCCAACTTCCAACAAGAAAACTTAGTTCATCACATTAAAAAACAAAAAAAAAACAGTTTATATATACTATCATTTCATAAGAATTGTTTTTGTTTTTCTTTTGTTTGTTGTTGTTTTTTGGTGTGTTTTTTTCTTCAATGCATGAAGGCACGTATTCCCATGCATGTGCAATATCAACTCTCTATTAGATGTTTTGCATGATCAACAATTAAGGGGGGGGGGCGGGAAGGAAAACAAATATTCCAGCCGTTTGTCACAACCCCCCCCCCCACCCACCCCTCTCCCTCACGCACTCTAAATTTATGCAACTCGGTACAAAGCTACCAGCCAATCGAGTATTAAAGGAAACTAGCATTGTGGTTGGTCGATTTAAAAAATAGTATAGGGTATACAATCATGTTAAGATGGATTACGAATTCAACTGTACAATGCACCATCAAACACCAAGTTTAAACACCAAACTTTTAAAACAAAAATGTAATACCAGGGGAAAGGGGGAAAATGAAATACATAAGAGAAGTGAAGCTAGATATACAGTGGAAACTCAGTATAACAAGGGACCTTGGGACCATCGAAATTGCCTCATTATAAGAGGAATCTCGTAATATCAGGATTAAAAAACAAGCGATTATAAAGAGCATGGTCCGGAATATTATTACCTTGTCATATCAGGAATATTGTTATATCAGACCTCTTGATACTGAGTTTCCACTGTAGATGGAAGGACAAACAAAGAAATGCATGAGGAAAGAGAATAGGATAGATGGAAGGTAAAACAAAAGAAAGAAATAAGGAAAGGGAGAGGATAGATGGAAGGAAAATCAGAAGAAATACATGAGGAATGAGAAGAGGATATATGGAAGGAAAGAGAAGAGGATAGATGGAAGGAAAAACAAAGAAATACATTAGGATAGTGGAGAGGATAATGTTTTCCTTCCATCTATCCTCTCCCCTTTCCTTATGCATTGTCCGGGGGGTAGTTGTCCAGGGGGTAGTTGTCAGGGGGTAGTTGTCCGGGGGGTAGTTGTCCTGGGGGTAGTTGTCCGGGGGGTAGTTGTCCTAGGGGGTAGTTATCCGGGGGGTAGTTGTCCTAGAGGGTGGTTGTCCTAGGGGGTAGATTTCTGGGGGGGGGGGGTAGTTATCCGGGGGTAGTTGTCCTAGGGGGGTAGTCGTCCTTGAGGGTGGTTGCCCTAGGGGGTAGTTGTCCTAGGGGGTAGTTGTCCTAGAGGGTGGTTATCCTAGGGGTAGTTATCCGGGGGGTGGTTGTCCAGGGGGTAGGAGTCCTAGGGGGTAGTTGTCCTAGAGGGTGGTTATCCTAGGGGTAGTTATCCGGGGGGTGGTTGTCCAGGGGGTAGGAGTCCTAGAACCACATATATATATACACTAAAGGAAAAAAGAAACTTATAAAAGTTCAAGAGATCACCAAATTAAATTCTCTGCATGGAAATGTACCAAATTTGGATATAATGTTGATTCAATGCATGGCTTTAAATGACAGTCAATAACAAGAAGTTTTCTTCAATGCCACAAAAGAAATGTGCACTGAAGCAAAGGACTCTCTAATCCCCAAGTCACAAAGACAAACTGCAGCCTTGTACACCATATGCATGTCAATGAATGAAACAAAAGAATTTCAAAAGGGATTTGCAAGTTCATATCCAAACAGATTAATAGCCAGTATGTCCACCTCTAGCTTGCTGGCAAGCTGTACACCGTCTTCGCATGCTTCCGATCAGATTCGCGATGGTAGCCTGGGGAACATTGTTCCATTCCTCTTGCAGTGCTGCAATGAGCGTCTCCCTATTGATGGGTTGATTGTCACGCCTTGACACACGTCGACCAAGCTCTTCCCAGAGATGTTCAATTGGGGAAAGGTCTGGTGAACGGGCGCACCATGGCAGAACATCAATATCCTCTTGCTCGAGGGGTGCAAATCCCTTTTGAAATTCTTTTGTTTCATTCATTGACATGCATATGGTGTACAAGGCTGCAGTTTGTCTTTGTGACTTGGGGATTAGAGAGTCCTTTGCTTCAGTGCACATTTCTTTTGTGGCATTGAAGAAAACTTTTTGTTATTGACTGTCATTTAAAGCCATGCATTGAATCAACATTATATCAAAATTTGGTACATTTCCATGAAGAGAATTTAATTTGGTGATCTCTTGAACTTTTATAAGTTTCTTTTTTCCTTTAGTGTATATATATAAATGTGAAAGAAATTGCGAGAATAACGTTGCGTAGCTCAATCAAAGTTCCCCAGAGCTGTCCTCCCTTTTTGAAATTTTTGCAAAGGCTGAAAAAATGTCTCCGCCGGGAATCGAACCCGGGTCGTTGGCTTAGAACGCCAATGCCTTAACCACTAGACCACGGAGACGGGTTAGTGGTTTCGGCGACACCAGATTCAGTTGACCGACAGATTGACAAATCCTCAACCTTATTAATTAATTCCTTTGTCGGGGGCAGGTCAACCTATATTTTCAAATAAGCCCATCAGGAATATTCCCCAACTATCCAACAATCCATTTTAGAAGCCAAGGAGACAAATGAAAGCTATAATACCGCTATTTCAAACAGGAGATGACAAACGAAATGTAACGTCGTCTTCTAGGTAGATAAGAAGGGTTTTAAAAGTTACCCTATAATTACCCACGCCGATGAAATCGGCAGGTTTATGTAAAGGGCTCCGTATGTTTTTACCCACGCCGATGAAATCGGCAGGGTTATGTAAAGGGCTCCGTATGTTTGTTTGTTTTTTTGTTTGTGTACAAGATAACTAGAGAACGGGTGAACGGATTTGCACCAAATTTTCAGGGAATGTTCGGATATTGACAGGAAAGAATCCATTAGATTTTGGTGATGATCGGTTGACCCCTGCAAATTCTGTGTGACCTTGAAGTTTTGACCCCAACTTCAGTTCGGATATTTTTTTTTGTTTTTAAGAATATTTTATTACTTCCTTTTTCAAAATGAAATTATTCACAATAATCAAGGTAAAATACACAAACAAATACATTCACATGCAGTATCATTGTGCCAAATTACATAATAATAACAATAAGTAACCATAATATTTTACATGCATGTATTAATTAAATAGTAGATTATGCCAAATCTGGAAGTCTTTATTGCGATAAAAAAAGGAGAAAAATATAAAATATAAAAAATATAGTGACATGAAAGAATCGATTAGGGAAAGAATGCAACTACTCTGTAGCGCCGCTAAGGCGTTGGTCTGCCGCCTTTGACGGCCTTCATTCTAGTTACCTATATAATTAGATGAACAAAAACATAGGGAAATGCTGGTTTTCTGATAATGTGTTGTCTACTCCTTCCTCGGGGGAGATTATCACCTATGCTTAGGTGCATGCATTTTTTTCGTTCAAAGTATATATATATATTTATATAGGCCTACCTATATTTTCAAATTAGCCCTTCAGGTATATATTCCCCAACTATCCAACAATCCATCCTTTGAAATTTATAAGTAGCCTACGGGACAATAAGGTCTACTATATCATAGACTCAAAAAGGAAATTAAGTTTGAAATCAACCTTTTTCAGAGGGAATTATAAACAAAACAGAGGGGTTAATAACTTGCGTGTTAATAGGCCTGTTTACTAAGTGATTCAAATTTTATGCATACATTTGAAACAAAGGTTGTTCTTGACAACCTGAAAGCTTGTCAGAGGCATGTCAGACATAGCAACAAGTAATGTATGCAAACTGGATTCCAATATTGTAGTTCATTCATTAATAACAGATTAATGGCTTAGTTACTAGGTCCCCAGGAAAGAAACATCCATAAATTTGAATCACTTAGTAAACAGGTCTATTGAATGAACATTTCAAAAGAACATTTGACTGCTGTTGCAGCTGCTCATTTGCGAATTTGAATGCCAGAGGTGTCCTTGCGGCGGTTGCCGATGAATTTGAATGATTCTTATACATACATCTACGTGCTAATTTGATTGCACGGAAATGAATGTGAATGATGCAAAAGCGAAATCCCTTGAGCGGAACGCTAAATCAAAAAGGTTCAAACAGATGGAGTCATAACAGAGAGCTTCCCTTTTAAGCCAGCTTCGATGTCGCCACTACAAACATGACAAATATGCGCTCTCTGAAAACATACTTCCAAATGAGGAAACAAACCAAATTTCGTTTTATTGCATAACCATGGATACGTACTGATTTGCATAAATCATTTGCATGAATTATTTGCATAAATGCTGTAGAGTGAAAAGGTGTTTAAGTTTCGGACTTTGTAGCATGTTTGCATTTAATGGAAAAATAGTTCCTTAAGATTTCACATTTATGGTAGGGTTATTAATACAGGTAGATTTTGTATTGTCAGAGAAATATATATATATTTTAATAAATTACAGAGTGCAGATTTAGAATATTCAGAGGAAAAAAGTAAAAGAATATTTTTGGTTTTCTAAAAGTGCGGATGGATATTTTAGAAATCATTGCACTGCGCTGGATAGGCGTGTTAGCTTGGTACTACGCAGTATGTATAGAATACTGTGCCTTACTCGAGTTAATTTGACGTCTTACAAGACAGGCGTGTCTATTTGGTCTTCCTGGTTTAGGCGTGTCAAAGAATGTATCAGGTAGAGGCTGGTAGAGACTGGTTGAGAACTGGTAGAGAACTTCAGCAGCTGAGCTAGGGTTACTCATGTCATGAGTTGTTTGATGGTGGAACAGTAGAGATGTTCTGGGGTAGTGGCTACCGATGCGATGGGTGACAAGGGCAGTTAGTTGCTCGTTTGACGGAGACCTCGGGGTTTGTTTCAACACTATTGATCACAACCAAATAAACTTGGGCAAACCACCCACCTACACACAACATTCTGTGACTACTTCTTTTCTGCGTACTGCGACAGAACAAAATAATAATGATAATTTATAAAGCTCAGAAACTATGTATATGATATTCTACTGCGCTGCAAGAGCTCCTGATGTGCAACTATGATGCACTCTCAGAAATGTTGATAAAAAATCATTAGGTTGGTTGAAATATGAACCTACCAACTGTTGGTTTTATAAAATTGTATGTAAAACATATGGGGATATTTTTAAACCAACAGTTGGGAGGTTCATATTTGAACCAACCTAAAACCTTTTCTGAGAGTGTGAGTAATTATATGAAAAGATATCCTTTTAGGTTTGGTTTGAAAGTATTTACAGTTTGTGATTTCCTGATTCTTAAGGTAAGTTGTTCCACAGTTTGGGGTTTGCGCAGACAAATGCTCGATCTCCTAAGGTTATTTTTGTTTATTATGATGGGGTTTGCAGTAGTGAAGTATCTTGAGAACTGCGCAGGTTGTGGGTATGTTTGAGACCTTTGAGTTGTAACAGTTCTACTAATATATTTAGGTCTTGACCAATTAGAGCTTTATAGACAATCAACAGAATTTTCTGTTATAATAATTGATGTTCAAGCGAATATATTTAGTGCTAAAATACCAGAACTGCGATGACAATTTCTTGATTGGTCGCGTGTGCCCACTACTTTGGTTGGCTATATTTCCTAGAGCTTTCTTTCACGATATATGCATGTATGAAATTGAATAATCTGAATTGAGCGGAAAGGTGTTAAAATTGCCCTTAAAGATGCATATATTTGTGACACTTTCAAGGCTATATCTCAAAAAATTGTTCATTCTGAGGTAGGGGAATTTCAGAATGAAATCAAAATTATTTATATTGAAATTGCACAATTAACTTTCCGTGTTTGTCGATTGATGAATTTAATGCGCACCGTAAACATTCAATGTCAAAACATCTCTAAATCTATCCCGTTTACTTTGGCGGCATCAGACATCGACATCAAAGAACCAATGCAGTTTATTAATTCAATTGTACATCCCTTATAATCTGCCAGGTGTTTGCATTAATTATCGTTAAAAAAATTGAGACTCCATCTATTTGAACCTCCTTGGCTAAATTGAATGACTTAATACACTTTTGAATGACAGAAGATGCGGTAAACGATGTTTTTGCTCAATAGAATGAGCGTTTTATTAAATTGGCTGACAAAAGTGCGAAATTGGCCGGGAAAACACATATTATACAATAGGCATATCATACACATCTCGTAAGGCTCTTTATAAGTTCTACTTTCCTCATCGATCTGTGAGCTCGGATATCCCTCATCCCTCCCCATCTTCATTCTTCAGAAAAAGTTAATATAACAACGTACACATGTACTTTACTTACAACAATGGTCAATTTAAGTAATATGTCTAAATGTGATAAATGTTAGAAAAGATATTGTATTCAGGCGGCAAAACTCTTTAAAAGATAAAATCTGAAAATAGCATATACATACCATACTGGTTCGTCTGACACTCAAAACACACTGTATCAATATGGAAAGCATGTTAGGAAGCAAATAAACGCTATAGCAACGACTCTCCGTCGCCATCCGAATACATGTGTAGCCAGCTTTATGGGGGGGGTTGTGATGATGGATAACCCCACTAAGTGATAGTGACAAAAATGGAGTAGAAGAAACATTAAGTTCCAATTATATTTACGACGGAGTGCTGATATGAGGACGAAATCCCTAAAATTATCCTTTTACATATTTTTTTTTTTTTTTTTTTTTTTGGGGGGGGGGGGGGGGGGGAATCGCACCCCTAGGCTACGCCGATACAACGGCCTCGATTTTCATTATGGACAGCTCATCAGACTTGTACGATAATATCATGAACACGAAATGAGATGATACTTGATGCAATTCGAGAAATTACATCTAATTTTGTTGGTAAAGTCATGCATGACCTATCATGCTCATCACGGTGGAATATTTAGTGTAATCATCCCCGAGGAATAAAACATGACACAGTACATGAATAGCAGCTATTATCACTATGAACACGATGACAAAGAAAGCGGACAAAATATACAGCTCCTCATTGTACCCTCCACAATTGTTCTGGTAGACAAAAGAACATCCCTTCATTGCTATTATGTGAAATAAGTAGAACAGGTGAATATGCATGTGTCACCTGTTCTACATATTTTTACATAATAGCAATGAAGGATGTTTTATTGTCTACCAGAGCAAGTGTGGAAGGTACAATGAGAAGCTGTATATTTTGTCCACTTCTTTGCTCACCATCACTATGAACATGACGAACAAAGAAGCGGACAATTTATGCAGCTCCTCATTGTACCCTTCACAATTGCACTGGTTAACAAAAGAACATCCATTCATTGCTATCCTGTAAAAATATGTAGAACAGTTGTCACATAATAGCAGTGAAGGTATGTCCTTTTGTCTACTAGAGCTATTGTGGAGGGTACAATGAGGAGCTGCATAAATTGTCCGCTTTCTTTGTCATCGTGTTCATAGTGCATGTTCATAGTGTATATACCGGTCCTCGTTATCAATGCAAGCAGTTTTTATGGCGGGTCATATTTTATACACATCATAATTGAAATAAATAGTTTCAAATCGTTTTAAACTTTATCACGTGTAAGGAAAGATGCGTCTTTATAGGCCACATATACCATTGGTGATGGGTCCTATTGGTCCTATAGGCCCTTTTTCAACGTGACCAATGAAATGGTCCGCTATACGCCAAGTCCCATTAAGGTTAGGTAAGGTTTAGTGGGGTTTAGTGCGAGGATTAAGGTTAGGTTTATGGTTGCGTTTACTTTGAGGGTCAGTTTTCATCGAATGATAACTAGCATAGAATGTTGCTTTTGTTGTATTAATTTGATTTGAAAAGCAGGATGTGGATTTTCCGGATAAATATCTACCAAACCCCGAAACAAACGAAAGAAAATATGAAGTGAGGTGTTGCCCCAGATTGTCCAATCATTGTTTCCAGCTCTTGAAATAAGAGGTAGGTGTGTGAATTGCATAACATGGAGGCAATATTATTTCAGCTTCCTAAGCCAAACCTTCCTATAATATTACACTTAGGGTATGAAAGGACAGGAGGGGAAAAAAGACATTGCATACGTATAATACACAAAAGAATTAAAGGGAAATGATACAATAATAATAACTTATAACTGTACAAGGCTTGTTTATACTATGAGTAAAAATATGGAGTAAAGAGCATACTGTAACAGAGACATCGTATGAAGAGATATGAAGACAAAATGATGCATATTCGAATAGCCCGAACTTAAAGAAGAATAAAACTCAATAAAAAATTAGCTGATTATCATGTGGAAAGTTGTCAGCCTCTACAAAATATCTTGAAAATACTTCGATTTGATTGCTCAGTAAGGATTTTGCAGATTCCTTGATAGTTATTCTCCCATGGGGGCCGCCATTTTGAAAAACTGTGATATCATAGTCTTACATGTCCATTTACCTGTGCACAATGGATATGGTCTTGCATAATAAATAACTATTGTAGAACCAAATTCACCAATGCAAAATGGCAGCCATCTTGGTACCCCAACTCTCGCACAGGTGATGTCGTATAGAGCAGATGTATGTAGGTCTTTGTCACTTCTTTGAATAATTGAAAAACCTTTGTCTGACCAAGCAACAACTTGTGTATGCCAAATCCTGCTTAACAAAAGAAACTGCCTCACTTATGAAACAGCTGAACCAAATATCTTGACACAATTAAGTTATATGACAGGATAAAAATCTCTTCATTTGAATATGTCATCGTAACCAGTATACAGGTCAGTTGGAATCTCACAAATCAAATAGGAGTAATTTCAAGATATTTTTAACAGGCTGGCAATTATATAAATGATTATCGGCTAAGGTCTGTTGCATATCAATCCCCTTTAAGGAGAAATAATGCATCCGTGTTTGTCCTTAGAATCCAATTCGCTTAATTGCATGCAGTTAAATATATACCTGTAATATCCATATTGTGTAAAGTAGACTTTGGCCCCTAATATAGTTTATCATAATACATAAATAATAGTTAACATTTATAGCGCTGATATACGTACAGCTTCTAAGCGGTTTACAAAACTTTAGAAGGCTCAACATAATATCTTTGTAATCTATTTACGTTGTAATCGAAATGAACTTATCTTCCAATGCCTTATAATAATAATAATAATAATAATAATAATAATAATAATAATATTAATAATGTCACAAGAATTTCATTTTTGATCTGACAGCAAAATTCTAAAATTTGTTTGAATTATATAAAGCGATATCCGTACAGGAAAATAGATGATTTATGATTATTTTATGAATGCAGGAAAATTCATGAAGGAAACGGAAAGAAATAATAGTTGTTGTTGTAGTTGAATATGATGGCGCACTTCAATCTCTCCAGATTATACGCGCCAGCCACTTTCGTCAGTGGGACTTCGGCTAAGGAAGGCCCACGTATAACGTCGATCCATTTGGTGATTATTAGTTGCATGAAATCATTAGTGAAAAACAAATTATATATATATATTCCATCACCTAAATTAGTACACGAAAGCCGAAGCGAAATAGCAAAATACAATACTCCAGTTTAAGAATTGTGAGATAAATGCAATGCGCGCGATACTAACTGTTCATGGAAAAAGCAGACTAACCAAAACGGTTAGTGGCATGTACATAACATAATAATTCCCGAATATAATCAGGGTTAGTCAAAAGTTGCTTAAGGGTTGGGTTATTGAGTTTTAACTTTCTGATCATTATGTGTCTCTCTTTTTCGTATTTTGAACAATGTAAAATGAAATGTTCGATAGTTTCAAATACTTTACACACTTCGCAAAGACCGGAAGAATGCTGATTGATTTGTAACATATAAAAATTTAATGTACACTTACCTACTCTCAGTTGTTGGATCAGGCATTCATCTCTCCGAGACAAGCCTTTTCTGTATGCCTGCTCGGTAACCTTGTCCTGCAGAGCATATAGAAATCTTCCCTTTTCTGAACTATTCCATTCATTTTGCCAAATATTTTTATAATAAACCAACCGAGAGCATGCAAGTTCGCTTGTAGTGTTAGATAAAACAATGTCTAAATGATTTTTCAGAGCGCCTTTCTTGGCAGCCCTATCAACTATTTCATTGCCGTTAATATCACAGTGAGATGGAATCCATTCAAAAAAGACAAGAATATCCTTTAACAAAAGATTTCATTGACATTAGCGCATCTAATAAAGTATGAGTCGATCATTTGAAGGGCTGACAATGAGTCGCTAAAAATGACCACTGAACAGGACTTTACGAAACTGTCTAACCACTCCAGAGCCATTAGAATGGCGACGAGTTCCGCTCTCATGATACATACATGTGACAATCTAAAAGATTTAATCACCTGATATTGGGGAACATAAAACGCAATTTGAAATTTCTCATTTCAACCTTGTGATGGCGGTATTGCTATTTTGGTAATAAATGAGTTGGACTATTTTTCTTAATTTTATGTGTTTTGCCACTTGATCAAGAGAGGGCGATAATTCATTGAATTCAGAGCTTATTGAATGTATGTATAGCTCTGATTAAAATTTCTTGAAACAGGTGGGGAAACCACTTGAGATTCCAAGACCCACCCAAGGGTGATTGTTTGTGTATGTACCATATTGCTGTACAGAGTGTGTGGGCTCACTTTAGTTAGTTTGCTGTTGAGTGAGGTTGTGTTCTGAGGAGCCAGCAAGCAATGACCCTCAGTTTTTGTTAATAGGGCGGTTTACGTAGTGATTCAAATTTATGGATGTTTCTTTCCT
The DNA here is from genome assembly GCA_025617745.1 of Heliocidaris erythrogramma. Classification (NCBI taxonomy): domain Eukaryota; kingdom Metazoa; phylum Echinodermata; class Echinoidea; order Camarodonta; family Echinometridae; genus Heliocidaris; species Heliocidaris erythrogramma. The sequence goes on from CM046869.1 coordinate 10,972,756, forward strand.
GGGGACCTAGTAACGAGGTATTCCATTAACCTGTTAATAATGAATGAACTACAATACTTGGAATCCAGTTTGCATACATTACTTGTTGCTATGTCGGGCAAGCCTCGGTCAAGCTTTCAGGTTGTCAAGAACAACCTTTGTTTCAAAAGTATGCATAAAATTTGAATCACTACGTAAACCGCCCTATTCTGGAGGAGTTTTCTACCCACAATGGTGGGTCCTTTGGTCAGGGAGCTGTTGTCACTGGGACAGCACTCCGAATATGGAGCTACTGCTAACAAGGCTTCAGTTATATAATTTCCTGAACCATGGCGGTGAAGCATTTATCTTCAGAACTTGTATCCTGAGTTTCCATCTTGAGTTTTCCAGTTGGACTCTGAAACGTCACGTAACTTCTTATCGAAGACCACGCCTACTCTCCGATGATGTTGGTCATCCAAGAGTTCGCCGGCTATTTGGTACACCTTCAACCGCTCGAGGACTCGTGATAGCACCACGTCGTCGACAGCGATAGGGCCCTGTCGTCAATCCTCATCGACAGAACTTTCAGTGGACTGAATCCATTTAAACAGGGAAGTTCTTTAATTCATGACCCTTTAATAATGACTTTTAGTAATCAAAAGATTAATTCTTACAATTCATTATATTCTTCTGTAATTCTGTATATGAGAAATATTATTCTGTAATAGTGTGAATATTTGTCAATGATTTTTACAGCAATCACTTAAAACATAAATTCTTTTGAATAAGAAGTTTTGATTAATGATTGCTATTTGAACCAAATGTTATACAGTTGTAATACACAACTTGAAACCTTAAAATTCATTTGTGCACTGCAATTATTTTCGTGTACTTAAAAGGATGCTTGGGGTATGTGAGGTCGTTTATGTGATTTTAGGTGTTGGTAGCCAAAACATTAGTTAAACGAAAACCCAAGTTTGATCCTGACAACCCCTAATAAAGACGGTGAATTGAAAACAGATGCATATTTTACTATTAGATGCCTTAGTTCATGGAATATATTGCAGGTAAAACACATATTTTAGAAAATTCCCTTTAAGTGAAATTGTTTCGAAGAGATTATATACAACTACTCTCAACAGTAAATTAGAAATGCCCTGTAATAAATAGATTAAAAGAATTATTTGATTTGTATATTAGAGACATTGAAAATATTTTCCTTAGACCAAGGAATTGTACTTTAGTAAATTTAGGAAATTCAAATTCATAATGTTACATGGGATTATCTACACGAATCATGGTTGATATCGGTTTGCACTTGTTTCAAGTAGTTTATGTTCCTTTTGCAAAAGGGAAGAAGAAACATATCGTCACGTATTTCATGAATGTGAACTTATGCAGTTGCTATGGGAAATCATGGGTAATGTGCTGAACTTGCCGATTTTAAAGGAACTAAACTGGGAGAGAATTATATAATCGGTGTGACTTTAGGCGATATGGGGAAAATGTATTTATTGAATCATGTAATATTGTTAATAAAATATTTGATATTTCAATGCAGGAAGAGAAATATACCCCGTAACAGCAAAGAAGTGAGAGAAATATTGGTAGGAAATCAAGTTGAAGAAAAAAGATAGCACTAGATTGTAACACCCTGTCCTTACACTTAAAAGAAATAGAAAGCTTTTGATTTCGGATGAAGGGAGTCTTTTGGATGCGAATTGCAATTGATAAAATATGTTAATTAAGAACTATAAATGGATTGTACTTCCTTCCCTACCAATGGACATTATTTTTGTTATGAAATTGGTTGTCTGCAGATTATCACGCTTATTGCAAGTCACGGAGTGCGGAGCGAAGCGCTCAGGGATTGGGATGGGGAAGGGGGTGGGGGCTGGAAGGGTGAGGTATTGTGTTGGGATGCCCGTGTGTCTGTCTAGTTTGTTTGTTTTTTCTCTTTCTCTCTCCCTTATATTTAATTTATTTTTCATAAAATTTTCTTTCAGTGAAAAAAAAATATATGAAAGGAACGGTTATATTTAAGGTATATTTTAGGTATACATGTATTAAGGTATAAATTCTTCGTTCTTCCATGAATGTTTACATTTTTCCAGATACGTATATAGGTATATTTTCAGTTGTATATCTGTATAATTCAAGTAAGCTGAGACTTTAAATGAATTACAAGTACATGTATGTGTTAATTCTTTGTTCTTCTATGAATGTACACGTTTTTCCATATACTTGTAATTTATAAGAGTTTCTGGTTATACTTTATTCATGATTGTAATATTTTTTAAATAAAATTAAAAGAATACTTAAAACAAACAAAAAACCCTCCACAATGAAATTTTGAAAAATGCATATATACTGAACTACAAAAGAAACGTCGCACATGTATGTGTTTGAAACTGTTTTATTTACAATGAAACATATTCTTTATTCAAGAGTGAAAACTGAGAGAATGTTTTGCTTTGTTTTGATTAACAAGTACAGATGTGCAATAACGACTCTCGTCGTTGATAGCGCCAGTTCTGACGTTGTTGGGCCCACAGGAGACGTTCCCGACGATGTCGAACGGTAAGGATAGGGCCCCGAGCAGGACGCCGACAAGACAAGTTGAAGCTTCTCAGCCGACGACGAACAGTTGCGGCAGAAATTGGTCTGTTGTGTGTGCCAATAGTCTGTAGAGCCGATTCTGTTGCTCTGCGGAAGCGATCCTGCAAGTGGTCCCGGTGAAGATGGCGATCTTGACGTGCTGTTGTCACCCTGGGACAACCACTGCGCTGACGATCGTTGGTGCTGGTTGCATTGTATCGCTCCCGCAGTCTCTCTACTGTCCGAACGCTGCATTGAAGTCGTTGGCAATGACTCTAGGACGTTGGCCAGCATGAAGACGTCCGATGGCTTGTTCCCTCTGGTTTCGAGTCAGACGTGGCATGGTGACAGCGTGACAGGAAACGAATGACAGGATGAAGGTTTTGGGTCCCTTTTAAACCCACTGGATAGAGGATGTGCATGTGCATCATGCTTTTCAAAAAGCTGCGCTCGAGTGCACTACCATGTTCACGGAAAGGATATGAGCTTTAATCCTACACAGAAATCACATTTTGTTATGATGATGTGTTATGGACGGTCAATGCCATATCTGTGATGTTATAAAAGCATAAAATGTGATTTTACGTATCAAATTCCAATATCATGTGTAAAAAATATCAATTTGAAAAGTGCGACGTTTCTTTTGTAGTTCAGTATATATATATATATATAACACGATAAGAACTACTTTCGAAATATAAACTCAAGGGCAATTTCAAAGAGCTATTGTACAGCCCATAGTAATCAGGTTCGGATTATGTAATACACCTATGTAATACACCATTATAATGTTCGCACATTTCTAAAGGTGTTTGACAGGGCTATTGAAATTGTCTTTAGTTTCATTTTCGAAAGTAGTTTTTATCGTGTTATATATATATACGCTCCGACAGAAGGTCCGGCGACTATATTGCTCCAGACTTTATGTCGTCAGAAATATATATAGGATTAGGGTGGGTGGAGTAGCAATTAATCCGGGGTTTTATGTTAGGTTATATGGTTAGGATTAGGTCTAGGGTTAAAGTTAAGAATTCGGTTAGTATAGGATATTGACCGTGCATGGAGCAATAGTCACCGGAACATGCGTCATACAACCCATGCGATTACAATTTGAAAGAAACTACATGTATCTTGAAGTAATTAGTGAGAAAGGCTGATCATGCATTACATAGGAATTGGTTTATAATTGTGAGATGTTGGAATCATCAAAATGATAATAAATTAGCTCAATCTTGCTGTGTAAGCCTATGCCAGGGGCGAATCCAGGATTTTGTGAAAGAGGGGCACACCCTTACAAAAATTTTCTGTGGTATACCACACAACGTTACCACAGGATATACCATAGGATATACCATAGGAAAATTCCTGTGGTATACCACAGAAAATTCCTGTGTTTTTTTTGGACATTTACCACATAGAAGTACCACACATAAATACCACACGGGATTACCACATAGAAAATACCACAAGAAAAATACCCATGGAATTCACCCGTGGATCTTGTGGTATTTTGGGACGTATACCACAGAACCCCGGGCCCATTACCACATGTTAATACCACAAAACAATACCACAAAGCAATAACGCATGCCAGTACCACACAGCAATACATGTGGTATTTTGGGACATATACCACACAAATCACGTCAATACCACACACCTGTACCACACAGCAGTACCACATGGCTGTACCACACAGCAATACATGTGGTATTTTGGGACATATACCACACAAATCACGTCAATACCACATGGCTGTACCACATAGCAGTACCACATAGCTGTACCACACAGCAATACCACATAGCAGTACCACATGGCTGTACCACATGGCTGTACCACACAGCAGTACCACATGGCTGTACCACACAGCAATACATGTGGTATTTTGGGACATATACCACACAAATCACGTCAATACCACATGGCTGTACCACACAGCAATACCACATAGCAGTACCACATGGCTGTACCACATGGCTGTACCACACAGCAGTACCACATGGCTGTACCACACAGCAGTACCACATGGCTGTACCACACAGCAGTACCACATAGCTGTACCACATAGCAATTCCTGTGGTATACCATAGGGCAATACCACAGATGTTTACCACATACCGCATAGCAGTACCGCAAACCAGTACCACACAGATGTACCACACAGCAATACCTGAGTTCATCTTTGGACATAGGCCAATACCACAGAGAAGTACCACACAAAAATACCATACTGAATATGAGAGTACTACACAGCTACTCTCATATGGTATTACTATGTGGTACTCCCTTGTGGTATTGCTTTGCAGTACTCCTCTGTAGTATTGCTGTGTGGTACTTCTCTGTGGTATTTCTGTAGTATTACCCTGTGGTATTGCTCTGTAGTTTCCCCTGTGGTATTACTGTGTGGTACTCATCTGTGGTATTACTGTGTGGTACTCATATGTGGTATTGCTGTGTGGTACTCGTCTGTGGTATTGCTGTGAGGTACTCCTGTGGTACTGATATTTGGTATTCCCCTGTGGTATAGCTGTATGGTACTCCACTGTGGTATAGCTGTGTGGTACTCCTCTGTGGTAAAGCTCTGTGGTACTCCTATGTGGTATTGCTGTGTGGAAGTCTTGTGCCGGTGTCAATATGTGATACTCTGTGGTATCGCTCTGTCATACTACTGTGTGGGTTTTCTGTTTGGTACTGATGCATGCTACTGGTGTGCGGTTTTGCCAAGTACAGTGCCTGTCACAATTCTTCTTCTACCTGTTAACCTGCAAAAGCTTATCACAATATGATCACAGTGGGATCACCGGACCATATCTATTGAATTCAGCGCTTGCAAGTTAACAGGTAGAAGAATTGTGACTTGCACTGTATTACCACATTCACAAAATAATTCACCATCAAGCATGATCCCATCAGAATACTACAGACCAACACGTTTTACTACATATAATGAAAGTGGAAATTGCAAGTTAAGGGAACAAATTCCTTCACTTTTAATAAAAGGAAATATACATATATAAACTGCTACGTGTATACTGATATTTAAACTCTGCACAACTTGTAAGTCCCTCAAGCATTTGCAGATATTCTCTCTCTTTAAAAAAAGAAATAGGAAAAGTATATAAACTTTGCTGGTAATCTGGTATACACTTACAAATTCTTGAGGAACTTATAAGTTTCATTTAAGATAGATATATAATAAAAACATGTCGCCATGCAATAAATACAGAGTGTACCTGAATAAATATTTGTGTGGTACACACTCTCAAGGTAAAAGGCAGGTAAAGTATTGAAGTAAAATTGACCCGTAACTGTAAAGAAATTAACTTTGAAACACTAGTAACATATGATTCAAATCCCTGAACAGATACTACATGGAAAAAGGGAGGCAGTATTGAGTTAATTCAGGAATGAGAAAAAAAAAGCTCCAAGAATGAATGTAGCACTAAAACTTGAATTCAGAAGACATTGAAGTTCAACATTTGTTGAGGAGCTCCCCTTTTGGCATCTTACACCTACATGAAATTATGCTCGATGAGTAGTTGAGAACTACCAAAGTCCTCTGCAAATTTTCCAATTTGGAGGCCAGTTCTAGGCTCCCATGTTACAGTTTGATTTAATGATTATATTGAGAGTTAAATAGTACAGTTCATGAATACCGCCATAATACTTTTGAAACATTCTTTTTTTTGAAGACAAGTAAAAAGCAAATTAAAAAAGGCTTGTCAAATAGATAAGACATTTACATTATGACTTGACATTATCTCAGAAATTTAAAGTGTCATTATAAAGACTAGCAAATGATAAGTTAATCTTATATGAATGATTCTAAACATGTACGTACGAGTCACACATGCTGCTACATATAAGTACTCCTCTGAGCCCAAGCACGGTACCACGTGCCCACAGATCCACTCTTACTAACGCAGCTAAGACATGCTCGCCGAATTCCTCACGTACCTACATGTACATGTAGGCAGAACGCTTCGCTCAGGTCCAATCCCTTAGACATAAGCTTGATCCTGCCGAGCCTCAGACTAAACAAAATGCCATATTTCCTGCCATGCAGATAAAAGAAAATGAACAATTAAAAAAGAAAGTGTCAATTTAATTTACACAATGGCAGAAGAAAAAAGAATGCATCATCTTCCCATTTCCAAATAGCATTATCAAAGTTGTAATAAAATGTTTTTGTTCATATCTACATATTTAAATCATTCTTTTTATTTAATTTCACAACATTCTTGCAAGAAAACATCAAAATATTTTCAGAAAATGTCTTCCTGAGCAACTATTGCAAAGTAAATATTATTAGATCATCCGGATTCGTCATTAAATTTGATACATCTAACAAAATTTATGCACCGAATGATCAGATGCAACTGCCCCCCCCCCCCCCCCCCCCCCTTGCCGGCCATGCAGCCTCTACATAATGTTTTAATAATTTTGGCTCTTTTCAGGGACACTATAGGTCTATCTACTCATAAAATAACGTAGCATCGCTTATTTGATTTATGAAACATGCATGCAGAAAGTTGATACCCACCATAGGACAAAAACAACGAATACATGTATATGAATAGGTGGAACTACAAGCTTAACTGTCTTAAGTACTTAAACCTTCATTCATTACTCTCACTCATCAACTGTCGAGTGATGCTCAGTACAAAAATACCCATCAAGAAAGTGAATAATATTAAATGAATTGCTATTACTTCATAAAATACATTGCCATTGCTCACCTTTGAAATGAAGTTTATAATCCAGAAATCTTGTAGGCACATGTTCTGCCTTTCACTTGCAATCACTGGCTGTTGTAGATCATTTGAATCTCTAGCTAGCTGCGCATGCCCGAACTGCATGCATGCAAAGACCGCGTTAATGTAACGGCTGGCATATTGCCAAATATGTCTGCCATAGTGTCTGCCATAGAGTTATACACAGAACTCAACTCTATGGTGTGTACCGGTGTACCAATACATGTGTGTGTGTGTGTGTGTGTGCAGTTGCTTGTGCATAGTCTATTAGATTCAGACCATTTTGCAATGAAATGTAATATGTTGGTAATCAATAGGCCTACGCGTCGCGATGGTATTGATGCTTAATAGCACTTTAATTTGGGGCCCGTAACATAAAGAGATAACTCAATCTTACGATTGATCAATCGTAAGTCTATGGCAAACCATGTACTAAAGAGTTACAATTGATTGTAAGATTTATTGTATCTTTATAAATGTTACAGGCCCCTGATATTAAACATACTAAAGTGTTCAGAATTCACTAACTGATTGAAATAATTCAATGTGTTTCGAGCTATTCATTCTGAGGCATCTTCTGAGGGTATGAAAAATTTCATAGGAAATACCACAAAGAAAAACTATACCACAAATTACCATACAGCGGTGCTGTGTTATTTATATAGTACAGTGGTATGAAAACTACCATAGGAAATACCACAAAGAAAAACTATAGCACAAAAATACCATACAGCAGTGCTGTGGTATATATATAGTACAGTGTAATACCACAGGGATGAAAAGGCCCACACAGATTCCTGTGGTACTGCAGATGTGATCGCCTGTGGTAGTCATGTGGTAAAAGAAATACCACAGGAAATACTACAAAGAAAAATGTACCACAGAAATATCATACAACAGTACGTGCTGTGTTATTTATGTGGTACAGTGTACACGGCTGTAAAAGATACCACATAAATCATAAATAACACCGCACTGTCGTATGATATTTCTGTGGTACATTTTTCTTTGTAGTATTTCCTGTGGTATTTCTTTTACCACATGGCTACCACAGGCGATCACATCTGCAGTATACCAGAGGAATCTGTGTGGGCCTTTTCATCCCTGTGGTATTTTTAGGTCCAAGTATGTACCACAGGCTACTCCTCTGCAGCATCACAGGAATCTGTATGGTATCTCTTACAGCCTTGTCACACTGTACAACAGTACAGCACTGTTGTATGATATTTCTGTGGTAAATTTTCTTTGTAGTATTTCCTGTGGGTAAATGGGTACCACATGGGTACCACAGGCGACACATACCACAGGAATCTGTGTGGGCCTTTTCAACCCTGTGGTATTTTTAGTTCCAAGTATGTACCACAGGCTATACTCCTCTGCAGTACCACATGAATCTGTGTTTGCCTTTTCATCCCTGTGGTAACTTTAGTTCCAAGTATGTACCACAGGCTATACTCCTCTGCAGTACCACAGGAATCTGTGTGGGCCTTTTCATCCCTGTGGTATTTTCTTTGGTATTACACTGTACTATATAAATACCACAGCACTGCTGTATGGTATTTTTGTGGTATAGTTTTTCTTTGTGGTATTTCTTATGGTATTTTTTCATACCACATGGGTACCACAGGCTACACCTCTGCAGTACCACATGCTTATGTGTGGTACCTCTTCATTCCATGTGGTATTTTCTGTGGTAGTATAAAGTACCATAGAAATACCACAGGAATACCACAGGATATTTTTGTAAGGGTCTAGCTAGCTGCGCATGCCCGAACTGCATGCATGCAAAGACTGCTTGGCATATTGCCAAATATGTCTGCCATAGTGTCTGCCATAGAGTTATACGCAGAACTCAACTCTATGGTGTGTACCGGTGTACCAATACATGTGTGTGTCTGTGTGTGTGTGTGCAGTTGCTTGTGCATAGTCTATTAGATTCAGACCATTTTGCAATGAAATGTAATATGTTGGTAATCAATAGGCCTACGCGTCGCGATGGTATTGATGCTTAATAGCACTTTAATTTGGGGCCCGTAACATAAAGAGATAACTCAATCTTACGATTGATCAATCGTAATTCTATGGCAAACCATGTACTAAAGAGTTACAATTGATTGTAAGATTTATTGTATCTTTATAAATGTTACAGGCCCCTGATATTAAACATACTAAAGTGTTCAGAATTCACTAACTGATTGAAATAATTCAATGTGTTTCGAGCTATTCATTCTGAGGCATCTTCTGAGGGTATGAAAAATTTCATAGGAAATACCACAAAGAAAATCTATACCACAAATTACCACACAACGGTGCTGTGTTTAATTATTTATATAGTACAGTGGTATGAAAAATACCATAGGAAATACCACAAAGAAAAACTATAGCACAAAAATACCATACAGCAGTGCTGTGGTATATATATAGTACAGTGTAATACCACAGGGATGAAAAGGCCCACACAGATTCCTGTGGTACTGCAGATGTGATCGCCTGTGGTAGTCATGTGGTAAAAGAAATACCACAGGAAATACTACAAAGAAAAATGTACCACAGAAATATCATACAACAGTACGTGCTGTGTTATTTATGTGGTACAGTGGGTGATTTCACGCTCGGTGTTGGTGTTTGGTGTTAGTGTCTATTTTGCCCCGAAATCGTGATCTAACACCGACTATGAAATGAAAAAAAATCAGTCGGTGTTAGGTGTTGACCTCTGATTTTTTTGACGTAGTTCCGGTTGCCGGTGTTTGTTTTTTGTTAATAATCGTCTACTGAACCGAGCTCGGCCGTCGGTGTTTAATTTCATGTACAAATTCCCATTCACTAACACTATACCCCTAGGGATTAAGAAATACCGATTTCACGGTCGGTGTTGGTGTTGGTGTTTCTAGCTATGGGAAATTTTGCTGATTAGTCATGAGAAATAAAGACAGTAGGCGCTATTCGAAGTGTAATTTCATAAGCGTTAAGAGGTATTATGTTCATATAGGCCTGATATTAGATCTAGGCCAGCATTTGGTCTAACGTTCGATCTAGAGCACACGGAAAGGAACTACTTTTGCTTTTTAATGGGTTTGAAGGCGTGAAGACAAATTCCGACCTAATTTTCTTTTTATGATAGATTTAATAAAAATCACGTTAGATATTCCGTAGTTAAAGACCCAGAGAATCCACATCATTTATCAGGATGAGATCTAAATCAACATTTACAATACAAAAGCCATGAATCTTCACGGCTAATCTGTGCCAAGGCCTGAAATTTGGCTGTTTGACCTGTACGCGCTACGCCGTCCGATCCGGCGTCTAGCTGCATTAGCTACCGCAGCATTTTCTGCTGCAAGTGAGAAATTCGAGAGAAATCATATCTAAACTTACTGTTCCTGTCAAGACCATCCATTTCTGTGAAGTTTCTTACCACACTCTAGATCAAATAATTATTTATTTTAGAATTGCCGGACTACTCGTGTAATTTAAGGATATTCTAGACTAATAATTAAATAGTTTTAAACAATTTTCTTTCCCTTCGTTAAAATCGGTGCTGACGCCATTACCAGTGTTAAGCTTTCGATGCGCTTTGTTGGGATATCGGTATCGGCTCCTTAATCTGAATAGCGGTGTTTGAGCTCGATTTTAGGAGAATTTTCGCTCTAAACACCAACACTAAAAACCAACACCGAGCGTGAAATCACCCATGTACACGGCTGTAAAAGATACCACATAAATCATAAATAACACAGCACTGTCGTATGATATTTCTGTGGTACATTTTTCTTTGTAGTATTTCCTGTGGTATTTCTTTTACCACATGGCTACCACAGGCGATCACATCTGCAGTATACCACAGGAATCTGGGCCTTTTCATCCCTGTGGTATTTTTAGGTCCAAGTATGTACCACAGGCTACTCCTCTGCAGCACCACAGGAATCTGTATGGTATCTCTTACAGCCTTGTCACACTGTACATCAGTACAGCACTGTTTTGATATTTCTGCGGTAAATTTTCTTTGTAGTATTTCCTGTGGGTAAATGGGTACCACATGGGTACCACAGGCGACACATACCACAGGAATATGTGTGGGCCTTTTCATCCCTGTGGTATTTTTAGTTCCAAGTATGTACCACAGGCTATACTCCTCTGCAGTACCACAGGAATCTGTGTGGGCCTTTTCATCCCTGTGGTATTTTCTGTGGTATTACACTGTACTATATAAATACCACAGCACTGCTGTATGGTATTTTTGTGGCATAGTTTTTCTTTGTGGTATTTCTTATGGTATTTGTCATACCACATGAGTACCACAAGCTACATCTCTGCAGTACCACATGCTTATGTGTGGTACCTCTTCATCCCTGTGGTATTTTTAGTTCCAAGTATGTACCACAGGCTACTCCTCTGCAGTACCACAGGAATCTGTGTGGGCCTTTTTATCCCTGTGGTATTTTCTGTGGTAGTACACTGTATTATATAAATACCACAGCACTGCTGTATGGTATTTTTGTGGTATAGTTTTTCTTTGTGGTATTTCTTATGGAATTTTTCATACCACATGGGTACCACAGGCTACACCTCTGCAGTACCACATGCTTATGTGTGGTACCCCTTCATCCCTGAGGTATTTTCTGTGGTATTATAAAGTACCATAGAAATACCACAGGAATACCACAGGATATTTTTGTAAGGGCAAGGCCGTAAAATTTCACAATAAAGGGGGCTTTTTTAATGTGCCACTGGGTTTCACAGGGGGGGGGCATTCTTCTAAAGTGACATGAAATTAATGATAGAGAAAGCTTACAAATCACCTCTACGAGAACTCAACCTTATATTTGATAGTCTACTGTTCTTCCTTAGAGGCCTGCAATGATATTAGTATTCCGGCATTATAGCCTGCTATGATAAAGCACTCATCAACATGGTCAAGCCTTCAGTGAATTTCTTTCTAATGGGTACTTTACTTGGGGTCATCCCTATAGCTAGAAGGTCCGATAGTTAGCGGGTCCGATAGACCGACACCCAATAGATAGAAGGTTCGATAGACCGAATGTACGAGAGGGTCCATTAGACAGAAGGTTCTATAGACCGAATCGGCAGGAGGGTCCAATAGTCCGAAGGTTCTATAGATCGAATGACCAAGGGGTCCGATAGTCAGAAGGCCCGATAGATAGAAGGTTCGATAGTCCGAATGTACATGAGGGTCCAATAGACAGAAGGTTCTATAGACCGATCGGCAAAAGGGTCCGATAGACCGGCAATAAAATGGGTAAAATTGTGGATAAAATGATAGTGGGTAAAAAAAGTGGTTAAAATAAGTGGGGGCGTTATGTTTTCAAATGTGGGGGCGGGAATACCCTCCCCCTCCCACTTTTCATGCCTGAAAAAGGGGTTCCAACCAAAGAAAAAGCAAAAAAGGAAGAGGTTGAAAAGGAAAGAAGAAAAGAAAAGAAGGAAAAGAAGAGAAAAAGAAAAGAAATCAGAAAGGAAAGAGAAGAAAACAAAAATTCAAAAACTTCGCTCACTAGCATTATTAGGGTTATTTACCAATGCCCATTATATTTTCATTATTGATATTAGTTATTAATATAATCGCCATATGTATGTATATAAACCAATGGCAATTATATTAATAATTCATATGCTTATGGAACTTATTTGGTTTGCATCATGAATCTCGAGCTAATGTTAGGCTATGCTATATTTCTACTCAAAGAATGTTAGCAACATAACTGAAAGGAATCGAGCAGCAAGTTGACCTAAAGGGGCTAAAGAGATGAATTTTCAGAAATAATGGCCTGTGACAATAGTCTCTTCCCAATATGAGAACGGAAGATGCCGATAACATGTTAAACAGATTATGAGAACGGAATAACAATACGCTAGAGCCTATTCTCAGGATACAATTTTTTTTTTCTCTCTCTTTCTCGTTCGCTTGCTTTGCTCGCTCATACAATCAAGAAACTAGGCCTAGATTGTTTCTTGCAGCAAGCACCTCTTACGTCCTGCAGCAACAAGAAGCCCGAATATCATAATATTTGGGCGGTGAGGTATCCGACTATTCTCGAATTTCCCCACCCCCCCCCCCCAAAAAAAATGGTATAATTTACCCGACAGAGTCCACAGACTAAAATTTGCAACAAGGTAGTAGTATGGGTAGTCGGTGAACATTCAAAAAAGTATAAAAGCTGACATCATAGCTGGTAGGAAAATATCACCTGACAACCCTTAAAAAAATGGAAACGCCCCCTCCCAAGAAGGTGGTAGGGCCTAATTAAAACAATTTCATTTCTATCGGTCAGAATCTTTTGTTGTCAGAATCTTATCTTTTGTTACTTTTAATGAAAATTCAACTATAAAGTGTGCACCCCATAAGATTTCTTTGTTTAAAAAATAACACTTGTGTTAGAAGGGGACGCCCTTTCCTCAGCTTGCTCCACTAGAAAAAAAATGCTTCGGGCATGATGGGCCTCGGGGCTTTAGTGTGCACCATATAATTAGATTTCCATGTTTCAAAAAAATGGTCAGCGTTCCCCATTGCCAATACATCGGTTAAGTGGCAACATTAACCGGGGGGGGGGGGGGGGGGCTGAGCTGCATGGGTGGACCACCCCCGCCCCACGGTGATGATGATGATGCTCTGATAAAAATACTTTTAACATGTTGAAAATGTATAAAACAAAACTTTAAAATAAGTTCCCCATTTTTTTTTGGGAGGGGGGGGGGGGGGTGGGCCTACAGACCTAGCGCATCGGTTTATTAAAATACACATAGAAGAAGATAAGGCATTACCCTTTTCCTTTTATGAGATAAAATTATTAAAAACTTATTGTATCCACTTTTTTACTTTTTTTACGTTATTGTCGGTCTATCGGATCTTCTAACTATCGGACCCCTACTGAACCTTCGGACTATCGGACTTTCGCCGATTCGGTCTATCGAACCTTCTATCTATCGGACCTTCTGACTATCGGACCCCGTTGGACATTCGATCTATAGAACCTTCGGACTATCGGACCCTCCGCCGATTCGGTCAATAGAACCGTCTGTCTATTGGACCCTTTCGTACATTCGGTCTATCGAACCTTCTATCTATTGGGTTTCGGTCTATCGGACCCGCTAACTATCGGACCTTCTAGCTATAGGGCTGTAACCACTTTACTTTACGTGGGTGGACATGGGAGATACAAATGTAGATTAATGTCTTGCCAAAGGACATTGGTGCCGGTGCCAGGGATTCGAACCCCATACCTTGAGCTTCACAGTCCGTTTCCTTATCCACGACACCTTCACCTCCACCTACAAACTCGATCGAGTGCACTGGAATAGATGGTCAATTTGATGAAGAAATGAAACTTGAGACACGATCATGTAGCATGCAGATTCTATTTTATTTTCCCTGCGAGGAAAACAAATCATGCAATTAAAAACAATCGCAGAAAGGAAAGTATTTCTCAGTAATTGACCTGATGATGTCATGCATAATACATGCAGGAATGAAACATGCTACAAGTATTTGAATAAATTTCGAGTAATAAACAACGCCCAATTTGCTGTGCCCTTAAACCATTGATAAATATAAAAACACTTAATTGTATTATTACTTTCAGTCTGATATATCACTTGCAGTGTATAGTAATCATTATATACCGCATGTCTAGATTCTAGGCCTCTGATCAAATTTGCGGCCATAAAATTCACTACGGACTGCCGGGCGGTATGGTGCAAAATATTGACCGGGCATAGTTCTGATCGCGCGTACAATGCAATAGAAGTTTAGAAGTTTATTTTTACTCAACGACCCGCATGGTTTGGGAGTATAATACAAAGTATGTACAAAATTTAAATTTAATTGCAAATATACAAATATATATACATGTATATATAATATATCAGAATACAAATAATACAGTATTAAGAATAATGCAGGCACTGCCTGAACTTGCAAAACATAAAATTTTAAAGTATTTAAAAAAGAAATAATCACGATATAATGACACAGTATAGTAATGTTGGCTATGTAACGAAAAAGGGACATTATTTCTCTACAAAACCTCGAAACATTAGACAGAGTCCCTTTTTTACTGGAATTAAACAATTCATTAAATTTAAATGTGCTGGGGTATTTCCAATAATATCTCTTGAGGAATTGTTTACGTTGGATCTCAAAGAAAGGACATAAACTCCTCAAAAAAAGTTTGGAAATCTGACTTTGATCGATCATTTCTCCCGAGTTTTAGTGAATATTGATGTTTAATTGATACCACTGAAAAGATCATTTAATTCTCTTTAAAATGATACCCTACATGATATGATTATCGTTCACATGGAGGTGCAGTGCCTTGAAATGTGGGGCAAGGTCAAAATTCAAAAGTTGCAAAATGACACAATATTGAAAGTCACTGTTCTTTTTTACCGTGGTGGTGGTGTGGGGAGGCATCTCGACTGCAGGAAAAACAGAACTTGTTGTCATTGACGGAAACCTCACTGCTCAGAGGTATAGAGACGAGATCCTCAAACCAACAGCTGTCCCGTATTTAAGGAATATAGGGAACGACGCAATCCTGCCTCTTAATTTTTGATGTTTTGTTGTGGTTTATGTACTGGTTCTGTGAGATAACACGGTTTGAGTCGTGTTTTGAAATACCCATGCATGCATGTTTGTTTGTTTGTTATGTGTTTGCTTGTGCAGAGGTTTGTTTGATTCCATGTTAATGTTGATGTTAAGATGCATGAAAACAAAAGAAACAACTGGGAAACTCACTCATCACCACGGTAAAAAAGAACAGTGACTTTCAATATTGTGTCATTTTGCAACTTTTGAATTTTGACCTTGCCCCACATTTCAAGGCACTGCACCTCCATATGAACGATAATCATATCATGTAGGGTATCATTTTAAAGAGAATTAAATGATCTTTTCAGTGGTATCAATTAAACATCAATATTCACTAAGACTCGGGAGAAATGACCGATCAAATTCAGATTTCCAAACTTTTTTTGAGGAGTTTATAAACAAATAGTGAAATTCATCACCGATATCATTTTGTAGAACAATGGGTACATAAACGTTCAGCTTTCGGAATCTGGCTGTAACGCCCAATCACTATTAGGAGTTTGTGACTGAGACATCGAAATGTGCAGAAAGTTCTTATATTATTTTCGTTAAGGTGAATCAAGTACTTTTCAAAAAATAATCTCTGTTTGAAATTTTATAAATAGTACATTGCTGGTTTAACTCAACACCACTGTGCCACTCCTGCTCACTTACATTTTGAAGTTTTTGGTTTTATAATGCTTTTAAAATTTGATGAAGTCAGATTGATGGCTTGATTTTTCCACAAGTCAGAAAGACCTAATTTATCAAGAATATTCTTCACTTTGAGAATCCAAGATATAATTTGATTATGTCCGTTCTAAAACATGGAAAATTCAAAATTATACATAATGTTTGATAGCTTAGATGATTTTCCATTTAGGAGACGATACCAGAACATTAGCATTCGACCGGCAATAATTTTTTCTAGTTTGTAGCGACCAAGTTCCCCCGTAAACCATGCAGTGGGGAATCCTTTTGTTTAAGCATTTCTTTACAGAACTTCAAATATAACGTTTCAAGTTTCATTTAAGTACAGTGCAAATGAAATGGGAGACAAATTTTCACCTTGTCTCACTCCAACATTACTACGAACAAAAATCAGATTTCTGACCATCATATGATATACAGGATTTAGCATTCTCATACATTTGAATTATTACACGCAACAATTTACCATTAATCCCATGGTTAAGTAACTTAAATCAAAGCGATCTTCGATGCCAATCAATGATTGCATGCAATGAGAAAATATGATCCATCGTAGAATAACCTGATCGGAAACCAGCCTGTACTTCACCTAATATATCATAAGATTCGATGAACAAAGTAATGCGTTCATTCAGAATAGCAGTAAATAGTTTTCCAATACAACTTAAGAGCGTGATACCTCTAAATTATCCGCAGAATCGGGGGAGCCTTTGAATAAGGGTTTAATCAAGCCTATCACCCAACTAGAGGGTATGATACCCGTATCTAACACTATATTAAATAATTTAGTAACTATTTTCAAGAGAGATTTAGAACTATTCTCTAACAATTCATTTAATATCATATCGTCTCCAGGAGCCTTGTTATTTTTAAGACGTTTAAGTTGCTGTATTCTTCAATTCGTCAATTCATATTCTTCAATTCGTCAATTCAATTCATCGTTCATACCAATATACATGAATTAAAATTAAAAACATCATCCTGATCAGTTTCACAAGAAGACTGATTGTTCAAAGTTTTAAAGTGCTCATAGAAATCATCTATTGATATGTGGGGAGAAACCTTGGTTCCCTTGTCATTTCTATTAATAATATTCCAGTAATCTTTGGGATTTTTACTTTTCAAATTCCTTATATTAGTGTGTAAGTCAGCAAAATACTTTCTTCTCTTAGATCGCACAAAGTTTTTATAACTCTTACCAGTCGCTTTCTTTTCATCGATACATTCTGATTTGTTATCTCGACATTTGTTTTTAATTTGCATGAATTTTTTCCTAAATTCTTCGCACTCTTTATCGAACCAAGGTTGCGATTTGGAAAGCGTCTTTCTTTTTCTAAAATGCGATTTACATTTTGTTTTGTGTAGTATTCCAGATGCCGAAGCTGCATCAATATACACTGTTTGTAGTAGATTGGTCGCTCTGTCTATGTCCTCTTGACTCAAACAATCTGCACTCATAGAATCAATGAAAGCTTCTAATTCAGTTATGGCAAAAGCGTTCAAACTGTGTGCAAACTCAGACTTTTGGGTGTTATCCCATTAGATCTTTTGAAAGTTTTCACTATCTTTACTCATTTCGACATTGATTTTATGGTCAATAGTTTTCAAACACGGAATATTTGACGTTGTTTTCGCACTGATACTCAAAACAATTGGGCAATGTTTATCAGGCATGAATTTGTCAAAAATATCTACGTAAAAGTTACTAAAATTAACAAAAAGTTCAGATGAGGCTACAATGTAATCAATAGTGCTAACATCTGCATATGTAACTTTTCCTTTACCTCGATCATCACCGATTCTACCGTTAACAATATGCAAATATAAATATTTACATAAATATATCAATTTGAATCCATTGTTGTTGGTCATGTGATCCATATCTTTCAGTGCAAACACCAAGAGATTCAAGTTCCTTTCTTGCATTGAAAATAGAATCGTTCATAAAATGCAAACCAGTTTTGTCTTGAATTTCATCTTCAATAGTAATGAAATCTTCGAGAGTACCAGTCCTAGAATTGAAATCACCTACCCTTAACAAAGGAATATCATACTTAGCTTGGAAATTTATACAGTCATTTATAATAGTATCAAATATGCCACTTTGGTAATATTTCGAACCTTCGTGCGGTATGTAAACTGCTCCCAGCAAAGCTGAAAACCAGGTAAAACAAGTTTAATCCATAAAATTGAATCTGACTCTGTTTCGTCCAATACCTCATAGCAACTTTCATATTTATCTGAAATGATTATCGCAAGACCATGAATGCCACCCAAAGTATGCAAACTTCTCGGATTTTTCTTCTTTGCTCTTATGCAATGAAAGTCATGAGAAATATTAGGGTCAATAGATTCAGTTTCAGTCTCAGATAAAGAAACAATATCATAATGCTTTATGTATTCAGTGAACATTCCATAATCAAATTTCTTCTTAAGACCACATATAATCAAGCCTATTATTCGAAGTTTATTTGACGAAAGATTACAATAGTTAATGCAATGCGCGCGTAGCTATGTAATTTAGACACGCGGGCACGCGACCGGAGTCATAGTCGATCGGTTCCTGGTCCCGGTGGAGGGGGGATGGCGTGTGAAAATATTCTCCCCGATTTTATAAGAAAAATGATATTGTTATTAATCAGTTAGTGAAATTCTTTTTTAAATGTCAAGCATAAACGACGCCAAATAGAGGATTTTTTTTCGCTCGCTCAATTTGTTTCCTCGCAAACTTGTGTCTGGGCTCTGCGCAGGTGAGTGAAGGTATACTTAAGTGTGAGACCACGCAAGAAATCTTTGGCAAAGAAGTCGATCACCCCCTCCCCCCCCCCCCCCCCGACCTCAAAAAGGATTTTCGCCGGTGGTAAATGAGCCCCTTAAAGATCACATTACAAGAAAATTCCATCAAAGTAAATATTGGCTTAATACTTTTTATTGCATATATGGCATAAATTAAACAAGGTTATCCAAATTCAACGCTTGGAAACATTTGAAGTAATGATTATTATCAATTCTAAAACGGTAAAATACAGCCCCCGATATAGCAGCTGAAGAGCTCCTCGAACGCTGCTGAGATGTGTGACGACACACCAGGGGCCAGTCCTGTCTAAGCAGACGATTTCCCATAACATCTTACACATTTTCCAGTGCCTGTTTTGTCATCTCCTCTTCACTTATTTCTCTTAATTACAGTACTTGACTAGCGTCAGTCTTAATGTTAGTCTGTTGCCTCACTCTTAACTTCGTGTATGGTATTATTTTGATGAAAAATGCAGCGTTAAAAAAATAAAGGAATCAGTCACTTGTAAACAAAATAAGACGCCATTGTATTTTCAGCTGCTTGCACCGGGGCATGTTCGGCGTTTCAAGAGGGAACGAATACCATCCGTGCTATTATTCGGAGGGGTTATCAATTTGAAAATGGGGTTTATTTCATTGATCATTGACCCTTCTCCTGTGTATTTACAATCAAACGGTTTTAGTTATCAGAATCAGTTTCACTTTCCCTTTTAGAATGGTGTGAAATAAGGTCATGTTTAAATATACCATACTCTTTATAATTTGATAAATAATTGCATTGCAATTACGTTCATTCATTATAGGACGTCGTCTGCTTAAGCAGGATCGATCCCTAGTGTGACGACATCAAAACATCGCTATATTTCTGGCGAATCCTCGGATATTCCAGATGCTGAGAAGAACTTTTATTTATGTTGTTTTTATAATCATCAGATACGCAGTTGACATAAAACTTATACGATTGCCATCTGTAAGCTTCCCAGTTTCTAGTGATACATTAATTGCCATATTTGTGATTTTCTTGTAATGTGATCTTTAACAGAAAAAGCCAATGTTTCAAAATTTTATTTTGTTTTACCAATTACAAACAAAGATTAGGATGTGAACAAAGACGAAAAACCCGTGTAGGCGTAAATGAGCCCCTGAACAGAAAAGGCCCATATTTCCTTTCATTTTCATTTTCATTTTGCAAAAAAAGAAGTAATTTAGTGGAAGAAGAAAATTCCACAGAATTCGACAGAAGAGAGCTGGGTGCACAATTGCTACCTGATTTCCTTATAATAGGCCTATTGTACTATTATCATCAAAGTAATTCATGATCCATAATAATGTGAGTTTTCGCTGATCAAACTCTTAATTTAGAGCCGAATTTTAGTGCTTTACTGATTTGAAGTTGTCCCCCACAGGGCTTTGTATATGACATACAAGACTTCAAAAATTATTATTATTAATATTATCATCAAAGTTATTCATGATCCATAATAATGCGAGTTTTTGCCAATCAAACTCATAATTTAGAGCCGAATTTCAGTGCTTTATTTGACGTTGTCCCCCACAGGGCTTTGTTTAACACTTCATTTTTATTGGGGGGGGGGGGGGGGATGCCCTATTGTGTCCCCACCCTTCACTATTTTCTTCTTCTTATTATTATTATTTTTTTTTTTTTTTTTGGGGGGGGGGGGGTTTCAAGTTAATGAAAACCTATTGGTTTACAAAATAATTTATACTTCTATTCTTCTATTCCTCGGTGATGTATATTAACCCATTCATTTATTTTTATTTGATTTGATTTATTGGTTTCTGCATCATATTTGAATATATATATTTATGAACTTTAAGTGTAGATTTGATACATTTTCCGAATTCATATTTACATTTAAAAAAAATCGTACTTATAAAGTTCATTTAATGCATAATTAACGTCAGGAAGATACGACATTGTTAAACCATAAGCAGATAGCTTGACATACCTGAACACAATTAAAATAGGTAATACAGAGTGTATCAGAAAAAAATCCCCATTTTCCTTAAATTGCCTAGCACAAGCAAAACATACAGTATTTATATTAAACTGCTGCAAATTATAATAATAATAAAGATGGAAAGCACATCATAAATGCAGTCTCTCTATACCCTTTATATACAATGTAAATACAACAAATGAAAAAAAACCCCCACAATTTCATTGTTTTATATTTTGATTGTTAGTAATGTGCATAAGAAAATCTAAGATTAAAATCAGATAATTTCGTCAACTTATACTGCGAGAAAGGTCACAAATATTACAATAAAACTACAATTTGTTAACCAAAATGCACCAACATTACATCTTTATTAATTACGAATAAAAATCATTTATGTAAGGCAATCACAAAAATATCAATACTTTATCACAACGACTGTAATCGCGAATGTCGTATATGAATAGTTACCTTTAAAAGACTACTACACTGCATAACAAAAATGCTGTTTAAATGTACACATTCGAAAATTTGTCACTACTAACACTACACCTTTGACAGAAAACCTTAAAACAAAGGGCCCGTTTCATAAAATTTTTATCGATAACGAGTGTCACATTTCTATAAAAAAAAAACTCACAGCCAATCAGATGCAATGATTGCAGTCACCGTGAGTCACGGTTACCGTAGCTTATAACAGTTATTGTAACTTGTTATTGATAACAAGTTTTATGAAACGGGGCCAGAAGGCAGAAACACTAAATGAGTGATACAAAATCCTGTTTTGAACACAACTTCTTGCATGTCTACGCAAACTTCATGTATGACTTTCAATATACCACTCAAAATGTCAATAAACATCACAATGTACGTGTATCTTTAAAAATTTTAAAAATTTTAAGGCGTGACGTGTATTATGTCTATCTGACATTACTGACATGAACATTTTCTTCTCCATACGCATATAGCATGGGAAATCGAAGCATTAATAGTTTATTAAGTTTCAAAATTTTTACACAGTATCGGTCAAGGCCATATATTGTGTTTTTCTTGACGCATCTTGATAGTCTTATCAAAGTGATTATTGAGTTCCAATGACTATTTGGAAAGCAAAAAGAGGACAAAATGTATTTCTCCGGTTGGAAAATTCTGTTTTTTCTACTTGAAATACGTTTTATTTTCGTTTTGGGAGTTCCTGTTCTTCTTCACTATGTGGATAGAACCTCATCTAAAAAAAAATTCATATATGAGCTATACCAGCAGTAAGGACGTTATAGCTGTAATGGCCTCTCTGCGGGGAGGAAAGACAATCAGCCATAACAATAACATCATAACAATAACATCATAACATTACCAACACTAGAGAGGTGATTTCCTCAAAAATGCAGGCATCCAACAATATAGAATGAAGGAAATTCATATTTAACCTGTTTCACTTTTACCAACACTGTGCAGAACTGCATTTAATTATAAAGCACGGTACTGATGTATTTATGATGGGATGTTCACTTGGCAGATAATCGCGGTCGCAATATTTCCCCAACCATGACAATGTACGTCCTCCATTTTACCAGTTCCCGTGACCAAAGTCATGCAGTGATCGTATTCATAATTAGAAGGTTGCCCATCTCCCCAATCTGAAATTTAAAAAATGAATAATAAAATAGCAATATCAATGATAATAATAAAATCGTAAATTAAATATCAATAGTATAATATTTAAGGTAATAATCATAATATCAGTACTACTGCATATATTATTTATGGCACTAATAGTAGGCCTATATCTCAGTAGGTACTACAAAACCAAGTTATTAGAAAGAACCAAAACGACAGTAGAAAATTAGATTGAATTGAATTGAATTGACTTTATTAAACATCATGGACAAGCGTACATCAATAATTTGTTTCATCAAGAAAATAAAGAGAGAGAAAGAGAAAAAAGATGTTACTGCTCCCTGGGGGTGGTAAGAAAATTGTAAATAAAGTAAGAGAAAACAATGATCAGTCACTTTGCTTTTGGGCTTTAAGGCGGATTCACACCGAACACGACAAACGACAAACGACACGACACCACGACAGGAACGACTTTCTCAAAAATCGCTCTAATGCAAACCCTATGGTACCGTGCACACTGCCACGACATTTTTCGAAACGTCGTGCACGACGTTTTTAGTGGTGTTTAGTCGTTTCAGAAAATGGCTCAGCGAGCAATTTTCCCAGCACGACAAAACGACATTTTGGCCACCAACCAATTAGCGTGGAGGATTTGGAATGACGTCATATTTATCCAAAGCTGCTAATTGATGGCAGAAACTTTTCATTTATCCAGCTCATATCTCTATGGGATTTTACGTGAAAATTATTTTATCGCACCGCGCAAAATGTACCGTAGAACTATACACAAAAGCAGAACACCGGTTTTTTTTTCGTCAAATCCAACCAAAACGAGAGATCTACATGTAAGTTACATAGGCCTACTTGTCTGTCTTATTTATTGGTTGGTTGAAAGGTTGCTTAAAATTTATCTACGGTAAGTAACACTAAGGCTAATTAATTAGATGAGAGGCCTGTGTATTTAATCAATTTTTGACCAACTTAACAAAGGCCACTGTTTGTCCAACTTGTTTTTAATACAAAACTAACATTAACAATAACAGGTACCGTATACTTACAGGGCCTAAGTTAGATGTAACTTAGACTGCGGAGTGAATAAATGGTTAAGTGGCTAAATAAGTGGCTAAACCTAACTTTACTTTGCCCTAGGCTATTTTATGAGCAAATTCATCTAGAACTAGATCATTGGCTCCAGATCTAACTTAGATCTAGCTGTCTAAGATATAACTCCTAACAACATGTTTGTAAACTAAATTAAAGCTAAACTCCAGCCCCGTCCCATGACCATTCCAGGTCCAGGAGTCCAGGCAGTGTATCTGGCCTGGCAAGCGGAGGGGCATGGTGGGTATGGGATACTAGTAGACCCAAAATTCTGTCACTCGTTCTATATAGCCTCTTGTTTTGAATACAAAAACAAAAATTAAAACAACACTGGCTGCAAATTTCGAACATGTCACTGACTAACATTAGATCTAGAGTCTATAATAGATCTAGATCTAAGTTAGAGACCTTTTTCTTATTTTACATGGAGGTCTGCATCTAACTAGGACTATATTATAGAAGTTTAGTGTTTAGAGTTTAGAGTTTGACTGTTATTTAGGCTTCATTTTTTAGTCTAAATGTTAGATAGACTCCTTCATATCTTTTTGTTTTATTTGTTTGTTTTAGTTCAGGTAGTTTTGTTTCTTTTTGTTTTAATCAAAGAATTTTCAATAGATCTATAAGCAGTCAAAGTTAAAAGCCAATTTAAAAAAAAAAGGAAGAAAAAAAATAAAATCATTAGATCAATTTGAAATAAGGCAATGAATAAAACTGAAATTTTCAGAGATAATTTTTTCAGTAGGGCAACAAGTCCGCAATAGGGATGTGAAAGATCTAGCAGTGGTAGATGTAGAGGGGCATCCCCTTTTTGCTTGTCAGAGAATTTCAAAGGAGACTGGACCAAAAAAATATCTGATAACCGTTGATTTCTTCTTTGCTTGTCAGAAAGTTTTCTAAGATATATGCCCCCTTTGAAAAAAATCCTGATTCCTGGATCGATCTAAATTATCACTAGCAGGGGCGGATCCAGGATTTTGTATAAGGGGGGGGGGCACACAAATGCAAGATTGTCAACTTTTGGAAACTGCTTGGAGACCATTTTTTTTTTTGTCTCGTCAGCTCTCCAAAAGTCGCTCGGGGGGGGGGACAAAAAAAATAATTTCGCCACCTGATCACTAGCATCGATATTATGATTTATCTTTTGCCATATTGCTATATAAACTTTTGATAGAGCGTATAGTAAGTTATGAAATCAAAATCACTGGCAGGGGCGGATCTAGGATATTGTATAAGGGGGGAGGGACACAAAGAACTGTCAACTTTTGGAAACTGCTTGGAAGGAGACCCGTATTTTTTTTCTTTTCCTTTTTTGTCTCGCTAGCTCTCCAAAAGTCAGTGGGGGGGGGGGGGGGGGGGGGACAAAAAACAATAATTTTCGCCATCTGATCACTAGGGTCTAATTTATCAGTTGCCATATCGCTATATAATTTTTTGATAGATTGAAAGATCTACAGGTGAGAAACATTTGCTGAAAAATTGCCAGCAAATTTGAGAGATCTGGTAATTATTTTGTTTCATTCAACTCTAAAATGAATTTAAAGATTCATTTGGAGATGGAAACTGATAAGACATAAAGCAAGTCGTAATTCATCTGTTCAAACAGTTTCTTTACTGCTTTAATCTTTTAAATCACTATTGTCAACATTGTTATTTTGTCTTTTAAAGTAAATTATTATTATATTTTAGTATTTTAAATTTTTATGCCTCCGCCCACCGAAGGTGGGTGCCGGAGGCATTATGTTTTCGGGTTGTCCGTCCGTCCGTTCCACTTCTCGTTACCGCGATATCTGAAGAATCATTTGAGGTAGGAACCTCAAACTTGGTACTAGTATGTATCCCCATACAAAGAGGAACTGATTAAATTTTGGGGTAAGTAGGTCAAAGGTCAAAGGTCACAGATGTCAATTTACATGAAATTATATGAAATTACTGGTTTTCAGCACCGTTACCTTGATATCTCAAGAACTGTTTGGGGTAAGAACTTCAAACTTGGTACTAGTATGTATCCCTATACGAAAATAAACTGATTAGATTTTGGGTTAAGGAGGTCAAAGGTCAGAGGTCACAGGTCAATTTACATGAAATTACATGAAATTCTTAGTTTTTAGCACCTTTACCTTGATATCTCAAGAACTGTGTGAGGTAAGAACTCCAAACTTGGTACTAGTATGTATCCCTATACGAAGATGAACTGATTACATTTTGGGGTAAAGGGGTCAAAGGTCAGAGGTCAGA
Source organism: Heliocidaris erythrogramma (assembly GCA_025617745.1). Taxonomy (NCBI): domain Eukaryota; kingdom Metazoa; phylum Echinodermata; class Echinoidea; order Camarodonta; family Echinometridae; genus Heliocidaris; species Heliocidaris erythrogramma. Next base: position 10,999,077 of record CM046869.1, read on the forward strand.
GGTCAGAGGTCAATTTACATGAAATTACATGGAATTACTGGCTTTTAGAACCGTTACCGCGATATATCAAGAACTGTTTGAGGTAAGAACTCCAAACTTGGTACTAGTATGTATCCCCATACGAAGATGAACTGATTAGATTTTGGGATAAGGAGGTCACAGAGGTCAATTTACATGAAATTACATGAAATTACTGGTTTTTAGCCTCGTTACTGCGATATCTCAAGAACTGTTTGAGGTAAGAACTTCAAACTTGGTACTAGTATGTATCCCCATACGAAGATGAACTGATTAGATTTTGGGGGTAAGTAGGTCAAAGGTCACAGGTTGCAGGTCTCAGCGGCCAATTTACATGATATTAATACAGTTTTTGGCTACATTTCCACGATATCTCAAGAACAACTGATTATATTGCTTTATAGTCAGAGGTCAATTAGTAATATAGGATTTTAGTGTTTTAAATCACAATTTCGCAATAACCATTTGATGAATGCGCATCAACTATATTATACTTGTAGGTGATCAGGAATTATCTGAATACAAGCGGAGGCATATTGAAGACGCAGTCGTATCTTTTGCTTGTTTCATTTTGCTTTTCCTATTCTGGCAGAAATACAATAATGATCTAAGTTCCTTTCTCACTAAATTTACAGGAGAAAGTGCTGAATGTAGTTTGGTCACCATAAAGGCTTGTTTCATGCAGTACAAGAACACGAGGAAGAACGAGGTACGAGAAGTGGAACTGGGGCCATCATCATTTCAGGTCATCACATTCCTGTTTCCCATCCTTAAAGAAAAACACTTACTAACGTGACTAGTATTGTTGAGTTCACATCCTTACCTACAGAGTAAGTACAATTTTATTTATAGTACAATACATGTAACAATGCATTTGTTTTCCCAGTGCATCAATTCATGGAAATTGGGGCTGGGTGTTCATTGCTGATTTTGTTTTAACAGGGAAATAAATTATACCCCGATCTTCTATTTACTAACATAATATTTGTCGTGCTCGGCACAACCATAGCATTTAATACATAAACACTAATCGTGCATACTTGTGTTACAGTCCCTTGCCATGTTAGGTGCTGTTTTCTCATCTTATAGATCTGTTCATTCAAGTAAATGTTTAGTAACTTTGATGTATGTGTTTTATGAATTGTGTCTCAAAAATGTTATACAACTGTACTAGTCACTTTGTAGCTATGATGTAATGATTGTTAGGAAGGCTATATCATTGTTTAATTCCTTTTTCATTTTGTAGGGCATGTACACATCTACGAGAGATGCTACCTGGTAGCTGATGCAAAAGGCAAAAAAGAACAAGAGGGTCGAAGGGAATGAACTTGAAGCCATTCATCATTCTCAAAAATCAGTGTCCCTCCAGTCCATCAGCTGCTAATATCAAAACTCCCTGTGTCACCACACCCTTCCTTGTACATGTATTTCGTAGTACACCAGTTTCCCTTGAATCCCCCCTCCCCCCTAAAAAAACAAAAACAAAAACAAAAACAAACTCAAATGATCTCACAATTGAGTGTGCAAGTGCGCACCAAAGCCATAAAAAAATGAAAATGACAGAATCCATTCATTTGAGTATTCTGAATAACAGTCTTACCCGGTTAGATCGTTATTTAGTCTGCAATTATAAGTAATTTCTTTAGTGGGGACTTTTAAACTAACTGTGGTTAATGTCGTTGAATATCAATTTACGCCCCCATAATCATTAGGCCACTGCAGATTTAATCTCGTGAGGTGCATCTTACCGACAAGCACCTCCCATGTATTTTGAGAGGGCGGGTTGTCAGAGCTAATTGTAGTTTGTTTGTTAGTTTGTTTTATTTTTTCACCATGCAACATAGTCATTTACAAATTACAAAATTCAGTGAGTTACATTGAAATATGCATAGCAGGAACAGTGCATATACAAAGAATGTTTCAAGCGCAACGTCCTATGGTATAATATAACTGATAATTATTTTGTTTATAGTGAACATGGCGTAAAATAGACATTGGGTGATTTCACCCTCGGTGTTAGTGTTTGGTGTTAGTGTCTATTTTGCCGCGAAATCGGTGTTTAATTTCATGCACAAATTCCCATTCACTAACACTATACCCCTAGGGATTAAGAAATACCGATTTCACGGTCGGTGTTGGTGTTGGTGTTTCTAGTTATGGGCAATTTTGCTGATTAGTCATGAGAAATAAAGACAGTAGGCATCATTCGAAGTGTAATGTCATAGGTGTTAAGAGGTATTATGTTCATATAGGCCTGACATTAGATCTAGGCGAGCGTTTGGTCTAATGTTCGATCTATATCGAGCACACGGAAAGGAACTACTTTTGCTTTTTAATGGGGCTAGAGGAGTGAATAAAATTCCTACCTAATTTTCTTTTTAAGATAGATTTAATAAAAATGACGTTAGATATTCCGTAGTTAAAGACCCAGAGAATCCACATCATTTACCAGGATGAGCTCTAAATCAACATTTACAATACAAAAGTCATGAAACTTCACGGCTAATCTGAGCCAATGCCTGAAATTTGGCTGTTTGCCCTGTACGCGCTACGCCGTCCGATCCGGCGTCTAGCTGCATTAGCTACTGCAGCATTTTCTGCTGCAAGTGAGAAACTCGAGAGAAATCATATCTAAACTTACTGTTCCTGTCAAGACTATCCATTTCTGTGAAGTTTCTTACCGCACTCTAGATCAAATAATTATTTCTTTTAGAATTGCCGGACTACTCGTGTAATTTAACAATATTCTAGACTAATAATTAAATAGTTTTAAACAATTTTTTTGGCAGTGGCTATTCTTACGACGAGTCGTAAGAATAATTTTCCGGCTATTCTTACGACATGCGCATACGCTCCATTTTCGTACTCTGCGCACCCTTCACTGGCCGGCTGTTGGCACGCACCCACCCCCATGCATACAACCCCCCACAGACATGACAGAAAACATGGCAATGGAGGAATCGACGGAGGATCGTGAGGACGTAGCGATGGAACTGCGCGAAGGAGCACAGTTTGAGTCCTTCAACGCAGGGGCGGATCCAGGATTTAGTAAAAGAGGGGGCACAAAAATGAAAGTTTGTGAAAAGGTAGACCCGTATTTTTTTGGTCTCGCCAGCTTCTCGAAAAGTCGCTCGGTGAGGGGGGGGGGGGGGGGGGGGGGGGGGGGGGGGGGTTTGGGGGGGGGTAGGGACCAAACAAAATTTTTCGCGAAACCTTCAAAAATCGCGTACTAAGGGGTTATGGGGTCCCTCCATAATTCCCTGACAAGCAAAAAAAAAAAAAAAAAAGGTCTTCACTCTAAAAGGGGGGGGGGGGCACAATCGCGAAAATGGGGGATCGTCTATGGTAAAAATTCATACTTCTCTTCCAAAAGGGGGGGGGGGCACGGGCCGGCTGTGCCCCCCCCCCTCCTGGATCCGCCACTGCTTCAACGCATTAAAAATCGCGATAGACAAATGGGAGAAGACACATTTTGTGAATCTCTACACAAGATGCTCAAGAACCATCCAGGCGGGCAAAAAAACGAGCTCCCAAAAGGGCCGTAAACACAAGCCAGGTATCAAGACAGGCACAAGGCCGAATCAAGTATGAAGTGAGCGCCTGACATTTTCATAAGACAAGAACTGGAAACTCAGAGAAGTCTGACCCCCCCCCATAGGCGGCGGAAGCAGGGGGGACGGGGGGGGGGGGACGCGTCCCCCCTAAGTTTTCCTTTGGGGGGGGGGGGGACAGTCCCCCTCTAAATGTTGGGTTGGTGGGGACATCCCCCCTTTCCCATATATATATATATATATATATATAACATTTTTATACCATGTTTGCGAGGTTAAGAAAATGCGCGCCCTCATTTGACCTCCCCAAGTGAGCGCGGTTGACTGTTATGATGTGCGCCTTTGACTGTGTAAATGCTTCTTTGAAATTATGTATGAGAATATGCCGCATGCGCGCCCTCATCGAGTCTTCCTCGCGCAAAGGACGGTGGATGATTGAGGCCTGCAAGGAGTCTAGATTTAGCCTTAGTACCTGGATATGGGCCCGATCAGAGGTATGTATACTATATGCGCCATGAAGTAGGCCTACCCTTGTAAACTGCAACGTTTTATTATTAAACTGTAACTTAACTCAAAGTCTTATTCTTAAGCAGGTGACGGCAAGAGTAACAGGTCTAGGAGTACTAGGACTAAGATTAAGAATAACATAATTGTTACATTGCCTCTACAATGTCAATGATATATAGTCATAGTGTATCTCGACACATGGGCTAATACTATAAAGCGTAGTATTACACATCGACGCGCCGGCGCGCCGCCAATGGCTAAGAATAGATTATGAGTCACAGGCCAGTAACTGGGGGGGGGGGGGGGGGGGGGGGGGGGTTGGCGAGCAGACGGGAGAGATAATGGAAATGGAAAATAACGTGATAAAATATCGGTCTTTCCGTCTATTTTAATACATTTTATTTGGATTTTGTCCCGTAACTTCCTAATCTGGCAAATATATAATTAATCAATGTCGTCTTTCACCATTCATTTTCGAATTTGTACATTATGCCATGTTGGAATCGATTTTTTTCAAAGCGTCATTCAAAGAATTATTCAAATTCGTTTGTAGTATCGTCCCCAAGCTGGCGAGCAGAAATCATAAGGCGAAAAAATTATCCAAAGTGACATGATAATAGTGAATTTTAGGTTAAATTTTTTTTTAATTTTCATACCAACTGGCTTAAATAGGGGAGGGGCGCACAAGGGGTCACGTGAAAGGGGGTGGAGAGGAAGGAAGGTGGAAATTACTGTGAGATAATACTGGTTTTCCGATCAATTTGAACACTTTTTTATTTGCTTTAATTTGTCCTGCAACTTAATAATAAGGCCAAGTCAACATACGTCTTTGACCATTCATTTTTGGAATTTATTTTTCATTTTGCTATCGATTTTGTCAAAGACTGAAAGACTTCAAAGAGTTATTCAAAATCGTCACCCGCTCATTGTAAGGTCTTGTCTATGTGACGAATTTGAATGACAATTTCTTGAAATCCACTTGCCATGCAAAGATGGATTTGATGATAAATTTTGCAGCGGATTGCCAGGTCGGATGAATTCGAATGAAATCTGACGAAAATGGAATGCAGATATGTTGACGTTGATTGACCATTGAAACTGTTGACTGACATTTTTAATTATTAAACTTTCTTAGACATCTGACATTTGGATGATTATTGATTCCTATCAGACTATAGGACGAAAATGAAGGGTATTGTGATCTTTGAGAAGTGTTAGATTGGACAGGAAATCCTGACAATACAAGGAGATAGATTGCTTAAAACACCATACAAAGATAACGTGGGAAGATAATTAAGCAGTGACAATTATGAGAAGACTCAAATGAAATCTGTGGTAATGGAATATAAAAGTGAAATATAGAAACCATACTCAGGCCCGTAACTAGGATTTGTGCGGGGGCGGGGGGTTCAACATTGGAAAAAGTGGACGTTTCTGAGGGAGCGAAGCGACCGAGTATGGGTGTCGGGTCAGGGGGTGTACCACTCCAAGAGTATGGGCATGAGCGTAGTCAGAATTATTTGACAGGGGTGGGTGAAATGTGAAGCCCGAACATATACTACCACTGTATAGGATTCAAAATATTACTGGAAAAGAGAGAGGGGTATTTAATGTGTCTGTTCACTTTTAAATGGACAATTTTCCCGCTCTCAAGTTGAATACTCCTGGCGGACCCGGTCTAGTCATTCAGGCCCTTAAATCATGGCCCTCTAATACAGCCTGTTCAACCGGAGTGCCATGGGAGTATTTTATAAAACATCGACTTCTTGGAAACTATAATCAGAAATAACAAGATGCCCCAATATAACACTTGGGGTGTTTTGGAAACATTTGGGAGATGGTAAAGTGCGTTTTCCGTCGCTCGCTTCGCTCATTCACAAAATTCTGAAACGAGTTTCAGGCAGCGAGAATATTTCCATAGTATGTTATTGTAATAAAAAAATGTCTATGAATATTCAATGTTATGACAATTTCGGGCACGTCTGCCTTATCGCCATGGCGCCCAGAAATTATGGTTACCTTACTTTCTATATTGAAATGTTATGAGCAACAACATATTAAAGTGCATTTTTCTTCGCTCGCTTCGCTCGCTCGCAAATCTTAGAAATGAAATAGTTTCAGGCAACGAGGTCCATGAATATTTATATAGGATGTTATTCCAATATTCAGGCACGTCGCTGCCCTATCGCCATGGAACCCGAATACTTGTTTGGTCCACTTTTTATATTGAAATATGCAATAGCAAAGTAAATTGCATTTCTCCTCGCTCGCTTCGCTCGCTCGCAAACCTTGTAAACGAGATGTTTCATGCAGCAAGGTCCATAATGAAATATTCAATGTTATGACAATTTCGGCACGTCACTGCCCTATCGCCATAGCGCCCAGATATTAGGGTTACCTTTCCATAAACGAACAACAGCAAAGTGCCCCCCCCCCCGTTCGCTTCACTTCCTAAAAACTTTAATATGAATGATGCCTGCATATGGCAGCTAGATGACGGGATATAGCTTTACATTTCACCTATTGGTGACTAATGCAATAAAAGTTTGCCATTTAAAAGTATATTTTTATTTTTCTCTCGCTCGCAGTATTGGGAATCCTACACACAGAGAAATTTTTACAAAAATTATGTAAAAAATTATGTTAAATAGGAACTCCATAACTTTTTTGTAAAATTTACTTAACAAAATGTTTTACAAAACATCCTTTATAAATAAAAAAAAAATTATGTAAAAAATTATGTTAAATAGGAACTCCATAACTTTTTTGTAAAATTTACTTAACATTCGACGATAATTATGTAAAATGTCATGTTAAATATAGGTACTTAAAATTCATGTGTAAATTTTACCTAACAAACAATTCCACACATGTATTATGTTGGGCAAATTCAGTTGCCCACCCAATTCAGTTTCCTTTTCCTCCAACCTAGGTAAAAAAAAATTAAACCTGCTTGTTATGTCTTTCTGGATCTTAACTTATCAATCCTAACCTATCCTACTTTAAGCTATCCTATCCTATATCTTAACCTATCCTATCCTAGTTGGTACATGTGGGACGGACCGTGTGTGTGTGTGTGTGTAATTGGGTTTTTACAGACGTGTATCAATCAGATATGATTATTTACGTCTGGGACCGACCTTTAACGTCACCATCCGAAAGACGTGACTCAGTCACCCCATGGAAGAACAGAGCTGTTTTGTAAACAGCTCTGAAATGGGCTATTCAACCGTATTTCATTCGTGTAATATGTAAGCCTCTAATTATGTACAGATTTTGTATTTATTTTTATGATTTCGGAAATAAAAACAAACAAACAAACAAACAGTCTCGAACCTGGGTCCGCTGAATCAGTTTATAACTTCCACTGGTAGCTGGATTACAGGCGCACGCCACAACGCCCGAAAGACGTGACTCAGTTATATACAGTATTAAATACCCCTTATAATTTTTTTATGCATTTGGTGACAGTTATTAAAATCGGGCCACCCCAAACCATACGCTACTGAAAATTCATGAATATTCATATAAGTGTTTTCCCCAATATTGAGGGAAAAATACGAAAATGCAATTTTTTACAAAACCGTTTGCAAAACATTTTACTTAATGGCGACAAATTACATTGTGCATGTAAAATAAACTTAACGAAATATCTTACAGCGTAATTTTGCAAGATTTGTTCAGTCAGTTTTACATAACTGTGTATCAAAATCATGTTAATGTCAACTGACATTCGTAAAATGTATTTTATACACAATAGTTTACAAAACATTTCACTTAATGATGACTTATAACATCTGCATGATAAAATTCCCTTTAAAAAAATACTTGTACCTAACACATTTTACATAATAGGCATTTCTTTTGCAAAATGAATTTTACTTAAAGGGCGAGTCAATTAGAATTACATTTCATGATAATATCAAAGTATTGTGACAATATTGCTAGAAATCGCATATACTTTTTATTAAAAAGATCTGTGTACTTCTCTAAGCTTCGTTGAAATTGCCTAAATCGCACGTTTATCAGCTAGTCTGTCACGCCCCTCGAAAAATAGGGCCCAGTCACGTGCCTTGTCAGGTGACCTGTGACGTACCATCGGGAACATCTAGCTAGCGGACGACGCTTGTCTGTGGATATCCAGTGCAGGGAATTTTGGATAGGCATGATAGGAGTGCATATCTCAAGAAAATGACGAGGAGATGTGTTGTTGCTGGGTGCAGCAAAGGCACCAGCGATGGTGTCAGTCTGCACACCTTTCCTAAAGATGATGCAACTCGAAAAATTTGGATTTCAAGGATCAAGCTGACGCGAGCTAGCTCAGTGGGATGGCCCTTCCGCTCACAGTACTGTTTGCAGTGACCACTTCAGGGAGGAGGACTTCGATAGTCAGGCCCTCAGGCCAGGGGCTGTATGACCAGCTAGGATTTGCGCCCAAGAATAAAATGCTGCGGCCGACAGCTATCCCTGTCATCAGACTGGGAACTGAGGGCTGTGGAACTGGAAGCCAAACACAGGGAGCTGTGTTCTGCAGTTCTGAAGCTGGAGTCACTGTAGAAAAAGAGGGTAGGTCTACCGTACCGTACCGTAGAGCCCTGTTTTTGGATGTGGGTGTGCCGCTGCCAATCTCAAAACAGGGGGCTAAGGAGCTAAATGGTTAATTGAGGAAGCTCATTTTTGAGGGTCTAAGGAGCGAACGGGCTCATGGGCAGAGCTAATTTTAGCTGCTCGCTATCTCACTACTCTGGTACACATACGGTGCATGAGCTGAGTCAGCGGTCGCAGCGCTGTTTTTAACGCTGTACATGCCGCGCCACTGCACTGGCTCGATGTCGCATGCAGATTGATCTCGCTGAGCCGCCGCTAGCACTAGTAATACCGCGTTCAGTTAGGGGGCACTAGGCCGCCCAGCTCCCCGCTGCGCTGGCCTGGGAGGCTAGGGAGCGACCGTTCCCGGACAATGGGCTGTGCGCATTGTTTTCTCATATTCTAGGGAGCGAGTCGGAAGCCAATCGAGGTGCGGTTAGTGAAAATCTGAAAATCGCATATCATGGGAGCGACCCGAGAAGGTTGAAAATGGGGAAAGTCACAGCGGCACATACATGTGTGACATATAATATATGTGAGTGCCCCCCCCCCCCCCCCCCCCGGAAGCAGCTAGCTTGCAGCACACGATTTTGCTGTAATTGTTGTAATATATTTAGACTTTCATCCAGTCTTTCAGTGTACTTGGTTGTTATCATAAACACGCACACAAAGATTCGCAAGGTACGGTCAGCAGTAAAGCGACTGTCCACACGTCTACTTGTCTGTAAAATATTACGTTTTTCCAAAACATAAACCTAATCCAAAAGAGGAATTATCATGGGTAAAGTGTTTGAAAAAATGCCAGACTTGTCATTTGACCTCTACTAAAATGTCTAAACAACCTATTCAAATCCTTTTGGGGGACTTAAAGATTGTCGAAATTGTATAAATAGTGATATGAAAATGGATAAATTATCATTCATTTACATTGCCAACATATTAGTCAAACTTAGTGGCTTCGCGGGGACTTCCCGATGCTACGTCAAATCGCTCTAGCCAATCAGCTGTCAATTTTTGGGGGCGTTCCCAAATTAGTGAGTTTTTTGACCAATTTCTTGTTACTGGGCAATTTTTTTTTCTGTAAAAATGTCAGAATTGTGTCATTGGACCTATGTACTACATTTTTAGCCCCAATGTTGATTCTAATTGACTCGCCCTTAAATAGTGCTAAGTAAATGTTACATAAAATTTTACATTTTGCATGACACATTATATGCGAAATGTAATTCATTACAAATATTCATTAGTAAAATACTACATAAAAACATTCATTTGAGACAATTTTACATATATTAAGTAAAAATTTTACAAAAGGAAGTTTACATAATGAAATATTAAGTAAATATTTCTCGGTGTGTACACATGTGGTATTATATGTTCGAGCTTCACATTTGACCCACCCCCTGTCAAATAATTCTGACTATACGCTCATGCCCACACCCTTGTAGGGGCACACCCCCTGACCCGACACCCCTACTCGGTCGATTCGCTCCCTCAGAAAGGTCCACTTTTTCCAATGTTGAACCCCCCGCAAAAATCCTAGTTACGGGCCTGAGTCAGAGTTTTGATCATTTTTGAAGTCTCGTGGTAGGTTAATCGTGTAAGCCAAATTAGACAAGTGACCTAGAAAATCAAACCAGGACATGTGTACTGTTAGATCAGCTGATTACTATAGACTAGTCTAGTCTAAATATTTTCCTGGTCTCGGGGGGCGGGACATCCACAGTCAGGTATATATGTCTATACAACATGCGACACGTGCGTCCGATACATTTTCAATAGGTTTCGTAATGCGGATGCGGGGTACATTTCTGAGGGGGGAGGGGTGCGCCCAGAATGACTTTCTTTCAAATCACAATCATGCACCCCTAGATTGCAGGAAAATTTCTCTTTTTGTTCAAATCGTCATAGAAGTAACAAATTTACGTATTCTTCGAATATTACACGGAACTCGCAAACAATTTGAAAATATTGTTTTATCCAATTTTCTCTTTTTAAAAACAAAAACCAACAAACATGTAGAAAAAACAGGAAACTTTACTGATTGTTATTTTGGTCTGGGTCATACTGGGTGTAATGATTCGCGAGGGGATAATTTCGCGATTTTGATAATGTTGATATTACTATAAAACAGAAGTGGAAGTTTTAATTCGCTTGGGTTTGACTCGCGAAATTCGCGAAAATAAAACCATTGCAAAATTTCAGCTCTTTAAGCAAACCCAAATATCACTGATAAATATTATCACAGAGTGGAGGCGGGAAGACTGCGGGAACATTGCAAGTTCGGAAAGTGTATATAGGCGGGGTGCACTTTTTCAACGCGTTTGATTCTCTTCATGAGCAGAATCAATATTTCATACAGCCCAAGTCCAACGAAAAATATATAGTGGGAGAATTAGGCCTTCTATACCTGACGACTTCCCCACCCCCCCCCCCCCAAAAAAAACCAATACAAAACAAAAACGGGTCCTTTTGCAGGGTGGCGCCTCGTCCGAAATTCGGGGGCTAATATTTTAAATTGTCAATTAGGGGGCCTTATCCGTCATAATGGGGAACAAAGAGATGCACATTTGGCCTTGCGTGCATTGGCCTGCAAAGCTAATAATGAAAAATACACCTATATTCGCATTTTTCAGACGCAGATGTGGTATACACCGTACGCGTGATGGTTACTGGTTAGTCCCCCCGATGGCATAGTGCAATGTGACTGTGTGATACATGTAAACCCAGTCCATTTTATTAAGCTCACCGTCTAACTTCTGATTTATTTCTCGGAATTATATCACAGTAAACTTAACATTATGATATACCGTGATTCCGTGAATGGTGTAACTCTAAACTATTTTATTATTGAAGGAAGGGAAAAAATACATTAACGAGCGCCTTGGGAACCTGATGATTATTAGACGCTAAATAAATCGAAACAATAATATTTCTGATTATTATTATAATAATAATAATAATAATAATAATAAGTATTATTATTATTATTATTATTATCATTATTATCATTATCATTATTATCATTTTCATTATTATTGTCATTATTACTATCATTAATTATTATTATTATTATTATTAATATTATTATTATTATTATTATTATTATTATTATTATTATTATTGCTCTACTTATTTTACTGAATTATCCGCAATTTCAATTAAGTATTTTAAGTGTTAAAATATGGTCTGGCGTCCCCCCCCCCTAAATTTTGGTGCTTCCGCCGCCAATGTATGTGCTGACCAAGCTGCACTGGGGGTTTTCGGATTAGTCCATTATGTTATATAATTAAGGAATCTTCTTGAAGGAAGTTATTTTCAAGTTCTCTTTATGATTTTATGAACATAGAAATTTCCAGAATAGAAATCATTATTCATATGTGAAAAGTGAATGTACTCTGTAACAGTGAATGAATACACATCCAGTAGAGGAAGAACATTCTAGATCATTACATTATGTGTGATGTACTGTAGGATAGGAACAATGTAATTTCATGTTGTAACGTGTTGACTATCCTGACCTGTGAATGAACTTCTTAGTAAGAGTGTAACATTGCAATGAGTCTATAATAGATCATGGGAATCCCCTTTCTTTTGTTTGTTACAACTAGAACTAAATGTATGTAGAACTTACAAGGGAGTTCAAATCCTTCATCAATGTGGTGGTAGAAGGTAGAAAATTCTAGTTAAGCCTTAGTCACAACTGCCCGTACGGGCTTGTACGGGTGGTTTACGGGTGGTTTACGGGCAGAAATTTGGGAAAACGCAAGGGGGACGCAGGTTGTTCGTACGGAATTTCGAGTTCGCAGACAGCACGCTAAAGCCGTAGGCCGAAAATGTGTATGCACATTATTTTCTGCGTTCTCGCTACGACAGGCAGCCCGTGGACAAGATGTTGTGACTAAGGCTTTAAGGGTTGAGATTGTATATAAGCTGGGATCTTGCACAGATATTTCAGAATTTATACCCTGACTAACATCGTGTAGCATTTATTTCATAAGTTCTCAGTTAACACCATCTGACATTGATCAACCTGTGGAGATCGTCTTTGACCTCATCTTGGACTTTGTCTTGGGCATCTTCCTTGACATAGTGTTCGACATTGTTATCGACATCATTATCGACATCGTAACTGACATCGTCGACATAGATGATTTCTTGAATTACCTTGGACATTCTTCGGCTGGATCTTCTGGAATCTTATTTTACCAATTGGACAACATAACATTTAGATTTTCTATTCGGGATTATTATTGTGAATTAGCAGTCAACTTACTCTATACATCCTGGAATGGAATTCAGGTAATATGATTGACAGATCTGGATTCACAGTAGAAAAGTCTATTAAATGAAGTTCCTTTGTAATTCCATAAAAGGGGACCTTTAAGCCCGGCGCACACTATACGATCCGATTGAGACGCGATTTTCTAAAAAAAAATGCACTATGCATTAAATGTGAAAGTTTAATAAAGTGAAATTATCTCATTTGAAGTTCGGAATAATGATACGAATACTAATATCGAAATTTTGGTTAACTGCAATTCTTCTGGTTAGAGTAAAGGCCAAATCGGCTTCAAATCTTAATAGTCGATCGCAAGATTGGTATGACGTCACCACGATTTGGAATTGAATTCGCTTTTATTCCTACCAGGGGGCTCGCAGAAGCCCGAAATTTCGATTTTAGTATTCATACTACTATTCGGAACTTTGATCACGAAGATTTTACATGTTTGGAGGTTCATATCAAATGTTATAACAACTTTTCCAAAAATCGCATCGTAGTCAGATCGTTCAGTGTGCGCCGGGCTTTAATGGTTTTCATGATCACGCTTAGATTGCGTTCGCTTATGATAAACAACATCTTTGTTATCATTTGTATAATCTTGCATTTTAATTTTTTATCCCTGAAGAAGGGGGGGGGGGGGGTCCTCGAAAATTTGGAACTTATAAATTTCAGTTCTCTGCTCTCTTTCTCTCTCTCTCTCTCTCTCTCTCTATATATATATACACACACCACACCCACACAGACACAAGCATATTAGTTATTGCTATGTAAGAAATGCCTCTGGTAAGCTTTATGAATGAAATTTGATTATATTTGTAAACTGTTCCATTGGTTTTCACAACTTTGAGGTTGACTTCATATTTCACGCACTCGAGGAGTCTCCTTTACAAAAACTAAATTTAGTGTTCAGATTAAAATCGAAACAAAAAATGAGTAAAGAAATACTGGGAGGCAGAACTTGTCAAAATGTATCTCTAAACTATTAAATAATATGTCTATACTATTTTCAGATTCAGAAAGCTTATATTTTTTAATAATTAAATATAATGACATACTTTATTTTTGATTTATTTATTTATTTATTTTTTAATTTTTTTTATTTATTTTTTATTTTTTTTTTATTTATTTATTTTTTATTTTTTTTTTTTATTTTTGTGGGGGACGCTTTTCAATAAAATGTTCACAGTTAACAGTGGACTTGATTATTAAAAAAAATCAGTTCTGCAGCGTGTTATTCCTCTTTCATTCGAGGGAAAATACCCGACTATGAAACGAGTTAGCTACTTGTTCACTTATGAATAAAATAGATTACATTAAGCTCAAATGCTTCACAGTATTCAATAGATTGACTGCGAGTTAAAATTGACGGCGAGTTAAAATTACGCAAAAATCAATTTGTATCATGAGAGAGAATACAACCCCAACCCAAACCCCTCCGAAAAATCCCTAAACCAATCCATATATTTCCTACCTGGATGTGCGCAATACAAGTTCGTTTTGTCTCTCGCTTCTTCAGGCGTTCTGACGTCATATTCAGGGTGATCACGTGGTAGATACTTGGGAACCAACTTGACTAATTCCCCAGTATGTTCAGAGACACTATAGGGGCAGATATCCAGCGGTATTAAAGGGCATGTTCCATCACCGAGAATACCTTTTTAAAATCATTTTATATAAAGATAATAAATTTTAATAAGCATCTGTGCCTTATCGTGGGTTGCTAACATGTAACTTTTGTGTTTTTTCAACAATTTATTTTTGTAATAAACAATAAGAGAGCACATCTTTTTAAGAAATGAAGAAATGAAAGCTGATTGAGAAAAAAACAATGTTAAAGAAGTTTATTGGATACTTTGATATATTAGGCTAGGAGCCTGTCCGGGAATAGTCACCCCATTTTACATGTGAGATTTGAACCTTTAAAGTTACTTAGATCATCCATGTCATTCACAAACAGCTTGTCAGCTCGGACGAAGCCGCCTAGGTTGGCCCCCAAAGCCTTAAAGAGCTTAAAACCCATACTAACATAATTATGCGCCAAACTTTTTCAGAAAGAAGGTGCATGACTATACATTACCAAAAACACAAAAACTGAGAAAATTTTCCGTCGGGATGGGTTGTCACACGGCCCCTAAAAATTGGGAAAATTTTTTTCCCCTTAAGGCCCACGGACCAATTTTTTTCAGAAGGAAGAGGTATGGGTGTACATTACAAAATATACTTTCCATCGGGGAGTGGGTGTTAAACGCCCCTGAAAAAACAGCGCAGTGACCCTAAACCAAGCTCTGCTGCCCAAAGTGCTCTTGATGTAGAGAAAACCCATTTTTTTGCCTTACAACCTTAATAACTCCAAAATGTGTCATTCAATTCAGATCAAATTACATAGTACATTCTTGAGTATAGTAACTTTCTTGGGTGCAATTTGGTGTCAAATGATCATTTCAATAATAAGTTATTAAATTAGGAAAAAATTAGGAAAAATATTTCTCAAAAGTAGTCAAATGGTATTGTCAGGATTAAGTTTCCCCCTTCCCGCGCGAAGCGCGAAATCTCTGACGATTTAGCAAATTTAAGAGAGAGATAAGCGGCTCGTAACGAACAATTTTTTTAAAGCGGAAACCCTGATAGCAGAAAGTGGTAAAAATTACGTGATATTTACGTCGTAGTTTTCGTCTTTTTTACGTCCTGTAATTACGTCAATAAGACGACAACTTGCACCAACGCAAGACGTCAAGAGGACGTCTTATTTTGACGTCATCTGTACACTGCAAAAACTGAAGTGCTGAGCACTTTTTGAGGGCATGCATAGGGACTGCACTCAGAGTGCTATTGAATGCACACAGCGTGCTATTTCAGCACTTTCACGGGAGCTGGACCGGCTCCTTAAACTGCTAAACATTCATAAAAAAAAATGATTTGGGCGAGCTTCGAACCAGGGTCCGCTGATCGAGAATTGCTGGCATTACCGCTAGACTAACTCACATTGTACGATTTAGAGCAGATCATATTGTCACATAGTGAATTTACGACACCACATAGTTCATGTTATCTACTTGACTCCCATGACTAAACTGGATTGCAAGAAGCATTCGTTAGTCCATCGGTAACGTCAGCGCCTCTCAATCAGCGGAACCTGGTTCGAGGCTTGCCACGGTCACATATTTTTTTTTGCTTGTAAATTAGCACACTACAAGTGCTATAAACAGCATTTCAGGTGCAGTCACTATACATGCCCCTAAAAGTAGCACTTTAGTTTTTACAATATACAAGACGTAGGGATGACGTCAAAATAAGACGTCCTCTTGACGTCTTGCGTTGGTGCAAGTTGTCGTCTTATTGACGTAATTTCAGGACGTAAAAAAGACGAAAACCGCGACGTAAATATCACGACATTTTTAACACTTTCTGCTATCAGGGAAGAGGAATGAAGACGTAGAGATGACGTCAAAATAAGACGTCCTCTTGACGTCTTGCGTTGGTGCAAGTTGTCGTCTTATTGACGTAATTACAGGACGTAAAAAAGACGAAAACCACGACGTAAATATCACGACATTTTTAACACTTTCTGCTATCAGGGAAGAGGAATGAAGACGTAGAGATGACGTCAAAATAAGACGTCCTCTTGACGTCTTGCATTGGTGCAAGTTGTCGTCTTATTGACGTAATTACAGGACGTAAAAAGACGAAAACCACGACGTAAATATCACGTCATTTTTTAACACTTTCTGCTATCAGGGAAGTTATAGTTCGACGCCCGGACTGCTTTTCAATTACTTGGACGCAACATTGCACTGTATGTAACAGGGATGGGTGCAGGGAGGGGAGTTTCACCCTTCCCGCGCGAAGCGCAAAAGCTCTAACGTTTTAGCAAATTTGAGAGAAAGATAACGGCTTGTAGCAAACAATTTTTTAGGCGGAAAGTAAGTTCGACGCCCTGGCTGCTTTTCAGTTATTTGGACGCAATACTGCACTGTATGTAACAGGGGTGGGTGCAGGGAGGGGGAGTTTCTTCCTTCTCGCGCAAAGCGACGTTTTAGCAAATTTGAGAGAAAGATAAACGGCTCGTAGCAAACAATTTTTTAGGCGGAAAGTTATAGTTCGACGCCCTTACTGCTTTCCAGTTATTGGGACGTAATACTGCACTGTATGTAACAGGGGTAGGTGCAGGGAGTGGGAGTTGCCCCCCTCCCGCGCGAAGGGCGAAAGCTCTGACGTTTTAGTAAATTTATGAGAAAGATAAACGGCTCGTAGCAAACAATTTTTTAGGCGGAAAGTTATAGTTCGACGCCCTTACTGCTTTGCAGTTATTGGGACGTAATACTGCACTGTATGTAACAGGGGTAGGTGCAGGGAGTGGGAGTTGCCCCCCTCCCGCGCGAAGGGCGAAAGCTCTGACGTTTTAGTAAATTTATGAGAAAGATAAACGGCTCGTAGCAAACAATTTTTTAGGCAGAAAGTTACAGTTCGACGCCCGGACTGCTTTTCAGTTTTTTTGACATAACATTTCACTGTATGTAACAGGGGTAGGTGCAGGGAGAGAAGAGTTATTTGCCCCCTTCCCGCGCCTTTTTAGGCCTTTTCTCTCTCTTCCCCCGCTTTTTCGCTCCCACTTTTTTTTTTTTTTTTTTTTTGGGGGGGGGGGGGGGGTTTGCGGTCATCGGTTTGCGGTTCATCAGTCAAATTCATACTACGTGCATTCAATTGAGAAGAATTTAAGCATTTACAAGCATTTAAGCATTTAAGCATTCAAATTAATATTTCATGCATTCGTATTAGTACTATTATCAATCCAGTTTAGACTAATTTCATTATATTTCATATATTGGTTTCGAATTGCATATGAGCTTTTATGTATTCTTTTATTCATGTAAGCTTCTTTTAATGAATTCATGTTTATCTCATCTTTATATTTTACCATTTTTAAATAACATTATTGACTTACTTTTCTCTAATTTATGATCTAACAGATTTACACAATAATTATTGTTCATACTTTCAAGTGAAGATCTATTTCATAATGTTATATTGTTAAATGCATGTAAGTGGGTGTAATAACTAATAAAATTATTTAAGAAAATTATTTCTTTCATAAAAGTATCTGTGTTTTTCATTGGGGAGGGTTGGGGTATTGAGTTTAAGTCCATGATTTTGAAAGTTAATGTCACGTCATTCAGCCGTCTATTTCCACGCGATCCAGGCATCTCGGAATATACGTTTGGGTGTGACGATACCAGCGCATGCACTTGTGTGGGGTGATGGCGTCGATGTTGCGTCTTGCCACTTGCTGCACAAGATGGGTTCTCCATTCTCCCATCGTCATCCCCTCTTCTTCTGCAGCTGCCCTGTCACCCACTCTCTGCAGAATGGGGGAGTAGGGAGGTAAGCGCTTTAGACTGATGCGAGGGTCGGCGTCAACTGGTAGCTGGGCACGAATATGCGGTCTCGCGTTGTCAAAGACCAAGAAAATTGGCTCATCTGCTGGAAAGAGGTCGGCACATTCGATAGCGGTTGCAGCCAAAAAGTCTTCGAAAGAGGCTCTGGTCACCGTCTCATTCGAAATTGTGTGGTGAACGAGGCCAATCCCTGCCGAAACCGCGAAAGTAATGTTACAGTTCTTGCCGCGTTGACGATTGACTATTCGGCGAACTGGGATTCCTCGAGGTGCCCTCCCAAAAGATCTTCTAGTCCAAATGTTGTAACCGCATTCGTCAATGAACACACAGTGGCCAACTACTCCCTCCGCCATGAACCACTGGGCGTATTGTACCCGCGATTCCAGGGTTTGGGGGCATTTCTTCCGTCTGGCAAGTCTTCTGCCAGTTTCAAGGAAATCAGCATGCCGTCAAGTGCCCTTGAAATCGAGGAAACCGAGACAGCTGGCTTCTGGGGCATTGATGCCTCCAAGTCCCTCTTCATTTGTTGAAGGGTGGCGAGGGGGTTAACGTCAACTATGTCATGTATGTGTTGCAGTCGCGTTCGCATATCGTCGTCCAGCTTAACGTGGTTGGCCCCTCCTCGCGGCAACTTATGGCGCCTTCCTGACCGCAGATAGGTGGGCACTATGGATCTTGCGGTGCTCTTTTTAATTCCTAGGGTGTCTGCAAGTTCAAGATAGCCTATGTGCTCCCCTTCAAATGCATCTATAAGCCTCTCTCTATCTTCGTTCGATATGCGTCTATATCTAACCCGTGGTTCCATGATAGAGATAGACAGCGGAGAGCAATCAACTGAGAGTGCGTCTCAAATGGAAGCGTAATTTGGAGTGGTGTAGACTTTACTTGAATATACAAACTATAGGGCCTATGGAATGGAACTGAGTAATGAAAAGGAAGCTTAACCACGCACTACAAAACATTTTTTTCAAAGTAATTAATCGTTTAAATACCTTAAACATGCTAAATTGAATTGGCTTATTACGAATTCGAATGCCCACGTGCGAATTTGAATGCTGGGAGAGACGCGCTTTCCGGCATGGTGGCGAATTTGAATGCTCCCAACAATGCCCAACCGACTTGTTATTTTGAATGAGAAAAGTGTTAAATTGTTTGATCTAAGTGCAAATTTGAATGACCGAAATACCAAGTTGAATGATGAATTTTACAACGCAGATTTCTTTTCGCTAATTTGAATGACTCTCAGCCTATATCAAACTGAATGAAAAAAGTCCGAAATTGACCGCAAAAACCTATAATATTGGATATTTATATAGCGCTCATATCCACCATGAATGGTGCTCAAGGCGCTCCAATATTACCCCGGCTCTAGCAAGGCTACCGATTTCGGTGCTCACAGCATTCAAGGAATTAATTCCTGCCGGTACCCATTTAACACCTGGATGGAGAGTGGAAAATGTAGATTAATGTCTTGCCCAAGAACAGTAGTGCCGCGCCGGGGTTCGAACCCACGACCTTCCCATCTCCAGTCAAGTGTTTAAACCACTCGACTACGACACCTCTACTCAAGAAAGTCAAGTCAACATAGAACATTAAAGAGCAACACACAGTACCAGACATTCACAATATTGATTGAACTCTAGTAAATAACTCTCAGTAACTTACCCTTAATCTGCTGGTTGAGTATGAAGAAAGTGATTGTGAGCTTCAGATACTGTTTAAAAGAGTGAAAGTTAAAGATACTTCGTGTAAAGAAGAAAACAGACCAAGATGTTGTAATATAGATATTCGGATATTGATACATTACTTTGCTTATGGTTATGGTTAGGTTTTCAAATAGAATCTAGTTGAGGATTTGTATTTGTGGACATTGTGGCAGATTAGCCTTGTGCTAAAAAAGTTATCCAATAAACCATACTACTATAGGCTTAGGGTTAGGCATATTGTTGGGTCCTGGGTTGGGGATTCGGTACGGTAAGGAATTTACCGCACATTCATTAAAAAAAAAAAAACAGACGTCGGTACTAAATAAAACACACATGTAGCAAACAAAATTTGGTCCGAAGTTTTCACTATGGTTGAATCAATCCTCTTCATATGATATTTTCTTCAAAATAGGAATACAAAGAATGAGAAAGAATGAGAAAGCTTAGAAATAGTTTTTCACATATAAGCCTACCAGAACTCAACCTTCTCTTGAAAATGGTTCATCATTTAATATCCCAATATCAGTGACTTATCATGATTCCAATCAAGTGCGGCGATATCTCGTCACTGCCGGGGGTCGGGGGGGGGGGGGGGGGATGGGCGCGACCATCCTTTACCATTTGGTTGCTGTAAAAAATTCCGGGGGGGACGCGTTCCCCCAGTGTCGCCGCCTGTGCTTCCAATACATTTATATCTGTTATTGCTAAAGATAAATTTAGTGAGTGATATGAAAACATAATATATAGATTTCCGGCTAATTTCGCAACTTAGCCAGTCAATTTAATTTAAAACGATTTTTGCCATGCCTTGCATTTCGGCAGTTCAAATTCAGGATCTGTGCATTCGAATTCATCTCTGAAGCATTCAAATTTGCATTTCAGGCAGTCAAATTAACACTTTTTTCATTCAGATTCAAAGGTCACGCACATATTTCATAAAGCTTTCATTCAATTTACACTATGAACACGATGACAAAGAGAGCGGACAATTTATGCAGCTCCTCATTGTACCCTCCACAATAGCTCTAGTAGACAAAAGGACATCCCTTCACTGCTATTATGTGACACCTGTTCTACATATTTTTACAGGATAGCAATGAATGGATGTTCTTTTGTTAACCAGTGCAATTGTGGAGGGTACAATGAGGAGCTGCATAAATTGTCCGCTTCTTTGTTCGTCATGTTCATAGTGTTAGCATCGCATGGTCACGTGATCACGCAACAAACTTATTCCTGCATTCAGATTCATGTTGGAGTATCCAATTTAGCGTGTTGGCATTCAATTCAAAAATTTCTCCCAACACTTTGTGATATTTCCCTATTGTGTTGTAGCATGTGTTTGATATGATATTTGCCATTGAAGATAGGGCCTATATGTTTTTGGTTAAGGAGAATTCTAAAGATCCCATCGTTTGAGCGAATAAAGGTCTATTCATTTTTTTGTCACGTGGTCGTGGATGTATAACATGAAACAACTGTAGGTCGCGAGAGAGACCTTGCAAATATAATTATTTACTTTGTAATTGAGGACACACTAAATGTCAGAAGACATTTTAGAAGCCAAGGAGACAAACGAAAGCTCTTATACCGCTATTTCAAGCAGGAGATGTCAAATGAAATGTAACATCATCTTCTAAGTAAATATAAAGAAGGGTTTCAAAAGTTACCCTATAATTACCTATAGTTAGATGAAAAAAAGAACCCGAAAGAAGGGCTGGTTTTCTGACATTGGGTTGTCTACTCCTTCCTCGGGGGAGATTGTCGCCTATGCTAGGTGCATGCATTTTTTCGTTCAATGTATATATATATATATATATAATTTGTTATACATAATTTGTATTAACGCTCGCTGCACATGCAGTTTGAGCACTGTCTTAGATTGCGTGGAGGGTCCCTATGTGAGACGTTCACTATTTGCGTTATATGCATTGCTCACTGCTCGCAGTTTGAGCACTCTGGTGACTCCACTATGCAATTCTTCCCCACAATGTGTAACCGCACAACAGGGGTCCCAAGTCCTTGTGTTGCCATAAAGCCATTATGGTAATAGCCGGGAGGGCGCATTGTTATACATAATTTGTATTAACGCTCGCTGCACATGCAGTTTGAACACTGGATCAGATTGCGTGGAGAGTCCCTATGTGAGACGTTCACTATTTGCGTTATATGCATTGCTCACTGCTCGCAGTTTGAGCACTCTGGTGACTCCACTATGCAATTCTTCCCCACAATGTGTAACCGCACAACAAGGGTCCCAAGTCCTTGTGTTGCCATAAAGCCATTATGGTAATAGCCGGGAGGGCGCATTGTTATACATAATTTGTATATATATATATATATATATATACAGTGCGTCCCAATAAAAAGTAAACCGGAGTTGTCAGTTATTTTCCCAGTAAAATAGAACAATTCATGTCATATAATTATATCATCATAAAGTTTAGCTCTTCCTCTTTCTTTTGACACCTAATATGAGACTTAAAGTTCATGCATGATGAGCAAGAAGAGTTTAAAATTTGAATGTCAAAAGCAACTTGCACAGAATAAGTGGTCAAGATTGGAAAGGATGCAGCAACGTTGGTTAACAAAGGGGGGGGGGCTCTTTAGCAATTCTTTGGTGTTCTTTTTTTATGTTTCTTACACCAAATTTCTCAATGAGAATGGATACCGTTTTAAACACAAGCTTTTCACTTGCTTGCCTGACCATGCAGCTAACAACACAGCAAAGAGTTTTCCTAGTAACCGAATGGAACCGCACTGGAAGCCATCAGGAAGTTGCCCAAGCTTTCTGTCGTCGGTTTCCTGATCGGAATGTTTCGTCAAAGTCAACGATCTGGAAGAACGTGCGAAAATACCAGAATGAAGGTACAAGTTTGAACCTCAACAAAGGCCGATCTGGGAGGCCAAGGTCAGTCCGAACAGAGGATAACATTGCCGCAGTTCAGAAGGAAGTAGCTGCAAATCCCCATGTCTCGACGAGAAGAAACGGACTTGGCATGTCAAGGTCTTCCTACAACAGGATCATCCGACTGGACGTGCAATGGTATCCTTACAGGATACCAACTACTAGAAGCAGACATGCCCAGACTCCGATATTCCCAGTGGAAACCCTCATCATTGGAGATGAAGCGTCCTTCTTCATGAACGGCAAGGTCAATAACCACAACGTCCGGCAGTATGCTCCAATCCACAACCCACCACCGTTCCACTACGATGTCAACATCAGTCGCGAGAAGGTTTCCGTCTGTGTAGGACTCTGAGGTAATGGATCGTTGATCGGACCCTTCTTCTTCAACGGAAATCTCGATGGAGAACGCTACCTACATCTTATCAACGAAGACATCGTTCGTGAACTTGATCAACACTTCGTTCGCCAGCCTGATGGGAGCTTCGAAAGAGTCTGGTGGGTACAAGATGGCGCACCGCCTCATCGAAGATTAGTCGTCAGGGAGAGACTGCAGGAACTCTTCATCAACAGAGTCATCGCGTTTAAATCATGATGTCGAATGGCCTCCCAGGTCACCAGATCTCACCCCGTGTGACTTCTTTCTTTGGGGCTTTCTGAAGAGCAGGGTCTACACCTCCCCACCACGATACACTAATGACCTGCGTAACAGGGTCGTGAGAGAGTGTGAGGCACTGCGGCACCAAGAACCCGTCATTCGCCAGGTAGTAGGAGCCATGAGGGGCAGAGCACAGGTGTGCGTGGACAGGCATGGTGGACATGTTGAGGGACGTTGGGGATAGAGTTACACGGTTACAAGATTTATGAGTTGCTCTTGTAAAGGATGAAATAAAAAGAAATAAAACTTAGTTTCATCGTTTGTTTGTGTGTCGTTATTCGGTGTCATAATTAGGCGTCACAATTCTTTTAAGTGCAAAACAAGAGAAGACAGCAAGAAAGCAAGTTGAGATATGCAAGAGATTGAAAAGATTGAGAATGAATGAATGAATGGATGTTCTTTTGTTAACCAGTGCAATTGTGGAGGGTACAATGAGGAGCTGCATAAATTGTCCGCTTCTTTGTTCGTCATGTTCATAGTGTTAGCATCGCATGGTCACGTGATCACGCAACAAACTCATTCCTGCATTCAGATTCATGTTGGAGTATCCAATTTAGCGTGTTGGCATTCAATTCAAAAATTTCTCCCAACACTTTGTGATATTTCCCTATTGTGTTGTAGCATGTGTTTGATATGATATTTGCCATTGAAGATAGGGCCTATATGTTTTTGGTTAAGGAGAATTCTAAAGATCCCATCGTTTGAGCGAATAAAGGTCTATTCATTTTTTTGTCACGTGGTCGTGGATGTATAACATGAAACAACTGTAGGTCGCGAGAGAGACCTTGCAAATATAATTATTTACTTTGTAATTGAGGACACACTAAATGTCAGAAGACATTTTAGAAGCCAAGGAGACAAACGAAAGCTCTTATACCGCTATTTCAAGCAGGAGATGTCAAATGAAATGTAACATCATCTTCTAAGTAAATATATAGAAGGGTTTCAAAAGTTACCCTATAATTACCTATAGTTAGATGAAAAAAAGAACCCGAAAGAAGGGCTGGTTTTCTGACATTGGGTTGTCTACTCCTTCCTCGGGGGAGATTGTCGCCTATGCTAGGTGCATGCATTTTTTTCGTTCAACGTATATATATATATATATATATATATATATAATTTGTTATACATAATTTGTATTAACGCTCGCTGCACATGCAGTTTGAGCACTGTCTTAGATTGCGTGGAGGGTCCCTATGTGAGACGTTCACTATTTGCGTTATATGCATTGCTCACTGCTCGCAGTTTGAGCACTCTGGTGACTCCACTATGCAATTCTTCCCCACAATGTGTAACCGCACAACAGGGGTCCCAAGTCCTTGTGTTGCCATAAAGCCATTATGGTAATAGCCGGGAGGGCGCATTGTTATACATAATTTGTATTAACGCTCGCTGCACATGCAGTTTGAACACTGGATCAGATTGCGTGGAGAGTCCCTAGGTGAGACGTTCACTATTTGCGTTATATGCATTGCTCACTGCTCGCAGTTTGAGCACTCTGGTGACTCCACTATGCAATTCTTCCCCACAATGTGTAACCGCACAACAAGGGTCCCAAGTCCTTGTGTTGCCATAAAGCCATTATGGTAATAGCCGGGAGGGCGCATTGTTATACATAATTTGTATATATATATATATATATATATACAGTGCGTCCCAATAAAAAGTAAACCGGAGTTGTCAGTTATTTTCCCAGTAAAATAGAACAATTCATGTCATATAATTATATCATCATAAAGTTTAGCTCTTCCTCTTTCTTTTGACACCTAATATGAGACTTAAAGTTCATGCATGATGAGCAAGAGTTTAAAATTTGAATGTCAAAAGCAACTTGCACAGAATAAGTGGTCAAGATTGGAAAGGATGCAGCAACGTTGGTTAACAAAGGGGGGGGCTCTTTAGCAATTCTTTGGTGTTCTTTTTTTATGTTTCTTACACCAAATTTCTCAATGAGAATGGATACCGTTTTAAACACAAGCTTTTCACTTGCTTGCCTGACCATGCAGCTAACAACACAGCAAAGAGTTTTCCTAGTAACCGAATGGAACCGCACTGGAAGCCATCAGGAAGTTGCCCAAGCTTTCTGTCGTCGGTTTCCTGATCGGAATGTTTCGTCAAAGTCAACGATCTGGAAGAACGTGCGAAAATACCAGAATGAAGGTACAAGTTTGAACCTCAACAAAGGCCGATCTGGGAGGCCAAGGTCAGTCCGAACAGAGGATAACATTGCCGCAGTTCAGAAGGAAGTAGCTGCAAATCCCCATGTCTCGACGAGAAGAAACGGACTTGGCATGTCAAGGTCTTCCTACAACAGGATCATCCGACTGGACGTGCAATGGTATCCTTACAGGATACCAACTACTAGAAGCAGACATGCCCAGACTCCGATATTCCCAGTGGAAACCCTCATCATTGGAGATGAAGCGTCCTTCTTCATGAACGGCAAGGTCAATAACCACAACGTCCGGCAGTATGCTCCAATCCACAACCCACCACCGTTCCACTACGATGTCAACATCAGTCGCGAGAAGGTTTCCGTCTGTGTAGGACTCTGAGGTAATGGATCGTTGATCGGACCCTTCTTCTTCAACGGAAATCTCGATGGAGAACGCTACCTACATCTTATCAACGAAGACATCGTTCGTGAACTTGATCAACACTTCGTTCGCCAGCCTGATGGGAGCTTCGAAAGAGTCTGGTGGGTACAAGATGGCGCACCGCCTCATCGAAGATTAGTCGTCAGGGAGAGACTGCAGGAACTCTTCAACAACAGAGTCATCGCGTTGAAATCATGATGTCGAATGGCCTCCCAGGTCACCAGATCTCACCCCGTGTGACTTCTTTCTTTGGGGCTTTCTGAAGAGCAGGGTCTACACCTCCCCACCACGATACACTAATGACCTGCGTAACAGGGTCGTGAGAGAGTGTGAGGCACTGCGGCACCAAGAACCCGTCATTCGCCAGGTAGTAGGAGCCATGAGGGGCAGAGCACAGGTGTGCGTGGACAGGCATGGTGGACATGTTGAGGGACGTTGGGGATAGAGTTACACGGTTACAAGATTTATGAGTTGCTCTTGTAAAGGATGAAATAAAAAGAAATAAAACTTAGTTTCATCGTTTGTTTGTGTGTCGTTATTCGGTGTCATAATTAGGCGTCACAATTCTTTTAAGTGGAAAACAAGAGAAGACAGCAAGAAAGCAAGTTGAGATATGCAAGAGATTGAAAAGATTGAGGTAAGAATATCACTGAAATGAAATAAGAAGGTTGAAATGAAGGATTGAATAGAAATCGGGAATGAAAAATGGGGATGCATGGAGACTGTGAAAATGTAAAAAGCGAAAAGATGCAAAGAGCCAGAAATAATTCATGAAGTGAAACAAAATGTATCACATTAAAAGCAAGGAGTGAGCAAAAAGGGGAAATGAAAAGAAAAACCTGAATTAATAGAAACATGAAAACTATAACAGAAACAGAAAACCAAACACAAGAAAGAAGATACTGAAGACAAAACAGAAAACGTGATAACAACATGAAGGGAATTGAAAAAAACTCGAATAATCTGCATTAAAACGTTGGCACCTATATTTTGTGCAAATCGATTCTTACATTAAGCTGGTAAAATTGTTCTAAGTCGATCAAGCATAAACAAATCTTCGTGTATTTGGTATCACATAAAAGTGTCCATGTTGTATTCCAATCCTATTTCATTATCAAGATATCTATCTCTGTCTGTGACGCACTGTATATAGGTCTATCTATATTTTCAAATTAGCCAATCAGGTATATCCCCAACAATCCAACAATCCATCCTTTAATCCATCCAAAATTTATAAGGAGCCTACAGGACAATAAGGTCTAATATATGTTAGACTCAAAAAGGAAATTAAATTCGAAATCAGCCTTATTTAGGGGGAATTATAAACAAAACAGGGGTTTAATATCTTGCGTGTTAAATTGATTAACATTTCAAATGAACATTTGGCTGCTGCTGCTGGAGCTGCTCATGTGTGAATCTGAATGCCCGAGGTGTCCTTTCATTTGCAAATATGCAAATGCCCAGTTTATGGAATAAAGTAATAACATTTCTGCTTGTGATGTAAGGCCACAACCTAAAAACCCCGGAAAAATGGTGACCCACAAGACAAAAAGCCCATGAACCCTTTGACAATTTTCCAAGAGTTCACCAAAATAGACTAAACTGACAGGCTATCGTCTTTCCGCCTATCCCGGTTCCGATGAAAATGATACAAAAAATATGCCTTTTTTATACGGTAGAACCTTGTTACAACAAATTCCCTTGGACCAAG
This sequence comes from Heliocidaris erythrogramma, assembly GCA_025617745.1. Classification (NCBI taxonomy): domain Eukaryota; kingdom Metazoa; phylum Echinodermata; class Echinoidea; order Camarodonta; family Echinometridae; genus Heliocidaris; species Heliocidaris erythrogramma. The sequence goes on from CM046869.1 coordinate 11,026,995, forward strand.
GAAATATATTGAGATATTGTTATATCAGGGCTTGAAAAATACACCAGAAAAAAAAAAAGCTATGACAAGAAAATAGTGCGTAACAACTACATCGGGAGTTTTAATGATAAAGTAACCCATTTATAATAAGGTTCCAATGTAGTATTCTGCAATTGCTCTGCACTATTTAATTACCAAAGTGTCGACTAAAATTTTTTCGAGATCTATGTGAGAGAGTTTCAGAGAGCTAGGAGATGGGCAGTAGAATGACTGGTATGGGGTTGTGTTTCCGGACAGTTAACAAAAATTAACTTGTCAGTTTTGCCCTTGGGATTTTTTGAAAATATACATCAGGTAACCCTAAAATCAGTAAATATTATTTTGCAAATCATACAATAATATTCAACCTATTAGTATGAAAAGTTGTTTGATTACTGTATGAAAGTGCCCTGTCCGGATCTACACTACGTGTGGGTATACTTTAAAAAAAAAGAAGGAAAAGTAACACGACCTTGACTCGTACACAATGTGATATTTCTAAAATTTTCTTTTGTCTTTTATCTCTTTTCATTTATGTACCTCTGTACATTTATCATCAATTAAGAATTAAAGATGTATCGTCTGCTGCTGCAGCTGCTCATTTGCGAATTTGAATGCCCGAGGTGTCCTTTCGGCGGTTGCCGATGAATTTGAATGATTCTTACATACATATAGGCTACGTGCTACAGAAAAGTTGGGGATAATCATAAAATTGTAGTTCAAGCTTCTACCAATCTTCAAATCTGTTAGCAAGCTTTCGTCCCCTCCTGTGGACTTTTTCAACCCAAATCATCAGTCACTCTGTTTCTATTACAGTCACCTATCTTCGGTCCAGTGATCGCAAGACAGCAGACAGTACAGCAATTGCGCGAAACGCTAAATCACGAAGGTTCAAACAGATGGAGTCATAACAGAGACTTTCCCAATTTCAAGCGAGCTTTGATCCCGCCAGAACAAACTTGACAAATAATTATGCGCTCTCTGAAGACATACTGTACTTCCAAGGAAACAAACCGAATTCCGTTTTATTGCATTGCCATGGATACGTACAAAACACATGTAATAATAATGGTAATTTATAAACCGCAGGAACTATGTATATTATGTTCTACTGCGCTGCAAGAGCTCCTGATGTGCTTATAACTATGATGAGTAATTAAATGAAAAGAAATGCTTCTAGTTTTCATTTGAAAGTATTTACAGTTGGTGATTTCCTGATTTCTAACGGTAAGTTGTTCCACAGTTTGGGGGGCTGCGCAGTCAAATGCTCGATCTCCTAAGGTTATTTTTGTTTTATATGATGGGGTTTGCAGTAGTAAAGTATCTTGAGAACTGCGCAGGTTGTGGATACATACGTTTGCGAGCTTTTTGAGTTGTAACACTTCTACAATGTATTTTGGGGCTTGACCAATTAGAGCTTTATAAACAATCAACAGGATTTTAAAATGGAGGATATTCTGTTATAATGATAATTAGTTTTCGCAGACGCAAATGTAACTTTGAAAACCTATATTATACAATAGGCATATCGTACAAATTTCTTAAGGCTGTCTTTATTAGTTCTACTTTCCTCATCGATTTTTAAGCTCGGATATCCCTCATCCCTCCCCATCTTCATTCTTCAGAAAAGGTTAATATAACAACGTACACATGTACTTTACTTACAACAATGGTCAATTTAAGTAATATGTCTAAATGTGATAAATGTTAGAAAAGATATTGTATTCAGGCGGCAAAACTCTTTTTTTTTTAATCTGAAAATAGCATACACATACCATATTGGTTCGTCTGACACTCAAAAAAGCACTGTATCAATATACAAATGATGCACAGATATGAGTCGGTATGTAGGAATTGTTTGCATAAGGTAAATTTGAGCATGGTTTAAACACACGAGGCGCAGCCGAGTGTGTTTTAGACCAGGCCAAATTTACCGAATGCAAACAATTCTACCGACCCACGAAATAAATCTGTGCATCATCTGTTTTATAGAATGGGTGTACAGGATAAATGGCATTATTACTGGTATCATGCAACAAATTGTCTCAAATCTTGCAATTCTCCGTCATTAAAAAGTCGTATATCGCGGCTCTCAGCTCAGACTCTCGCACTCGCTAAAATAAATATCGATAGCATGTTTACAGTGGCTATCGTCAGTGATCGTAATAATTATTGATATTGAACGTGCAGGCCAGTAAAATTCAAGGCACAGCTCTTGACCAATGAGATTGCAGGGATTCTGAAACCCATTCTATAATATACAAATGATGCACAGGTGTGAATGTGTAGGTAGGAATTGTTTGCATAAGGTAACTATTGAATGTTTAACAAACGAGGCGCAGCCGAGTGGGCTTAGACTAGTTTCCATAGTTACCGCATGCACACTATTCCTACCGACATACCAAAAAAAAATCCCAAACAAGTGCATCATCTGTTTTATAATTTTTTTGCCAAAAATCCCCATTTTTTTTTCATTACAGTGCATGTCAAAATTTACCAGATGCATGGCCTAGCCATGCGTCCGGTAATTACCGGACGCAAGGCAAATTTACCGGATGCATGATAGAGAAAAAAAGAATTATACAAGGCCATGCTACATGTTTGAACTGGTAAATCACTTTTATGCATTATAAATAGATTTTAGGAATTTTATAAGTTCCATAGAGAACTTAAAATCTGGCTATTTTAAGTTAAATTTCAGAATTTCATTATTCTACAAGTGTTAGAGTCTTGATCTTAAGCTAACTAATATCAATACCGGCCATAAAGTTACATACGCACTAAACTAGAGTGCGCACCTATGATGCGCACTACCCATAGAGCGCGCACAAAGGAGAGGTACACATAGTAAGCAAATAATTACCGTTGGTGAAGGTGATAGTATACGCCTCATCGCCTGAAATCGAAAGGTGATTATTTGCTTTATATTCCGCATCTGAAACATTTAACACGAGAAAGACAATTATTCTCTACTTCTCGAAAAAGACATTTATGATTTAGGCCCGAATAAAATCACAAAAGATGTTATAACATACCACCTTAACCCGCATAAAACGTACCCCTACCTGGGTGCGCACAAATTTTAAGCGCGCGATTATGCAATGCGCGCTTATTTTAGTACGCCTATGGAGCTATTCGTAAAGGTCACGCACTTTTCATTTTGACTATTCGTAGAGGTCACGCACTTTTCAATAGGGGGGTTTACTTAGTATGTATAGACATTTAATTTTGCACACGGCCGCAACCTCGGGCAAAAGAACTGTCGACGTCGACTGCTGGGGGTTGCTCTATTAGTCCCATCTGTAGATGTACGTGTAGAGTACCGATAGAGTGCGTCGCATCAAAGCTTATCTAATCAATACTTGAAAGAAAATCAATTCTACATCACATCGCTTACCGTAGATCTAAATCAAGGTTTAATTTCACATGAGAGAGTACGCCAAAAGAGGATTTTTCTCCACAGTTTCCGCAAAATGGGAGGAAAACATTGCTGTTAGTGTTACGGAACGTGCAACAGCGATTCACGATATTTTGGGAAAAGGCACGAAATGCTGGGGGTGTTTTTCATCCCTTTCCCGAAACCAAAGATAAATATGGACAAATGTACAACCTAGATAATAATATGTGGTCGAAAGGACTTTGGAATAGACGGAATCACCAAGGATACCTAGATCTGTTCCAAGCATTTTATGGGAGGAAACGGCCCGATCATCTAACATCCCCTCCCGGCATTCCAGCTGCAGTCACCGAGCTTGAGCGACAAATTGCCACAAAACCTCTGCGGTCTCCGCCCCGAAAGCGGTTGTTGGAAACTCCGCCTCTGCCTCCGAGTCCAAAGAGACACAGGCAGTTCAAATAGAAGAAATTCAAGACATGCAAGATGTTCCCCCGAATGTTCCCCTGGATGTTCCTGTCTACAATTTTGTGGATCGTATAAGTAATAAATGTGTATAAATCTACCCCCCCCCCTGACAGAAGGAAGCATGAGTCATTGTTCTTGTCCCATACTCCCTTCTGTCAAGTGGGGAGGGGGGGGGGCAGTATATGAATTACAGGATCCATGCTTTATAACTTTTCATAACTTTTTTATTTTTACTGAAAGTAGTTTGTACTTAAAATTTTGAGGCAATAGATGAGTACAAGTGTGGGTGAGGGGGTGCGGTGTCTATCGCATATAGGCCTACAAGTAGTTATTCATCATTCTTTGTTTGTGTCTATCGCATGTACAAGTAGTTATTCATCATTCTTTGTTATTTGTATCCTTTGTTATTACAGACTTTAGTGGGACAATGGGGGAAACTCAACTTTCTTTCCATCAATACTGTACACGTAACTTTGTTACACATATTTTGAAGCTATAGCATTTCTTATTGGGAGATGAAATAATAAACAGTGTGATTACATGACAACATCACAGACATCCTCAAATGATTTTTAACATTTGAGTTTTTTCCTGTCATAATCAAATACGGTAGTTGAAAATATCGAATAATCCAAACTCAGGAATGTCTGAGAAGTCTCTCGTATATCCTGTCAGTTGGGTCCGGGCATCCGGCTCGCGAGAGTTTCTCCCGCAACGTACCGGCGGTATCTACCTGGGTGAGATCGGGGTCCACGGAAGTCACCGACAGCCGTCGCAAGTTTGACAAGTTTTTCCTTATTATACCCGCTCGTACTCACACCTCTTTGTCTCAAGAAGTCTGTCAAATCTCTGACTGTCCAATCCTTCACTGACTTCCTTGACGATGAACTGGAAGTCGATGCCATTGTAAGAAATTATGACATACTCACTATCGTCGATAACAGCTAGGGAGAGACGCGCATTGACTTTGCATGGAGATCGGGCAAAATCCAAGATGGCGATCGGTCAAAGCTTGCCCGAGTTAGTAACAGTAACTAGGAAGTAGGGGGCGATGACGTCATCGCGTAAACCGGCCGCGTGTTATTTTTTGGTAACCAAGCCTAGGCAGATTTCGCATTTTTTCATACTAATACGGTTTATTCCGTCAAGACTAATCGGCATGAATATTCATGAAAACGAATTTTAGCTATATAATAAAACGAGCAAGGGCATCGAGCAGCTGTTCTGTGTGGCGCAATCGGATAATCTAGTCCTCTCTTGGTGAAGGAACCACGAGTTCGAACCTCGGCAGAAGATTATATTACGAAATTTTCTTTTGCTTATTAGGGTTAGGGTTAGGGTTAGGGTTTGGGTTTAGAAAATACAAGTCCTATACTTGTAGTCTGTTTCAAAGTCTTCAAAAAGGGGTTTCTGCCTAGGCTTGGTTACAAAAAAAAAGACGCAAACCGGCCTATTGACGATTCGTAGAGGTCACGCACTTTCATTTCGCGCGTACCCAGATATTGATAATGAATTGTGACTCTGTAATGGACTGAAGAGATCAGCGAAACACATAAGTACTATTCCGTTGAGGTCACGAACTTCTCTTCTCGGTTCGATTGATTGGGGAAAACTACTTTTTATCACGTGATTACCTTTTGACCAATCTAACAGCAAGATTCTTAGTATGTGGAATATAAAGTTACATACCCCTAACACTAGAAGGCTCACTAAAGAAATTCCACGTCCAGATTAGAAAGTACCGCAGCCATTTTACAATAGGGCTAAAAAGTACAAGGTACAGGCAGTCTCAGTGCTAGACACGTTGACTTTTGAGGACCGCAAGGGTTCATCCCCCTTAGTCATTATATTAGATTATGTTTTACTATAAGCTTGGACCCTCAGCTTTCAGAATCTGCTTGTTTCCCATAAAGTCAGTGATGGGCGTGCCCGATAAGGCCGTTTCCATGGTTACAGATCAGGGAAAAATGGAATTTCGGGAAAAGGCAGTAGTAATGTAAAAACACATGGTAAGAATCTAAATATATGTAATTTAAGCTGCCCATTCGATTGCAAGCAAATTCTGAGTAATTTGGGGTCATGTCCCAAAAAATGGCAGTTTCCATGGAAACGGTCAAATTTCTGAAAAACCTGAAACTAATCAATACAAATTATGAAAAAGTGTCTACTCAATCTTAAATGTTATTTTAATAGTTATGTCTTTCAGCAAATATAATCACCCAATTTGGCATAGAGTTGAGGGTGGACGTGACTGCTAGGGCCGTTACCATGGTTACACATAAGAAATATACTGGAATTTTTAAAAATACCATGCAAAATTGGAATATAAACGTGAAAATACGTGGAAGGCTCCTACTATACGTATTTCATGCTGCCCGATTGATTGCAACCAAAATATGAGACGTTTGACGTCACGATCATATTAAAAATCCATTTCCATGAAATACCTTAAAAAGCTGATACTTCGTGAAAAACGTAAATAACAAAAAAATTGACAAGTGCCTTCATCACCTTAAATGATGTTTTCTTTTGGTTGTGAAAATAATTCTCAGCTATCATAATCTGACTGTTTGACATAAGGTTTGTGGTGAGTGTGCACTTAGGGCAGTCGCCAAGGTAACACATGAACAACCAAACTGATAATGAATTGGACTTGTTTGCGAATGAGCCATATCGCACAATAGTGCTAGTCTTCGCACTTTCAGACCCGCATATTTTTAGTCTTTACTAGTTTTAACTGCATTTGTGTAACTTAAGCACTTAATCTTTGAATATGTTTTACATTTGCAAGAGTATTGTGAGAATATGCTTTAAAGGTCGGGTTATTTTTGGTAATATTATTATTATGATTATTATTATTATTATAATTATATTAGATGTAAGAAATGCACTTGCGGTTAGGGTGAGATTGCCCTTTGAATGTTTGAAATATGCAAATGCCCAGTTTATGGAATAAAGTAATAACATTTCTGCTTGTGATGTAAGGCCACAACCTAAAAACCCCGGAAAAATGGTGACCCACAAGACCAAAAGCCCATGAACCTTTGACAATTCACCAAAATAGACTAAACTGATAGGCTGTCGTCTTTCCGCCTATCCGGTTCCGATGAAAATGATACAAAAATTATGCCTTTTTTATACGGTAGAGCCTTGTTACAACAAATTCCCTTGGACCAAGGAAACATATTGAGATATTGTTATATCAGGGCTTGAAAAATACACCAGAAAAAAGAGCTATGACAAGAAAATAGTGCGTAACAACTACATCGGGAGTTTTTATAATGATAAAGTAACCCATTTATAATAAGGTTCCAATGTAGTATTCTGCAATTGCTCTGCACTATTTAATTACCAAAGTGTCAACTAAAATTTTTTCGAGATCTATGTGAGAGAGTTTCAGAGAGCTAGGAGATGGGCAGTAGAATGACTGGTATGGGGTTGTGTTTCCGGACAGTTAACAAAAATTAACTTGTCAGTTTTGCCCTTGGGATTTTTTGAAAATATGCATCAGGTAACCCTAAAATCAGTGAATATTATTTTGCAAATCATACAATAATATTCAACCTATTAGCATGAAAAGTTGTTTGATTACTGTATGAAAGTGTCCTGTCCGGATCTACACTACGTGTGGGTATACTTTAAAAAAAAAGAAGGAAAAGTAACACGACCTTGACTCGTACACAATGTGATATTTCTAAAATTTTCTTTTGTCTTTTATCTCTTTTCATTTATGTACCTCTGTATATTTATCATCATCAAATTAAGAATTAAAGATGTATGGTCACAACAATCAATGATGTACGATGACTAGCAGTCAGTGGCGTAGCCAGGATTTTTTTTTCGCCCGACCTCCAAAACTTTGCTCGGGGGGATCCACTTTCCCTGCATAATTCTCTGACAAGCAAAAAAAAAAAAGTCTTCATTCTAAAAGGGAGGACACAATCGAGAAAATGGCGGATCGTCTATGGTCAAAATGCATACTTTTCTTCACAAAAGGAGGGGGGGGGGAGGCACGGGCCGGAAGTGCCCCCCCCCCCCATCCGACAATGCTTTATTCCATAGACTGGGCATATTTGTATATTTCAAACATTCAAAGGGCAATCTAACCCTAACAGCAAGTACATTTCTTACATATAATAATAATAATAATAATAATATTTCCAAAAAAATAACCAAAACTTTAAAACATATTCTCACAATACTCTTGCAAATGCTTAAGTTACACAAATGTAGTTAAAACTCGTAAAGACTAAAAATATGCGGGTCTGAAAGTGCGAGGACTAGCACTATTGTGCGACGGCTCATTCGCAAACAAGTCCAATTCATTATCATTTGGTTGTTCATATGTTACCTTGGCGACTGCCCTAAGTGCACACTCACCACAAACCTTATGTCAAACAGTCAGATTATGATAGCTGAGGATTATGTTCATAACCAAAAGAAAACATCATTTAAACTGATGAAGACACTTGTCAATTTTTTGTTATTTACGTTTTTCACCAAGTATCAGCTTTTTAGGGTACATGTATTTCCATGGAAACGGCCATTTTCTATATGACCGTGACGTAAACTATTAAAATAACATAACGCCACCATTCGTCCGAAGCCCCCAGGGTTTGACCGAAAGGGTGCCTTGGGAGCGTGGTAGGTAGGTAGGTAGGTAGGTAGGTAGCGTCGGGGCACGTAAAGCCCCCCCCCCCCCCAACCCTCCCCAACAGCCCTGCATTCCCCCCCCCCCCTTACAATATCCTGGATCCGCCCCTGATAATGATAATAATAAGAACAATGTTTAGAAAAAGTCAACGCGACCTAAAGCGACCCGACGCTCCCAAAGCACCCTTTCGGTCAAACCCTGGAGGCTTTGGACGAATGGTGGCGTTCGCGTCAAAGACTAAGCCTAATTTTTATGGTACCAAGTACAATACCCTTAATGGCGTTTTTAATTTAAAGGCCCTATTGAGCAGGAAAACAACAACATAGTGCTTTTTGAGTACAAATAGATAAACTTTTAGTGATATTTCATTTAATTTGTATGCAAACATTCCAAATCACCAATCAGATGATTGATAGAAGGACTATCATAACATGCAATTTATACCCTAAATGTCGAAGACAGACATTGTTATTTCAGATTTAAAATCCGGGATTCTCTTTTTGCTCCTTTATAGTCCTCCCCGAGCTCCTGGGAAAATCAATGTCCAGACATATTTTGCCACTCCCTCCCCCCCCCCCCCCCCCCCCCCCCCCCAGGAATGTGCATTAAATTAAAGGGAAAAAAAATGAGCTGGGGAGTATAAAGTCTATGTCTATAACATATATATTCTTTAGTTCAAATGATTTTGAATTACCATAGGAGGATGTGAAATTTGCCTCCGATCCAAACCAAAATTTAGAAGATCAATAAAGCGATGACAAAAATAAGCCCAAGTCAAGAAAAATATGTTTACAAACTATCTCTACCAAAATGAAGAAATTACAGAGGTTTCACCAAAGTGCAGACAAAAGAGTTTAAAACTCTCTTTCAGAAACTACTTCACAAAGGAATACCAACAGTTCTTTTCAGAACTACCCTCACAACTTTCCAAATCTTTGATCACTCCTTTTCACCTAATTTGGGTTTTATAAAAATTGAAAGCAAAAAACAAAACAAAGAAGTCATTAATGTAAGTGTTTCAATAAAATTATTTCCATTATCATCCTTTCCTGTTTCTTTTTCCTCTAACTCCCCCCCCCCCCCCAATAAGTAGATTCTTTTGAAGAAGGAATATGAATATCCTAATCAAACAGGCTTACACTAGAAAAGTGTGAATACTCACACACCATGGAATCCTATGGCAACCGTTAATTGCATAAATAAAATATAAAAAGGTGTTGACTTCAAAATTCTGAGTAACATGTACAACATTGCACAGTGTCTAGCTTTACCATACAAAGACAGTGGACAAAAATGAAGACAAAAAATGAATGATAAACAATTATGATATAAGTTTTCTCATTCAGGTAGACAGGTGCAGGACATGACAATATGGAATTTGCTCCTTGGGCAGCAGGACACATGAGCTGAAAATAGCGGTAACGTGAACTTTCAGCAAAAGCATCATTATATCACCAGATTTAATGTTTGTTTTGTATTTTATTTCTTGAACAAGAGATATCCAGCTTGTCAGTTATACATTTATATATAATGCTAGCAGTTTACCCCAGAAGAAACCACTGAGATATCAGTCTAAGAGCAATCAACAGCTATTCAGAGAAATCACCACCCCCCCCCCCCTATTCTGCTCAGTTTTCAGAATTTGCAACTTACATTATGGGTGGTTTTGAGCCATTAGGTAGGGAATTACATTGAGTGATATATAAGTACAGCTTTTAACGTGGAGAAGGTTTACGGTTCACCATGTGTGTTGGTAGGAGGAAAGGGAAAAGGAAATTAGAAATGGATAGACGAGAAAGGATGACAAGAGAGAAAAGAAGAAATAATCTTTTGTGACAATGGGTGAAGTCCTGAAAAGGACTGTAGACCAGATGAGATGAGATGAGAAGACTTGGTTGATGATCGATGGATGAGCAGCGATGGATTGAGTAGCGAAGGTTTGAGTAGATGAGGCTTGAGTAGGAGGTTACTCGTTTGAGTAGATGAGGCTTGAGTAGGAGGTTACTCTTTGAGTAGATGAGGCTTGAGTAGGAGGTTACTCAAACCTTCGCTACTCAATCCATCGCTGCTCATCCATCGATCATCAACCAAGTCTTCTCATCTCATCTCATCTGGTCTACAGTCCTTTTCAGGACTTCACCCATTGTCACGAAAGATTATTTCTTCTTTTCTCTCTTGTCATCGTTTCTCGTCTATCCATTTCTAATTTCCTTTTCCCTTTCCTCCTACCAACACACATGGTGAACCGTAAACTTTCTCCACGTTAAAAGCTCCACCATGCAAACCTTCAAAGATCATCTAAGTACAGCTTTGTATGTTCCAACTTACACATATCCGAAGATTTAACTTACTTTAAGCAGAAAACATTTCCATTTTTCCACAACCCAAAAGAGTATGAATATTCCCCTCTGCTCGTCTCTATTTTTGTCAATATCACCGACTGTAGGTGAGGACTGATCTTTTGCGTGACGGGAGTGCAACATCCAGCGTGTTTGGCTTGTTACATGCTTACATCTTCGGTGATGCTTTGATAGACTTCCAGTGCATTCTTTGAGATGGTCTTCCTTCAGCCTACTGCACCTTGATCCAGCCCAGCTACCGGACCCAGTCCATGACTCCCCTTTCTCTTCACACCCTTGCCCCTCCCCTTACCCCTCCCCTTGCCCCTACCCTCCTCCTTGCACCCATCCTCAACCCCTGTGTCATTAGGAAGTTTGGGACCGCTGTCCGGGGGTACCAGGCCGTCGCTTATCTTGTAGTACACTATGGTGGAGTCGGAATCGGTGATGGCCAGAGTTATCGCCCGCTTGGCCCGATGTTCTTCTGGGATGACTGCCTTTGAAGGAGTCTTCAAGGAATTCTGGTGATTGGAGTGCTCTGGATCAATGGTGGCAAGGAAAGCTCTCAAGCTGCAACAAACAAAGTCAGGGGAAAGAAATAGGGAGATGCATGAAAAGAAATAAAAGCATGTCAATATAATGAAGAGTGAACACAACTCTTTGATGCATTTCGGGTGAAAATCATGGATTTCATTTTTTCTAACAATTAAAATATTCAAATAAACTATCATTAGTCGTATATTAAATACAACCCTTTATCCCATTTTAATAATTCCCTGATGAACAGAGAGCGGCTATTGAACATATCTACATACTGTAACATGACAATATTCATCTCCAAGACCACAGAGTACACTTCATAACAGACAACAGCAGATCGTATAAAGTGGTACTTTACTTGAAAAATAATACTAGGGAAGTTCATGAAATGCTATGTAATACAGCATTTCAATAGTTACAGCATGATATTTTACTACAAAACAAGCCAGTAACACTTCCTCCTATGTCTTTACCATGCCTACGCACACGCCTGCCTCAGCAGCCTACGCAGGAGTAGAGTGAAAAGTCACCTTGCTCAGATAACAAGCGCTTAACAGTAATATCTGAATAACTATTTGCTTGAATATTAAAACAAGTAATATATTCATTACCGAAAAATGCAAAAACAACAAAATAATACTTCACGTACCTGTAAAACAAAAATCATTTACCAGTACATGTTTATGAAGGCTTTAGTTTCAAAATGAAACAAAAGGAGAATTCAAACTGAAAAGAAAGGTCTAACATTACATGTATGTCGCTGTACTTGTTTAGATGTTCTTTCAACTTTTTAATAATGAAATAAAAAGAAACTGTTTTTCAGCACACACAAAGTTTGAATACACACGCTCTAAACATCCAACCCAGTTAAATCTGAAATTTGATATAACCCACTTACTTTTAAAATTTTCAATTTCAGAATATTGATTTTTGTTAACACAACTTATAGAACGATTGCTACAAAATGTAGTTGTCTAAACATTTTCACAGGTGTCTCCGTAACAAGATTTTGACAGCAGTTAAAGATCACATTGCAAGAAAATTCCATCAAAATAAATATTGGCTGAATACTTATTATTGCATAGATGGCATAAATTAAACAAGGTTATCCAAATTCAACGCTTGGAAACATTTGAATTACCATCAATCACCATTGATAATTATCAATTATAAAACGGTAAAATACAGCCCCCGATATAGCAGCTGAAGAGCTCCTTGAACGCTGCTGAGATGTGTGACGACACACGAAGGACCAGTCCTGTCTAAGCAGACGATGTCCCATAACATCTTACACATTTTTCAGTGCCTGTTTTGTCATCTCCTCTTCACTTATTTCTCTTACTTGACTAGTGTCAGTCTTAATGTTAGTCTGTTGCCTCACTCTTAACTTCGTGTATCGTATTATTTTGATGAAAAATGCAACGTTAAAAAAATAAAGGAATCAGTCACTTGTAAACAAAATAAGACGCCATTGTATTTTAAGCTGCTTGCACCGGGGCATGTTCGGCGTTTCAAGAGGGAACGAATACAATCTGTGATATTATTCGGAGGGCTTTTCAATTTGAAAGTGGGGTTTATTTCATTGATCATTGACCCTTCTCCTGTGTATTTACAATCAAACGGTTTTAGTTATCAGAATCAGTTCACTTTCCCTTTTAGAATGGTGTGAAATAAGGTCATGTTTAAATGTACCAAACTCTTTATAATTTGATAAATAATTGCATTGCAATTACGTTCATTCATTATAGGACGTCGTCTGCTTAAGCAGGATCGATCCCTAGTGTGACGACATCAAAACATCGCTATATTTCTGGCGAATCCTCGGATATTCCAGATGCTGAGAAGAGCTTTTATTTATGTTGTTTTTATAATCATCAGATACGCAGTTGACATAAAACTTATACGATTGCCATCTGTAAGCTTCCCAGTTTCTAGTGATACATTAATTGCCATATTTGTGATTTTCTTTGGATAGCTACTTTAACAAAGTGAACATATTCATGTATTCTCATCTTTTTTGTTGTTGTTTTTTACCTTGAGGGTGAGAGAGTAGCCTTAGCTGGAAGGGGTAGAACTGTGGTGACATCATCCTTCTTGTTGGGTTTGCCAGTGATGTAAGCCATCCGTAGAGGCCAACACGGATGAATCTCCATGCGCCACCAGTTCTTGCCTGTTACAATTAGATGAAATGATGGTAGGTGGTACATGTAGTTTCGAAAGTGGATTTGAGAAGATAGGGTCATAGGTTTGAGGTGAGGATCAGCTTTACGTTTGCATCCGATAGCAAGGTACAGTGAACCTGTCTATAAAGACCGCTCAAGGGAGACAGGAAAAGTGGTCTTTATGAGCAGGTGGTCTTTATGTACAGGTTCCATTAATACACGTTTCAATGAGAAACACTTTTCAAGGGAAACAAAAATTGTGGTCTTTATATACAGGTGGTCTTTCTATACAGGTGGGCACTAAAGCAGGTATGACTGTATTTCATTTTCATTCCTTCTCTGTAGTCTCTACCCCATACAGTGTATGGATTAAGACTGAGAGGAGAGCGAGTTGCAATATCATAAAAATGTTGGTGTGAAACGGTGAATATTAGATTCTGGATTATAAATGTATAAACTAAAAAAACTAATAACCCATAACAGGGTAATACAGGTATTTAACTGAGCAAAGTAGAGCTACATACATGTACATATATACATTAAGTTCCCTATGATCAAAGTTCTAAGGTTCGCATCTCAGACTTGTGGGGTGTTGCAAGAAAGTTGCGATTGATTGCAAGTTGCAACTGATCGGTACTGACCAATCAAAATCATTGTTGCAAGCGCATCTTCTTGAATGGGCAGACCCTGAACCATTCAGAATGCTTGTTCTAATTTGCTTTCCAACTTTCTTGCAACACCCCATTGGACACCCCATTGGACACGTAAGAAGGATAAAAACAGGGTAATGAAGTCTTTTTAATTAAAAGAGAATTCAAATTTCAATCAAATGGATGAACAGAGTCAATTTGAATCACTGATTTCTTTTTCATTTCTTATCCTTTTCAAAATTATGATTCAATTCAATTATGATTCAATTCAACAATTTTTTTAACCACTTAAATAAGTACAAGGAAGAAAAACAGGCCTCTTTGTTTTGACACTGCATAAATTATACAGTCATTTTGTTCAATGAGATCTCCATCAATACAACAATCAAGCAATGAAGAACCCCTACCTTCGCAGAGATCTAAGTAGACGAGAAGTGTTGATATAATCTGCGATGAGTCTTCAAAACCCCACGACAGCATTTCATGGTACTACAAAAGTGCAATAAAATATTCAAAACATACATGTAAAGCGAAGAAAAGAAGAAAAAAAGGTACTAGACACAAAATCTTAAAGGAAATGTGCAGTTTTGGCAAGCCTCAAAAACTTTTCATCACAAAATTTCTTTGATTTTAGATAAATAGCAAGATACTAGATAACTAAGCTGCTGTGAAGTGTTTCCTCCTCAGATTAAATATTAAACAGAGGTAAAATATAATATAATTCTAATACCAGGACAGGGATCTATTTTATACAACAGCACCTTATACCACGGCATGTACACACATGTAAAACCTAAGGGGGGACTGTGCATGCTATTCTTATGCTATCTCCATGTGAAGCACTGACATTTTTGTGCGGGCAGCTGCCTTATGCTGCCCGTGGTGTATAGCCCTTATCTAGTGGTTTGTTTACAAACATTTACACACATTTACACTAAAAAATCAACCAAAAATCTTGGATGAAACACCAAATGATACTAGAAATATCACTGAAGATGATGATTAATACCCCCGCCCCGTGAGAACAGCCTTTCTTGACTTTTGGTCGAAAACTGAGGAAGTAGTTCGATCCGCAAGGTGTTTCCTTGATTTTCTGCCATAAATATGCCGTTACCATGGCAACGCAGATTCCGACTCATCCGAAAAATATGTCTTGCACATTTTCCCACCAAGACCAATGTGTGTACCAAATTTCATGACTTTCGGTCAAAAACTGAGGAAGTAGTTCGATCCGCAAGGTGTTTCCTTGATTTTCTGCCATAAATATGCCGTTACCATGGCAACGCAGATTCCGACTCATCCGAAAAATATGTCTTGCACATTTTCCCACCAAGACCAATGTGTGTACCAAATTTCATGACTTTCGGTCGAAAACTGAGGAAGTAGTTCGATCCGCAAGGCGTTTCCTTGATTTTCTGCCAAAATATGCCGTTACCATGGCAACGCAGATTCTGACTCATCCGAAAAATATGTCTTGCACATCTTCCCACCAAGACCAATGTGTGTACCAAATTTCATGACTTTCGGTCAAAAACTGAGGAAGTAGTTCGATCCGCAAGGTGTTTCCTTGATTTTCTGCCATAAATATGCCGTTACCATGGCAACGCAGATTCCAACTCATCCGAAAAATATGTCTTGCACATCTTCCCACCAAGACCAATGTGTGTACCAAATTTCATGACTTTCGGTCAAAAACTGAGGAAGTAGTTCGATCCGCAAGATTTGCAACGGACCGACCGACCGCCCGACCGACCGCCCAACCATCGACTGATTCCTATATACCCCCTTCAAACTTTGTTTGGCGGGGGTATAAATATATCTTTTTAAACAAGGAGCACAACATGAAACTATATTTAGCACGTTCTTTCCAATTTCCTTTTTGCTACCGAAACTGCACATGAGCTTTAAAGCCCAAGTTTACCAGAAACATTTTTTCAAGAATCAGAGTGACCTGCTTTTATTGTGCAGGCCCTTAATTTTTTTCTTCTCCTAATACATCAATGTACTTGAACTTTCAATGGAAGCTACAATTAGAATTGATCTACATTATTATCCTGTCGGAGCCAATTTGATTTTTATCTAACTGAAATGTATATAAAAAATTATTTGGCCAGATTTTGTATTTTAGCCATACTACCATCTTGTGAAATAAACCACTTCTTATTCACAGAAGAAATAAAGGAGATTGGATTGGATCTTAATCTTGATATCTTTCGAGGAATATTCACTCATCCAATGTACAAGTTTATGCCGACATCGGTGTCCATGTCAGCTCGAAACGTACGTTTGGGAGGTAACCCCTTTAGCCACTCACAGAACCATCACTATGTGGGGCTGTGTCAATTTTGGCGGTGGTCAAAAGTTGAAGAGGTAAATGGGTACCCGGTAGGATGCGAAAGTTAATGTCGTTTGTTTAGCAATTTGAGCGTCACTGTACTGCCCATTGCTGGAATACTCCCCAGGGAGCGGAGAATGTGCATACATTGTGTGCCGGAATGCCAGTATCCGATCATCGGGGTAGTAACATCTCCTTTGTAAAGCGCATTGATATAACCTTTGGTTATGAAATGCGCTATATAAAAACTACCTATTATTATTATTATTATTACTTGGTGTGGAGTGCGCCTGTAATCCAGCTAACAGCTAGCTAGTGTAATTTATAGACTCTACATTGATTTAGCAGACCCAGGTTCGAGACTGAGTCACGTCTTTCGGATGGTGACGTTAAAGGTCGGTCCCCAGACGTAAATAATTCAATTACACACACACACACACACACACACACACACACACACACACACAAGTCCATTGTTTTCCGCACATATAAGCAAAGACATTTATATGTATATGCAAAAACCACTTATACATGTTGTAAAAGCTTATCTGAAGATAAGCTTACCTGTAGGGGGCAAAGCAAGTTTTGGAGACACAGGCTGTTGTAAAAGGTTGTTGGGCATCAGCTTCCAGGTGGACTACCTCAGAAATACGCTGCTGAATAAAACTGGCAGCCATTTTTTCAAAATGGTCGCCATGTATTACTAGCATTGACAATTTTGAATTTAACTTTTGAATAAAACCTTCAAATACCATGCTTTGAGGCATCAAATTAAAGAAAATTAAATTCCCCACAACAATCCCATGGTACCACATTCGACTGTCTTGGTAATAATTTACATAACAATCTTTGGCCAAACGTGAATTTTTATCATTTTTACCGTAAAATATGAATTGCCCCTAACTATATTTTTCTCCTTATTTCTAATGCCTTTGTGACTAATGACTTGAAACTTTCTCAAAAACTGTCCAAACATTTATAATCAATACCCTATGAATATCACAAGTTCACTGATTTGCTGGCAAAAAAAGTTACAGCGTTCTAAAGTTTACGCTTTGATATTGGCTTTCGAGTGAAAACTTGGTTGCTAAGGCTGCCTTATCCCTAGCATTGGCGTCATTGTGAGGTGTAGAATCAAATGTTTCACTTTCAATTGGTATCGGCGCGTAGATGAATATTAATACCGAGTGTGATGTCAGATAATGAAGTTTTATCATATTTTATTGATAAATAACTCTTATTATTGCTCTGATCATGATGTAAATGTGCCTTTATAGCAACTGAACAGATGATATTACAGAACTCAATGCAGACTATTGGTCCAATAATAGGTCTGATTTCAAGTGATAGTCATGATTTACACTCAATTTCATAACTTGAACCACCCCCCCCCCCCCCATGATATGCTCATTCACCCCCCCCCCCCCCCCCCCCCCCCCCCCCCCCCCCCCCCCCCCCAGATGTTAAAAAGCTAGAGGTTTTAGTGCAAAGCAATATTTTGATGGAAAATAGATCAACAGATATGATAGTCTTGGCAACTCATTTAAAATCTTATGATAAAGGGGGGAAAAAATCTGTCAATGCTTTACCTTTTTTGCCCCTTCCCCTTCTCTTAAATTGGACTTTTATCAAAATCTACAAAAATTGTTTAGCTGAAGAAACCAATTAAGGTCATGAGTGAAATAAATGAGAGCTGGATTCAAGTGTTAGATATTATTTAAACTCCAAAGCATGTAGAAACTTGGTAGTAGGTAGGCCTATCCCGCACCCCCTTTTTTGGGTAATATTATGCAATTGCAAACAGTAGCCACTTCAGGCATCAACAGATCATTGTTGACAGCTTGGCAAGCCAGCAGTCCCCACAAGGAGAGTCATGGATATGCCAATCAAATTGGTTTGCTGCTGCTCAGATAATGTTATAACTTATATGCATCTATACTAAGCCTGAGTCATATCGAATATTTCATAAACCGGGATTCGACGGCTTTGATTCGATCGAATACCGGTTAATCGATAAATGATGTGCGGTGAAAACAGAGTTGCACACAGTTGCACGCAGTGCATGCACCATGCACCGGTGACCGGTCCGCTGGCATCGCGGGCATATGTATGGGCTCTCGCTGCTCGAAATTAACGATAGCCCGCTAGCCAATGGCTAGTAAAAATCACAGCGGACGAGCCAAAATCTTAAGTTTCTAGTCCGTATGACTAGCCAAAATGTCACTAGTGTCGCACGAAGCGATGCTCATTGTCGACACACCCGACAATGATTCAAATTCAAAGAATTAATAATCTTACTTTGTCTTTGGAGAGCTGAATGGAACACGTTTGTTCGATGCCCAAAAAAAAAAACAATACGAAATAAACTTTTCGTCGCTCAATATAGACTCGACTTCATTCAGCTTCAGAGATCATTCAGAAGTAATTGCCAATTTGATGAGAGTGTGATATTAGTTATTGCGAATTAAGTAGGAACACTCGTACTCATGCCCGTATTTATCATGTTCAATTATACAATTGTCAAATTGACAATGCAGAGAGAGTGCAAGAAAATTATCGTAAACTTCAGTTCGTAACGACAAAACAATTTTTCCATAGAGAAAGCACAGGTAAAGCGCGACGTCCTCCGCGAGCGAATTAGCGAAAGTTAGCCAACAGTTTGAACTTTGAAGTCGCCTTCACGTTCTCTGCTAGTATATATGCTGTACGTTACGGAGTTTCTTTTTTTATTTGATTTTTTCATGGTGGCTACGGTAGTCAAAAATCTGGCGGACTACAAATCGATGCACCGAATTTGCCAAAACGTATTCGGGATTCGATGTCTTCGATCGAACACCGGCTAACCAATCGATTCGACTCAGGCTTAATCTATACTATTCAAAAACAAAATTAACAAAGCACCTCTATAACGTAGAACAAAAGATGTTCATTAAGCATATTGTATATAATTACCATAATGTCCATGCTTACCCCCTCCCCCATTCCCAGTCAAAAAGGGAAAAGGGAAAAGGAAAAAGGAAAAAGGAAAAAGGAAAAAAGGAAAAAGGAAAAAAAAAAGGAAAAAGGAAAAGGAAAAAGGAAAAAGGAAAAAAAGGAAAAAGGAAAAAGGGAAAAAAAAAGGAAAAAAAAAAGGAAAAAAAAAGGAAAAAGGAAAAAGGAAAAAAGAAAAAAGAAAAAGAAAAAAAAAAAAAAGAAAAAAGAAAAAAAAAAAAGGAAAAAAAGAAAAAAGAAAAAAAAAAAAAGGAAAAAAAAGAAAAAAGAAGAAAAAAAAAGAAAAAAGAAAAGAAAGAAAAGAAGAAAAGAAAAAAAAAAAAAAAGAAAAAAAGAAAAAAGAAAAAAAAAAAAAAAAAAAAAGAAAAAAAGAAAAAAAAAAAAAAAAAAAAAAAAAAAAAAAGAAAAAAAGAAAAAAAAGAAAAAGAGAAAAAGAGAAAAAGAGAAGAAAAAGAGAAAAAAGAGAAAAAAGAGAAAAAGAGAAAAAAAAGAAAAAAAGAAAAAAGAAAAAGGAAAAGAAAGAAAGAGAAAGAGAAAGAGAAAAATATGAAGTTGAAGTACGATTAAGAGTCTTTATTGATCATTTTGGTAATAAGGGAACATGTCTGCCTATACCCTACCCTATTTGTCCTCTCCTCTACCCAAATCGATATCCACAAGCAATGTTTTATATTCTTCCCAAAACAACAACAACAAAAAAAGATACAACAGATTTAAACCACCATACATGTAGATACTGGACGGTTTTGGGCAGGGGCATCCAAGACCATTCTAAATGGGTGGGGGGGGGGGGGGGGTGTGCGCAACCAAAAGCTGAAATTTTGATTCTCAAAATAGCCAAAATAATAAAGGTAATAAGATGTGCCGACAAAAACTGAAGTGTATTTTAAAAAATCAGCAGAGTGGTTAAAGAAGAAACATTTCAAAAATTCCCTACCCATGCTGCTCCCACTCCTGCTAAAATTAACCCAAATAAATTACCTTAAGTAGAATTGGATTGAGCTTAATCTAAAATGATTTAAAGGCATTCGGTAACTTTGTGGAGGCTTGATTTAATAAATTGTTGAATTTTGATATCTGTCTTGTATAGTGATGTTCAGAAGGATAAATAAATAGCCAGGCATAGAAAGGTTTTCAAACATATAATGCTATTATTAAGATATCTGTGACTGAATACTCCTATTTACGAAAGCGTATGGCCATACGCTTTAGTCTAACACTGAGTCAATGGGGATTATGAGTCTTGCATTTTCGGTCACTTGCATATGTTTACTTGGGGAACCGACATTTGCTCCGGCGGCAATTGCTCCTGCGACAAATGCTCCTAAAAATACGACAATTGCTCCGCGACAATTGCTCCGCGATAATTGCTCCTGCGACAATTGCTCCGTCGACATTTGCTCCTGCGATAATTGCTCCGGCGACATTTGCTCCTGCGACAATTGCTCCGACGACATTTGCTCCTGCGACAATTGCTCCGTCGACATTTGCTCCTGCGACAATTGCTCCGATCGAGCGACAATTGCTCCGCGACAACTGCTCCGTCGATAAAAAAGGTTTATTTGCAAATCCCGAAACACCAACAACAGCTATTGTTCTGAATTCGTTGTGTTCGCTTTTGATGAGGATTTTATATAAGGTTGTCGTTGGAGCAATTGCCACATACATAAGCATTAACGACGGCCGACGGAACAGATGTCGGCGGACAAGTTGTCGCATGAGCAATTGTTGCGGAGCAATGATATTGTCACATATTCATTTTATTTGACGGAGCTAATGTCGCGAAGGAATTGTCGCTCGAATGAAACAAATGTCGGCGGATCGAGTGCTTTCTGCCGGAGCTAATGTCGCCGGAGCAAATGTCCACGGAGCAATTGTCGAGGAGCAAATATTTATTTCTATTTACTGAGTTTATTGTCGTGGAGCAATTGTCGCATATTCATTTTTATCGGCGGAGCAATTGTCGCATATATTTATTATTATCGACGGAGCAATTGTCGCGGAGTAGGTAATTGTCGCTCGATCGGAGCAAATGTCGCGGAGCAAATGTCGCGGAGCAATTGTCGCAGGGGCAATTGTCGCATATTTGCATTTCTATCGACGGAGCAGTAGTCGCGGAGCAAATGTCGACGGAGCAATTTTCGCAGGAGCAAATGTCGACGGAGCAATTGTCGCAGGAGCAAATGTCGACGGGGCAATTGTCGCAGGAGCAAATGTCGTCGGAGCAATTATCGCAGGAGCAAATGTCGACGGAGCAATTGTCGCAGGAGCAAATGTCGACGGAGCAATTGTCGCGGAGCATTTGTCGTATTTTTAGGAGCATTTGTCGCAGGAGCAATTGCCGCCGGAGCAAATGTCATACATTCGTTTACTTTTGTGAAGCAAATGATGATTTTGAAGTGCTTTTTTCCCCCATGGGCTTCATTTTTACAGCATATTACATACACTGATTTCTAAGGGGGGAAAATAAGATAAATATTTCAAATACTTCCTTTCAAATTCAGCTCTTAAAATTCTCACTCCTACATTAAATGGCAACTTGGAAGAACTTCTCATATTTCCAGCAAAATCCAAAGTCAAAATCATGGCCAAATCCGAAGAAATCCCTGCTGACTTATTTTGCGATTGCTTGTTGTTTTCATTCCGCCGATGTTTTAGGCCAATAAAATTTTGTTCACAATGAAACTCGGTATCGCATGCACACATCGATCTCCACGATTGCCACATCAATCTCTACGATCGCACACACGGAAAATCATGACTTTTAAATTTTTGGGGAAGGAAGAACTTAATCAAGAAGTTCAAAAGTTTAGAAGTTTAGAAGTTTATTACGACTCAACGACCCACATGGGGTAATGGGAGAATAATACTAAGTGTACAAAATTAAAATAAAATTTTTTTACAAACAAATAAAATATTTTTGCATGCATATATATCGTAGTGGTAAATATGACCACTATTCGTGGTGTGGTGCAGTCCATCCTGCGCCCGGTCCAAAGGAATTTGAGAAATTTGAGAAATTTGAGTAAATAGCTACAAATGACACGGAATAGTAGTGGTTTCACTCAGGACGCTGCCACTTTGTGGCAGCCACTTCTGAGTGAAACCTGAGTGAAACCACTACCACTACCGGGGCTAGAAAAGGGCCTGCTGATACCCGTAAAAGCTAGTCTGGAGTACAACTAGTACAAGGTTATCTTCAGATAAGCTTGTACTACATGTATATAAGTGCACTTGGTCTTTACTAACTTGCCTGGATATGTTGGTGTCGGTCTTTGTAAATTACATGTAAATGCCGATTTTGAGTGAATGTTGGTGACTTTTGTGCAGTGGTGTTTGAAAGTGTTGAGTGTAACTGTAACTTACAGTGTAAGACTGCTGTACACACGGAAATATTACTATAGTATTAGTAATGACGCTACGAGTGCAGTCCGACATAGGCAAGGGCCTAGCCTCACTCATAGGCCCTTGCATATGTGGGACTGTGTCCAACATTCACTGTTGGAGCAGTCACAAACAGACAACAAAATTGCTCTAAGCAATATTTAATTTTCTTAAACT
This sequence comes from Heliocidaris erythrogramma, assembly GCA_025617745.1. Taxonomy (NCBI): domain Eukaryota; kingdom Metazoa; phylum Echinodermata; class Echinoidea; order Camarodonta; family Echinometridae; genus Heliocidaris; species Heliocidaris erythrogramma. The sequence goes on from CM046869.1 coordinate 11,050,107, forward strand.
TGCTAGATTACCTGATTCAGGGACTTCTGCTTCCAAAACTGGAGTGCAAAGATATATTTTGAAGGGCTTTTATATTTTGAACGGCAGCGAGGACAGGTCCACGTTAAAATCACCTTTGTGTACACGCGCTGTGACCTTATCAACAAAGGCCTGTGACCTGATCAGGGTCAGTTTGGTTGGTTGGTCGTCTAGTTTTTCCTCCAGACGTTTGGGGGGAAAGACTTTACATTGTTCAATTCTTCGACAGGATCGTATATATCTATATAGCGCCATCTACTTTGAATTTTAGATCAGTATTAAATCTAAACGACTGAAGCTTAGGCAAGTGATAACAACTACAACGGCGCCGCCATTAGCCAAGCATCTTCTACAAGAACTCCGCCGATGGGAAAGCAAAGTGGTAAATTTTTAGTACTTTTTAAATTAAAATATTACTCCTATAAGAATGTTAAAGTTAAATAAGTTGACATACATACATATCACGCAATATAGATACAGCAAAAATAGGGAATTAACCTTGAAATTGCAAGGGAGGTGATCTTGTAAAGTACACAGACAAATTTGTAAAATCAGCACTGATTTTCTTATTTACTATATAAATCTATATACCTACCTATTATGCCTGTAGTCTTGACTACGGGACCCCTTCGAGAATTATCACACATGAGTCACAATATTGTGCGCACCCCCCGTAATCCTATTGTCCCCTTCGCCACTCACGCGCGTCAATACGCTACGGCCATCTTCCTCTTTTGCGAGCAACCCCAAGAAGAAACATGTTGCTTGCAAGGTGCGGGGAAGGAGGGAGGGTCATAGGTAGGTATATAGATTTATATAGTAAATAAGAAAATCAGTGCTGATTTTACAAATTTACTGCAATAAATCATATATACCTACCTATTATGCCAGACCAGCACCAACTCAAAGACCGGGAGGCATGTTTCGAGCAGAAGGAAATAGGATTACACCAAAGACTACAAAGAAAACACAGCGGCCTTCAAGGTGGCTGACGCAAACAAAGCTTCACCTGCGGGAACATCCCTAAGGTAGCAAGAAATGAAGGAATTGGGCGAACGCCAATAAGCAGCCTTCAAAATATCAACAAGCGCCACACCTTGAAACAGAGCCCAAGAAGTGCTGACACTACAAGTATCATGAGCACGAGGCTTACTGTCGGATAAAAGAGCCTCTGTGCCAGCGGCCCTAATAGCTTCAACGATCCATCTAGAGATGGAATCAAGAGAGGCAGGAGAAAAAGGCTCTCTAGTGATCAGGAACAACTGATCATCCTTACGATAAGACTTAGTCTTATCAATATACCATTTGAGAGCCCTAACAGGACACCAAACTTTGTCCTCACGCACCGAAGAAAGGTTAGAAAGCGGACAAAGAAAAATTTCAGCAGGACCGGAGGCAGCTGTCTGATTCTTGGCAACGAAAGAAGCCCTAGGAATCAATCTAACGCCTTTTCTCTCCCAGCGAACATGACCAGGAGTAAGACAGAGAGCATGAAGAGTACTGCGCCTCTGCCCAGAGGCAATAGCTACCAAAAAAAGCGTCTTAACCGTAAGATGATGAAGCGAAGCTTCACCCAACGGTTCGAAAGGAGGTTTCGCCAAGGCCTCCAGGACCTTAGGCAGACTCCAAGACGGCACTAACTTAGAAAGAGAAGGTCTTTTCAGAAAGAACGAACGAATCAAACCACTTAGAAGCGGGGAATTGGAAATCCCCGAACCATCTGAGAAACCCGAATGAATGGCCCCGATCGCCGAACGGTAGCCTCGGATAGTAGAGATAGATCTCCCTTTGTCAAATAACGAGATTAAGAAATCCGCAATTGAACCAATAGGAGCCTCAGAAGGGGTTTGATTTCTCTCTTTGCACCAAAGGAAAAAGACCGAAAGACGGGAATTGTAAATCTCCCTAATAGAAACCCTACGACTGGACATTAAAAAGTCTGCGGCTCTATCAGAGAGACCCGACTGTCTTGCAGATTCCCTGACAGGGGCCAAGCAGTCAAATGAAGAGACTCCGGACTGTGGTGAAGAATCCCCGATAGGGGCTGTAACACCAGATCCGCTCTTAACGGGAGAACAAACGGTTGAGCCCTTAGGAGGCTCATAAGTTCTGGAAACCAATTCCTCCTGGGCCAAAAGGGAGCTATTACGACCACCCGCGCCCGATCTTCCCTGATTTTCCGCAAGACACGCGGAATCAGATGGAAGGGAGGAAAGGCGAATCCCTGAAGGTTCTCCCAGCTGAGGGAGAAAGCATCGAGAGCCCATGCTCCCTGATCGCGAACACGGGAGCAATACTTCGGCAGCTGGTGATTTAGCACCGACGCAAATAGATCCACTTCCAGTGGACCTAGGCGACTGCGAATGCGGCAAAATACCTCCGGATGGAGCGTCCATTCCGATGGAAGATACCTGCCCCGAGACAGAAAATCCGCAATGAGGTTTTCCCGACCGGGGATGAAAGAGGCCACGGGTGTGATTGCCATGCGACGACACCACCTCCACAGCTGAGCTGCTAGGGCATTCAGGGCAACCGAACGAGTGCCTCCCTGCCGATTGATATATGCCGCCACAGTAACATTGTCCGTGAGAATCAGAACCGAACGACTGAGAAGTCGACTTCTGAAATGGAGCAAGGTCAACAGAACTGCCATAAACTCCAGGACATTGATATGAGGAAGAGTCCCAAGAAGAGACCAATCCCCCGCAACCGTGCTGCCGTTGCAGTGTCCTCCCCACCCCAACCGAGAGGCGTCCGTCGAAATCGTCGAAATCGACGGGAGAGGGGCAGAGAAGGACCTGCCTCGCGCGAGAAACACCTCGCTCGTCCAACAAGAGAGAAGAGACTTGATCCTTACTGGTACTGGAATCCAGACCAAAAGAGAGTCTTTTCCCGGCTTGAAGAACCTGAGGGGATGTCTCTGAAAGGGTCTCATGAGGAGCCGGCAGTCCTCCAAAACATCGACTAGACTGGCTAGATAACCTAGAAACTGAAGCCACTGTCTGGCCGAGACTCTTCTGGCCAGCAAGAGCTTGCAAGCCGCAGAGACAATGGTGAGAATCCTGTCTCGACTGGGCCGAGCCAACTGATTCTTTATGTCTAACACCGCCCCCAGAAAAACTGGGCTGCGAGTGGGAACTAACTCTGACTTTTCCCAATTTATTAGGAAACCTAAGTCTTGAGTAAGAGAGACGAGCAAACGAGTCTCGTCCAACAAACGATCGCGCGACTCCGCAAGGAGAAGCCAATCGTCCAGGTAACAAAACAACCGCAGGCCGCGACGCCTCAGAGAGGCCGCTAGCACCGCTACAACTTGAGTAAAAACCCGAGGGGCCGGGCGCAGCCCGAAGGGAAGAGCACGAAAACGATAAGTCTCCGAGAGGAAGGAGAACCCCAGAAGATCGCGAGATGCGCGATGAATGGGAATGTGAAAGTACGCGTCCTTGAGATCTATCGAGACCGCGTAGTCTTCCCTTTTGATCAACGGAAGAATGGAGGCAAGAGTCTCCATCCGAAAATGAACCGGAGGAATGAATTTGTTTATTCTTTTCAGGTTCAGTATCAAACGAAGTTTTCCCGAGCGCTTGGGAATAACAAATATTGGAGAAAGGGAAAGAGACGGCCTGTCTCTTACCCTTTCTATAGCCCTCTTTTCCAGAAGAGACTCGATCTCCTTTGAAGCATGAGATCGAGACAGGGCAGACATGGGAGGTGACCGAATTCTTATAGCCCCTCCGGGGAGCGAAGCGCAAAGATCTATGAAGAATCCGTCTCGCACGACGGAGAGAACAAACGCGTCCCCGGAGATGGCCTCCCAAGCGGGGAGAAACGCATGAAGTCGGCCACCTACCACATTCGGTCGAACAAGCGCTCGGGGAAAAACATCAAAACCCAGGCTTGGCCTTCTGCGAAGCTATCGCCTTACCACGAGTACCTCTCGAAATGCCCCTGCCACGACTCCCTCTCCCACGAGAAGGAGCTGGCTGTGGCTCAGGAGGCGGGACCCTAGACACGCGACTGCGTTGACCCGAAACGGGACCAGCAGGTCTACGCTGAACAGGGGCCCGCGTTGGCTTAGAGCTAGTGTGAAACTGCTTAGTCATATCCGAGATCTGCTTACGCGCATCGATCTCTCTCTGAAAAACCGTAGCGAATTTACCACCAAAAAGCGAAGGACCCCGAGACGGAACATCTTGGAGAAGTTGAGCAATGCCCGACTCTCTAACACCCAGTGCCGAGACAGCCGAGGTCCTGCGACGGAACGTAACCGAAGTAGCTGCGGTGGAAAGCTGCGACCACTGCAGACAAAAAAGAGTATGCAACAGGTCGTCAATAATCAGCTTGTCACCATCGGTAACATTCAACTCCTCCGCCCTGGACCTAAGGTCGGAGAGAAACCCTTGAAAAGCCGCCAAACGCATCCCCGACCTAACCTGGTTTTCAATATTAGACCAGATCTTATCCTCCGCCTTGAACGCGGCGGAGGTAAGCGGATTAGTCGCCCGCAAACGACGACCGACCTCTAAAATCTCAGGAGACAGAGTCTTAGCCTTAAAAAAGCTGTCTTGGTCCTGAGAACAAAAGGCAAGGGCCTTACCCTTGACCGCATTAGGGCGCTTAATCAACAGCGCGGCCTCAATGCGGTCATACTCCAGCTTGAAAACCTCCTCAAGAGCGATACCCTCAGAGGAATCCTGCTGCTTAAATTTCCAACGCGAAGTCGAACCCTGCGCGCGGGTTGACTGAAATTCAGGGAGATATTTGGACAACAAAGCAATCGCTTCCACCCCGCAGAGAGCGAGCGATTGAGACTCCGCCTGCCCAAGCGATTCGGGAACCGAAGCTTGAGAAGCCACATCCGAATCTGGTTCCACCCGAGTGGAATGAGACAAAGGAGCACTAACAAAGGCCTCCGCAGGCAGAGCCCCGCATGGTTCAACAAAAGTCTCCTCGCCCGGCGGAGCCCCAAGGGCCGCGGGAATAGGAGGCACATGCGAATCCGACTCAGACAAAGAGGAATCAATCACAAAAGGCTGATTAGACTCAAAGCGAGATCCCTGAATAGGGACAGAAGTCAGGGTTGAAGTAGCCGGTACAAAGGACCAACCCTGATTCTGAGCAAAAGCCCGCATCATACTGAACATGTCAGCTTGAGAGGAGCTAGCTGGGTTAGCCAGGCCAGACAGGCAAGAGGCCGGCAAAGCCTTGCCACTTTTTGCCTTCTTCTTGGCCTTTTTCTTGGCTGGCTCGACAAAAGTCGTAGCCGAAACCCTTTTCTTATAACGCTTAATCGGATTCGTTCGGATCCCCGAAGCCTCTTCGGAAACACAAACCGATCCCTCCGCGGAGGGACGTTCACTTCCCATAAAGGGATTGGAGCGCTCATGGCGTAAGCCTAGAGAATCGCCCAAATCACCCATATTGGCTAAGCAAGAAGATGCAGTAGCCATGGGTTGGGAGCTAAAAGCTCCCAGTGCGTGGGCAGACCGAGATGACTCGGTATGTGCCCGATGACTACTAAAGGCGTGTGAACCCGCTATTGGACCGCTCGAAAGCAGCAATAGGGGAGCACTAGTAGTCACGCACTCAGGTGAAAACACCTGTTGCTCCGAAGAGCGTCCATAATGTAGACAATGTAGACAGCCCAGGAAGTACTCGTTCCCCCATATGGCGTTTGCCGGGGGCTAGGGTTTGAGAACCCAGACCAACATGGACTAAGCCCGTGGGTTGCCCTGCAGTAGTGGGGCGCGTCTCCCCTAACGGATCAGAGCGAGTGAACGCTACCGTACGGGAAACAACAATCCAGATTCAGTTAACGCCACCCGTCCCGAAGCCGCAAGCTCCGAGACTGGCAAACTCTGCAAGGAAACACCACTAGGCAACTTACCCTTAGCCCTCCTCCCTCCCCGTGTACCGCAGTACTCGGGGGAGTTCTGGAAGGCCGAGTCGTCTTGCTAGACGACTCTTCGGAAGAAGCAGGTCTCCTTGACCTAGCTGCTTCTTCTTCCGAATCCATACCACTGCAATAAAACAGACAATAAAGTATACTTTTCAAATTAAGAAATACTTCAACTGAATGCAGTAAAATAAGGGTAAAATTATTTGGGAGATACGCACTAAAGAAATTTTCACAGCCTAAAAACCGTAAGAATAAACGCCGAACCCGAAGGCTCGGTGACAAACGGAAACACCCACAAACACGGAAATATCTACGTGGGGCTGACCGTGAAAGAGAAAAATAAATGCCAAGAAAGGGAATCAAAAAATCCCTTGCAATCGGCAAGAGTGACTACTAAAACACAAAGTACTATAATCTAAACGAATATAGGTACCTAAAAGTGCTTTAACTATGTGAAAAAGCGCACCAAAAAGATACTATACGACCTGATTTCAGGAGCGCTGTGACTATACGTCCTAACTCGTCGGGGGCGAGCAAGAAAGAGGAAGATGGCCGTAGCGTATTGACGCGCGTGAGTGGCGAAGGGGACAATAGGATTACGGGGGGTGCGCACAATATTGTGACTCATGTGTGATAATTCTCGAAGGGGTCCCGTAGTCAAGACTACAGGCATAATAGGTAGGTATATATGATTTATTGCAGTAAATCTGCCGTATTAATGTCTATGGAGTACGAGGTTATCTTACGATAACCTCGTATGTGTATGAGCACATCAGCAAGCAATGGTCATATTGACCATTAGGAAATATACATGTGTGTATACTGGGTATTGGGGATACAGATGTAATTTTGTTTGAAATGGAGGTTTTTGTGGGCAAACTGATACTTAAGTTTAAGTCTACATAGATTAATTTATAAGTACGTTAAGATACAAAATGTAGAAAGTTATAAAAACTGACATATTTTACAGCCTTCCTTTTCCTACTTGTCACAAAGACATCCATCCGTATGACGACTGCTATCAATATGTTGCGCACTAGTGAGGCCGCTCTACATATGGTTACGCACCATAGATACGTACATGTACGCAGAATGTTACGCAGAATGTTACGCACACAAGCTATACGGACAAGGCCGATATACAACGACGGGTGGCCGTTCTCTCCCACAGACTTTTTCAATTATTGCTCCTCGCCGTTAAAGCACTTTGCTTAATATCCTTGCACCAGAAGGAATACAGCAGATTGTAGAGAATGCACGATGAGAAGCCTTATCGCTAGACTAAACTCATTAACAACCCCCAAGCTGTCTTAACAACAGGTAAACAACGAGGTGGAGATCGATGAACCGATCGCGCCTGTACCACTACGAGCGCTGAGACTAAGTGAGAGCTCCCTTCATCATAATCGTGAAAAATACGAAATGGATGCTCTGACCGGATTCCGCAAGAAATTCCCCAAAATTTCAGGAAACCCTCTTCAACTTCAAGTTCAAGTTCAAAGGTCACAAAACAAACTGGTATGTGGTCCAGGTAAGTTTTAATCATCTATTATTCACCATAATTAGCTATCTTTCATTAGATTTCTATGTCAGGTTTTCACTTAAATATAGCCAAAAATGCAGTGATGCATTTTTAGGTATGGGATGTGTGTTTGCTGCACTCATGGCTACATTACTGTAAAATAGTTGGTATTTTCTGTCGCATGTACTAAGGTATGGGGGGAAAATAAGATAAATATTTTAAATACCTTGCTTTCAAATTCAGCCCTTAAAAATATCACTCCTACATCAAATGGCCGTTAGGAAGAACTTTCCATATTTCCAGCAAAATCCAAAGTCAAAATCATGCCCAAAACCGAAGAAATCCCTGCCGATTTGTTTCGCGATCGCGTGCTGTTTACATACCGCCGATGTCTTAAGACTAAAATCGGCCAATAAAATTTTTGTCCACGAAGAAACTCGGGATCGCAAGCGCACATCGTTCTCTACGATCGCGCACACAGAAAATCAGGACTTTTCCGTGTATGGGATAGGGACCGAATTTTTAACGACAAAATTCTTTTGGGGAGATGTCAGCGCCCGCAGCGACCAGGAAATGTACACAATGACTCCGATAGCTCGTTTTGCGAGAATCGACAGTAAATTTAGGTATGTGAAATGCCCGGTGCGCTTGCATCGCGAAAGTGATCCCAAAACTGTGTTTCCATTTTCTACCAGCTTTCGGGTTATGCTGTGAGGGGTACCCCGACAAAAGCTTTCGCTGTACTCGTATTTGCATGTCAATGTGCACAAAAAGGGGATCAACGAAGAGCTGAGACCACGAACTAGTGTGTGAAAAAAAATTTTGTCAAAAGGATTTCCAGACGTTGTTTCACATGGGCCTGAACAACCCTGATAACTTTGGGTCATCATAATCATCATTATTTTTCATAAAGGTAAGTGATTTAATTGATTTCAATTATTTACAAATTCATTTTCATTAATACTTAACACATTAAGAAAGTTTAATGGAAATTTATAGTTGCAAAATTTTCCATGTCAGAACTATGTATACACGTTAGCTCACCCAGGAGCTCCAGCGCGAAGCAGCGTCGGCTTCCGCCGGAAGCGGCGGCGGAGATCCGTGGGTTAACCTGTTGCCGTTTTTTGACGATCAATACACAAAAGTGATGAGATTTCGATGCTAAATTTCATTAATAAACAGTTGTTTTTCTTCATCAAAATATTATGGCAATATACCATATTATACCATACTTTTATTGTAGGCTTAATTTTATACTTTTATTTTGTTAAGATCTAGAATTAAGTATTAACTTTTTATTTTTATTTAGAGGTCTTTTTTTATTTATTTTTTTTTTTTTGGGGGGGGGGGGTTGTCACCTTGTCAGCCTGCCCCTTCCCATTATAATTTTAAGGTAATTATCAGAAATATGAAGTGTGTTAGTGAAATATGCTATTCTGTTTTTGTTGACAAATTCATGTTCTAAATTTCATAATCTTTCCAAGGGGTACCAAACTTTTCAGGATAGGGTGAAAATTAAGGAAGTTAGGTAATTTTTAAGGTCGGTTGGGATGTATATTGGTCACAACATTTTTATTTGCCGTATTGAATTACTGTACAATTCCCGGGACCAAAAAAAACAGTGTTTTGCGATTTGTAAAATGCCCTAATTTTTTAAATATCCATCCAATTTGAATACTTCAAAAACTACTGCATTTCTCTTTTCTAGACCTTTCTGTTGATACCAAATTCGTCAAGAATCAATCAATTTGAAATTTTCATTTCACATACCTAGTAAATTACGGATTTCATTTTTGGAATCATCTTTTCCAACATCGGCGAGTTGAATTTATTGTATTTCTTGGATGTTGCCTTTGTTGGATATAGCCACACCACGAATAGTGGTCATATTGACCACTACGAATACACAATGCAAAAATAGTTTGTATTTTCTGTCGCGTGCACTCATAGGTACACGCCATTGCCGACTGTGTAGTAACGCAGCCAACACACATCCCATACCTAAACTGCATCAAGCATTTTTGGCTATATTTAATTGAATATAATATATTACAGTTTACTTACATCCAAAGAATTATATTGAATAATAGATGATTAAAACTTACCAGGTTGTTTTGTGACCTTTGAAGAGGGTTTCCTGAAATTTTGGGTCCTTTTTGTCGATAACTGCTATCGAGACTGTCCCGTCAGCATCCAGTTTGTATTTTTCACGATTATGATGAAGGGAGCCCTCAGCGCTCGTAGTAGTACCGGCGCGATGGGTTCGTCAATCTCCTACGAAGACCTGAAAGGGCCAAACTGACGACGTAAAAAAAGAAAAAATATTACGTACGTACGTAATAATTACTACGTACGTACGTAATATTTTTTATTTTTTTCCAGGTCTTCGTAGAATAGCTTGTGTGCGTAACATTCTGCGTACGTATCTACGGTGCGTAACCATGGAGAGCGGCCTCACTAGTGCGCAACATTATTGAGAGCAGTCGTGATCCGTATGGAGATGTGGGTAACAAGTACCAAAAAGAGGGCTGTAAATGTAAGTTTTAATAACTTTCTACATTTTGTATCTTAACGAACTGATAACTTAAAATCTAAAGAATGATACTTAAGTATCAGTTTGCCCACAAAAACATCAATTTCAAACAAAATTACATCTGTATCCCCAATACCCAGTATACACACATGCATATGATTCTAATGGTCAATACAAGTATTGTATTTCTTGGATATTTAGTGGTCGGTTTTTGTAAATTAAATGCCGATTTTGAGTGAATGTTTGTGACTTTTGTGCAGTGGTGTTTTAAAAAGTTGAGGTGTATGACTGCCTACATTATACACACGAAGTATAGGAATGTAGCTATGAGTCCCTCATCTTTTTAAAACACCACTGCACAAAAGTCACCAATATTCACTCAAAATCGGCATTTAATTTTCAAAAACCGACCCCAAAATATCCAAGAAATACAATAAATTCAACTCACCAATGTTGGAAAAGATATTTCCAAAAATGAAATCCGTAATTTACTGTTGATTCTCGCGAAACGAGCTATCGGAGTCATTGTGTACATTTCCTGGTCGCCGCGGGCGCTGACATCTCCCCAAAAGAGTTTTGTCCTCAAAAATTCGGTCCCTATGGCGTACACGGAAAAGTTCCGATTTTCTGTGTGCGCGATCGTAAAGATCGATGTGCGCTTGCGATCCCGAGTTTCTTCGTGGACAAAAATTTTATTGGCCGATTTTAGTCTAAGACATCGGCAGTTTGTAAACAACACGCGATCGCGAAACAAATCGGCGGGGATTTCTCCGGTTTTGGACAAGATTTTGACTTTGGATTTTGCTGAAAATATCAAAAGTTCTTCCTAACGGCCATTTGAAGTAGGAGTGAGATTTTTAAGGGCTGAATTTGAAAGCAAGTATTTAAAATATTTATCTTATTTTTCCCCCCATACCTTTAGTACATGTATGCGACAGAAAATACCAACTATTTTACAGTAATGTACCCGTGAGTGGCTATGAGCACACCACGAATAGTGGTCATATTGACCACTACGAATACAAAATGCAAAAATAGTTCGTATTTTCTGTCGCGTGTAGTAAAGGTATAGGGGGAAAAATAAGATAAATATTTTAAATACTTGCTTTCAAATTCAGCCCTTAAAAATCTCACTCCTACCTCAAATGGGTTTTAGAAAGAACTTTTGATATTTTCAGCAAAATCCAAAGTCAAAATCTTGTCCAAAACCGGAGAAATCCCCGCCGATTTGTTTCGCGATCGCGTGTTGTTTACATACTGCCGATGTCTTAGACTAAAATCGGCCAATAAAATTTTTGTCCATGAAGAAACTCGGGATCGCAAGCGCACATCGATCTTTAAGATCGCGCACACAGAAAATCGGGACTTTCCGCGTATGCCACATAGGGACCGAATTTTTAAGGACAAAACTCTTTTGGGGAGATGTCAGCGCCCGCGGCGACCAGGAAATGTACACAATGACTCCGATAGCTCGTTTCGCGAGAATCAACAGTAAATTACGGATTTGATTTTTGGAAATATCTTTTCCAACATCGGTGAGTTTAATTTATTGTATTTCTTGGATATTTAGTGGTCGGTTTTTGTAAATTAAATGCCGATTTTGAGTGAATGTTTGTGACTTTTGTGCAGTGGTGTTTTAAAAAGTTGAGGTGTATGACTGCCTAAATTATACACACGAAGTATAGGAATGTAGCTATGAGTGGCTATGAGTGGATTATACCACTCATAGGTACGCGCCATTGCCGACTGTGTAGTAACGCAGCCAACACACATCCCATACCTAAACTGCATCACTGTGCATTTTTGGCTATATTTAATTGAATATAATATATTACAGTTTACTTACATCCAAAGAATTATATTGAATAACAGATGATTAAAACTTACCAGGTTGTTTTGTGACCTTTGAAGAGGGTTTCCTGAAATTTTGGGTCCTTTTTGTCGATAACTGCTATCGAGACTGTCCCGTCAGCATCCAGTTTGTATTTTTCACGATTATGATGAAGGGAGCCCTCAGCGCTCGTAGTAGTACCGGCGCGATGGGTTCGTCGATCTCCTACGAAGACCTGAAAGGGCCAAACTGACGACGTACAAAAATAAAAAATATTACGTACGTACGTACGTAATATTTTTAATTTTTTTACGTCGTCAGTTTGGCCCTTTCAGGTCTTCGTAGAATAGCTTGTGTGCGTAACATTCTGCGTACGTATCTACGGTGCGTAACCATGTAGAGCGGCCTCACTAGTGCGCAACATTATTGAGAGCAGTCGTGATCCGTATGGAGATGTGGGTAACAAGTACCAAAAAGAGGGCTGTAAATGTAAGTTTTTATAACTTTCTACATTTTGTATCTTAACGAACTGATAACTTAAAATCTAAAGAATGATACTTAAGTATCAGTTTGCCCACAAAAACATCAATTTCAAACAAAATTACATCTGTATCCCCAATACCCAGTATACACACATGTATATGATTCTAATGGTCAATATGACCATTGCTTGCTGATGTGGATTATACCCTATATAGGCTATATTATTGCCTTATTGGGGTCAGTTTTTGTAAATTAAATGCCGATTTTGAGTGAATGTTGGTGACTTTTGTGCAGTGGTGTTTGAAAAAGTTGAGCCGTATGACTGCCTAGATTCTACACACGAAGTATAGGAATGTAGCTATGACTGGTTGGCTGTGTTCCTACACAGTCGGCAATGGCGTGTGCCTATGTATGACTTTATGAGTGTGTATTACTGCAGCAGCCCGAACACGTAGTGTTCGGGCTGCGCTTCGCAGTCCTTTGATCGCATGGATGTCACATAATTACAAGGTCGTTTGTCAAAATGATACCCATGAAACATGAAATCAGTTGATTTTAGGCTATTTTAGGTACTTACAATACTTTACGATTGACTGTCGTCTTTCTTTTCAATGAGGATGATACAAAAAAGGCATATTTATCTCCAAGAGCCTGTAGTAAAAACTTCCGAAGGTCGGTGTTTTGCTTGCAATGCGCGTGCGTCAGCAGCTCCAATTATAATACAGACAAGAAGGGAGGATTATGAATATTCATTAGACGAGCTTGAGCGAGATCTAGAGCGCTAGATCTATACGCTAGCGATCGGCGGATTACAGTGGGTATATGAATATTTATTATTCCATTGACGAAAACTATGCCGTCATTGTAATAAACATTCATAGGCGCATGCGCAAGTGCCTATTTTCAATTTGGCTTTAACAACATGGCGAATGGGACTGGTTTCGAAAATTGAGAGTAAAAAGTGACATTCATCGATTCTACACATTTTTTAGGAAAAGCTGATTTGCGTAAAGTCTGTTTAGGTAAGTGGCATCGTATATATGATACTTTAATTAAAAAATAATAATTACATGGCCATTTTTTAAATGGTCATTTGAACATTGGTAGATTGTGAGACCCACCACTCACGGGTACATTCCTGTAAAATAGTTGGTATTTTCTGTCGCATGTACTAAAGGTATGGGGGGAAAATAAGATAAATATTTTAAATACCTTGCTTTCAAATTCAGCCCTTAAAAATCTCACTCCTACCTCAAATGGCCGTTAGGAAGAACTTTTGATATTTTCAGCAAAATCCAAAGTCAAAATCTTGTCCAAAACCGGAGAAATCCCCGCCGATTTGTTTCGCGATCGCGTGTTGTTTACATACTGCCGGTGTCTTAGACTAAAATCGGCCAATAAATTTTTGTCCACGAAGAAACTCGGGATCGCAAGCGCACATCGATCTTTACGATCGCGCACAAAGAAAATCGGGACTTTCCGTGTATGCTACATAGGGACCGAATTTTTAAGGACAAAACTCTTTTGGGGAGATGTCAGCGCCCGCGGCGACCCGGAAATGTACACAATGACTCCGATAGCTCGTTTCGCGAGAATCAACAGTAAATTACGGATTTGATTTTTGGAAATATCTTTTCCAACATCGGTGAGTTGAATTTATTGTATTTCTTGGATATTTAGTGGTCGGTTTTTGTAAATTAAATGCCGATTTTGAGTGAATGTTTGTGACTTTTGTGCAGTGGTGTTTTAAAAAGTTGAGGTGTATGACTGCCTAAATTATACACACGAAGTATAGGAATGTAGCTATGAGTGAGACCCACCGAATCGTACTGGTTTCACTCAGGACGCTGCCACTTCGTGGCACTCCCGGGTACATTTCTGTAAAATAGTTCGTATTTTCTGTCGCATGTACTAAAGGTATGGGGGAAAAAATAAGATAAATATTTTAAATACTTGCTTTCAAATTCAGCCCTTAAAAATCTCACTCCTACCTCAAATCACACCACGAATAGTGGTCATATTGACCACTACGAATACAAAATGCAAAAATAGTTCGTATTTTCTGTCGCGTGTAGCACTCATAGGTACATTCCTATACTTCGTGTGTATAATGTAGGCAGTCATACACCTCATCTTTTTAAAACACCACTGCACAAAAGTCACCAATATTCACTCAAAATCGGCATTTAATTTTCAAAAACCGACCCCAAAATATCCAAGAAATACAATAAATTCAACTCACCAATGTTGGAAAAGATATTTACAAAAATGAAATCCGCAATTTACTGTTGATTCTCGCGAAACGAGCTATCGGAGTCATTGTGTACATTTCCTGGTCGCCGCGGGCGCTGACATCTCCCCAAAAGAGTTTTGTCCTCAAAAATTCGGTCCCTATGGCGTACACGAAAAAGTTCTGATTTTCTGTGTGCGCGATCGTAAAGATCGATGTGCGCTTGCGATCCCGAGTTTCTTCGTGGACAAAAACTGTATTGGCCGATTTTAGTCTAAGACATCGGCAGTTTGTAAACAACACGCGATCGCGAAACAAATCGGCGGGGATTTCTCCGGTTTTGGACAAGATTTTGACTTTGGATTTTGCTGAAAATATCAAAAGTTCTTCCTAACCACTCCCGGGTACATTTCTGTAAAATAGTTGGTATTTTCTGTCGCATGTACTAAAGGTATGGGGGGGAAAATAAGATAAATATTTTAAATACTTGCTTTCAAATTGAGCCCTTAAAAATCTCACTCCTACCTCAAATGGCCGTTAGGAAGAACTTTTGATATTTTCAGCAAAATCCAAAGTCAAAATCTTGTCCAAAACCGGAGAAATCCCCGCCGATTTGTTTCGCGATCGCGTGTTGTTTACAAACTGCCGATGTCTTAGACTAAAATCGGCCAATACAGTTTTTGTCCACGAAGAAACTCGGGATCGCAAGCGCACATCGATCTTTACGATCGCGCACACAGAAAATCAGAACTTTTTCGTGTACGCCATAGGGACCGAATTTTTGAGGACAAAACTCTTTTGGGGAGATGTCAGCGCCCGCGGCGACCAGGAAATGTACACAATGACTCCGATAGCTCGTTTCGCGAGAATCAACAGTAAATTACGGATTTGATTTTTGAAAATATCTTTTCCGACATTGGTGAGTTGAATTTATTGTATTTCTTGGATATTTTGGGGTCGGTTTTTGAAAATTACATGCCGATTTTGAGTGAATATTGGTGACTTTTGTGCAGTGGTGTTTTAAAAAGATGAGGTGTATGACTGCCTACATTATACACACGAAGTATAGGAATGTAGCTATGAGTGCTTCGTGGCACCGTCCCGGGGCTAGAGTGTGTATTGAGTGGCCTTGCCTAGTATGAGTTATGACTCGTGACGCAAAGACATACACGCAAAGACATGTGTGGGACTGTATTATATTTCTGGTACTAAGTTAGGTCTACGTCTATCTTCGAGATAAAGTGCATTCTAAAGATGTCTGGGACACGGTTAAATATATATCCTACATTTATTTACCTTAGGGTGTTCAGAAAACCAAGAGAAGCGGTCTACTGTCACATCTTCTGCTCCTAAATTTAGACTAGATGCCATTTCTCTCTCCGCATTTATTCGCTATTTATTAACCCTTGGCTCTTCTCTTAAAACTGATGTCTCGTACGTGATCTCTCGTCGTCTGCGAGATTTAAGCAACGCCACGACTATTATGTTAATTAGCCATACTTTTTGACCTATCGCAAATCGAATTGATGATGTCATATCAAAATTTTCACACGACGCGGTAAACACTAGCATGTGGATTTTCTAAATTTAGAGCAGTGTTGCGCCATATTTTGTACTCATTACTACTCCTGAATGTCGCAAGGGGTCGCAATAGTGATACAAATTCCTGAATATAAAATTATAGCTCAATACAACACGGACATTCAGTAAGGAACTGGCGTGCAAGCAACAGCACGCGAATTCAGCTTGGATCATAGGAATCAAGTTTCTCTTCCATCGAAAAGAAATAAACCAAGCAAAATGGTTGCTGAAGTAGGAGAAATACAGGTGGAATGCTTGCCAAAGGTTAATCCAGGGAAGACACCCGACAAATCTCCTGTTGAGAAGCTTACTGCCAAGAGGGCGGCGATGTTGGCTCGCAAACGCTCTAAGAGCTCGTCTAAAACTCTTTCAAATAAAAATATTAAGACAACGGAGCCTAGCCATGCAGCAATCGAAAAGAATGAGAAGAAAAAGAAGAAATTTGTTCCAGCTCCATGGTTATGTGGAGACATGAAAGTCTTATCGACAGCTCCTATTCGTTCCGATGTGGATGACGCAATCGCTGTAATGGAAGGGAAAATACAACCAGGAACTGAGACCAGATACTATGATGAATCAGAGCCCCTTGATACTGTCGAGTTGGAACTTGCTATGTTGTATCGCACGAGGTTAAAGAAGAAAATGTGTTTAATGCAACAAGTGAAGAACATACCCAATCTGAACTATGTTACAAAACGCAAACTTGAAGACAGGGTCAAAAAGCAAGGGAAAAGGGTCGTGATTAATAGTAGTATTATGTCGCGACTCAAAGCACAAGACGATGAAGTCAAGTATGTAAAGGAGCAAAGGAATAATAATACTTCTAAGATGCTGAGCCACCTTGGACTGAGAACAAGAAGTGAGTTGGAGCAAATTAGGGGGCCAAAGAAAACCGTACAATCCAGTAATACATCCTCTAGCCAACCGAAACCAAATTACACACGTGCTAAGCGATGTCGGCGAGGACTTCATCCTGCTCGTAAACCGCGTTGGACTCGGGAGCAGAAGGAGCAGCAGGTCTACATCCCTCAAGAATTCGAACTCGTGACTGAGAATGTGGACCACGACGACCCCGAGGAAGCGAACTTGTTGTGTTTCCTGCTCGACCTGCAGCACCGTGAGATGACCCCTGAGGACTACGACATGCTGCTCAGACTCGACGAGAAGGTCGCACCAAAAACTACCGCAGCCGACAAGCTGCAATCCCTTCGGACGGAGACCGTTTCTGACGTCGGAACCGACGGCCCTGTCGAGGGCATTCGATGGGAAGACTCTGTGTGTGCTGTGTGTATGGAGTCATATGAAAAAGACCAAACAGTGAAGTTCTTGCCGTGTGAACACTACTTCCATTCGAACTGCATTGAAATGTGGCTGAATAACAGTGGTAATACATGCCCATTAGACGGACTTGAGGTATGACCATTGAAGGGCAGGAATTCGTCTCTTGCCCTCAGTGTTCTTTTTTTTTATATTGATGAAATTATGTACTTCACATGACAATATCTAAAATGTTCCACCGCTAATCTTCTAGTATAATACAAAACAGGTGGCAGCCGGGAATCCCCCTCATGCCGTATAACGGATACAGATTTGTTTTGGGTTTTTTTTTACATTCTGTCGGCAAAAATTAATGTGATTATATATTATTCCTGTTCAATTTGTCAACAAATTATGCTTTGCTGAGGCTGACCCCTCAAAATGGAAATGTTTATGCTAATGTTACAGAACCATGCACGTGCCTCTAAGAGTTCGTTAAAAAAAGTTGCAGAATATGTTGGCCAATGGCCAATGGCATGAGTTTCGAGTATTTTAATTGCCAACATGTGCCTTACTGATTGCGAAAGGAGAATTTCTAATTGCCTAGTCTTCGTTTGTTTGCAAGAGTAAAGCTATCTTCATGATCTTGATAATGTTCAGAATTGCATTGATTGCATTCAGCGGCTTTATCCGCATTGATTTAAAGATATTCGGACTAAGTATACCATTTTAGAACCAGTTTATATGAAAAAAAAACCAATGGTGAAAATGACTGCCTAATAATAGTTCTTTACTGCCAGTACTGAAGTTCTCCTTTATTCTTGATCATAAGTTATTCTTGAATTTTCTTTCCTTCAAAGCCTTTTTAATTGCACAATCACATACTCAATCATGGACTTTGAGATGTTTTTTTCCCAGGGTAGGCTTCATGGACCAGACATGGTCTTGTGGTACAGTCGTTTCCTGGAAACTTTATGGAGTTCAAAACGTTCATTTGCCGATCGTATTTTTGTATATCTCATCTCTAACACGGGAACTTTGCCTTTAATCTGTTTTTCACACAATCATTACCATTACACATGTACGTGATCGAAAGCCTGCTCTATCAACGTTTAGATAATGTGTTGTTCAAGGAAACAGATGGTAAACATTAGTTTAAATGCAACTTGAACAGTGTCAGAAATGTCTAGGACTCGCTTCATGACTTTATTTAAAACAAAATTATTTATCAGTTCACTCGTCTATCCATCCATTTTATCATCTATTTCAAAATTAAAGGCCTACTAATTCGACAGTGAAATTTACTTTCTCTTTATAGATGACTGCAGACCTTGTTTTTGTAACGTTTATTTATTTATTCATTGAATTTTTTTTTAATTGTGTGCACTGTGCATTGATGGCGCGGATATTAGTTCTGCAAAATGTGTATTAAAATGCTAATATGTCATAATTATAATCATTATCTCCCCATTCTTTTTGTGATTATGATTGATGGTGATATGTATAACGACGATGGCATTAGTGATGATATTGTTGATTATGATCGAAAGAGAGAGAGAGATACACAGAGAGAGGGGGAAGGCGAAGTGGAAGCTGGGAGAGATTGGTGATAATGATAATGAGAGAGAGAGAGAAAGATAAAGGGGAAGTTGGAAAAGATATTAATGGCGATGATATTGGTGATAATGGTGATGTTATTTTTATGATCGAAAGAGAAAGATAGGGAGAGAGAGAAAGAGAGCGAAGGGAGAAGCTGAGAGAGATAATGGCAATGACATTGGTGACAATGATGTGGTTATGATCGAGAGAGAAAGAGTCAGAGAGACCGAGACGGATTGAAGGGGAAGCTGGGCTTGGGAGAGATAATAGCGATGATATTGGTGATAATGGTGATGTTATTGTTATGATCGAAAGAGAGCGAAGGGGAAAGCTGGGTGAGATAATGGCAATGACATTGGTGACAATGATGTTATGATCGAGAGAGAAAGAGTCAGAGAGACCGAGACAGATTGAAGGGGAAGCTGGGCCTGGGAGAGATAATGTTATGGTTATGATCAAGAGAGAGAGAGAGATGGAAGCTGGGAGAGATGATAGCGATGATATTGGTGATAATGGTGATGTTATTATGATCAAGAGAAAAAACGAGCGAAGGGGAAGCTGGGAGAGATAATGGAGATGACATTGATAGCAATGATTGATCGACAGAGAAAGAGAGCGAAGGGGAAGCTGGGAGAGATAATGGAGATGACATTGGTAGAAATGATGTGGTTGTGATCGACAGAGACAGAGAGACAGAGCGAAGGGGAAGCTGGAAGAGATAATAGCGATGATATTGGTGATAACGATGATGATTATGATCGAGAGAGAGACGTGCGTGTGCATGGTAGGAAGAGCAAGACACACTTGGGAATATGTATGTTAAAAAGTGAGGGAAAGCAATATTTTCCCCATGCATACGTCTTTTTCAGAAGAGGGAAAGGGTATGATTAATTAACATAAGTACATGACTTGTATAATTATGATGAAAATGCGTTGCCCTTCATCATAAATCAATATCACGAGTAACAAATAGTTTCCTTCAGACAAGGATATGTTTTTGAGCAAAGTGGAGAAATTTTGTGACAAAATATATGGATATAAAGTTCCTAGGAAACATAATGTTAAGCTTTTTAAAAGACTCTCCAGTGACAGGCTCTCTTGGTTTACGTTCCCTTCTTTTTTTTTAAATTCATTCTCTTTTATTACTTTTTCCATTGATTTCGACAATCGATAATCCAGTATAGGTAGTATAATAATAATTACAATTTCTAGCTGTTTTAATGGGTTATACATATTTATATTCGCCTTCCCATTTCTCGTTCTCCATAATTAGCATTATTTTGATACCAAAATGACAAGCAATTTATTGTCTCGCTTATTTTTTCTTCATATTTGCACACTTTCAGTTGACACAAAGATTTTCATTATTATCACATAACTACGTAAAATAAGCTAAGGTATTTACCATAATATTCATATTACATAAGAGTGTAATACAAAATAACATATATAATTATTACATCTCCATCGGCTGTTTGTTTTATCACCATTAATTAACATACTCTAACACTGACAATGCAAATATATATAATCGAAGAATACTTAGGCAAACGATATTTTATGCAGAACATCTTTGTTTGTTTCTGTGTTTGTGTGTGTGTGTTTTATTCATGTTTTTCTTTACAGACTGTTTATTCACAGTACACGCAACTTATGTCTTGAAGTGCACTCAAATTAAATTTAACTTAATTTGATAAGACAGTATTTGATTTAATTTATTTAATGCAATTGATTTGCGTTGGCGTTTGTGGATATAGCTCGTATAACCAAGAACGCCTTTTTATGGTCCCCTTTTTTTACGTTGTTTGACAAAAGAAATAATGAAATAGGAGTTGCATGTATATGCGAATATATATTGTTTTTCTTTTACTGACTAATTGCTATATATACATACGGTACTTACTAGATAATGAAAAAAAAAGAAAAAGAAAAAGAAACCGCTTCAGGAGGAATATTCATTTGTTTCCGCCCCAGAAGATACACAACGGAGAAACCAAACATGATATACATTGCTTATTCTGTTACCTTTTCTTGCATTAACTCTTTCCATGCCGATGTCACGTATATGTGACAGACTTGTCATTTTCATTCACCAATTGCTCGAACATAGAAAAGGTATATGGTGATCAATGTATATCAAATTTTTGAGCATAAATCAAGCATTCTAAATATATGATTTTAATTATGCTTCCATATACATTTTCAGAGAAAATTGCAGGTTTTTAAAAAGATATTACATTAAACAATAGTAAACAAAAGAGAAACCGAAAATAATGGACAAAAAAGAAACTCAAATGTAATTCTCAATAATTCTTATGCATAAAGCTGGGTAAAGTAATAATGTTTGGTATTATAATAAATGGTAATAAATTTTCTACAAGTTATGTACACAACATTTTGTAAAATAACAGATGGTTAATGAAGTGCAGACATTTGAAAGTAAACATCGATGACATTTTGGTAAAATTTTGAAGAGAGCTAAACCCCTTGGCACATTATGAGTTAAAGGTCAAGATCAACACATATCAATACAAAGTCATGTAACTAAAGTCATCGAGCAAGTCTTCATCGTCATCGTAGTAGACGAAGGGAGATGCATGAGGTCGACTTCCGTACCCCGATGTAGACCGTCCCCTGCGGGAGTTAGGTCTGCTTCCCGACGCCCTCCGTCTGTTGCTTTGGTGACTTCTCTGCTGCTGGGGTTTCTGGATGCTTTCCATGGTATCTCTGCATGACCACGTGAAAAAGTCCTGCCAAAGCGGTGTCAGCATTCTGCAAAGTTTCAATAAAGCGAATGCCTGATATACACTCTTTTTGTAGCATACTGACCTAATTTTTCACCAAAATATAAATGAGTATAACTGCGGGTTTATACAGTGCGTCCCAGAAAAAAAAAAGTTAAGTCAGAAAAAGTCTCCCCAAATAAATATTTCAAAATATTTGAAGCAAAAATGTCATACCTCTGGATAGCTTAGGGTCTCATCTATTAAATGATCTTAGGATATTTTACGCTAGAATGAGCAGAGGCCACTGTTGTGAAAAGGTGCAAAATTAGACAAGAATTTGTATATGTTTTGACTGATATCAGCCAAGTTGAGAGTCATGAAAAGGCTTAGAAATTTCAAAATTTTGACCAATATAATATACAGTTTGTAAAATAGCAAGTTTTCTGCTCTGTATGTACTTACGTATCTCATCAACGTTTTATGCTACAATGAGCAATTAATTTGGCGAATGTTAAATTCAAGCTAGTTATCTTAGTCAGTGGCAAAGTTTTGATGTGATACAGTGCCGTCACCAGCTTTTTTGAAGGAGGGTGCCTTTTGGGAAAAAAGACAAAACTTACCAACTAAGAGGGGGCACAAAAATGAAGGGGGTGGCGACAAAAAAAATTCGCCAGATCTTCAAAATTCGCTCAGTGGGGTGGGGGTGGGGGTGGGGGGGGGGGGGGGTAATGGGGGTCCAGTTACACTCCATAATTCCCTGACAAGCAACAACCTGGCGACGACCATGTGATATGTCAGGATATAAAGAAAAGAAAGCCTATTCTTTCATAAATTGCCGTTTAATAGTCAGAATATGAAAAATTCTCAACCATTTCAAGACTCGCAACTTTGCTAATACCATTCAGAACGAATACACATTCTTGTAAATCTGGATTTTGCACCCTTTCGCAAAAGTTGCTTTGCTCACTCGAGCTTAAAATATCACCAGATTTTTGGGTGTCATTTGATAGAAGAGACCTAAGCTCTCCACAAGTACGAACATTGCCTACAAATATTTTGAAATATTTATCTGTGGAGCCTTTTTCCAACTGTTAACTTTTTCTGGGATGCACTGTATATGGTCATTTTCACAGTAAAGGGTGTAACTTTTATCTGACAGGGTCAACATTTCAAAATATGTTTCCATCAAAATTTCTACTAAAGTTATTACTAGAAATGTCTAAAATATGGATTTTTTGGGTTCTGGAGCTTAAACTACATTAATTTTGAAACCTAGAAAAATAATGAACAAATGTGACAAATATGATAAATTTGAACAAAAACAACATTTTAATGCTACTGCTTAAATGACAACATTTGTTAGGCAAACACTATTCAGTTGCCATTTTCATTTGCCATCGTAATGTACTTGAATGTTTAAAAAGCTTTTTTGGTCAAACTTGTTCGGTCTCCAAAAAAATTCAATGTGATATTCAAATTCATGACAAAATATGATTTTGACATTTAAATTTTAAAATTTTCCTATCTTCCAAGAGTTAGAGCAAAGTAAGAATTATTATACAAATAACATTCAGTGAAGGCTAATTACCAACAAAAATTCCAATGAAATCGCATTTCAAATGAGGAAGCTGAAAATTTCATATGTATGTGTTTCGGAGGCTTCAGTTAACAGTGTTGTGTGTTTCGGAGACTTCAATCATGGCAACATTGTATATAAGTCCCTCTATTTAGGTAAATTACTCATTGAAATCTAAATTTATTCTTAATTGTGAACTTAGAACTCATAAAATTTGTTAAACATAGTAGACCAACTGTATATCTCAAGCAATAGAATGTCAAACCTTATATTTGTGACTTAACAGTTAACTAGAACAAAGACGGCCATTTCCTATGTTGCATTGTCCTTGGCTGGAAATTCAGCTATTAAAGTAACATAGCACTACAAGTAAAAGAAAAACTCCATCTGATAAAAACGGCTTAAATGTTCAAAACATATGTTTTGGAGGTTTCAGATTAACGGCAATGCTTGTTTCGGAGACTTCACTCATGTTAACACACTATATTGTCCATTATTTAGGTAACACATTAAATAAAATCCAACATCACTCATAATTGGATGTTAAATTGTTCAAGTAGAACTTTAATGATTTTAAATATTGGCTTAATACTTATTATTGCATAGATGGCATAAATTAAACAAGGTTATCCAAATTCAACGCTTGGAAACATTTGAAGTAATGATTATTATCAATTATAAAACGGTAAAATACAGCCCCCGATATAGCAGCTGAAGAGCTCCTCGAACGCTGCTGAAATATGTGACGACACACCATGGACCAGTCCTGTCTAAGCAGACGATGTCCCATAACATCTTACACATTTTTCAGAGCCTATTTTGTCATCTCCTCTTCACTTATTTCTCTTCCTTCACTAGCGTCAGTCTTAATGTTAGTCTGTTGCCTCACTCTTAACTTCGTGTATGGTATTATTTTGATGAAAAATGCAGCGTTAAAAAAATAAAGGAATCAGTCACTTGTAAAGGTTTTATTACGTTCATCTTGCTTTCACCCTACTACCGGCGTGAATGTGGCGCAACAGGCCCGTACGTTCTTGCAACACGTACGGTGTACGTGCGATTAACGGACGTGAACCTTGCGTCATCTGCACGGAGCACATACAAATCGCACGGCATTTGCACGTTACACTCACGATTTGATTCCGACTGAGGCGTACTGACGCCTTGCGTGCCGCACGTTAACTGCAAGACCTTGCATATGAAGCCCGCGCAACCACGCTACTATACTTATACTCCCTGTGCGAACTGCCACGGACCTCTACGTTTTTTCCAACCCCGAAAAACGCAGAAACCGTGCGTCCTGAAAAAACGTACGGGCAGTTTTGACTAAGGCTTTATAGACATTTTTCTTGAGTAGACAACATTAGAAAGCCAGTTACAGAATGTGTGCGGATTTCAATTCTATATGCCTGTTTATATGCCTATATGTATGTTGATACTCAAGGAAATATACAGTCAAGTATGTAATTTCCAAGGAAATCACTTTTGTCATAATTAAAAGTGAAATGTTCAGGAACGTATTCTCAATAGGCTCTAGTAAACAGTACTTGTTTCAGAGACTTAAAACACACTATATTATCCATTACAAAGGCACTATACATTTAGCAAACTTGAACCTTACTATTGATAACATGTTGAACTGTAGGCCTACATAACCACTGAAAACACTTGTTCACATAGAAACCATATTAATGGTTGGTACATGTATCATTACCCTACACTTGTGTCTTTGTCTTATTTTCTTCTTAGTGCGAAGAATGAAATTTCTGTACAGTATGTCTACATGTACATGTAGGCTCCCACAAACTTGTTATATATGTATTATCCTAACAGTCATATTTCTGAGACTTCAAACATAATAACACAGCATATAAGGCCATTAACAGGTACGATGATGAGTAAAATCTAACTTTACTTTTTAAACTCCATACTTCAATTTATGCCTTATTTTAAGTAGTCAACTGCTGCAAAGAAAGTAAATGCCCAAGTACTCTATAATAGATTGTCAGCTGAAAATCAATCATTATAGTAAGGTAAGCATTTGCATGTGTTGGTCGTGGAACACCCCTGTGTTCTAATTCTTATTTCAAATAAAATTTATCTGCCAACATATCCAGTTCTCCTTCTTTGAACTTGTAAAGGTAAGCTCTGCCAGCTGGGGGCATGGTTGGTAGAGTCATCTTTTGCATTACATCTGTTTTGGGGTGAAGGGCTTCACGTTCCTCTATTCTGGGGCAGACTTGGAAATCAGCATTTATCACAGGTGTTACCTGGCAGCAAAATAGAAATAAAGCAAATTGATAAACTTTCATTAAAGTAGAACGTTAATGATTTTAAATATTGGCTTAATACTTATTGTTGCATAGATGGCATAAATTAAACAAGGTTATCCAAATTCAACGCTTGGAAACATTTGAAGTAATGATTATTATCAATTATAAAACGGTAAAATACAGCCCCCGATATAGCAGCAGAAGAGCTCCTCGAACGCTGCTGAGATATGTGACGACACACCCTGGACCAGTCCTGTCTAAGCAGACGATGTCCCATAACATCTTACACATTTTTCAGAGCCTATTTTGTCATCTCCTCTTCACTTATTTCTCTTCCTTCACTAGCGTCAGTCTTAATGTTAGTCTGTTGCCTCACTCTTAACTTCGTGTATGGTATTATTTTGATGAAAAATGCAGCGTTAAAAAAATAAAGGAATCAGTCACTTGTAAACAAAATAAGACGCCATTGTATTTTCAGCTGCTTGCACCGCGGCACGTTCGGCGTTTCAAGAGGGAACGAATACCATCCTGCTATTATTCGGAGGGCTTTTCAATTTGAAAGTGGGGTTTATTTCATTGATCATTGACCCTTCTCCTATGTATTTACAATCAAACGGTTTTAGCTATCAGAATCAGTTTCACTTTCCCTTTATAATGGTGTGAAATAAGGTCATGTTTAAATACACCAAACTCTTTATAATTTGATAAATAATTGCATTGCAATTACGTTCATTCATTATAGGACGTCGTCTGCTTAAGCAGGATCGATCCCGGGTGTGACGACATCAAAACATCGCTATATTTCTGGCGAATCCTCGGATATTCCAGATGCTGAGAAGAGCTTTTATTTGTGTTGTTTTTATAATCACCAGATACGCAGTTGACATAAAACTTATAAGATTGCCATCTGTAAGCTTCCCAGTTTCTAGTGATACATTAATTGCCATATTTGTGATTTTCTTTGAATATCTACTTTAAAACACAGCAAAACAGCTTTCGAAATCCACTTCCTTCAAATCTCTCGCAGTGCTATAATTATTTGAATTCACCTTCATAGTTGTTAACTTTGATCAGTACCACTATACCTGCTGATACATACTAGAAAAATCAATGTGTAGCTCTGACAGCAAAAGGATGTCTTTTCAGATAATTCAATTATTTCATCCAATAAAAGGGCATAAATTGTTTCCTGATCTGTCCATATTTATATTGTCAGTCATAGGGAAATAATAATAATAATAATAATATTTAAGATTTATAAGGCGCCGAATCCACTTGATGATCAAATGCTCTAGGCGCAACTTGTGCAAAAGATGAAATACATTTATAAATATTTAGCGTTGACACAGATTACATTGCTTACCCACTTTACAAGTGGCTTTGTTCTCTTTTTCTTCTTTTCTTAATCCTTTCTTTTCCTGCAAAATTTGTAGGGGATAAATAAAAATGGTAACAAATTACATTCCAAAGTACATGTAGTTAGAACTTATATTTTTCACATTAAAGGAGAATTAACCTCAAACAATAAAGACGATAGTGTTCAAAGGTGTTATTTATTCCTACTTGTTAGACTATATGGCTTCGCGTCAAAATATACGAGATCGATACGAATCAAGATTTTCTGAGCAAAATTTATCATCTGCTAGCAATACATGGGGGCTGCCATTTTTTTATGTGTACAAGAAGATTTTCTTAATCCAAATGCCCAATTGCCTTTTTCAAAATTAAAAACCCATTTGAGATTAAAAATATAGAATAGATATGTCAATTTATTTTTAAACTGAAGATTTCCTTATATATTTCTGTTGAAAAGCGATATTCGCTTTAATAGAAATCTATTTTCTCGATACTGGACGTATGGAACGGAGCAAATTAATTCAAATTTTATGGATGCTTCTTCCCTGAGCATCTATAGCGGCAAACTATGCATTCACCTGCTTTCGGATAATGGGACTTGAAAAGTCAGAATGCATGCTGCATATATTATGTTCTGCTCTGTTTGGCAAACCCAAGAAAATAGATTTTTGTTAAGCAACACCAGACAATTTAAAAGTATCATTATAAAGATTTAATTTTTATAATACATGTAAACACCCACTTTATATTTTTCGTCACAGATGGGATTTTAGGTAATGAAGAAAATCAATTTAGGTCTTGGATTCAAAATATCTTCCTGACTGGAACATTTCTCAATGGTTCATGTACAATTCCAAATCAGCAAGAAAATGGCAGCCCCCATGTAAATGAGTAGGAGACGATACCGGGTGTTGGAATATCTTTATTTATACCCTTTTCTGATATCTTATTAGAAAATGATTTAGGCCAATAAGTAGGAATATATTACACCTTCCAATATAAGTAAATTTGTAATCAGGGGTTAATTCTCCTTTAAAAACTGACATTTGAAATTCAGTGAAAACTGTAATAGGTATGTACAAAATGTACATGTGCATTACCTAATACATGTACTTGATTATTTATTCAAATGTTGTTTAAGAATTAACTCAGTAGTCTTAAAATGTACACCTGTACTGGTATACGCACCATGACTAAGGATGCTTTATCGTGCTCAATGTGTACATTACAAAAACCCTTCTAGTACTAATCAATGTCAGACCTGTTTCAATCTGGTTTGACCGTGGATTTTGCAGGAAATCTATTTAAATTATAGTTATATGTACAGTGATTTCATTTTTGCACACTGATTTGAACAATTATTTCTAAGGCTAACCTGAAACCAAACGCATGAGTATGATAGAGGTACATGTACAATGTGCGTACTAATAAAGTCTTTAACTGGGCTTCACTATTTTTTAGTGACAAATCAAACTTAAAATATTTTCAAAAATCAATACATCAAAACAAAGTACAAGTAAAGTAATAAAGGACAAAAATTAGGTTCTTACCTCTATATTCTTGTGGATGACAGTAGGGAGATGAGATTTCTATGCAGTGTTCATGCCTGTCTGGAAGAGATGCTAGCACATGATGCTGTAACCGTGTTATTATGATTTATGACCTTAATGGTCTATTCCATTGTCTTAAAACACATGGTAGCCACTGCTTCTCTGAAGGTTCTAGAGGGTTCTTTGCCCACCAAAGGTCTCTGCTACTGTTACAAATGGTCTTTGAATGGTATGGGCTATGCCATTCGATTATACGGGTTTGGCAAAGAGCTTGATACATGTGGTTAACACTAAACGAAGCCTCCGAAACACATAGGGTAAATGTTAAGAATGTCCAATAATTTGGAAAAATATACTGATTCATTTTGATACTTTTTATGCTGAAATATTCATAAAGCTTGAATGATTTTATATCTGTTCACTTTTTTAAAATTTGGCGAATCGTTTTTATGTTTTATTAAGTTGGAAGGAGCTAAACACTCATAGTATTAGTGTAAAAAATTCTTTCTGAAATACTGACTACTTGTAAATCTTTAAAAAATAAAAATCTAATAACATCTAATGAATTCCTGTAATTCATTAGATCAAAACCAAACATAGAATAGGAAAATTGTAATCATTCCACTATCTATGAGATCACAGTGACAAAAAATACAGTTCGAAGCCTCTGGAACAGGTTTTTTTGGTTTTCAGTCAGTCTTGAATAAAATTACCTGGATAGCTATTTACTTTTAACTTCAAGGGAGTCTGTACATCCTAACATACAGGGTTGGAAAAAAGTTTGGAATATTTTTTTGGCGATGAGTATGTCTGATTTTAAATGCTAGTTTCTATTATATTGTGATGAATAATTCATCCAAATCGGATTAACTGTGTTGAATGAAGTCTACTGTTCCATCTTGTACCAAAGATTACGTAATAATAATATTAATAATATTGGGTATTTATATAGCGCTCGTATCCACCAATGGTGCTCAAGGCGCTCCAATATTACCCTGGCTGTAGCCGAGCTGCCCTATAATGCGCTCAAAGCATTTCAAGGATTAAATTCCTACCAGGTACCCATTAATATTGTTAAACATGTTACAATGGCTGACCAATGAACCACATGTTGTCAGATTTGCTCTATTTGTGGTTGAACATCTTGTTATACATTTCTGTACTTCACGTGGAATTTTGAAAAAGTGTGCAAACGAAAGTTTATAACATGGTGCGTCAATTTAGCGACCACATGTACAACAGGGTCATTACACTGCGCAATGGCGGTTGGAAGCAAAGGGACATCGCTCTTGCATTAGGTATGACACAGGGTGCAGTGTCAAAAATTATACAGAGGCATCGAGAGACTGGGACACCCACTCCTAGACCAAGGTCAGGTAGGCCTCGGATTACAACAGCAAGGGAAGACCGATCCCTCTTCAGACTTTGCCGCAATGGACGCACGAAGTCTGCAAGTCATTTGAGAGAGGAGTGGATGAGGTTCATAAACATCCCTGTTACCAGGAAACTTGTGAACAATAGACTCTTAAGGACGTTCCCTAGTTATGTTTGTGCGCACCTCGGCCGCGCATCCTGCAGCTGGTTGTGTTCCGTCATCCCAACACCGGGAGAGTATTGCGCGCAGGTAAGACAATGTATACGCACATTTAACACAATGGTTAATAATGGGTACGCAAGTAGAACCCGGTAAATATAGATGAAATCAATAATTCTGTACCTGCGAAATCTATACCAAATATTAAATAGCTTGAGCTGAAAGATAACATTCGATGCCCCTTATGAATTTTCTATAGGCAAAGTAAAGATGTCCTTTGGAATTCATAGTCATGGTCATCTACCTCCCAATTTTTTGTACACTAAATTAACACAAAAAGATAGCTGGAGAAACAAATTCAAATAATTATATGCCGAAGAATCATTTGTCTATGACCTGGGTTCTTAATTATTTTGTCAGGTGCATGGCCAGAAATATTGTCGAAATTAAGTCGCGGGCCACTGAGTATTACATATACATACATAAAAATGTATAGGACTGTCGTATCTTCCCCGAAAACATTGTGTATTCATTTCCTGGTTTTTTCAATTCTGTTTAGCGAGCAAAGCGAGCAAGCCAAATAAATTGACACATTAGAACCGTGAAATGTAATTTCGTCATCAAAATGTGCTAATTCAGAAAAGATATAAAAAGTACAACGAGAATGCCAGGTAACTTTGATATTCTCTGGAGGGGGCTGCAACGCCCATCCCATCCCCATACACCTCCGCATACACCCGAATGCATGGCCTATCTAAGGACTGAGGAAGAATTTCAGAATACACATCCCGGTATCATAAATAACAATATTATTATCCTTATTTTTCTTTGTTTGATGATAACGCTTTGGTTTGACTATTTTTCAAATTATGCGTGGTAGGACATACTATGATCTCTCCTAGGTAGGACAGGGAACAGATAATTATGATATGCTAATTGCGAGCGAACGAACCGAGTGACAAAAAAAAAATGACACCTGTAATCATACCGATAGTTAGGATATTACTTAAAACTTAAGATTTTTTTTTTCAAATTAGATATTTTGGCGGCCGCATGAAATCGTCTCGCGGGCCGAAAGTGGCCCATTGGCGGCACTAATTAAGAACAAGGGGTCTATGCCATTATGTCTAATGATCATTATCCATACAGTCAAAGACATGAGCAAATGATGAGTAAAATGTCACGTAAACCGACTAACAATTTCCTTCTTTTTTATACACTGGTTCAAAAGTGTGCGTTTGACTGTCACATGAACTGTTAATTCACTCTTCGTACGTAGAATATAGACAATTGCAGGTTATGTCGTTACCGTGACATTTATGTTTGAAATACTCGTGAACAGGAGCGCCAGAATTTTTTTTTTTTTTTTTTTTTGGGGGGGGGAACATTTTGAGGGGCCCCACCTCACACGCTTGCTACCTGCTTACAGCCCTACAATATTTGAAGCACTGTAATCATCCATTGTTTTTCAATATCCCTCCTTACACCAGAAATGGGGTTATTTTGTTTCTACATTTTGTGTACAAATTTTGTGTACAAATTTTGTGTACAAATCTTTAAAAACATTTTGCTATACCGGTACAAATCTTTAAAAACATTTTGCTATACCGGTACCTCGCTGCATGAATATGATGATATTCAGGCACCTTGCAAAATTATTTTATTATAAAAATGCGGGTGCGCTGCAGCCCCGCCTCATACACCTATGGGGCTATTCATGCTAAAAATCCTTAGGAGAATATTGGAACTCAGCCACCAAGAGAATGTTTTAAAGCATATTAGAGAATCATTAAACATTTTTTTCTTTTCTTAAGACGGAACAGTTTTAATAGAACAAAATTTAAGCAAATTATGACTATTTTTACTTCGTATGACTACTTGGTGAGGGGCATAGCGACCGAGCGAAAAAGTTGCTTTCGTAATACATGTATTTATATTTTGCATTCAATAGAAACTTTACACACAGGCAAGTCACATCTTACTTAGAATTGTGACTTACATAACATGAAATATAGTTTTATATATATATATAAAACTATATAAATTAGATAACATTTGCGATAGGGTGGGAACAAAACGAGGAAAGCCCCTGCCCCACAAATACGTGTTAATAGGCCTAAACACTGCATTTATTGAAATGCGAGGGATCGTAAGTATCGATTTAGATTTGGATTATTCAATGCTGAAACTACGTATTTTAGAGCACAAAAATGTTTCCATTAGTAAACTTCAAAATGATTGATGTCATATAGCATCTTTTTGAGGAGGAGAATAATAACGACATTTTCCCTTCTTTTTAGGCACAGAAAAGTACCTGCCACACCCATGCGCTTCAGGGCCTTGTAGTATAGAAGAGATATTGTAAAGTCAAATGATCAATTTGCCATTAATGTGAGAGGGTGTATAGCGACTGAGCGAAAAAGAGAATGTAGAGGAATTTTATATTAGAGCAAACGTTGGCAAACTAAATCTTGTTCAACTTGTTTAACTTAAAATAATATTTCTTGTCTTGCGAGGGGCCCCTCTGAGGGGACAGAACAGATTATTGCAAACAGGAAAATTAAGATTATTGCGTGTTGAAACCTTGCATTTCGCATCGCTAGAAAACTATTCGTTAGACCCCTATCCGCCCCTCCTTTAATAGTAGGAAAAATCTGCCACTTTCCTTTTGTCGCCACTGGTGGTAGACAGTATTAATACTGGAGATACCTTGTTCCTATATATCTGCATGTAAGGGAGCGGAGCGACCATGTGATGGTGATACCTCCCCTTTATGGGGGGGGGGGCGGATAGAGGGGGAAATACCATAGACAGGTTTTCTAAATGTTAAGAAACATTGCTTCTATCAAATATAGTAGTGACCGTGGTGACAGAGTGCGATTTGTTAAAATTTTAAATACTGAACGTTTGCATTATTATTATATCACTGACAAGGCAGTTTATTATACAAGTCATCTTTGTCATGGTTGTAATGCGAAATAGAGTAATTTTTACTTCCGAGGGGGTGCCCCTTTTTGAATGATGGGTGGGGAAAATGCCCCCTCTGCCCACCCCCTCCCCCGCGCTTCCGGTGCCTATGGTCGTGAATGTATATATATACAAAATATCAGTTACATGGTGACATGTCTGATAACAGGCAACGAGCATTTGTAAGTTTAAGACTCTCCGACAAACGGGGGCGCCGCTAGCACAAAAACCAGTACATGGACCCCCCTTTTGCAAACTCTCTCTTCCTTTAGTATACTTCTCTCTACAAATCTGGAAACTTTGGTAAAAATGACATGGATTTTGAATGTACAGAGTTTTTTCGAACCCATCCCCTTCCGACACAGGTTCCCAGCCAACCATGCAGAGTTTTCACTAGTTCCGCGAATTTTTGAATTTTTTCCGCCAACCGTGGGCGCTGCTAGCACAAAAACGAGTGCATGGACCCCCCTTTTTAAAACTTTCTCCTTCTACAGTATATAATTCTCTACAAATCTGCAAAAATATACGAATCTGGCATGGATTTTAAATATACAGCAGAGTTATTACGAACCCATCCCCTTCCGACAGTGGCTCCCAGCCAACCATGCACAGTTTTCACTAGTTTCGCGAATTTTTGAATTTTTCCGCCATCTGAGGGCGCTGCTAGCACAAAAACGAGTGCATGGACCCCCCTTTTTAAAACTTTCTCCTTCTACAGTATATAATTCTCTACAAATCTGCAAAAATATACGAATCTGGCATGGATTTTAAATATACAGCAGAGTTATTACGAACCCATCCCCTTCCGACAGTGGCTCCCAGCCAACCATGCACAGTTTTCACTAGTTTCGCGAATTTTTGAATTTTTCCGCCATCTGAGGGCGCTGCTAGCACAAAAACGAGTGCATGGACCCCCCTTTTTAAAACTTTCTCCTTCTACAGTATATAATTCTCTACAAATCTGCAAAAATTTACGAATCTGGCATGGATTTTAAATATACAGCAGAGTTATTACGAACCCATCCCCTTCCGACACTGGCTCCCAGCCAACCATGCACAGTTTTCACTAGTTTCGCGAATTTTTGAATTTTTCCGCCATCTGAGGGCGCTGCTAGCACAAAAACGAGTGCATGGACCCCCCTTTTTTAAACTTTCTCCTTCTACAGTATATAATTCTCTACAAATCTGCAAAAATTTACGAATCTGGCATGGATTTTAAATATACAGCAGAGTTATTACGAACCCATCCCCTTCCGACACAGGTTCCCAGCCAACCATGCACAGTTTTCACTAGTTTCGCGAATTTTTGAATTTTTCCGCCAACTGAGGGCGCTGCTAGCACAAAAACGAGTGCATGGACCCCCCTTTTTAAAACTTTCTCCTTCTGCAGTATACAATTCTCTACAAATCTGGAAAAATTTACGAATCTGGCATGGATTTTAAATATACAGCAGAGTTATTACGAACCCATCCCCTTCCGACACAGGTTCCCAGCCAACCATGCACAGTTTTCACTAGTTTCGCGAATTTTTGAATTTTTCCGCCAACTGAGGGCGCTGCTAGCACAAAAACGAGTGCATGGACCCCCCTTTTTCAAACTTTCTCCTTCTACAGTATATAATTCTCTACAAATCTGCAAAAATTTACGAATCTGGCATGGATTTTAAATATACAGCAGAGTTATTACGAACCCATCCCCTTCCGACACAGGTTCCCAGCCAACCATGCACAGTTTTCACTAGTTTCGCGAATTTTTGAATTTTTCCGCCAACTGAGGGCGCTGCTAGCACAAAAACGAGTGCATGGACCCCCCTTTTTAAAACTTTCTCCTTTTACAGTATATAATTCTCTACAAATCTGCAAAAATTTACGAATCTGGCATGGATTTTAAATATACAGCAGAGTTATTACGAACCCATCCCCTTCCGACACAGGTTCCCAGCCAACCATGCACAGTTTTCACTAGTTTCGCGAATTTTTGAATTTTTCCGCCAACTGAGGGCGCTGCTAGCACAAAAACGAGTGCATGGACCCCGCTTTCTTAAACTTTCTCCTTCTGCAGTATATAATTCTCTACAAATCTGGAAAAATTTACGAATCTGGCATGGATTTTAAATATGCAGCAGAGTTATTACGAACCCATCCCCATCCAACACAGGTTCTCTGCCAATTCTTACGAGTTTTGCTACTTTTTTACTTTTTCCGCCACCTGAGGGCGCTGCTAGCATACAAATGAGTGCCTGGACCCCCTTTTTAAAACTTTTTCCTTTTGCAGTATATAATTCTCGACAAGTCTGGAAAAACTTACGAATCTGACATGGATTTTGACAGAATAATGGGGATTTGTATATGACATTACGAATTCTGAGGTCTATCAATGGCCAAAAACCTGCGTTGACGTCATTCTACTTGACACCCAATCATGGCACACTTCAGTGTCCCATAGAAAAAAAGTAAGCACATGGACCTATACTTTTCTATGCGTATTTGGGCTTCTCATGGACCAAAGTAACTATGTGCAAAATATGGTTTATTTAACTAGGGAACGTCCTTAAGTGCTGGTCTTTTTCCTAGACGTCCAGTAAGAAAACCGATACTACTGCAAAGACACCGCACTGCACGCCTGCGTTGGGCACAGCGGTATCGTCATCTTCAGATTGCTCACTGGGAACATGTGATCTTCAGCGATGAGTCTCGCTTTCTCTTGCATAGGGTAGATGGTCGAATAAGAGTGGGCAGACTGACTGGGCAACAACTCCTTGAGGATTGTGTCCTACCTAGAGTACAAGGGAGGTGGTGGTGGGGTCACCATCTGGGGCGCTTTTCACAGCGGAGCAAAATGCGATCTTTACATGCTCGAGGGCCATATGAACCAGGAGCAGTACATACATGTCTTGCAAACGGTAATGCTCCCATTCGCTAGAAGGGACTTCCGAGCGAACTTTGTCTTCCAAGACGACAACGCTCCCGCACACAGAGCGCGACGGGTGACCGAATTCCTTGATAACGAGAACGTGGATCACATGGACTGGCCAGCTTTAAGTCCTGACATGAACCCGATAGAACATTTGTGGGCAGATTTGTCTCGCCGATTAGGAGAGATGGTCAACCAACCAACAACTATAGCTGAACTCAGAGCGGCAATTGTAGCTTGCTGGCAAGATATCCCCAGAACACCCTGAGGACCCTTGTTGCAGGAATGCCACGCCGTGTACGTGCTCTTCAGTTGGCTAGAGGAGGTCACACGAAATACTGATGTATATTTTCATATAGAGGGATGTTTATCCGATGCAAGAATGAGACTTTTGAGGACTTCGGTATTTAACTTTTTCGTTAGACATTTGCAAAAACAGCAAATATACGCTTCCGAATTCCAAGTGGACCTCTGCACTGTGTGATAAGCCTGATTTTTAATGTTGTGCTTTTAAAGTTAAAAAGGGACACATATCTTTTATTTGAACCTCAAAGAAGAACTTAAAATGACGAGGGATATGTTTAAGACAAGAAATAATTCTTGGAATAAAAATATTCCAAACTTTTTTCCAACCCTGTATAATTGCAATGCAGATTTAAAGTGAAATACATCAGTCTAGGTATTCAAAAACTGGAAAATAACTTTTTTGCTGTTTCGGAGGCTTCAAGTGCTAACGGAAAGTTTGTATTGTCTCTTATTTTCTAACAGTGTGGAATATCTCAAATATTTATTGACAAGTGACTTAGGGGTCCATATGCTATATTTTGATATATTGATTGGATGAGTTCCTGTATTCATATTTGTACAAGCTGACTGAATAGTTTGTTTCGGAGGCTTCGAATGAGCTAACGGAAAATTGGCTCTAATCAGTCGAGCGTAAGAAAAAATCTTAAAAGCAATGTGATCAGATAAATTTCATTAGTTGGAAGTATAGATATCAAGTGTTATATCAAGAACAAATGACATGATAGAAAGCACTTTACACACCAGAGCTCTTTCCATAAAGTTTGTTTACTATTGTTAACGGAAAAAAAGTCTCCGAAACGACAAATAGCAACACCCTGTTCTCGAAAATTGAGAGGCATTGACAATTAAAACTTCTTTGGCACTTTTCACTGATTAAACATCTAAACTTCACATTGCAGGGCTCTACAAAAATGTCAATGTATTTTGTGTACGCCAAAAAGGCCATATTTTTTTTTAATTATTTATTATTTATTATTTATTTATTTATTTATTCCTGCATGTTTCACAATAAACAGTTTTATACATACAAACTTTGAAAATAGAAACACACAGAGGTCTGGCAATATAAGCTGGACGCTTGAAGTGTTGCCATACCTAAGATCTTACATATTTCATACATTCTTAAAAGTAAACATAGATTAATGGTATATGTGCCCGCCAAAATCTAACGAAATAATCCCTGAAGATGCTTATGCTACCCAAGGTAGCACCCAAGTAGGGGAATCATATGCCAAAAAATCTTCGAATTCTGTAAGCTTTATGAGATTACTAGAGAGGAAAATGTTCAAATTTCAGAGTTACACCCTTTACCGTGATAATACAGAAAATAAAGAAACCGGTTATGGTGAATTTTGCAATCTCGTCGACTTCTCATTCCGTTTCTTTTGAGCTTATATGTATGTATGTACAGCCATGGGAAAAAATATTAGACCAAGAATGGTTACTGATATGTTATTTTTGTGGTAAGAAGGGAATAAAATATCATAAAAGCAAGGTATGATTGCTGGAATTTGGTATTCATTCAATGAAATACAAAATAAAATCATTTTTTATTATTTTGTTTGCGTGGTCCAGTGGTTACGTCACCGGACTGTAGATCTCATGGTTCGCGGTTTGAGTCCTTTGGCAAGACATTAATCTACATTTGGCACTCTCCACCCAGGTGTAATAAATGGGCACCTGGTAGGAATTTATTCCTTGTATACTTTCAGCGCCTTATAGGGTAGCTGGGCTAAAGCCAGGGAAATAATACTACGGCGATTAAAAACATTGTATTAAGCGCAATATAAATGTTATGTATTATTATCATTATAGTACCCTTATTACAAGCTTGGTCTAATAATTTTTTCCAGGGTTGTATATATATATATATATATTGTGAATGAAATTGCGAGAATAACGTTGCGTAGCTCAATCAAAGTTCCCCAGAGCTGTCCTCCCTTTTTGAAATTTTTGCAAAGGCTGAAAAAATGTCTCCGCCGGGAATCGAACGGGTCGTTGGCTTAGAACGCCAATGCCTTAACCACTAAACCAAATCTAACCAAATCCTCAATCTTATTATTTAATTCCCCTTATCGAGGGCAGATGAGTTTTTGAACAAGACAAGCCGCTAGTGCCTCTTACTGCCGCATTACATGATCCATATATATATATATATATATATATATATATATATATATATATACGGAGTTTTATTTACTTCTCTTTTTGATATTCTTAATTATCTCCGATCTATATATACATGTATATATATATATATATCGTATCCGGACACCTACCCCCTGGACAACCACCCCCCGGATAACCACCCCTAGGATAACCACCCTCTAGGACAACTACCCCCTAGGACAACTACCCCCTAGGGCAACCACCCTCTAGGACGACTACCCCCCTAGGACAAGTACCCCCCTAGGACAAGTACCCCCCGAATAACTACCCCCCTGACAACTACCCCCTAGGACAACCACCCCTAGGACAACTACCCCCCGGATAACTACCCCCCGGACAACTACCCCCTGGACAACTACCCCCCGGACAACTACCCCCAGGGACAACTACCCCCCGTAGTTGTCCTAGGGGGTGGTTGGTATCAATGCCAGTTTCCGTCCATTTCCTTCCTCCTTCCTTTTTGTACTTTGCTTTTGTTCTCTTCCCTTGTTTTTTTTTTCTCTCTCTCTCTTTCTTCTTTCGTTTCTTTTCTTCTCTCCCTTCCTTTTTCAATTTTCTTCTTCTTCTTCTTCTTTTCTCCTTTTTGTCTTCCTTTTCTGTTTTTTAACCTTCTATCCTCTTTCTTCCCACTTTTTTCCCCTGTCTCTCTCGTTATTTTTCTCTCTCTCCTTTACTTCCCACACTCTTTTTCTCTCTCTTCTATCCTTTGCTTTCTTTATCCTTTTTCATCACTGTGTGTGTGTGTGTCTGTCTGTCTGTCTGTCTCCCTCTCTCTCTATTTCTCCTTTCCTCTCTATTTCTCCTTTCCTCTCTCTCTCTCCTCTCTCTCTCTCTTCTCTCTCTTTCTCGCGCCTTGACTCTGTTGATTATTTTCGCTTGTTGTTTTGACAATAATCACGCGCTATGCACTACATCCTTGGTGCATTTTTTGCACTTGGTATCATTTCCTGAAGAAGCCTTATAGGCGAAATATTGAACCTTTTGTGTCTAACGGAGTAATTTATTCTGTGTCTGTACTTTTTAAACTTCGTCGCAGGACTTTTGAACTTTATATATATATTATATAATTATATAATTATATATATGTTGAACTATATATATATATATATGTGAAGACGCATATCAAACGGAAAGCGAAGACGTAGCTGAAGTTCATTGATTCTGTTTTTCAAGCTTTCAGGCGAATCATGACTTCATTAGTAGGAGGGCTTTATTCGTAGCGAATCCAAAACGAAATAATATACAATTATAGTAGTGACATTTTTAAAGATTTTAATCAATAACCTTACGAAAAAGCTATAAAACATAAAAGTGGATATTGTTATATAAATACAAGCTTCGGAATAGGGAATGACGTTTATGATATAAGGAAAGATAGATAAAGACATGGCTGTTTAACGCATCATGAGAGAGACAATATGATGCAGATCTTATGGTTATAAGACCATGACTCAATTCATTGCAAATAATTATTGTTAAAACTTACCCGTTGAGCTTCAGGTAGACGCTGGGGACCAAACACAACGCATCAGACGCGGCGTAGTAGACCATTTCTTCTGTGAAAGGTCGGAGCTTCCAGAAACCTGGCGTTTCAAGCATCTTCTTCACAAAGTCATCATCTTTGTGAGAAGCGCCCTCTCCAAGGAGCTCACAGAGAGCTTTGAAGCCGATTCGGTAGGAGCGAGTCCTGTTCATTTGCTCCATCAAACTGCGCATTGCAATCTGGGAGGAAGGAAATATCTATTGCTGAAGGCTGATTGAACACAGTATTAACCATGCAGGAAAAGTAATCTTTAACAAAGATTATATTTTGATTAAAAAATCAATAACTTGCAATATGAGGTGAGTTGATATGCGTTAATATATACAAGACACTCATAATATGAATATTATACTATTTGAAAGGAATGAAGTCCGAGAGTTCTACCAGTAAAACTACTGAAGACAATCAAAGAGCGCACTGCGTTGCTAAACCATTTCATGGTTTTCCTGATTAAACCGTGCGGGCGAAAATTTGAACTCTTTCCGCTTAGGCATATTTTATTCATCTTTCTCTACCACACACATGCGCGCGCACACAACACCCCCCCCCCCCCACACACACACACACACACACAAACACACATAATTATAAACTATAAATTGTTTACTTACCGACGTGTCAAACACGTTCTTGAGTGTCACACCAAATCCATTGTACAGGGAATAAGTGTCGCTTTTACAATCATGGATCACCTGCATTGACAGGATTGGAAACAGACAAAGATATCGTGGGTCAAGAAAATGTAAATAGCAATGCATTGACATTAATGTTTGAAAGATATTGAAATATTAAACATGTTAAATGCATTGATGTAGTGTCGTTTGCCATTTTTTGCTTAAACATTAATTTTAATGAACAAGAAGTGTTTTAGGTTATTTAAAACCTTTAAAAGAAAACAGTTTGCATTTTAATCAATTTCCTGTTATTCAAAAACTTAAATTGGGCAAAATATATGATATTGGATTTTTAAGGCCAATGTTAATGAAAGAACTATGCATGAAATGAATACATTTTTATATGTAATTGATATTAGGGGGTTGCTGAGAAGGCGTATTAGGTGCCATATATATCAGGCATAATTATCACGGATGTTATCATTAAAATGGGGTGGCATACCTTCAAGATGCTGTTATGCTCTAGAATCTTCTTGAGGCTGGAGTTTCCTTTGAGAAGTTGAGGATTCTTGAAAGCATCGAAGAGGAAAGCTCTCCCGTCCCAAGTTGAGATCTGAACAAGAGTCAGGCTGCCTTTCGGTTTCCCTTATACATAAACAAAACAAGGCAGACGTTTGATTTTTACCGTCCTCCGCTCACAATTCTACAAGGCCGATCGAAGTCTAACAAAATGCGCATTCCTAACTTAAACCATGGTCTCAGCACCCCTGAACCTCAGCCATCCTAAAATCCTATCCTATCTCTAGGCCAAAATCCTAATTTTTGACCCTCAAAAAGCCTGAGACACATGTCGTCGGGGCAATTATCAACACCATGAAGCAGACCATCATGTTTTTAAAGCAAAATAACCCAATAACGATGATAAACTTCGTTGATCTCTGTACTTTGTTCGCCTTCAATATCAGTTTATTTAAAATCTTTCAGAATTTACATCATATTGAAAATCTGTAAATATTTGTTACTTTTGGGGTTGATCGATTACTTTGTCATTTATAAATAAATAGCAGTTATATACTTACCCAGTTTAACACCTTCACAGTCCAGTCCAATTACAACAGTCTCCCTTTTTGACTTAACCAGGATCGGTTCAAGAACTCGCTTACATTCCTCTACAGATTCGATGACTTGAGTTCGTCTGAGCACGTCTTTAACGAAGAAATATAACGAAAGGTCATCTTTGGGCAGGATAGGCACATAAAGTTCCATATCTCTCAGGGTTGAGAATAATCATACAGCACCTTGGCCCAGCTGCGAATTTTTTTCCCTGTACCTTTGGGTCTTTCCATTGTGAATATTCATGAATTGGGTCTTAGAGATGAGAGTACGCATGTGCATGCCAAGTAATACGGTTTATTCCGTCAAGACTAGTCGGCATGAATATTCACGAAAACGAACTGTAGGGATATGATAAAACGAGCAAGGCCATTGAGCAGCTATTCTCTGTGGCGCAATCGGATAATCTGGTGCGCTATCGATGAAAGGACCGCGAGTTCGAATCTCGGCAGAGGAATCTATTATGAAATTTTCTTTTGCTGATTTAAAAATAAGGTGAAACTGAGTAAGAAAATACAAGTCCGATACTTGTAGTCTCTTTCATGAATATTCATATTGGATAGCCCCAAAGGTACAGGAAACAAAATTTCGCGGCCCGGCTAACATGAGCCAGTCCTCAGCGCTCACTCCCGATTGCGTGATTACTTGCGCTAACCGAGCCTGTAAACGCGATTAACCCATATACGCCATTTATAATTATCATGGCTAACGCCGGCTGTAGAAGGCGTCATTACCCTGCTCCAATAGACCGCTTCTGAAATGTAATCAAATTTATGCACATATATTCTTTGAGCACCTAGTGACGAGCTATTCCATGAACATGCTTTTTATAAATGAGCCTCAATGCTTGGAATCCAGTTTGCATACATTATTTGTTGCTATGCCCGGCAAGCTTTCAGGTTGTCAAGAACAACCTTTGTTTGCAAATTTGCATATATTACCGAAGCGGTCTATTCACTATTACGTAATATTATAGACTCGAACAGCAGAAAGCATGCATATATTATGAATATGTGTGGAAAGTAGGCCTATTTATTAATGAGCATGATCGCCTTCTAACATGTATAACTGAATGTATAGGGCTTTTATATGGGGTGTTGCAAGAAAGTTGCAATCGATTGCAAATTGTAAAGCAAATAAGAACAACCATTCTGAATGGTTCAGGGTCTGCCCATTCAAGAAGATGCGCTTGCAACAATGATTTTGATTGGTCAGTACCGATCAGTTGCAACTTGCAATCAATGGCAACTGTCTTGCAACACCCCAATAGTCTGACAGTTGAATAAGTCACATAAACATAACCGGCTCATATGCTGATATGACGTTATGACCGCGTCAGTGACTGCTACGATCTGTGCCACGATCTGTTGCCCTCTTTACGCATTTTACCCTTAAAACGAACAGAGGTTTGTTGGTTTTTTATGAACTTGCCAATATTTTCTTCTAGCTCGATTGAAGCTGAAGACTGTTACATTGGCCCACTTACCTTTATAAACAACTGGCTCTCCACAGGCAGATCCAGAAGCAGCACGGAGAGTAGTTTTGCTACTCTTCTTTGCAGTGCTAGGAGGATAAATTTCCAAGGCTTTCTTGGAAATAACTGCGTTGAAAACCTCCTCGTTAAACCCGGAATATCGGTGCACATTGGTTCCCGAAATGGTGAAGTACTGGGGCTGACTTCTGATAAATCTCTTGAGATCATCCGCTGTCGCTAAATACTGATGGATATTCGGGATGTCTTTGACCTTGAAACTTGACTTGACGAGAGGGAGAAGCTTAGACAGACTGGTGTTGTTGAGTGTGGATGTAATTTGGAGGAGTGCAGAGATGATCCGTCCTATGGCTTCCCTTGGCAGTCCACAGGAGGTACCACTTTCTGCAAAATGCCGTTCGGGAATGTTGTATTGAGCTGTTTGCGGCGCTGGCTCAATGTCCTTCTTGAAGAACTTAACCTCCCATTGACAATTCATCTTCACTTCCTGTCGAGCATGTGCAGGAATCTTCGACAGGGCCGCATCCGACATCGGGATGACTCGAACAATAAGCCTTTCATTGTTTTCAAGAATGTCACGAAGATCGGCAATGTTCGCACCAACTATTTTCCGAGCAGACGATATATCGAGGCGAGCAATTCCAGGCCGACCCGATACCGATACATTGGCGTAATTCCTACCAATTTGCACAATGCAAGCTGAAATTTCCTCCTTGTTTGCCATATTGCCTTCTACCTTTTCTGTAGACAAAAAGTATTCGCAAAATGTATGTGATATATCACGGCTTTGTTACAGTGTTATATAGAACTACCAATCTCTCACTGAAGCAGATTGGGGAAAACCCATGCCTTATCTCATATAAACTGTAAAGCAATACGGTATAATTTGTCTGTTATATTATAACAGACAAATATAATTAATTTTCAAATTTATTCTTGATATAAAAAAAAAGAAGAAAGACGACGTTTTCCGTCTTTCATATTTTAAATAATATCAAAATGTGCATCTACTTTGGATAAGTTCAGGGATAAGTTCTGCATGTTAAAGGAAAAAGAATCAAACAAACAGAAAATCCTATATTCTGTAAATTGGTACGAAAGGACGTCGACAACTATGTCGCAATACCTCTTATGGTAATCTTCGTTTAGTTAATGTATAACGAAATACATGAGCACAGCTTACAATAATTATTATCCTCTTTCTTTATCAGATTCGAACATACTTATTTGCGATTATCACTAGGAAAATCTTGTTCATGTGTTTTGCGTGCGTTTTGACAGCTAAATATAGCTGCAGTGCTGTATTTTTTAATTACCCCCTTTAAAAGTTATCTTTATTAATGTAGTTTCCAAAAATAAAATAACGTTTACCCTTTATTAGATGATAATTATAGGCTACCTTCAAAGTGTCTGAATGTGCAGAATTCAAGGCGTGTATCAGAGACAACGAAAGCTTTTCTTTTGTTTTTTCAAATCTCACGTTTAAATTTTCTTAGCAGTAGTGATCTTTATCACGTAACAGATTAACTACTTGCCACTGACGTTAGTAATGTATTCAGCGGGTTTTTTTTATTTATGTGGTTTTCCCCAGCAATTGGCGAAACAGTTATGGGCATGGAAATGTAAGTGG
Organism: Heliocidaris erythrogramma; assembly: GCA_025617745.1. Taxonomy (NCBI): domain Eukaryota; kingdom Metazoa; phylum Echinodermata; class Echinoidea; order Camarodonta; family Echinometridae; genus Heliocidaris; species Heliocidaris erythrogramma. Next base: position 11,094,823 of record CM046869.1, read on the forward strand.
GCAAAACATTATTTTAGACGATATACCATTTCTTTATTGTCTACTCTGTAGCCCTTGAAAATAATAACAATGATAATAAAAATAGTTTTTTTAAATGTTACTTCTCTACTACTTCTACTACTACTACTACTACTACTAATACTATTACTACTTGTAATAATAACAATACTTTTAATAGTAGTATTAATGATAATACTAATTATGATAAACGTTTTGAAAAGTTCATAGTAAGTACTATGTTTGAATGGGCTTTGTTTGGTCTTGTGCTACCCGACTTGATTTATCTCTGATTGATTTCTTTTTTTTTTCCTTTGGAAGCATTTAAAACAATCCGACAAACTAGTCTTAGCACAATTTATACATAACCGAAGGTAATGTTTGTTTGTTTTTTTTGCAATTAGCACGGTCAGAATGCACCGTGCTTTACCTTATTTGAATACACAGTGTATATATACTGTATATAGAGAGAGAGAGAACTGCTAGAAGCGATTGTAATGCATTGTGGCTAATTATATTTTCTATTTTAGTATAGAAAATAAAATTGGCCACAATGCATTACAAATACTTCGAGCAGTTTTCTTTCCATTTCTTTGATCCAATACGTGAAACCTTAAGATATATATACAGTGCGTCCCAGAAAAAACGAAACCGAGATTTATGGATGTTTAATCGTATCTTAATCACAATTATGATTAATAAATGCCACATATTTGTAAAGCTTGGATCCTCGTCTTTCATTGATGCCACTCATATGGTACATACTTCACGCATGAGTGAATAAAGACAATATGAAGCAGGGCTACCAAAAAGTCGTTTGGCCAACGATATCTGAATTTCGAAGAGATTATCACATTTCTCGAAAGTTCTTTTTCTGCCATTTCATATGACACCTCAATCGGGAAAAATGAGCCAGGGATGACAATTGAGGTGTCGTATGAAAGGGCAGAAAATGAACTTTCAATAACTTACAATAAAAACGAGTCTATTTTGGTCAAATTGTACAAAGGGTATACATGTATGTGCAGTACGGGGTGTGGGTACACTAATCCATAAAGGCTCGAATTTGGGTTAAAATGATTCGAGTAAATCTTCATTGATGTTTATAAAAGCAAGCCATTTTTAGACGTATAGGACTTTGCTATTCAATTAAATTCAATTCAATTTCGGTTTATTAATATAAAATGCACAATGCAGTAGTCCAAGGACTAATAGTGCAATGTTTCCATAAAATTTGCATCAGAAATAGGAATAATTATATACAATAGAAATCATTAAATAATTAAAGTTTATAAAAGTATTACTCAAGATTATTATAAAAGTATTAGATGAAACTATATTCATATTGTAATAAATGACAATGGTAAAGAAATTAGCGTCAGGTTGCAAAGTATTGAATGAAAGAGGTGGTTTTTCAAACCCAGTTCTAAAACAAAATATGTAAATAAATAAAATCTTAGCTGGAATATTATGTGGTAGAATTGTTTAATATGCTATATAAGGTAATATATCAAGTTATAATAAATTATTTTTAAGAAGCAAAGTGAATCTGTATGCAATATTCAATGACATCAAAATGAGACAGAAATTATGCATTTGTATAATACAGTTATAAAAGGAGGTTGAAATGTTCGACCAATTGCTTTAAGAGTGGAAATTATCACGGTACAAATCTCACAATGTGAGACATAAACTGAAGAAATGCACGTGTCTGTACATTTTGTTATGTTACTGTTTTGCACAAATTCTAGATAATGCTCAATTATATATTAGTGGAAATTGTTACATTATAAATATCTCACTGAAAAATATTGCACAAATGCTATTATTATTGAGTTTTCACATTAGATTGTATACTGATGTTGAGGTTGCTATCATATTTGCTATAATATTTCATACCTTTCACATTGACAAGCCCTTGTTCCCGGTTCCTGAGATTAAAAAAAAAATATGGGCATAATAAGTTGGGAAAATGAGATTTTAAACGCACCATCATGGGCGGCAGAACTGGATGGGGGTACAGGGCACTTACGCCATAATATCCATAGGCATTAGAGGCGGGGCGGAGCTGCAGCCCCTCTCCCTAGGATTTTTAAATTTCTTATATGTTCGGGCAACATTCACCTCACATCCAGACAGGGAGATGCCCGAATATCCTCATATTCAAGCAGCAAGGTGCCTGAATATGAAAATTCTATATCTTATGTAGTGCATTTTAATGACGAAACGATATTTCTAAAATGGGGAGGATTTGTTGGGTTTTTTTTATTGTAGTGTTGGACTTACAAAACAAACTTGAGAAGCAAACATACACGTAAAAACAGGGCACAAACAGGTGAATAAGCAACAAAAAATATTGTCAGGATTATGTAAACACACCCATTGTCGATCTTCATCTGTTTTACAAGACATAATATTTTTAGAGCGACTTGATCAGTATTATGTGGCTGCCATGATGAAATATACGATTAAATGTGTTGATGACACAATTACCTTGGAAGCTCCTGTCTTGGAGACAACAAAAACTGTTTTCGAATTTAAAGTTATAAATAACATTTCCTTGCTGTATGGTGAAAATATATTTTATCAAATGCAGTGCAGCTGGATAATAAGCTGAGAAGCTGTACATGTACAGGCATACTGTGAACACCGTCCCATAGCATAACATATTTGTAATTTAACTACTTGACCTTGACCTTTATCCGTGTATTCAGCGGGTTTGTCCATGTGGTTTTCCCCAGCAATTGCCGAAACAGTGTGGGTGATGGCGTCTTTTACAGATTTATGGACTTGAAGGGCACACATAAGTAATTCATCCGCTCGCAATGCATGCCGGTGAGGCGGAGCAAAGATTATTTGAAATTAATTGATTAGAAATATTCATATAAAATCGATTGATTGTCCTCAGTAAATTTAAAAAGCGTAAATGGTGTTTAATAGACATACTCTTTTCAATTTGACACCTAAGCCGAAGTTGGCTAGCTTTTGATTATTTTTAAAGGATTTATTTTATCACTGGTGCACTTCCACTGTTTCTATGTGCAAATGGGCTGAAATTTCGGCTAGCCTTTTTTCAGCCTAAATATCTTTTTTTAACGCCGGGAAAGTGCCCAAATTAGGTGCTTTATTTGAGAGATATTTATATTTTGTCTCTATTCTGTGAATTTAAACGATTTCTACCGAGGGGTGTTCAAAATATGATTTATAGACAACCTTCGTTATAACACGTGAGTGAATGGGGCCGTGAATTACTTATGTGAGCCCTGAAATGCGCATTAGGAAAGATATTTTTAAGAATGACAACAACAATACTACTACTACTAATAATAATAATTAAAAAATTAAAAACATTATATTGATCATAATAATAATATTAATACTAACAATAACAACAATAATAATGATAATAATAATATCAATATCAATGATAATGATAATTATAACAAAAATAAAATAATAATATTAATAATGATAACATGACTAATAATGATAAATTAGGATAATGATAACAATGATAACAATAATAGTAAAGTCATAAAGACCATTATTCATAAGGACCGCTATTCATAATGTGAGATGAGGGTCGCTATTCCTAATTCATGTTGAGGGTCATTACTCGTAAGGACCACTATTCATAATACGAGAAGAGGGTGGATATTCATAATACGGATTGAGGGTCGCTATTCATAATAGGAGAAGAGGGTCCCCATTCATAATATAAGAGGGTCGCTGTTCATAATACGGTATGAGGGTATAGTGACCCTCATTTCGTATTATGAATAGCGACCCTCTTCTATTATGAAAAGCGACCCTCAATTCGTATTACGAATAGCGACCCTTATTTCGTATAATGAATAGCGACCATCTTCTCCTATTATGAATAGCAGTCCTTGAATAATGACCCTTATGAATAATAAGCCCTTTCTCCATTATGAATAGCGGTACTTATGAATAGCTGAGAAATAGACTAGAAATGTTTCATAAAATTGTTCGTTTCCACGTGTTTGCCATAAGGACATTGAAAACAAAGAATAACAATACATGGAAACGTAGCTTTAAAAATAATTTTTATAAATGTATGGGGGGTTTTTCCTCCGTCTGAATCCTTTATAAAGAACCTGCTGGTTACTTTTACGTAATCATCAACATAATTATGCATAACGGTTGTCGAATTTTCAAATTTGCCGACAGATGTTCACCTATTTTTCCCAACAAGCAATCATTTTATTTTTAAATAGAATAAGTATACTTAGTAACCCCACACCCCCCGCCCCCTCTAGCTATACCCCTGACTACATCTGGCTTCAGGAATCCCTCTATCCTCTCCTACATAGTACATGTGTTGGTGGAGAGCCTCAAAAGTCAATATATGTTATTAGACTCCTCCAACCAGACAGATTTTGCTGTCTAGTGGATATCCTGAGATAAATTCCTAAACACAACACAAAAAGTAAATTCCCCCTAAATGATAATGGCATAACTTTTTAATGAAAAGGTTTTGAACAAAATAACTTGGTCGGAGTGTTCCTACACTTATTGACTAAGTTCTGTGTGAAAATGAAATTGATCTGTCGAGTCATGCATGAGTGAGCACACATTAAAGGCAAAATTGTCACTTTTCAAAAGTCACAAGAACCATTTTGGGGGGTCATTTTGGCAAATTCTGTTTCTGGTTTTTGTTCAAGTGCTGTAGTTGTTTATCATCCATAGTTTGACCCCTTCGCACCTATCCTGACACTTTTCGTGTTTTTGCACGGTTTGGTGAGCACAATTTTAGTGGAAAGTTGCGATGTTCAACCCTCTTGACTTTGAAATGGCAAAATCCATTCAGATTTTTGAAAAAAATTAACATCAGATATTGCTACCAAAATGAGTTGTCAATTGTGTAAACACAAGAGGTAATTTTCTGGCTGGTTGAGTGAGCACACTTTAAAATTAAGCAAGAAATACTAAAATTCACTGTTAATAATATGGCATAAAATATGACTCCTGTGGCTTTTGAAAAGTGACAATTTTGCCTTTGATGTGTGCTCACTCATGCATGCCTTGATAGGTCAATCTCATTTTCACACAGAAGTTAGTCAATAAGTGTAGGAACACTCCTGCCAAGTTGTTTTGCTTAAAACCTTTTCGTTAAAATGTTACGCCATTTTGCTTTAGGGGGAACTTACTTTTTGTGTTGTGTTTATAAGAGAAATACAAGGCACAGGTCGACTCTTGCACAACGATCCTTTCTATGTTGCAACACACATTCGGCACTTAGATTATTAAAGTGCTATATTTTTTCATCCTTTCACTCATCAAAATTTTCAGTTTACGGTTTTGTGTTTTAAGTGATGATCATCAACTTATGCTTAAGGATATTGTTTGATTTTAATTGACTTAGTCTGACACTGCAGAAAGAATGATATACATCTAACAGAACATGATGAGAAATTAGAGCGTTGAGTCCGAACATTTAGATCATCCTTGCGTCACCGCCAGATTATTATGTACTGGGAATTCCCCGTCGGATTCATCGAGTTACAACGGCAAGTAGCTTTGATGCAGCATACAGAATTACGTTATGAAGCCATGCCCATGACACAGAGTATAATTTCATTCCAACTTTGAAACAGTGCTGGATCAAAGGAATATGGCAGACAAAGATGAATTGCCGGGTCGCATTGTGCGAATCGACAAAAATTTTGCTAATATAGCGGTATCGGGTCGGTCAGGAAATGCTCGTCTCGACACGTCGTCTGCTCGCCGAGTCACGGGTTCATTCATCGCTGATCTCCGTAACATTTTGGAAAACAGTGCTCGACTTAAGGTTCAGATTGTTCCCATATCTGAGGAGTATCTGTCAAAGATTCCTCCACAGTTTCGACAGACGGTAAGGAGAAATGCCCAGTGGGAAGTGAAGTTCTTCAGGAGAGACATCGAACCAGCACCGCAACCCCTTAAATTCAATGTCCCCGAGCGACATTTTAAAGACAGCAGCAGCCCCACTGGTGTGCCACGGGACACCGTCGGCAGGATCATCTCAGCGCTTCTGCAGATCACGACCATGCTCAACAACATGAGTCTATCGAAGCTCCTCCCTCTTGTAAAATCACATTTCAAGGTCATGGGGATCCCTGGTCGTGATCGGTATTTGGGGACAACGGCTGATCTTGAAAGAGTAATCCGAAATTTTCCTCAATATTTCACGATTTCATCAACAAAGGTGAAGCGCTGTTGCGGGTTTAGCGAGGATGTTTTCAATGCAGCCATTACCAAGAAAGCCCTAGATTTATACCCTTCTAGCAATGCAGGGAAGACTAGCAAACAGACCACACCGGGAGCTGCGGCATCGGCTGCTGGTGATCCTGCATGTGACTTGGCCTGTTGATTTGAATGGTAACTATTTTGAAGCCAATTTTTACAAGACATTTCATTAAACAATACCCCTTAAGGCAAATAAGATAAATTCCTAGTTTCTCGTCCCATCCTCTTGCCCTTTTTTTGGGGGGGGGGGGGGAACCTCAATTGTTTTGTTGCTTGATATTTTTGTTTTGGAATGAAATAAATAAGAATATGATGACATCCAGACAATGAGGTAACCCAAATCATTAATATAAAATGCAATTTCCCACTGTTTTGAACCTCTGCAGTGCAAGTACAAAATAATTATTTTTTTAAATGTGTTGAAATTGACCCAAAAGTATTTTTTGTATGGGAAAAATATCAAATATCCAACCCCTCCTCTTCATTTATTTATCAAAAAATCCGGACAAGAAACTAACAATCAATCATTGTTGATGAATGTACTACATCTTCCATTGCTTAGGGACAGCACTTAAGATAAAATTAAGATTGTTACCTGCTTTCTTAATGAATTCTAGTCGAATTAATCAAAATACTCTTGTAAAGTTATTTTACTAAAAGTTTATTTATTTACATTCATATCTAACTCAGAAATTTTGATTGACACGGCTTGCTGGTCTCCTATTCCATGTAAGGCATGACTTAACGTGTCTTGATGCAAAATCAGCACTAATGCAGCAATATAATTAGTTACATTACCAAAATGTAAAGTATTTCAACCCCATAGTAATATTGGAAAGTTGGTCTACATTATACAGGCTATATATTCTTTCTTAAAGTCTTTTTCTGTCCACTAAAAAGTTGTTCTGGTTGAATTTTCTAAAATGTTATTTCAAATCCGGTTACCAATATTTCAGAATTAAATAGATTTCATGCTTTGGAATGGTGAAGATACAGACAAATATTTTAAGTATGATGTTTCTACAGTACACCTTTTCTCCAATTGAATAGTCTTGTGTGGGAAACTTAAAATTGAATCATATTTGATAACTTATTTACGATCAAATGCGTGGTATATAAGCGCTTTTCAACAAGCCTTTATTTTGGCTGTTTTCACTATCATTATTATTATTATGATATTATTATTATTATTATTATCATCATTATTATTGACTATTTGTTTCGTTTATTTACACTCATAAATGATAAACACCAACAAAAATATATATGAATGCAAAAGATAAACAAATGATGAGCAAATACACATCAATTATATTTGCCTATATTCCTAAATTTAAGGCCATATAAATCAACAGACTTTCTGATAGTGTGTTATTTATTTTAAAAAAACATAAGAAAGACGATGTATTCCGTCTTTTATATTTTAGAGTAAATATGTATTATTTTAAATAAATTCAGGGATAAGATCTGCATTTTCAAAGGAAAAAACAGCAACAAATAAGCAAAAATCCTATATTCTGTAAATCGGTGAGAAAGGATGTCAAAAACTATGTCGCAATATCACCTCTGATATCTTCTTGTGGTTAATATATTACGAAATACCTCAGCACAGCCTGCCATAATCATAAAACTATGTCGTAATATCCCCTCTGGTATCTTCGTGTATTATAATTTATTACGAAATACCGGAGCGTAGCCTGCCATAATAAAAAAATCCTTTTCTTTAACAGATTGGAACATTACTGTTTAAGACTAGGCTACGCAGTGGGGGTTAACCTGTATTTCTTTGCATATCAAGTAAAAATTAAAATTTAAAAAAGTTCCAGTCCAAATCATGAAACTAGCAGTTCCTTCATCAGGGGTGAAATGTTTAACTTGATACGGTGCATTTTAGGCATTTTCATCCTTGAATGTGCGCCTTATTTGAGCCTTTAGCACATAGGGATTCATTTGTCAAATAACTCTTGTAAATGACAAATAGTCTGTTAAAGAAAAGAATCTCAAAATGATCATAGGGAAAATATTCAGAAACACAAGTATAGTATAAACTATAGTGTTTCTTATCATTTTGCAAGTTCATGTGTTTTTACAGCTTAAGATAGCTGCAATGGTATTTTTTATCTTGAAAATAACCCTTTAAACATCTTTATAGTTTAAAACGTTACAAAATTATCCTCAATTACACGAGGCCCTCAAAGGGTGTGAATATACAAATATATTCAAGGGATGTCTCAGAGACAAACAAAAACTCTTTTAAAAAAAATTACATTTACTTGCTGTACATGGTGACAAGTTTGTAGTAGAATCTAATATCTTGTGAGAGATTTAACATGAAATAATACTGAAAAAAAAATCGACGTATCGTTAAATTGGCTGTCTGCCCTTAAAACCTAGCAATTAAATCGTTCCAAAGGGTGCAGGATAATTGTTCAATGTCGTACCTTTAAGATTCCGTTGGTCATGCATGTCTAGGGTGCGATATTGTTGCACTCTATCTTTTCAATATTACTGCATCCCTGAAGGTGCTTTTGGATCATTATAAGGATTAAAATAAGGGCTTTTTAAACTTGTGCATATAATTTGACAATGTGGGTACGGGACTAGGTCAAGGGACCATGATGAAAGTAACGAAAGAGAAATATGAAGGGCAATTTTTAGATATTTTTAGAGTTTTAGATATGTTGGTGTTGTAAATTTCAAGCTTATATTGGCAACTCCAAAAAGAATCAGTCATTAATGAAACACTATTTGTAACACAGTGCAGTTGGGTAATAAACTGAGAAGCTTTACAGAACACCGTCCCAATATGCATAGCAGTATTGATTCTTATCACATAACATTATTCATTTACATTCTTATCTAAATCAGCAATATCGATTGACACGGCTTGCTGGTCTCCCGTTCCATTTAAGGCATGACTTAACGTGCCTTGATGCAAAATCAGCACTAATGCAGCAACATAATTAGTTACATTACCAAAAGTAAATTATTTAAAGCCAGGTAGTTTGTGGAAGAAAAACAGATACATATATAATGAAAATTGTAGTTGAAATATAACATAAATGGTTAACATATTTTATTTCGTGAACAGTGCCTTACTGGGAGTTCTGGGACGAGAACTTGTGCTGATGCGAATCGTTATTTTTGAAGTATAAATAATTTGTCGATTAAACCATCAGAGCAATTGCTCGAGCCTATTGTACAATAAGAAATATAAGGTAATATTAAAAGAATTATACAAATTGATTAATATATTGAAAGGTATAAAATGTCTTAATCTGGATAAAACACCGATTGCACGTGAAATATCAAAACGGATGTCCTCAGCGTGTTTTGACCAACTTTTATTTTTGTCCTCAGGAACATCAAGGAATTCTTTCTGTGAGGATTCATTTATTTGTTGATTATTCAAAAGCATAAATGCATTGGCTTTTTGTTTAGTTTTCATGGGTTTTTTAAATTTTTGAATATTATATCATTAGCCTTACTTGAATTTATCTTAATGAATTGGCTATTTTGGGTATTTCATTGTCTAATATTTCCGCCATTTCAGTCGAACTTTTTTGCAGTCGTAAACAAGTTTGTATCGTCAGCAAATATTATTTGGAAAAGTAGTTTACTAACATATTGCACATCGTTGCTATATAATAAAAACAATAAGGTTTTAAAATTGAACCTGTGTTACACCAACAGCCACGTTCCGAGTGTTGGATTTTACATTATTGATCTATACAAATTGCTTTCTATCACTGAAGTAACTCTTTAAAATGTTAAAGCAAAGCAAAGAATATCATGATCTAAACTATCGACACCTTCAAAAGGTCCCAAAAGATTCCAACAGCAACTTTATTGTTTTCAAAAGCAGAAATAATACGGTTTATATTTTCAAGCAAGGCCATATATGTCGAATGCCCAGTACGACAACCAAATTGTTTGTTATAAGGTATAGAATATTTATCAATTTAAAAAAGCATCCTTTTATAAATGAGTTTCTCAAAAAAATTACTTAACACAGATAAAACAGAGATAGTATTCTCTATACAATTTCAGGTATTTTTATTACCGGTTTTATATATTGGCAAGACCTTGGCTACTTTCAGTTTATCAGAAAAACAACCTTGTTGAAATGACAAATCAAATATATGCGTTATTGGGACTAGGATCAAATGAATTATACGTTTTAACATTTCACATCATATCCATCATATCCTGGGTCTCTTTCCTTCATTCAAATTCAAGAAAATTTTCAAAACAGGCCCATATTCATAAAACCCTACTAAAGCTAGTCGGCAACTAAAATGCTCCTTAGTTGTCGACAAGGCACTAGTAGGTATTCATAAAACCCTGCTAAGTTATAGTTGGCAACTAAGCCCTATTCATAATGCCCAATGTTGGCAACTAAATTGTCCCTAGGTGTCAACTCAATCTACGCTAGTTGGCAACTAGACTGAAATGATATTCATAAAACCTGACTAAGCTTAGCGGAAATTTCATGGAAGAGAAGAGATTTGCGGGAGAAATGAAGAGGGTATATTTCGGAAGAGATAGGGTTCACACATACATATGCAGATTTTCTAAAGTGCTATAGATTTAACATTATATAACATTATATAAATTATGGTTTATGTCATAAATCACCATAAAGAGAACATAAATCGTCTTGTTTCAGTCATTCTTAAAATTAAATTTAAAACTTGCCTCCCTCCCCCATTAAGAATAAGATAATGTATCATGTGACTTTTTGCACCTTGCATTTTCCTCACACATTTGTCAGGGACATATACTAGTATTTTGATAAGAAGACACCCAATGGTTTTCTTTTAGGTAGATATGTTTATATTGCCATTTCCCTTTCTATTTCATAACCTTCATCCCTTCATCATCATTATAATAATTATTTTTATTATTTTTATTATTATTATTATTATTGTTACTACTATCATTATTATAAATATCATCATGAAGATTATAATCTTTATAATTTTTTTAATAATAATCATTCATAATTATTATTTTTGTTGTTCTTCTTCTAAATATTATTACTATCATCATTATTACCATCATCATTATTATCATCATTGTTGTCGTTATTAATATGGCCTATTATTATTACTATCACTTATCCTGCCTATGGACAAGTATTTTTCGTTCATTGAAGATGTGATAAGCTGCACCCAAATCATCGAATCTGTGGAGGAATGCAAGCGAGTCCTTGATCCGATCCTTAATAAGTCCAGCAGAGAGACTGTCGTCATCGGACTAGATTGTGAAGGTGTAAAATTAGGTAAGTGAATGAAATTTGAGAATCACATTATTTTCAATTTGGTACGGAAGAAAAAAAATTAATGCTGTGGTAGAATGTATGGTTTACTGTTAAAATATTAGTAATAATAAATTCAATGATGATGATGATAGTAATGGTATTTATACGACTTCTACTAGGTGTTTAAAAGAAACATTTGACACTTTGATCATAATTCAAAAGTTATAACTCGTTTCACATTGTAAATTTGAAGGATATAAAATTTATTAGAAAAAGTTCTGTGAAATTTCCAATAATAATATTTTTTGAAAAATCGGTTCGGTGTAAAAATGCCAGAGGTAAAAATGCCAGTGGTAAAAATGCCATTGGTAAAAATGCCAGAGGTAAAAATGCCAGAGGAAAAAATGCCAGAGGTAAAAACGCCAGAGGTAAAAATGCCAGAGGTAGAGTGCCAGAGATAAAAAAATTCTAGTAGGCCTACCCCCCCCCCCCCCCCCCCCCCACCCATCCCCGGCCCGGATATAGCATACATGTATTGTTTGCCACTCGCTTTCAGTTGACGACCCTTTTTTTGTTAAACACTTCAATATTATATTCTTTTTTTCATATTTAATTCAGTTTGAATATATCTGCATCATATTTATAACTTAATGTGCATGAGCCCCCCCCCCCCCCCCCCGTATTAATGTTGACGAGGCTGTAACGCTCGATGTTTGTGGTGACAGCCTGTACACTGAAAAAAAAGTGCTCAAGTACAGATAACGAAAAGCAAACTAGTCACGATAATTTGGTACAAGTTATTTTACTACAGGTACAGGTATTGTGTCCTTACATTATACAGGTAGTATCACGATGCGGGGGCATCTCGTTATTCCGAAGGTTCGTATTTCCGAAACACTAATTTCCAATGCCTGGGGGTTCAAAATTCCGAACATTTGTTTCGAAGTTTCGTTATTCCGAAGGTTCGTTTATCCAAAGGTTCATAATTCCGAAAAGGTTCATATTTACCCACAAAAGGACTGTCCCACATTAGGGTGATGTCATTTTTGCATATCTCCTTTCCCTTCTCGAAACCTAAAATTCAGTTGCAGACTTCCTTCTCGTTCCAAATTTCATTCAGAATAATGAAATCGTACGTCGATTAAAAAAAACCCGGGCCTACGATCTGGAGTCCAGAGTCCAATGCGGTCAAACCAAATAGTCTAAAAAGTAAAATAAGCACATGTCAGGTCTGTTTCTAGACCTTCTTTGTATTTCAACTCTTAGTTTTTCACCTATATTCTCCTAGTATGCAGCTGGCATATTTTGCCTCTTTACTTTTTGTTCCTGACATTACCTTTCGCGTGTTTACCTCTGGCATTTTTTCCTCTTTATGGCATTTTTACCTCTGGCATTTTTACCACTGGCATTATTACCTCTGGCATATTTACCTCTGGCATTTTTCCTCTGGCATTTTTACCTCTGGCATTTTTACCTCTGGCATTTTACCTCTGGCATTTTTTCCTCTGGCATTTTTTCCTCTGGCATTTTTTCCTCTGGCATTTTTACCTGGCACCGAAAAATCAAGGCCACAAAATGTGAATGTATCGGTAATTAAATTCAGAACACAACAATAACATTGTGCCTCGCACCTGTCATTTCTGCAAACCTTTTGCTGTTCATTGTCATTAATGATACATGACCCTGGGTTAAAAAAGGAGCTCTGGAATTCCAGCTGCAATGCACAGTGACAATAATGTGTTCCCAATTAATTACTGATACACACAGATTTTGTGGCCTTGACTTTATTTTAAAGTGGAAATCCAATTGAATATTCAGAGCTTATACATATTGAGAATACTTTTGTATAATTTTGTACCATCAACTTTACAATATGAAAACCTCAGTCTGATCAGGTCTTAAGCAGACCTCTGCAAGAAATATTATTGTAGGTGTGATATTTAAGGCACCGTCGTTGGACACTAGCAAATTTGTTAATGGGGTCGATGAATTTCTTTCTACTCTCTCAATAAAAAAATAAAGCAATTTATTTAATGGGTGATTTCAGTATAGATATTTCAAAGCATTTCTCAAATAACCAAGTTAAAAACTTTGTAAATTGCTAATTTAGTAACTTCTTTCTTCCACTAATTCAAAGACCGACAAAAATAACTGAGTCTACTGCTACCATCGTATCCATTTACCTGGTACAGGCGGATAATTATATTCCGATTTTTGGACCAATATTCCAATTAACTTCTATGACATCTACTCGAGAGACGATCTTGCCGGACAGTGCTCCCCGTAGGATGTTTTCACCAAATAATATGATTTTTAAAATGAGAATAATAATAATGAAATGAGAAATTGATAATACATGTTGGGATGACATCATGCTCATATAAACAGGACGCAAGTCAAGCCTATGATCTGATGATGAATTTATGGCAAAGTTCCGCAGATTATATGATAAGATTTTTTTTCCTTTTGAAACGCCTAAAATAAATAAACGAAAATTAATATTAAAATTAATTAAAATTAATTTAATATAGAAATACATTATGTAAAACAAAATCTCGATAACCCATCTAAATATAATGAAAAGAAGTACAAGGAATTACGTAACAGAGTGAATTCATTAAATAGGTGAAAATCGACCATAATTATTATGGTCGATTTTCACCTATTTAATGAATTCACTCTGTTACGTAATTCCTTGTACTTCTTTTCATTATATTTAGATGGGTTATCGAGATTTTGTTTTACATAATGTATTTCTATATTAAATTAATTTTAATTAATTTTAATATTAATTTTCGTTTATTTATTTTAGGCGTTTCAAAAGGAAAAAAAATCTTATCATATAATCTGCGGAACTTTGCCATAAATTCATCATCAGATCATAGGCTTGACTTGCGTCCTGTTTATATGAGCATGATGTCATCCCAACATGTATTATCAATTTCTCATTTTAAAAATCATATTATTTGGTGAAAACATCCTACGGGGAGCACTGTCCGGCAAGATCGTCTCTCGAGTAGATGTCATAGAAGTTAATTGGAATATTGGTCCAAAAATCGGAATATAATTATCCGCCTGTACCAGGTAAATGGATACGATTGTAGCAGTAGAACTCAGTTATTTTTGTCGGTCTTTGAATTAGTGGAAGAAAGAAGTTACTAAATTAGCAATTTACAAAGTTTTTAACTTGGTTATTTGAGAAATGCTTCAACTCTTAGTTTTTCACCTATATTCTCCTAGTATGCAGCTGGCATATTTTGCCTCTTTACTTTTTGTTCCTGACATTACCTTTCGCGTGTTTACCTCTGGCATTTTTTCCTCTTTATGGCATTTTTACCTCTGGCATTTTTACCACTGGCATTATTACCTCTGGCATATTTACCTCTGGCATTTTTCCTCTGGCATTTTTACCTCTGGCATTTTTACCTCTGGCATTTTACCTCTGGCATTTTTACCTCTGGCATTTTTTCCTCTGGCATTTTTTCCTCTGGCATTTTTACCTGGCACCGAAAAATCAAGGCCACAAAATGTGAATGTATCGGTAATTAAATTCAGAACACAACAATAACATTGTGCCTCGCACCTGTCATTTCTGCAAACCTTTTGCTGTTCATTGTCATTAATGATACATGACCCTGGGTTAAAAAAGGAGCTCTGGAATTCCAGCTGCAATGCACAGTGACAATAATGTGTTCCCAATTAATTACTGATACACACAGATTTTGTGGCCTTGACTTTATTTTAAAGTGGAAATCCAATTGAATATTCAGAGCTTATACATATTGAGAATACTTTTGTATAATTTTGTACCATCAACTTTACAATATGAAAACCTCAGTCTGATCAGGTCTTAAGCAGACCTCTGCAAGAAATATTATTGTAGGTGTGATATTTAAGGCACCGTCGTTGGACACTAGCAAATTTGTTAATGGGGTCGATGAATTTCTTTCTACTCTCTCAATAAAAAAATAAAGCAATTTATTTAATGGGTGATTTCAGTATAGATATTTCAAAGCATTTCTCAAATAACCAAGTTAAAAACTTTGTAAATTGCTAATTTAGTAACTTCTTTCTTCCACTAATTCAAAGACCGACAAAAATAACTGAGTCTACTGCTACCATCGTATCCATTTACCTGGTACAGGCGGATAATTATATTCCGATTTTTGGACCAATATTCCAATTAACTTCTATGACATCTACTCGAGAGACGATCTTGCCGGACAGTGCTCCCCGTAGGATGTTTTCACCAAATAATATGATTTTTAAAATGAGAATAATAATAATGAAATGAGAAATTGATAATACATGTTGGGATGACATCATGCTCATATAAACAGGACGCAAGTCAAGCCTATGATCTGATGATGAATTTATGGCAAAGTTCCGCAGATTATATGATAAGATTTTTTTTCCTTTTGAAACGCCTAAAATAAATAAACGAAAATTAATATTAAAATTAATTAAAATTAATTTAATATAGAAATACATTATGTAAAACAAAATCTCGATAACCCATCTAAATATAATGAAAAGAAGTACAAGGAATTACGTAACAGAGTGAATTCATTAAATAGGTGAAAATCGACCATAATAATTATAAAGAAAACTTTGATAAAAAAGAAAACATAATGTTGATGGTACATGGCGATTAATAAACTCGATTTAAACCAGAAATGACAACAAATTTAATTTCGAGTACTTTAGAATGTAATCGTGAAATGTCAACAGATTCTCAAATGATCGCTAATGCCTTTCATGATATTTGGGGGGTGTGAATATTGGTTCTAGTTTAAGTAATTTCACACCCCAAAGCAATATTAACTGTAGACAACATCTACCTGAATCAAACCCAAAATCCGTTGTTTATGTCGCCTGTTATACTGAACATGAAATATGTAATTTCGTGAAAGCCTTTGAGAATAACAATGCCCCTGGCCTAGACGATTATGTTTTTAAAATAGTTATTGATTTGATATGTAAACCACTATGCCATGTATTTGATTTATCACGTAGTACATATAAATTCCCAGGAATAATGAAAATAGCGAGGGTTACCCCAATTTTCAAATGTGGAGTCAAAGAACAAGTTAACAATTACAGACCTTTTTCTGTACTCCCTGTTTTTTCTAAGATTTTGGAGCGTGTAATTTACAATAGAACATATAATTTCTAGAAAAGCATAAATGTGATTTGGCTTTCTGAAAGACTACTCAACACAACTTTCACTTTTGGAACTACTAACAGACTTATTGATGCATTTTAAGATAGGTCATACGCTATCGGTGTATTTATTGACCTGTCAAAGGCCTTTACTATTATGGCATTCTTGGAACTACACATGATCTTTTTTTATTGCTACCTTAATAATTGTCATCAGTGTATCATTCATAATTCTTCTCAGTCAGACTTTAAAGATATTGCATGCGGTGTTCCCCAGGGCTCATTGTTAGACCCCCTTCTTTTCATTATGTTTGTAAATTACATTTACTAATCATCCAATCTCCTTTTTATTCTTTACGCTGATGAAACAAATTCTATTCCCATAAAAATCTTGATGTTATTTGTAAAACTGCATAGACTGATTTATTGAAAGTTTGTGATTCGTTGGCTGCTAATAAGTTAATAATCAACTACAAGAAATGTAACTACATGATATTCTGCAGCTGGCTAAACCTCCTGATATTAGCTCTGCACATATCAAACTGAATAATCATATTCTACCTAGATTGGAATCTACTGAAATTCTTGGTGTTTTATTGGCAATAATTAACACTGATAATAATATAAATGAGCTTGAAACAAAAAAATTAAAAATATTGGTGTTATTTACCGCCTAATTATGTTTCCACCCGAAAAGTTATTGCGTATTTTATACTGCAATTTAATTCTCCCATACTTATCTTATTGTAATGTAGTATAGGCAAATACTCATGTTAAGAAGCTATGTACACTGCACATTACGTATCACATCATGTTCTCATCCACGCGCCAGTAGCGATCCTTTATTCAAATTTCTTAATTATGTTAATTTATATTTTATTTGTATATTCAGGCGTACCTGTTGCAAGCGTCTGCTTATTGTGATCCCGCCTCTTCCATGTATCGCAAGTTCTTTGATTATATTTGCGTTACTTTATGCAAAGGTGTATGCATATTATTTGAACAGATGTTGAATATTGTTAAAATCTGTGGAAGAAAATGAATGTTAATTTGAATTAAGATTGAATTGAATACAAGTTATAAGTTTTGAGTCATTAACGATCAAATGTGTCGACTATTTTTTAACACCTAGTACTCCCACTACTTTCATTGCGGTTAGCCCTGTATATATTATCGTAAAAGCGTCTTCTGTGATTATGGATCTTCGGTACACAGTGAACGACAATTCCTATTTTATCCCCCTATTTTTACTATTATAATGTCTGGCCGTTTTCGGTACAAGCACTAAACTCATGGGGGAAGAAAGGAAATCCCAAACTTAAATTTCAATAAACTTGTTATTCTCATAATATAATTAATTTGTGGACCCAAGTTCTATGTCACATGCTTGTTGAAAGGGGTAGGAAATAACATCCCACTCTGTGAGCTAATGCATGCAAAAGTTTCTTGGCAAGAATTTTTAGCCTAAATGGCCCATCAGTAAGTTTGTTTCTTGTCATATTTAATCATCTTTTCATACGGACAAGAATTATTCTTGGCACAATTTGCGCAGCTTCTATTCTTTTAATGATGTTAATGATGCTTGTTGCTATATGGAGTTTGAAATTACATGGGAGTGGACAGAAGTAAAGCTTTTCAACACAACACGTTCACAGGAACAGAGAGTGGATGCCTGACTCTTGTTCAGATCTCAACCTGGGAAGGGAAGGCTTTCCTTTTCGATGCTTTCAAGAATCCTCAGCTTCTCAAAGGAAACTCCAGTCTCAAAAAGATTCTCGAACATAACAGGATCTTAAAGGTATATATTATAGGCCTAGTATTAGTAACCGCGGTAACAGAGTGTATGGATTAACTGATAACTCTGCGTTCGGGGAAGTATTAGGCATTGCCAAAATTTCAGGATGATTTTTTTTTTCAATTTGGGGCGTATACATAATGTATTAGTAACTTATATAGAACGTTTCGAAAACATATAGAAACGAATGCGTAGCGTGTTGCCGGCGTTCACAACTTACGCCCAACGATAGTCTAAGTTATGCATAGCGCGCGGCAGCGTGGTCGTTGGCGATTGGCGACCGTTGGCGATTTTATAGCCAGCGTATGCCGACGTATGAAACATTTGGCGAATACGCTGGCGTACGTCCAATAAGACTCAAGAAGTTATGGGTAAGTTAAGTTAATATCACGCATAGCAGAAGCACGCTGGTATACATCGTAGTACGGCGAGGTCGTCGAAAAATTTGCACAAAATTGTTCGATGTATGCCAGCGTATTGCTCATACGTTCTGCCATAAGTTGTAGGTAAGTTATGCGATCGTTGACACACGTTGCTTATGATGTCCCTGTCACACATCGCCGAATCGGCCCAATGTACAAGAAACGGATGGTATTTGTATATCCGTTGTTCAAATCGTCAATCCGGTGGACAATGAAACGCCTTTTAACGGATATCAACGGATGCCAAAAATCGACATTCGTTTCTCACGCGTTTGCCTTATCCGGCAAAAGTGTGACAGGCACATAAGTTACTCATTAGTCGAAATACGTCGCGATAATGTCTAGCGTACCAAAACTTATTTCTAACCTATGAGTAACGTGTTTTGAACCTATGTGTAACGTATATCGAACTTATCTCCAACGCATATTGACGTATATGTAGACGTATTTTGACGTGTTCCGGGCGACCACAGAACGTGTTTCTAACTTAGAGCTACCGTATATTGGCGTATTGGCAGCTTTCTTCGAAGTTTTCTTCAGCATGACGGTGATGTTGTTACTGCGACTTTTATTGCGGTTATGATTTGAATCGTTGCTGTTGTTACTGATTCGGGTTGAATGGCAATCATTCAATTTTGACTATTATCACCAACAATTTTTTTCGTTATTTTTTATCACAGACATACTTTAATGATATCAAATAATACAATTTAGTTCTTTCTAATCGTCTAGCGGCAGCCTTTTTATAGGCTACCACGTGTGATCTTCGCCTATACGCTGCCGCGCGCTATCGTTGGGCGTATTTTGTGAACGCCGACAACACGCTAAGCATTCGTTGGTATAACTTATCTATAAGTTATCGAAACGTTCTATATAAGTTATGTATACGCCCCACTCGTTATGAATACGCTATGTATACGCCCGGAACGCGTCAAATATGGAGATAAGTTCAATATAAGTTCAATATAAATCACGTTATTCATAAGTTTTGGGGTACGCTGTACATTATCTCGACGTATTTTGACTTATGAGTAACTTACAAGTAACGTGTGAGAACGTGTGTCAACGATCGCGTAACTTACCTACAACTTATCGGGGCGTATGAGCCATACGCTGGCATACGTCGAAAAATGTTTTGCATGTAATTTTTTTTTTGCATAGACCCCTTTATAGTATTGCACATTTTCAAACAAAATAATTGTCAACTATTGTTGATTACTGTTGTGCTAATTATGTGCTAATTCAGTTTATGAAGCTCTTTTAGTCTATACCTCAATAGACGTTCCCTTCTCAAAATTTTTAAAAACTCAATCCAGGTGATCCATGACTGCAGAAGTGACACATACTCCCTATACCATGGGTTTGGTGTGACACTCAAGAACGTGTTTGACACGTCGGTAAGTATACCATTATTTTCTCCAATATGTTCAGTAATGCGTAATGTCGGTCCAGTCATCGAGGGGGGGGGGGGGGTTAGTCTCATTTGGTAGTGAATAGATATGCCGTGATCAGGAGCGGCGATTTCTTGTCACGGCCGGGTGGACGATGAGACTAGCGACCGAGGGTGTCTGTTATGGTTTCCCCCTCCCCCCCACAACAAATAACAACAAAAAAAGAAAGAAAGAAAAAAAAAAAGGGGGAAAAGGAAGATTTTGTATTTTGGACTTTTAAAACGTTGCATTCTGGCGGATTCCTCAGTAGATTATGTTTTTTTATTTTACGAGGTCGCATAGCCACCGAGGGAGAAAAATTTTGCGGTTTGAAACAGCCTTTTAGAGCACTTTTGCACACAGGCAAATCAAATTCCTTTTTCTCTCATTTTCGGGGGGCCGACAACCCCCCTCGAATATTTTCAAGGAGAGGCGTCCCCCGTACCCCTGTACTCCTGACCCTGCAGTAGGTCCTAGCTTGAGTTGACATTATCTATTGTAAAACAGAGGGGAATCTCTGCTTAAATAATACCTACAGTTTAGATTCTTTTGCAATAAATGTGAAGTTTTTAAGTATTAGTATATGCAGGGGAGCATGACGAAAAAAAATCCTATTTTGAATAGTGAAACTGTGCAAGTTAGAGCACTGAAAAGCCTAAGCAGGGGGTTGTAGATTATACTGACTATTTGCTATACATTGTTTTAAGTCTTCAAACCCCAGCCCCCCCCCCCCCCCCCCGCATTGCCGCCCTGGTAGTGATAGGCCTATATATTACATTCAGCCGTTCAGATGATGAAATTCATTGAAATAATTATGATCGCATTTTATGTCTCAAGCAAAGTTTATGATATGGACGTCACATCCATTCCAATTTTTAAAAAAACTTTATGTGATGAGGAAGTATAGGCAATCAAAATTAGGAAAATCATATGAATTTGTTATTATGTAGATTGCGATGCGTACTCTGATGGAGCAGTTGAACAGGTACCGATCCTACAGAATCGGCTTCAAAGCTCTCTGTGAGCTCCTTGGAGAGAGTGCCTCTCACAAAGATGAAGAATTTGTGAAGAAAATGCTTGAAACGCCAGATTTCTGGAAGATCCGACCTTTCACAGAAGAGATGATCTACTACGCCTCGTCTGATGCGTTGTGTTTGGTTCCTAACGTCTACCTGAGACTCAAAGGGTATGTTTTAAGTTACCCGCTCTCGTGGCAAAATTAAAGGCCTATCTTTCAAACCACAGCTTTGACGATCGATTGTGATCGAAGGATTATTTATTTAGTATTCCTCTCTTCTTTTTTAAAATTTTCTGCAAGGATAACATGTTTTTATTTCCATTTCTACCATTCTTTTCTTACCCTTAAGTCGTATTTAATTTAAGACTGTCGTCAATTTTTGTGTTAATTGTCAATAATATGAATGATGACAGTGCTATTTATTGGGTTTTTTTTAGTTCCAACAACAGAGATACAAAAACGAATACTTTTACCATGTAAATGTTGTATTTCTTTCAATATTTTGACGATAAATCACAAATTTTGTCGGCATGGGCAAATTTTCAAAGCTACCATGCATGTCTCCCCACAAGCATTTCCAGCATTACACATAATGATAATCTATTCAAGTAATGTGAACTGTTATATTATCGTTGTAATAACAATAGAATTCATATTTGTACTATTTATCTTGTTTGTTCCATTCATATTAGTTATACAAGTTATATTGTGGAAACATCGTAAAAATGTGAAATATCAAACAATAAAGTGAAACTGAATCTGAGGGCAGTTGCCTCTCCTCTGCCCCTGTGGCTATGCAAGTGTCTGGACACACACATATCTCAGATAAATTTTGCTAGATTGCCCATATCATAATTGCTTAGATTGTGCTTTTATTTATATCACACTGACCTGCAGAATGCTGACACCGCTCTGGCGGGATCTTTTCACGTGGTCTTGCAAAGGCACCATGGAAAACATCCAAAAACCCCGACAGCAAGGGGGTTACCGAGGGAACAGTCAGGGAGCATCGGGAAGCAAACCCATTTTTTACAGTTTGGGTTGCGATGACGATGATGATGACGATTACGATGATAGTGACGATGACGATGATGACGATTACGATGATATTCACGATGACGGTGATTACGATGACGATGATGACGACTACGAGGAAGACTACTTCTAGTTTGTTCTAAATCTCTCAAAGCGACCCTCATACCAAGTAGTAATCATGCTCTTCATTTCACGATATGCCTATCTTGTTTTATAAAGCAGGTTCTAGAATGTAGCCTTTTTAATTGTTCATATGACACCGCGTGACCGAGCATTTTTCTTCCCTACTATACCGTCATGACCGTGCAGAAAAAAATCCCATCAAAAGTGATAACGCACGGCAAAAAGTGATTGCACGGCTGAGATGCCCGTATGCGCATCTGGGGCGTACAGGTACTAACTTAGACGCGATGAAATGCTCGTAATTTCACATGGCATGACAAGGGGTGGTATTCTGAGATTTATTTTATCTTGATTTTTGTGAAATAATTTTAATTGTCATAACAAAATGTACACTTATGGCGCATCATTGGTTAATGGCTGCGCAAACACCAGTGAAATGTTGCAATGTAAAATTTGTTATGATAGATAAAACTTTGCACTAAAATCAAGATAAAATAATTCTCAGAATTCCACCCAAGGTCTATATAGCAAGGAAACTGATGCGCCCATTGAGACGCTCATTACACTTTTTGGCTGCGCTTATGTGATGTCATCAAGGAATGGAGGCCTCCATGACTGTGCATGTGCGATTCCTAGCTTTTCGAAGGGGTGTGTAACCATTTTTAAAAACTTTATATTCATATTAAGATTCATATTCATAGTTTTATTAAACAAATAATTCATGTTTTTGGCTCATACATTTAAGTAGCAGTGTTGTAGTCAAGGTCCAAAACCTCAACGCCATGGCTAAGGCCAAGGCTTGAAACCTCAATAAAGAAAGGAGGGGAAATGGAATATACAAAGACGGAGGTTCACACACAAAAAGAAAGTAGGCACTTGCCTTTAAAAACCAAATGCCATCAGGAGTGGCAGAACCACCTACAAAGACCTGGTGGAAAACAATGCATATTAATGTTCATAACCCCATTTTCTTGACCAAATCTTTGTACATGTATTGTTATATTCCTTTACATAAATAGCTGGTAATTAACTGGTTATTTATTTGTGAGCAAGCGAAGTGAGCTAACTAATAAAGATGGACTTATAGCGCTCTTTCCTCAAATATCAGGACTTTATATTTAACAATGCATGATTGGGAGTTTGCATTTGGCTAATAAAGTCATGCAAGGCACTGTATTTTATTATGATTCTAACAGGAGATATGTCACTGCTCTCAAACCCACAATGCCCCTTTTTCTCCAGCTGATTTTCCTGTTAGGCCCAATTCACAATTTTAGGCCTCTTGTCAAGATAGTGAATGTGAGGTCTCATTCGAGGTTGCATAGCAACTAGTGCTCTAGTGGTTTATATTGGGATTATGGCGCTCAGAGCAAACAATGAAATTGCCCCCCCCCCCCAAAAAAAAAAAAAAAAAAAAAAAAAAAACATAAATAAATAAATAAATAAATAAATAAAATTAAAAAATTAAAATAATTCAAAAATTAATAAAAAATAAAAAATAAAATAAATAAATAAATAAATGAATAAATAAAAAAATAAAAAATTGAATGGATGTATGTAACTTTACAAGCGAGGGGGCAAAGCAACCGAGCAGTGAGTCTATTCACTTGACCTATTAAAGATAATTCGCAAAGGTGCACTGCAATCAAGCGGTATAGAGATTCGAATTATAAACATTAACGTTTTTCCTGAAATGATGCATCGAATTCATGAAAACCCAGGAGAATACTTGTCGAGGAATTTATTAAGGCAAACGAAAGTTTAGATTTCTTTCAAATGTTGAACCTTTGCAAGTGGTATTTTAGCTTTATCCTATATTCGGGACAAACTACTTGAAAAGATGCTGATGAAACTTGGCCTACATGTATATTAGGGGGCAAAGCAACGAGAATTACATTTTTCTTTTTTCAAATCTTGAACCCTTCAAAAACCATTTCTGAACTCTATCCTCATCATATGGATACTGGAGCGTGAAACTTTTACAAGATCCTGAAGCAACGTTATGTGAGAAGAAAATTTAAGTAAATTAAAGTGGGTGACATTGCAAGAAAACAGAACAGAAAATGTAGCTATTATGATGTTCAAGATAATGACTGGCGAAGCACCATTATACCTAAATGACCGATTTTCATTCTACAACCATGCATATAATACACGGTCAGGTCCCTTAAGCTTAACTATCCCTCAAGCAAAAACCGAATCTGCTAAGAAATATTTTATGTTCAGGGGGGCTTCTTGCTGGAACTCACTCCCAATTCAACATCAACAATGTAATACTGTTACCAGTTTCAAAAGGGCATTAGTAAATAACAGGAAATGAATGGAGGGGGGGGGGGGGGATTCGTCTCAATTTTGCAATTTCTCATTTATCTCTTATGTTTTCTGCATTGTTATTTTACTTGAATTTACTGCCTGATGTGCTTGTGTGTGGTATGTAGAGATCTGTATGTCATGATGTGGAGTGGGTTGATAAATGTGTGATGAAGATGGGTGTTTCGGATCTCTGTGTGTACAGGTCTGTGTGTGTGTGTGTGTGTGTGTGTTTGCGTAGAGTTTGTTGAACTGAGTATGTATGAAGAGACGTGTTTAATTGTGCATTATATATTCTGGCCTTTATATGTAGTACCAGTATTTGCGTTTTATAATTATATATATTTTATTACACGTATTTAGTAATTATAAGAATGTATAAGAAATAAAGAATTTCTTTAACTATGCGTATGTTTGTATTAATTTTAATTATTTTGTATACATTTGACCCAGTTTTATTTGTTATCTTGACTCGTATAATATGTTTCCGATGTGATTTATGTATTTTAATTTTGGGTGCCTTTAGTTTGTATATTAGTTTATGGCACGGCCCCAATGTAAATCAGACTTTGTATCTGTTTGGGTTTTTTACCGTGTGAAAATAAAATTTATCTATCTATCTATCTATCTTTAGAAAATCATTCGCATTTTATACCCCCCCCCCCAAGACTGAATGTAATTTCTAACGCAATTTGCAGCATTGGGGCGTATATCTATCTATGTTCCATAGCTTGGAGACCGTTGGGTTGACAATGTGATGGATATTGAGACACAGGTTCTTCATAACTTTATGTTTTCCTCTGTTACAGTTAGCTGCTTAAAAGACATTCCTGTCCACTGCTGGATGTTATCAATCCAGGTTTTAGTCGGTCTGTCCCTTTTTCTTCTGCCATTGGATCCTCTTTGCAAGATGTTTGCCAAGCTATTCTTCCATCTAGTTACATGACCAAATAGGAGCGTAGATGGGGGGGGGGGGGAGATGCATCCCCTGCTTTTTGAAGTGGGAGGGATGGTGTATACAATCATCCCCCAGCTTTCAGGGGGAGGAATGAAGAAGAATTATATTCATGTACAATTCTGTCGTCGTTTTTTTAAATTAATAAATAATTAATTTAATTATATATATATATATATATATATATATATATATATATATATATATAAACAAATCAATCAAGAAGGTCTGCGTCGGTGTGTTGAAATAGATAGCAAACAATTATGTTGAAATAAAAACACCGCAAGACGTAAAATTTACTGACGATTCGGTCACAGACCTTTATCAAAGTAAAAGACTGAACACATTCAAAGTAATAATAATCAGATGCGTGAATTATGAAGACGCGGGCAGTTGCTTGGATACAAAAAATTAGGCGCGAGAATTGAGATTTTGGGCGCAAGTGACGCCACAATGAAAAAATAAAAAATAAAAAATAAAAAAATAATAAATATTTTTATTTTTTTATTTTTTTTTTAATTTTTCATTGTGGCGTCACTTGCGCCCAAAATCTCAATTCTCGCGCCTAATTTTTTGTATCCAAGCAACTGCCCGCGTCTTCATAATTCACGCATCTGATTATTATTACTTTGAATGTGTTCAGTCTTTTACTTTGATAAAGGTCTGTGACCGAAACGTCAGTAAATTTTACGTCTTGCGGTGTTTTTATTTCAACATAATTGTTTGCTATATATATATATATATATCACTAGATCTTCGTTTGGAAGACACTTTGTCTCCCTCTTTGTCCATGGTGTCTTCCTAATACACCAGTCCCTATTATGCCGGAATAAACCGCATTGTCGTGTGTCTCCCTAATACCCGATGCAGTGGAATATATATCTATATATATATATATATATATATATATATATATATATATATATATAAGAGTCTACCTTCGGAAAGGCCCCCTCGGGTAGACCAACCCCGGGTCGTTTAGGGAACTTAAACATTTTACTTGTGTTTCTGGCCATTTAGTCAACCCAGGGTAGATAACACTTCCAACTATTTATATCACAGGTGTCCCAGATGTTTTAATTTATTGTCAACCCAGAGTAGTATTTGTGGCCATTTAGTCCACCCAGGGTAGATAAGAATCCCAACTGCCTATATCACACTCATCCTAGACACTTTAGTTTATTGCCAACCCAGAGTTGGCTTTGTGTCCATTAAGTCAATTTAATGGACACAATTGACTAAATGGCCAGAAACATAGTAAAATGTTTAAATTCCCTAATCGACCCGATCAGAATTTTCTTATTCCATTTCTCCCCTTTCTCTTTCTCAAATTATATTTTGCGCCCCATTCAAGAGGCACCCTGCAAAACAGTGCACACAAAAACAAATGTAGGCCTATACCTAAACGTACAACAACGAGTTTTTTGCATACATGAAAATGAAAATAATATAGCAGAAGCCTTTGGCCAAATTCACCAAAATTTGTAAATACTTTGTTCAAACTTCCAAATGTTCACAGTTCAAAGACAAGAAATGCAAGTACATTTGTTCTAATCTGCACCTGTATTTCATACATTATTACTCTTATCATGATCATTATTATGATGATGATGATTACTATTATTATACTTGTCATCATCATCTTCATCACAGGGTTCGGACCCACTTTCTTTTGCTTTTTCTTTTTTTCTTCTTTTTTTTTTTCTCTTTTGCTTGTCATAGGTTTACGTGAATTGGACCCCCTTTTTGCTGATTGGACACTCTCTGATTATAATCTTTTTTTGTCTGGTTAGAATTTCTGTGAAGTAGGACTTCCTCCCCATTTTCCCAAATCCTGGATCAGCCCCTGTATTATAACCAGAGAATGTTTCGACACCTTTATGACGTTGACATCTCAATGGCTCATCATTATTTTACAGTATAAACCAATAGAGGTAATTATGTCTATCCAATAATTTCCCTTTGAATGTAACATGGATAAGCGCGTCTAAGAATTGTATTGAATATTGTATATATTTGTGAATTTATATGTGAAACTGTGGGTAAGTCATTTCTTGGTTCGATCGTATATCAATAAAAATTCGTTTTAAAGCGCTTACATTTATTTACAGAAATATTTCCATTGTTAAGTCGTAGTATATAGGTATTTGAAGCGGAGAAACAGGGCAAAAGAGAAGAATCCTCACGTGCACTCTTAGAAATATTGGGCAAAATTTTACCCAACATGAGGGTCCTTATGAGTCCGACCAACTTTTGGGTTAACTTTACCAATTTCATTCTTATTTTTGACCAATGTTGGGTAAATGCATGTAAAAGTTGAGCAAGATTTAACCAACCTATGCCCAATCTTCATTTACCCAGTGGCATTTACCCAACATTTCTAAGAGTGTGATATGTTGCATGCATATGTTTAGTCATTGTTTTGTGTACATTTTATTGCTTGCATTAATGTCTATTATGTTTATTTTCAACTAATTTCAATTTTTAAGGAGAAAAGCATTGATTGGAACTGAATTGAATTGTAATCAAATTCATAGAGCAAACAAAAACAGTTTAATATTTCATATATAACAACTTCAATTGACATCGTAACAGTTTGTAAGAAATTAAACCAATAAAAGAAACGAATGAAGCATGGAGTTGCTGTGATTTTTTTTAAATTAACTCTGGAGATAAATTCATAGGCTAAAAAGAAACTCTTATTTTGTTCTTGAAATAATTCATTATTCATATAAGTTGATTACAGAAAATAGGACTACATATTTTATTCTCATTTTAATATTCATTAAGATTATAAATCATAATGATACCCACTCCTGTAATACCAATCATCCTGAATAAACTTTAAAAAAAACATTGAAAACAGAAATTATTCTAGAAGTAAATCTTATAAAGAGAGTTTCCCAGTGTCAGTAAAGCGATCACATGACATACATTTTATTTTTAATAGAGGAGGTGATAAATGTACTTCCTCTTGACAGTGCTTGAAGAAGAGTTAATATGACTTATTTGACCTGTGAAGAGAGAAGAGATTGAAAGAAAGAATAAAGTGAAGGGAGTGGATGAGGAAGAAAAGGAAAGATGGGGGGATCGAGGTGAAACATGATGTTTTGTACAATAATTATACTGAACGAACAGCAAAGCTAGACTATTGTGATTTTATCGAATTTCTTTACACCTTCTCCTATTCTTATATAATTACATGATATGTGATATCTCTATAACACATCATAGAATTCAGTGAAAATCTAAATTTATTTTTACATCGTTTCATTACCAAACGCTGCACTCTTTAAAATGTTGGTCAAATTAAGTTGGGTAACCACTAGTTTGTTAAAAATTTACCACCTTCTGAGCTATATTTAATCAATTCACCTAAGGCAAGCTTGACCAATTTGCGGCAGTTATCTTACCGAATAATTGGAAATACATGTATATTTTAATACAAACAGTACTTGATAAATTAAGGTTGGGATAAATTTGCTCAATTTTTAAAATACTTTTATGAGGTTGGGTAAAAATTGTTGGTAAGTAATGGCATAAAAAATATCAAACTATGAAGGAGAAATTTTACCCAATCAGACAGGTTCAGACATTTAATACCAATATCAACACTCTAAACTATTGCGTAAATTGAGTTGGGTATTAAAACTACGGGTTAGTTAAAGAATTGTCTAAATCTAGGCTATTTTAACACTCTTGAAATATTTGGTGAATTATTAAGTTAGGTAACTACTGAGTTGGTTAACAAAAATGTCCAATTCTATATTCCAGCACTACAGGTAGTACAGGGTTAGACCAACTAGAACAACTTGAAAATGGTGATCACTTGAAGTATCTAAGGCCAACTATCACAAAGGTAGCAATTTACTTTACACAAATGGCGGTTAGATATTTACCATCAATATTTGTTAAATAGCCTTGGGTTGTTACCTACAAGTTGTACAATCTTCTTTATAATTTGGTAAAATTGGCAATTACTGGTTCGTCAAAACGGTTTGGGGGAGGGGACAATCATTTGTTATCAAATTCACTAAAGTTTCCTCTATCAACGTTTACATTATCTGGAATGGAACTTGGACAATGTCAGAACGCGTATGGTACTGGATTGATGATTTTGTTTTATTTATGCACTCATTCATTTATTCAATGATCCATCCACTCTGTCATCCATTTAAAAACACACATGGGCCTACTAATTTGACAATGGTGTTTACTTAAAGTCATGAAAACGGTCCAAACAAAGAAATGAAATATACATGTATATTTTGCAAGATGATCGCCGACCTTGTTTTTGTGAGGATAGTTATTGATATTAAGAGTCTGTCTGTACCGTTTATATGATTCAAAGAAATACCTATATAGTTATGAATGCTGTATTACACACTTTGGTTTCGTCGGCACAAACGTCTACGAAAACTTAGTAAAATAATAATAGGTCACATCTTCTTATTTTCTGCTTTTTTTTTGGGGGGGGGAATAACTTTGATTGATAATAACAAAATGATTGTGTTCATGATAATGTTGATTATATTGGTATAATAATGATGATTATGATTATGAGCGAGAGAGTGAAAGGAAGATGGGAGAGATAAGGGCGATGGTACTTTGATGATGAGGATGATGATCGAGATAGGAAGGAGAGCGAGAGGGGGCGAACGAGATAGGGAGAGGGAGAGAGAAGGGGAAGCTGGGAGAGTTTAATGGCAATGATATTAGAGATTACCATGATGATGATGATCGAGAAAGGAGAGAGAGGGGCGATATTGTGATGATGATTATGATAGAGATAGAAAGCTTTTTTGTCAGTTGACATAAACGTTTTCTTTATTATCACACAATTGAAAAAATTAAGTTGGGGTATTCACAAAACACAAACAAACCGTCTACATTCATATAAAAAATTGATACTTCGATAATAAACGAAGTAATTGTTTTGCGTCGTATAGTTTTACTTTTACCCAATCATATGGCGCATGTGTCGTCCGACCTCTATTTGCATTTAATAATCATGATAATGTATGATCCTACATAGTAGGTACATATTATGTGTAGCTAGAGTGTCCAAGTCTGCGCACACGAGTAACTGCGCGATTCTGATCAAACAAATCACGCAACGGAACACAAACTTTTCATCTTTATTATAGCAATCGGTATTCACGCGAAAAACGAGTCAAAATAATGAAAAAGGTCTTATTTCAGATATTTTCTTCACAAAAAAGCCTAGAAATGCTGTCTTTCACGTGAAAATTCCCGAACTGAGTGTAAAATAAATTAGTGCGCAGACATAGGCACCATTGTTTTTTAACGTTGAAATGACATGGCGGTCGTTTCTTGTGAAAATGGCATTGTTCTTGTACTAATTTTGATGAGATTTCTTTCAACATACACTTTAGAATGTCAGAAATTATATAACATCAAGCATTAAAGGAATGTTGGATAAATTCTTGTTCATTTTCAGGTCAAATCTTAGGTGCGCAGACATAAGGCTCTCCATAAACACTCCAATAATAATTTTTATTTAATTTTTACACATAATTATGAACTCTTCTCACAGAAAGTAACAGTTCAACATTTGGCCAAGCTCTGGCCGTCATCTTTCTTGTGATATGCTACTTGCCAAGGGAACAATTTGCAGACATATAACCAGATGTTCTGAAAATTGTCAAGGGTGGGGTATTGTGCATGCCTCCATCGCATTAGCCTTCCTCCGACGTACAGGCATGCTAGAAATGCTAGAATGTATCTGTCTTTATAAAAATATTTAGAATATAATCTCTCAAGTATTATCCTCCCCCCCCCCTTCCCCTTCCTCTTTCTCTCTCTCTCTCTCCCTCTCTCTCCCTATTGCATTTTATTACAATACTAATTTTCCTGTTTCTATTTATCTATGTTTCAAATAATATTCGACGTCTCCATCAAGCTTCGAAAAGAGCCCACATGGCTTCTTATACTTCGTGTGTTGAGAGCCAGAAGGGCGTTAACTCATATGTTTTAACACAGAGTTAACGCCCTTCTGGCTCTCAACACACGACTTTGTATATGACATTGAAAATGTAGTTATAATATTTTATTTAAGTATGTTGATGATATAACTATGTTGCATGTGAATGAAAATAAACTAAAGGAAAATAAAATATTAAGTATACAAGTATATGCCATAAAGTGTAAGGTAAATTCCCTCTGTGGATGATAATATATCATATCGTTTTAAAATTACTACAAATACATGAAGTGGTCAATATAGGAACATTTTCAGAGTAAACCCCAATTTATCAAATGCTTATCGTGATTTTCATGACAATGCAGTCTATCTAAAACAAACATTTATATAGAAATCAAAATATTTATTATATTGTAATTATTTTGTCATTGTTCATTCTGCGATCTCAAGTTAAGGGTATTCCAAATGACTATAATAGCGACAGTCAAAAAGATAATCACCATCTTCGTCATCTTCGTAATCTTCGTCATCGAAGTCAACGTAGGGGGAAGCGGCGGAAGGCTGAGGACGATATCCATAATCAAAGTATTGGAATTTGACATAGGGGGAAGCGGCGGAAGACTGAGGATTATATCCATACCCCGATGTAGACTGTCCCGTACTAGAGCTGGGTGTGCTTCCCGATGCCCTCTGTCGGTTGCTTTGGTTGCCCTCTGGTTGCCTCCTTGGTTGCCTTGGCTTCCCTCTGTCTTTTGCCTTGTTACTTCTCTGCTTTTTTTGGATGCTTTCCATGGTGTCTTTGCACGACCAACTGAAAAGTTCCTGCCAAAGTGGTGTTAGCATTCTGCAATATATAAAATAAAAGTAAAAAACAAGTTTTCACTTTACTATGCCGAATTAAGGCAGATGTATGAACATGATTTCACCAAAGCTGTACAATTTGATAAAAAATATATTTTTATTGCTTGGATCCACATCTAAGAAGCTATAATGCACACACACACACACACACACAATGATGTATTATCGTTCATTTTATTTGCTGATGATTCCAGTTTGTATTACTCGCACAAAAATCCACAGGCTCTTTTAGAAACAGTTAACTTTGAACTAAGTAAAATTACTTTGTGGATCCAAGCAAATAAATTATCTTTAAATCTGCAAAAGACAAACTATATGCTTTTTAGTAATACAATTAAAGTGCTTCCTGGAGATGTATTGTTTAATAATGTTTTGATAGACAGAGTAACAACGACAAAATTCCTTGGTTTGCACATTGATGAGCAACTGAGTTGGAAAATTCATATAAATCATCTCTGTAAGACATAGTCAAAAAACAGTGGTGTAATACATAAATTGAAATCATTTTTTCCTAAAGACATTCTTCTTATAATGTACTCAACATTAATTATTCCGTCTCTCAATTATGGTGTCCTTGCATGGGGTAATTCCCTTGAAACTCATCTTGAAAAATTATATTTGATTCAAAAGAGAGTCTTAAGAATTATTTGTAATGTCAGCTTTCGTACGCACACTAACCTACTTTTTTATAGGCATAGAATTTTAAAGTTGCAAGATATTTATAACTTTCAACTGGGTGCTCTCATATATGGCTTCAATTCTGGTGTCCTACCACTGGCTCTGGCCAGCATTTTTAAGAAAAGTAGTCAAGTACATCACCATGATACACGAAATGCTTCTGCGTTTCACTTACCCCAAGTGAGGACAAAGTTTATTTTCAATACATTGGTTTGCACTGGACCTAGATTCTGGAACTCTCTTGATTCTAGCGTTAAGCAATCTGTTAGCCTCTCTGCATTTCCGCGTACACTTAAGGTTTTTCTTCTTGATAATTATTGTGACTTTTAGAGTATCGGTATACTAATTGTAGTTATTTTGGTGCCTATTATTGTGAAGTTACTATGATGTGTATTTTCCTTTTATTGATATCTTGTGTCTAACTGTATATTTTCAGATTGTCAGCTTATTATTCCTTTGTTCCCTGTGTTTCTGTACTCGTCGTGTGATGTGCCTATTGTTACTGTGTTGTACTCTTACTTTCACTATGAACACGATGACAAAGAGAGCGGACAAAATACACAGCGCCTCATTGTACCCTCCACAATTGCTCTGGTAGACAAAAGAACATCCCTTCATTACTATTATGTAAAATAAGCAGAACAGGTAACTTTGCATGTGACACCTGTTCAACATATTTTTACATAATAGCAATGAAGGGATGTTCTTTTGTCTACCAGGGCAATTGTGGAAGGTACAATGAGGAGCTGTATATTTTGTCCGCTTCTTTGTTCGCCATGTTCATAGTGTTTTATCATTTCTCATATTTTCTTTCTTCTCTCCCGTCTTGTTATGTATAACTTTATTCTCCCTTTCTGTATAAATAGCTCGTTTTGTCTTTTGTTTTGGGGTTTTGTTTTGTTGTGTTTTTCTTACATACCCAATTCTTTTCATAATGTACGTATTCTTAAGTAGTTATTAATGTATATACTCCCTTTAAATACATTTATTTCGTTTCTCATGTATGTACCAGCCAATTATTTTGGCGCAGAGGGGACCCTACATCTTACAAGCGTTGCTTTTACCAAGGTCTCCTTGTCTTTCTTTCAATTCACTTCATGATATTATTGTCATGCATGATTTTGTTTCCATTGTAAATATGTGTAATAATTGAGTGTAATGTTCTATATGACTTGTATAAAGGAAGAAAGATGAATAAAAATATCAAATATCAAATATCAAATGATGAAACCTAATTCTTCCTGTACAACTTGTATTATAAATTCCGTGCGAATCCCACTCTCAAAAATCGTGATAAATATACCAAATACAAAAACTTATTGACGAAAATTTTACGACTTGAGAAACAGAAGTATTATTGTTCCCAGTTTGAAAAAAAGAAATGTAACTTAAAGGAAACGTGGGGAGTTATTAATGAAGCCCTGAACAAAAAAAGTAATCTAAAAAGCATAAATCAAATTCGCGAAGATAATAAGATCGTCAATAACGAAGAATCCATTGCTAACGTCTTTAATAATTACTTTTCAAATATTGGACCTGATCTTTCCAAGAAAATTAATGCAAGTAATAAACCATTTCATTCTTTTTTGCATAACAAAAATCAGAATTCTATATTTTTCAATCCTACTAACTCAACTGAAATCTTAAAAATTGTAAAAAACTTCAAAGATAAAAGAAGTTCGGGCCATGATGGCGTTAGTAATTTTTTATTGAAAAAAATCATAAACGAAGTTGTTGTACCCTTAGAACACATTTTTAATCTATCCATGACCCAGGGTACTGTACCTGATAGCATGAAAATTGCAAAAGTTGTTCCGATCTTCAAAAAGGGCGACCCCTTAGATGCATGTAATTATAGGCCAATATCTCTCTTGTCTTCTATTTCTAAAGTTTTAGAAAAACTTATCTATGATCGCACATTAACATTTTTAACAATTAATAACATATTCTCCAATTCTCAATTTGGTTTCAGACAAAAGCACTCGACAGTTCACGCTATTTTAAATTTCATAAATCATGTTGCTTCTGCAATTGATGATAACTGTCATACCCTTGGGATGTTTTTGGACCTTTCCAAGGCCTTTGATACAATTGATCATCAAATCCTATTATATAAACTCTCTCATTATGGTATGCGTGGAAGGGCCTTGGAGTGGTTCGAAAGCTATCTCAGGGGTAGGACTCAATATGTATCCATTAATGGTGTAAACTCTTCTTTTCAACAGTTAGTTTGTGGAGTTCCGCAAGGGTCCCTGCTGGGGCCCCTTTTATTTATTTTGTACATGAATGATTTTCAAAATTCATCTCACATTCTGTCATTCATACTATTCGCTGACGATTCTTCTGTCTTTTATTCACACAAAAATCCCAATGAACTTCTTGAAACCGTAAATCTCGAACTGAAGCGTGTTGAGGAGTGGATACGTGCAAATAAACTGTCTTTGAATTTAAATAAAACGCAGTCCATGCTTTTTAGCAACTCTGTTTCAAAGTTACCAGGCAATGTCCTTATTCATGACACAGTTATAAAGTTAGTCAAGTCACTAAAATTTCTTGGTCTTACTATTGATAATAAACTCTCTTGGAAAGAACATAACATATTTTTAACTAAAGCTATTTCAAGGAACATTGGAATAATTAATAAACTAAAAATGTCGTTTCCGAAATATATTTTGAAAAGTTTGTACTCTACTCTTATCTTGCCCTACCTCAACTATGGGATACTTGCATGGGGAAATTCTTATGATTATCAGCTGGACAAATTACTGATACTTCAAAAGCGCGTCATACGAATAATCAACCACACTGATAGGCTTAGCCACACAGATAGCCTTTTTTTCAGACAATAATATATTAAAGGTTCAGGATTTATACAACTTCTTTTTAGGATGTTTTATGTTTCAGTTAAATTCAAACGATCTTCCTCATGCTATCAAATCAATATTCATAAAGAATCAAGAAATTCACAATTACCCAACCCGACAGTCCTCATCTTTTCATTTATATAAACTCAGAACCTTAATGAGGAAAAAGACATTGATTTATACTGGTCCTGTATACTGGAACTCCCTAAATATGTCACTCAAAGTACTTCCTAATTTAAAAACGTTTAAATATCACTTGAAACGAAATCTCCTACTCATGTATAATGAAGGTTAAACATGGAAGCTTAAGTTGTTCGTTTATTCTCTTTTAGTCATTGCAGAATCTTCAGTAAGTACAACAATGGGTTGGCTGCACCGCACACTCACACCCCCCCCCCCCCCCCCGGTTTGTTTTATGTTATAGTTACGCAATTACGTTTTGTAAAGGGAACCTTATTTACAAGCTGATGCTTCCGAGGTTTCCTCCCCATCGCTGCTTGTAGTTCGTCTATATATATATACATGTATATGTGCTCTTAAATAGTTTTTTCACTTATTTGGAGATTATTAATGGAGATCTTCATTTGTTCAATTATTTCATATGTATACTTTTGATGCAGTTGATGTGGAAATAAAACCTAAATGAAATGAAATGAAGTACGTAATGCTATAACAATGCTAACATTTTGCTAAATTTATATATACAGTCTAATAACCATATACGAAAAAGGTATAAAACAGAAAAGGGGATATTATTACAAACACAACCTTCAGAATGGGAAATGACATATAGGAAAAGATAAAGAAAGACAATTCCGTTTAACACATCATGAGAGAGACAATATGAAGCAGATGGTATGGTTATATTGTAGCTCGATCCATAGCAAACTGACTCTGTGGAAGTCCATGGTAGTTTACTATGGAATTCGTTATCCACCTCAGTCTCTGAAAATGCGTAGCTCAAAAGAAAAAGGGGGACAAAGAGAAGAAATATTGGATTCCTATTATTAAATAAGTAGCATAAACAATAAAAACTGATATATTTTGTAAATTTTGATCATTGATTGCACCATTATTTGAAATTCTAACAATATTTTATGACACCCATTTAGAGTCATAAGTGGCATGAATAATATATTTTTATTTATCTTGAACAACACAGCTATTATACCTTTTTATTGAGTCATGGGTCTCTTTGTTTTCCCTTAGTGTCTCTGCACTCTTAGAAAAAAAGGTTTGTTTTAGCACCTTTAAAAGGTGCTTTTGCCACACCAGTGCCACCTTTTAGGGTGTCCCTAAGCACCTTTTGAAAAGGTTTTCATCGACACCTTTACGAGCTAGCCTACTCTTGGGCAATATTTTATCGTCAATACAATATATCCATAGTAACTGAAATCAATAAATTATAACAACATGCAATAGAACACATTTATTCAATTTGTATCAAACCAAAGTATTGAAGATGACGAATATAGATCGATATTATCGTGGACATGTTTAAATAATATCTACAGATTGTGATAAAGACTAATACGCATAATAAAAGGTGGAAAAATCTAAGCTCAATGGCCAAGGTCCTTTTAATGGAACTTGTAGACACCTTTTCAATCCGGCACCAGTTTAGAGCTAATGAGTACCCCATAAGCACCATTTTTTCTAAGAGTGTGGCATTACTTCTTTCTGTTCTCTACGTACTTCTTATTAAACCAATTATCAATGTTTGTTTATGTATATTTACTGTATCATGTCTATGCTATCAATGTTTGGTTTTATGAATGCTTTGTCTTTGTTATAATTATTACGTGCTTTTATATATCTGTGATTTAAACATTTTATCTTATATGTGTAATAAATGTTGAATTGAATCGAACTGAAATTGGATAATGTTGGAACATACCCGTTGAGTCTCAGGTAGACGCTGGGAACCAAACACAAGGCATCGGACGCGGCGTAATAGATCATATCTTCTGTTAAAGGTCGGAGCTTCCAGAAATCTGGCGTTACAAACATCTTCTTCACAAAGTCATCATCTTTGTGAGAAGCGCCCTCTCCAAGGAGTTCACAGAGAGCTTTGAAGCCGATTCGGTAGGAGTGAGTCATGTTCATTTGCTCCATCAAACTGCGCATTGCAATCTGGGAGGAAGAAAATATGTATTACTGAAGGCTTGTTGCACATAGTACTGATCAAGGAAAACAATCTTGAACAAGGACTGCCATATTTGATTTAAAAATCAATGACTTGTGATATGAGGTGAGTTAATATGCGTTAATTTATACAGCACACTCATACATTCATACATATAAATAATGTTTAAACTAAGTCCGATGGTCCTGCCTTAGAATATCAATAAAAATACGGAAGACAAGCAAAAAAGGCGCACTGCTTTGGTAAATCACTTCATTATTTTCCTGCCTAATCACGTGGCCGAAACTCTTCCCTTTAGCTTAGGAATTCTTTATTAATCTGTTTTTCCCACACACACACACACAATTATAATTATAAACTTTAACTGGTACTCTTACCGACGTGTCAAACACGTTCTTGAGTGTCACACTAAATCCACGGTACAGGGAGTATGTGTCGCTTTTGCAGTCATGGATCACCTCAATAATGACAAGATTGGAAGAATACAAAGATATTATTTTTTAAGATTGTGTAAAAATCAATGCAATCATTTGTAATATATTGAAATATTGATTGTTGCAGTTCTGTTTTCCCATTTTGTCATTTTTTAAATGTATTTTTGATTGATTTATATTTTCCGTTTCAATATAAGCAGACAGGATACATATCGGTTCGGAGGCAATGTAATAAGTTTGTACATCAAACAAAGATGAAGGTATTGAGAAGCCAACAAATAGTTGAAAAAAACGAATCATTATTCACCTAATGATATGTGATAATAAGACCAAGTTCACATTTATCAATAAGTTCTCACTACTTTATCAATACATCGACAGGAAATAAACAGGAAGCTTAAATGTTTACGAACTTCACACTTCTTCAAAAACTTTAGTGATACAACTTCCAACTAAAGCTATGACGCAATTGTCACTTTATGGTCTTCTTACTCACAACATCACTCCTTCCAGATAAAAGCCCCACTCCCCGATACTGAGTAAAAGTTATGACTTACTTATGGTCATTTGGTCAATGACTCAATTTTGACTAACTCCCAAGAGAGGTTTTGCCCCTTATAAAACGGGTTCTCTTTAGGACTCCAGTCGTGAGAGTATATTCACCATCAGACTTGCTATAGAGTACCGAAGTGTGACGTCATCAAATTTTGATTTTTGTATTTCAGTATTTTATGACCATATTTAGGTAGAGCATGATGGAAAACGTTCACACATCAAATTTGACATGAATCAGTTCATGGTGGCCCAAGTTATGGCTATATGAATATCTAATTAGCCCCATTGAAGTCAGTGTAAATTGGCCTGGTTCTTAACAGTTTAGAACCAGGCCAATTTAACACTGACTTCAATGGGGCTAAGGAGGTATTCATGGGGTCATATTTCGGGGCCCAATGAGCCAATTGCCATAAAATTTGGGCTCTGGATGTTTTTCACCATGTTCCTTTGAGATATGATATTAAAAATGTCAAAATGAAAAAATAGCTTTTTGTGACGTCATCACTTCGGTATACTCTATAGGCTTCATCGTTGTTAAATTCATCCGTATATTCATGTTATACTTCATCTATGAATAAATGCTATGCTCTATATATAGCTTCTAACTAACTGTAACTGACTTGTGCCACAGTTCATCATATTATGTATTCTCTCTATACTCGAGAAAGCAAAGTGTAACATATCTATTCCCTACAACACTGAACATACTGTACATAGTGAAACAAAGTTGCATGTAATAGAAAGCAGTTCTTGTGTGGTTCGTGTCCCCAAGATTTAGTTACCGCCCATAACTAGGGGGGTTCAGGGGGTTCGAACCCCCCCCCCCCCCAAGCTGGCGAGCAGAAATCTGCTTCAACAACAACAAAAAGGAATCAAAAGGCGAAAAAATTTCTCCAAAGTGACATCAGAGGTCCGCTTGAAAAAAAAGATAAATAAAAAAAAGCGAGGGGAGAGATGATGGAAAGTGAAAATAACGTGATAAAAATATCGGTCTTTCCGTCTATTTTAATACATTTGATTTTGATTTTTTCCCGTAACTTCCTAATCTGGCAAATCTATAATTAATCAATGTCGTCTTTCACCATTCATTTTCGAATTTTGTACGTTATACCAAGTTGCAATCGATTTTTTCAAAGCGTCATTCAAAGAATTATTCAAATTCGTTTGTTGTATCCATGGCAGGCCTGTAACGAGGCGGGGGGGGGGGGGTTCAGAGGGTTCGTACACCCCCCCCCCCCCCCCAAGCTGGCGAGCAGAAATCTGCTTCAACAACATCAAAAAAGAATCAAAAGGCGAAAAAATTTCTCCAAAGTGACATCAGAATAATGATTTTTAGGTTAAAGTTTTAAAACATATCCATATACCAACTGGCTTAGATAGGGGAGGGCGCACAAGGGGGTCAGGGGGTCACAATTTGAAAACTTTT
Source organism: Heliocidaris erythrogramma (assembly GCA_025617745.1). Lineage (NCBI taxonomy): Eukaryota > Metazoa > Echinodermata > Echinoidea > Camarodonta > Echinometridae > Heliocidaris > Heliocidaris erythrogramma. Next base: position 11,135,491 of record CM046869.1, read on the forward strand.
TTTATTTGCTTTTGTCCTGCAACTTCATTATATGCCTAGTCAATATACGTCTTTGGCCATTCATTTTCGGAATTTATTTTTCATTTTGCTATCGAATTTTTTCAAAGACTGAAAGAGTTCAAAGAGTTCTTCCAAATCGTCACCCACTCGTTGTAAGGTCTTGTCTATGTGACGAATTTGAGTGACAATTTCTTGAAATCGACTTCCCAAAGATGGATTTGATGATAAAATTTTGCAGCGGATTGCTAGGTCTGACGAATTCGATTCAAATCTGACGAAAATGGAGATATGTTGAAGTTGATTGACCACTGAACCTGTTAAATGACATTGGGTGATTTCACGCTCGGTGTTGGTGTTTGGTGTTAGTGTCTATTTTGCCCCGAAATCGTGATCTAACACCGACTATGAAATGAAAAAAAATCAGTCGGTGTTAGGTGTTGACCTCTGATTTTTTTGACGTAGTTCCGGTTGCCGGTGTTTGTTTTTTGTTAATAATCGTCTACTGAACCGAGCTCGACCGTCGGTGTTTAATTTCATGTACAAATTCCCATTCACTAACACTATACCCCTAGGGATTAAGAAATACCGATTTCACGGTCGGTGTTGGTGTTGGTGTTTCTAGCTATGGGAAATTTTGCTGATTAGTCATGAGAAATAAAGACAGTAGGCGCTATTCGAAGTGTAATTTCATAGGCGTTAAGAGGTATTATGTTCATATAGGCCTGATATTAGATCTAGGCCAGCATTTGGTCTAACGTTCGATCTAGAGCACACGGAAAGGAACTACTTTTGCTTTTTAATGGGTTTGAAGGAGTGAAGAAAAATTCCGACCTAATTTTCTTTTTATGATAGATTTAATAAAAATGACGTTAGATATTCCGTAGTTAAAGACCCAGAGAATCCACATCATTTATCAGGATGAGATCTAAATCAGCATTTACAATTCAAAAGCCATGAATCTTCACGGCTAATCTGTGCCAAGGCCTGAAATTTGGCTGTTTGCCCTGTACGCGCTACGCCGTCCGATCCGGCGTCTAGCTGCATTAGCTACCGCAGCATTTTCTGCTGCAAGTGAGAAATTCGAGAGAAATCATATCTAAACTTACTGTTCCTGTCAAGACCATCCATTTCTGTGAAGTTTCTTACCACACTCTAGATCAAATAATTATTTATTTTAGAATTGCCGGACTACTCGTGTAATTTAAGGATATTCTAGACTAATAATTAAATAGTTTTAAACAATTTTCTTTCCCTTCGTTAAAAACGGTGCTGACGCCATGACCAGTGTTAAGTTATCGATGCGCTTTGTTGGGATATCGGTATCGGCTCCTTAATCTGAATAGCGGTGTTTGAGCTCGATTTTAGGAGAATTTTCGCTCTAAACACCAACACCAAACACCAACACCGAGCGTGAAATCACCCATTGTAATTATTAAACTATCTTTGACATCTGACATTTGGATGATTATTGATTCCTATCAGCCTATAGGACGAAATCGAATAGCATTTTGATCAAATGTGTTAGATTAGACAGGAAATCCTGACAAAACAAGGAAATAGATTGCTTAAAACACCATACAAAAATAACGTGGAAAGATAAGCAGTGATAAGCATGATAAGACTCAAATGAAAGTTGTGGTAATGGAATATATTAAAAGTCAAATATAGAAACCATACTGGAAAAGAGAGAGGGGTATTCAATGTGTCTGTTCACTTTAAAATGGAAAATCTTCCCGCTCTCAAGTTGCTTGGAGTACTCCTGGCGGACCCGGTCTAGTCATTCAGGCCCTTAAATTATGGCCCTCTAATCCAGCCTGTTCAACCGGAGTGCCATGAGAGTATTTTATAAAACATCGACTTCTTGGAAACTATAATCAGAAATAACAACATGCCCCGATATAACACTTGGGGTGTTTTGGAAATAACATTTGGGAGATAGAAAAGTGCGTTTTCCGTTGATCGCTTCGCTCATTCACAAAACTTTGAAACGGGATAGTTTCAGGCAGAGCGCGTTGATAGTGATATGGACAGCTCTAGTTTCAGGCAGCGAGGACCATGAATATTTCCATAGTATGTTATTATGATATTCCATGGTATGACAATTTTCGGGCACGTCATTGCCTTATCGCCATGGCGCCCAGAAATTAGGGTTACCTTACTTTCCTTACCTTACTTTCTATATTTAAATGAGCAATGAATTGAAGTGTATTTTCTTGCGCTCGCTGGTAAATCTTAGAAACGAGATAGTTTCAGGCAGCGAGGTCCATGAACATTTCCACAAGGATGTTATTGCAGTATTCGCGCAGGTCGCTGCCCTATCGCCATGGCACCCGAATACTTGTTAGGTCCACTTTTCTATACTGAAATGAGCAACAGCAAAGTAAAGTACATTTTTCCTCGCTCACACCTTATAAACGAGATAGTTTCATGCAGCGAGGTCCATGAATATTCAGTGACCTATCTCCATGGTGCCCAGATATTAGGGTTACTTTCTATAAAAGAACATCAGCAAAGTGCCCCCCCCCCCGTTCGCTTCACTTCCTAAAAACTTTATTAATGTGAATGATTCCTGCTTATGGCAACAAGATGACCGGAGATATAGCTCTACATTTCACCTATTGGTGACTAATGAAATAATATTTTGCCATTTAAAAGTACATTTTTATTTTTCTCTCGATCGCTTTGCTCGCTCGCAGTATTTGGAATCCTACACAGTGGTAGCATAATTTATATTCGGGCTTCACATTTGACCCACCCCTGTCACATAATTCTGAATACGCTCGTGCCCATACCCTTCGAGGGGCTGTCGTACATAATAGTATAAGGTCAATCATAAAAGTTTTGATAGATAATGGCGAAAGTTACAAACAAATTCGCTGTATGTTAGGTTTATAATGAGAGAGAGAGAGAGAGTGTGTGTTATATAATAAGAGGCGGGGAAAAGAAAAGAAACAGGAGCGTGAAGATTGGGAACAGAAGCAAATCAATATCAATGGCTTACAAATTTTAAGAAAAAGAGCTGTGTTAGGCCATTTCAAAACCTGAAATGAAATCAATTTGTATTTCAGTCGAATTTGGGTAAAATATAGGATATATACATATGGCTTTTTAAGAGCAGTATTAATGAAAGAACTATGCATGAAATTAATAAATATGACATTGATATTAATGTTTTAATTTTTTTAGAAGACGTATTATAGGTGCTATATAGATTCAGAATATTACTATTGTTATCATTAAAATTGGATGACATACCTTTAAGATGCCATTATCTTCTAGAATCTCTTTGAGGCTAGAGTCTCCTTTGAGGAGCTGAGGGTTCTTGAAAGCATCGAAGAGGAAAGCTCTCCCGTCCCAAGTTGAGATCTGAACAAGTGTCAGGCTGCCTTTCGGTTTCCCTGAAACATACACGTGATATTGCCATAGAAAGTGTTTGACTTAGTTGTCTTTAAAAAAAAGGTTGTTTGAAAGAAAATATGAAAATAAAGTTTGAATAAAATTTATTCAGGGTTAATATAACAAATAAATTTGCAAAATCAAAATAAGTATTCTCTTTACAAAATCAACCCCCGCAGGGAAAATAAATCTGCTGAACATAGATGATTACAATAGGTACGTTCAGATGTAGAGCGATAGCATCTATGCTATCTAGGTTTCGAGACTATTTTGGTGATGACCAGATAGTTTTAAGACCAAACGATGTCTGAACGCAGATAGTCACGAGATAGAAACGAGTTGGAGCTAGGTTTCGAAACTATTCTGGCAGCGAGTTTGGCAGGAGTAAATCTCAGGATCCAGCGACAAATCATCGATGTTTTGCCGTAGACCACCCACTGCGCTTGTGACTAACCCCCTGTTCAGACGCTATTCAGTTTATACCGAAACTCGATAAAGAAACGACGTATAAAGAATCATCGTATAGCTAACGGGTCGTTCAGACGCATATTGCGACCGTCGTGAAAAAGGTGGTATAGATGCACAGTTTCCCACTGCGCGTGTTGTTATGATCACGAGGTATCCGCTAGCCCCCCTGCCTGGATTTCCTCTTCCACCTTTCACGCGCGCTCCCGTTAAGCCCCGCCCAGTTATACCGTTCTATGGTCGCCATACGTTCAGACGGACACGGAACAGTGATTCTTTATCGAGTTCTAGTTCGAAACGATGCTCTGACCCTCGTTTCGCTATACGTCGTTTCGCTATACGTCGTTTCGTTAGTCAGCGTTCAGACGCAAAATTTCATCTTATAGCTATACCGTTCTAGTATAGCTATACCGTTTTGGTATAGATTTTTAGCGTCTGAACACCCTGTATTTGTAATGTGAGCGCAATCGCTGCTTCACTCGCTGCTATCTTCACTCGCAACTTCGCATGATATGATATGTGGCGCAGTAATTATTGTTGTTGGCTGTGTTGGCTCAGTCAGTAGAGCGTCCGCCTCACTATCGGGAGGTGGTGGGTTCGAACCTCGGCCGCGTCATACCAAAAGACGTTAAAAGATGGGAGTTGCTGCTACCTTGTTTGGCGTTCAACAATTGAAAGGATAGAGCAACGTCGATCTGGCGCTGCACAGTGGCTGCCGGGCCCACGATCAATTGGGCAAAAAGAATTTTCATTTCGGTTAATAAAATTTGGAATGGACTTTAATTGGATTATTATTATTATTATTATTATTTGGCAGCGTGTGAGCGATGAATAGTCACGAGTGGGTGATAGAAGCAAGTCGATCATGGCCTGTCTTAACGTACTGGAAATAGTTTCGAGACTTACATAGCATCGATGTACTACGTATAAACATAACTAATATAATGAAAATACTATCAGCAATGGTGGATGCAAAAAGACAAATCGTTTCTTCTATGTTCTCAACAACAACAACATTATCGCGTCGCGTAAGTCAAGGACACTTAAGTGGTGAATTCTGAAGTTGAAGATGATTACGGTGATTGCGATAGATGAATGTCTTTTTCTTTCCGGTGTAGAGCTACGTCGCAAGACGAAATGTCCGACCGAGCCATTTTTTGAATTTCTAACCCCCCAAAACGCAATTTCTTAGAGATTCGCATTTTTTACTTTGAAGCCGCCATCGACATCAAGCAAATCGCTCATGATGACGGTCTCCTGCGTTAACAAATCCTGTTAATTGTAAAATGTTAATTTCCCATATTGTATAGGACTACATATTTTCTTTGTATTCAAGAAGTAAATTGTTAATTTCTGACAATATGCTTATATTTTTTTTTTAATTTGTAATACATGTATTACTATATTTTGTATCATGCTATTGAACGCAGAAATAAAATCAATCAATCAATCAATCAATTTTGAACACTGATAAACGGTATTGTATTCACTTCCTTCTTAATTGAAGCGTAAAACCTACGAAATCCCTTGAGAAATTTCGAGTAATTTAGCAAGGCAAAAAGAAGTTGAGATTTTTCCTTTAATTGTTGAACCTTTTGCAAATTTTATACACTTCATCCTATATTGGGGGCGCAATATTTAACAAGAGGCTGATGAAACTTAAATGACAGCGAGCAAAAACTGAGAATTACATTTTTATTTTTAAAATGTTGAACCCTTTAAAACCACCATTATAAACTGTATCATGGGGTGCGAAATAACGAGATCCTTCAACAACATATGCGAGGAAGCAAAGCAACAGAGCTTTAAAAAAAATGTATTTCTAATGCATTTACACGGTGGAACTAGAGCGCATAATTTTTAATTATCATAATTCTTCGTAATTTTCTCCTCTAGTATTTTTTCTCTTTTGCATTTTGTGCGCCCTTCAAGTGCCGCCCGGGGCACGTACCCCGTGCCCCCCCCCCCCCCCCTGTAGATACGCCACTGTTGTCGAAATAAAGCCTGGGGCACCTGTCGTCGGGGCAAATTTCAGAACTATGTTCCAGACTTTCAGGTTTGTTATCAAAATAACAAAATGACAATGATAAACTTAATTGCTCTCTAGTTGATTTTTTCGACTCCATTCTCTGTTTATTCATTATCTTTCAGAAATTACATTAAAATGAAAATCTGTAAATATGTATTACTTTTTGGTTAAACTGAAGCCTTTGTCATGTTCGTGGTTACTTACCCAGTTTAACACCTTCACAGTCCAGTCCAATTACAACAGTCTCCCTTTTTGACTTATCCAGGATTGGCTCAAGAACTCGCTTGCATTCCTCCACAGATTCGATGACTTGAGTTCGACTTAGCACGTCTTTAATGAAGAATTATGTTTAAAAAGTTATCTTTTGGCAGGTTCATATCTTTCAGGGTTTAAAATAATCATACGCAGCGCTTTAATAGGCCCAGCTCACACGAGGCGTCATTTCGATTGCGTCATTACTTGCGCTAATCGAGCGTGTGAAGGCAATTATCCCAGGTATTAAAAGAATTGTTTGCCCTGTTCCTTTTGCAATCACTTTTAAATGACATCCCTCTTATAAGACCGTATAAGACTCTGACGCGGTCCTAATGTCAGTACAAGGATAAAAACGACAGCATAAAAACAAAGAATAACATAAGGAAAGATAGAAAGAGAAGAAGATAGAAGGGTAAAAACACAGAAAAAATCTTTCCTTATTTTATGTTGTTTTCCTTCTATTTTCTTCTCTTTCTATCTTTCCTCATGTTCTTTGTTTTCATCCTTCTATTTTCATTTTATTATTCTTCGTTTTATCTTATACCTTATTTTTTTTCCAACTTTCCTTATGTTATTCTTTGTTTTTGTCCTTTCTTCATTTCCTCTTTCTAACTTTCCTTATGTTATTTTTTTGTTTTTGTCTGTCTTTCATTTCCTCTTTGTACATGTATCTTCATTTTTCAATTCTTTGTTTTCCCCCTTCTATCTTCTTCTCTTTCTATCTTTCCTTATTAGGTGGGCTGTACTTCAAATACACATCACCCCATGTATTTATACAAAATTTTCTTTATTATTATTTATTAATTTAAGTTTTTAAAAAGAGAGGGGGAAAATAACAAGAAAAAAGGGGGATGTGAACAGTACTGGAGAGAGAGAGAGAGAGAGAGAAAGGCAAACACAAAAAACAACAAAATGTTTTGAAGAAGCAATACGGGGGGATAAGGAGGCAGAGATTATTAGGAGAGATGGAGGAATAGAAAGAGATAGAGGGAACGAAGTAAGAAATAGGCCGTCTGGTACATTTGGTTTAAATCTATGAGTATACATTTACGTTACGTTTCTTGATTTTTGTAGCTATCCAACAAGGACAATTTATATTTACGTTTAAATGTGATAAATTTGGGGGTTGATTTCAACGCCGATAGTGACAAAAAGTTCGTGGGAAAAAAAGTTCGCTACCGGGGCTTGTCCCTCCAGAATTATACTCGCCTTTTAATAGAATAACTCATCACACGTTTGAACTTTTATTGTAACAACACTTGCATTATCCATTGACATTTTTTTTATTTTCGTTAAACATTTTGACATTGAGGGTCTTTGAGTTTGACTCACTATTAAGATTTAAAGTCTATCATCTGTCATAACTCAAGCGTGACATACAGACTTCAATGAATTCTTAATGTGCTACTGTGATAGAATTGTCTTTCCACTTGTGGATTAATAACTTTTAGACATTTTTACCGGTGACATTTGGTGGATACTCGTTTTTCCGAAGGCACATATTTCCGATACACAAAATTCCCATACCACGGCGTTCATAATTCCGAACACTTGTTGCATTACTCCTAAGGTTCATAATTCCGAAAATTAAATAGGGTTCGTAATTCCGAAAATGAAAAAGGGTTAATGATTCTGGAAATGAAATAGAGTTCAGTATTCGGTCGGTTCGTAATTCCGAAACATGATGTAGAGTTCTATTACATGTTCGGAATTATGAACCTTCGGAAAAACGACATGTAACCAGCATTTTGACCTCTGACATTTTAACACATAATTACGACTGACCCAACGTGTAATTACCTTTATAATCAGCTGGCTCGCCACTAGCAGATCCAGAAGCCGTCTGGCCAGTAGTTTTGCTACCCTTCTTTGCAGTGCTAGGAGGATAAATTTCCAAGGCTTTCTTGGAAATAACTGCGTTGAAAACCACTTCGTTAAACCCGGAATATCGGTGCACATTGGTTCCTGAAATGTTGAAGTACTGGGGTTGACTTTTGATAATGTTCTTGAGCTTACCCTCTGTCGCTAAATACTGACGGATATTCGGGAGGTCTTTGACCTTGAAATTTGACTTGACGAGAGGGAGAAGCGTAGACAAACTGATAGTTTTTAGTGTAGATGTGATTTCGAGGAGTGCAGAGATGATCCGTCCTATGGCTTCCCTTGGCAGGCCACATGAGGTGCCACTTTCTACAAAAAGCCGTTCAGGACTGTTGTATTGAGCTGGATGTGGCGCTGGATGGATGTCTTTCTTGAAGAACTTGACAACCCATTGACAGTGCATCCTCACTTCCTGCCGGGCATGTGCAGGAATCTTTGACAGGGCCCCCTCAGACATCGGGGTGACTCGCACAATAATTCTTTCATGGATTTGAAGAATGTCACGAAGATCGACAATGCTCGCACAAACTATTTTCCGAGCAGATGATATACCGAGGCGAGCAATTCCAGGCCGACCCGATACCGATACAGATACATTGGCATAATTCCTTCCAATTTGCACAATGCAAGCACACAGTTCCTCGTTGTTGGCCATATTACCTTCCACCTTTTCTGTAGACAAAAATTATTCTCGAAATGTATGTGATATGGCTCTTGTTGAAGCAGATTGATGAATACCCAGTGCCTTATCTCATGTAAACTGTATAGGAATACGTCGTTAGTCAATATATTAAGTAAAGAGACAAACATTATGTCCATATTCTTGTAGATTAAGAAATAAAAAGAAGAAAGACGATGCATTTAATCTTTCATAATTCTTAAGTACATAAGAATTTATTTCGAATAAATTCAGGGATAGGATCTGCACAAAAGAACAAAAATAAATATAAAATCCTATATTCTGTAAATCGGTGCGAAAGGATGTCGAAAACTATGTCGCAATATACCTTCTAGTATCTTCGTGTAGTTAATGTATTACGAAATACCTGACTATAGCCTATCGTAATCATTTTCCTCTTTCTTTAACGGATTGGAACATTATTATTTACGACCATGGCTATACGCATCGCAGTTGGGGGGTTAACCTATATTTCCATCCAAATCAAATTATTTAAAAAAAAGTTCCAAGCCCCAATCAGAAAACTAGCAGCTCCTTCATTTGGGGGTACAATATTTAGCTTCATTTTGTGTTGAAATGGTGCATTTTAAGACATTTTCGTCATTAAATGTGCACCTTTTGGTAGCCTTTGGCATAATTTTGTTAAATAGCTCTTGTAAATGACAAATTGTGTTAACAGAAAATAGTCTGTTACAAACTGTTGTAGGGAAAATATTCAGAAATACTTACCATACACTAAGCTAAATTTGGTGCAAGTTTATGGTTTTTGAAACCTTATTAGCTGCAGTGCTATTTTTATTTAGAACTAATCTTTTAAAAGGGTTTATCGTTATTAATGTAGTTTTTAAAAGATACAAACATTTCCTCAATTACATGAGACCCTCAAAGGGTTTGAAGTTTGAAGTTTTCTTTGTTCCATTTTTACATTAAAAAAACAATTAAGTTATTACAATCATAAGTTTCAATTTCTAAACGTCAAAGTAAAGGACTCAAATCAAGTACAATGTACGGTAAGTAGGTATAAAGTTTCGAGAGATTTGGGAAGGACTGGGAAAAAAGAAGATAATGTAAAATGTAGGGAGCCTAAATAGAAAGCATAGCTATCAACCAGTACCGGCCGCACAGAAACGTTGTTAGCGCTAACAGCGCACTAACAGTATCGATAGCAATGATTTGGCCGCACAGAAGAGTAATGTTAGTCAAATTCACTAACAGCGCGGTTAGCCTAACATTTCAAGGCCGCACAGAAGCTAACATTAGTGGAAATGTTTAAACAACTTACTAACAGTGCCAGGGGCACCAATAGTGACAATGTTAGTGACTAATTTCTTGCGTGCGCTATAACTTAATTGTCTCTCGGGTTTTTTTTTTTAATACCAAGTACTTAAACATAGACCTAGACTAATTACTAATTAAGAATGTGGCGGGTAGCGGGTGACATAGATTTTGCTGATAACGGCACGAGGAGACCAAGATATGATCCTTTTCAGGAAGAAAATGAACATGGCTTTTTCAAGAAGTATAGGTTTTCCAAAGCAGTGTTTGAAGACCTTGTTAACATTGTAGGCCCTGCTTTGGAAAGAAGAACATTACGGTGGGTAGTAGCTGATAGTGTGATATTGTGAGTTTAACCTATGTAACTCCAGTGTAATTGTAGTTAAATTATGTGCTACCTCTGTAACCTCACAATCACAAAATCAGATGTATCTTAAGATGAAAGGGGGGGGGGGCACTTGATAGTGAAAAAGGGATGATAATAAAACAACACACACATTAGCGCATATGAAATTATGAATACTGATACTCGTTACGCAGTACTCGCAGGGAGAAAAATTGTGATATCAGCAATTCAAGATAGCCCCCTTGGGCCTAGAAATAGCCCCTGTAAAATTGTCCACAGGGGCTACTTTTTTAGAAAGAATAGCCTTCATGAAAAAGTATTGTTTACCCTGCCATGTACCATACCTTAAGTACAGTCAGTGTAACTGAATAGTGTAATAGCCACTGATGATGAGAAGCATCATGATGAAAATCATCATTGGCAAATAGGCCTATACTCCCATGAGTGAAGAGCTAAACACTAAAATAAAAATAAATAAATAAATAAATAAATAAATGATGAGAAGTGGGCTTACATTTTTTTTTGTGGTACAGTATCTTAATCTGAAAACTAAATGCTAGTAGTTGCAGCGAGCAATAATTTCACGGAAAGTCTTTGGAATCAAAGTTAATTGTTCACATATTGTCTTAGCTATAGATCTAGAAAGTTTATGCAATCAGAAACTTCAATAACCTTTGTGAAAGAATGGAACAAACGCTGAAAACCAAACACACAGTCGACCACCAACATAGATAAATGTGGGAACGTGTAGTATTATTGATTAGAAAAAGACACGTCACCAGGCAGGAATGCCATGTTTATTGCAGCAAATATACATTTTCCGAAGAGAATCACTTGGCACATATAATTATTTTTACATACAAACACTTAGGTGGTCATTTTATTGCATTCTGTGAGAATGAACTTTGTGATCATTACCAAAACTAGAGGTTAAATTTTATATAAACATTCCACTGGGGCGGGGAGTGCTCGGGACGTGGTGCATGTTCTCTATCACACAAGTGGGATTAATTGCGGTGCATCCCCCCAGTGATCCCCCTTCCCCCCTCTCACCCACCCCTCCCACCCACACACACTGACTCTGAGTGATCTTGTGATCCACGCGCACTGTGCTATGCTGCATCAACAAGATTCATCAATCTATACATAGATTACTACGCACAAATCATAGGTTTTGCCTAACTATATGGCTCAAATCCACTAACAGCGCCCTAACAGCTCTTTCTGTGCGGTCATCTTACCCGTGTTGTTAGTGGCTGATTTGTTTGTGACTTGTTAGCGCTAACAAACTTGCTACTAACAGCGTTTCTGTGCGGCCGGTACAGTTCGTTATTCAGGCTGCTCCAGAATTTGGGTCCAGTACATGGTAAAGGGGATTGTTTTGTTTGGAAAAACTTTGCGAGTTCGGGGAGGTGAAAATGGTTTGTCTGTCTAGTTGGGTAGGAATGTACATAAATATTCCAAGATTGTATAAGTACAAGTCAGATATCTTAAGAATATTACGATTACATATTTGTATGTGCATGAAATCCAAAAATTATGTATTTATTTATTTATTTATTTATTACTGATATTTATACAGGGTGACTCATTATCACCAATATTGGTGGTCTTCCATGAGGCCCTGATAGCAATAGTAAGTAACAATAATAGCCAACAAAATCATGAAAATAAACTCATAACCAAAAATAAATAAGAACATACATAAATATATATATACATGTATATACAAAGAATATGGTATCCTCGTAATCAAAATTGGTTTTACGAAAATGTTGAAATTGTTGCACATTCCTATCATCTTAATTCATAATGTATAGACGGTGATATTTTCAAAAATCTGTTGAAAAATGACCATTTATATATGGGTTATTTTGAAATGGCATTGTACAATTTTGAAAGTACATACAAGAAGTATAAAGACTACTTTAGCTCAGTATAGAAACAAAATTGTTATATACATATTTACAAAACATATTATAGGGTAGTATACTTATTCAAAGATTACACAATGATTGCATGTAATATAGTATAACAATCGAATGTACAGTGTCTCTAATGAAACAATAAAATGCAAATTATTTACTGATTATAAATGATATGAAATCATTCATACATTTTGAAAAGCATTATGTCATCGTACATTTTTGGGCAAAGAAACAAACCATCAAACATATTTTGCAAATCAGGGCAACAAAAAATGACATATTACTGATGAAGACAAATATAAAATAGCATCAAGTGAAATTTTCTAGCACTAAGAATGAATATGACTCATTTACCATGCTGTTATGTAAACGAATCAAACCAATCCTTTGTTTATGTATCATTCGTACGAACCCGTTTTTGTACAACATGAATGTTTTTCCATTAGGGTTATGGAGCTATTAGGGTTATGGAGCTATATGGAGCTATAGAGTCATTAAAATAAGGCAAAGATCAGGGCAGAATCGAGTATAAGCATAACATTAGAAGGTACAAAAGGTTTCAACTTTTTCATTATTGTTGCGAGACACCCCAAAATTTTGGTAGATTCAACCTGTCCAATATATTTATTGTTCACTTGTACATTACCTGGTAAGGATGATATAGAATTACTAAATAGCATGACATTTTTTTTATTCGTGTTGAGCTTGAATCAAGTCAATAAACGCACTTTAATTCGGTGCTTACAATGTTCAGAAGTGCATCGGGGTTATGGCGAGAGCAAACAAAAATTGGAGTCATCGGCAAAGAGGATAAAATAACACCACAAGTAACTGATTAAAGGGTCGATTTACCAGTGATGTATACATATTCTTTTCTATCTATGAGGTAGTTCCTGAACCACTCAAAGGCCTTCCGGATACCATAGTGAGGTAACTTTAAGTATATATACAACGGTGTATCATGATTGATAGTATCGAAGACCTTGGAGAAGTCCAGGAAAATACCTCCAGTGCGTGACATACTGTCAATAGCTCTAGCAATTTCATTAATGAATAATAGAAGGTCGTGCGTAGTTTAATGTTTTTTGTAGAAACCAAATTTAGACCCGGAGAGGACATTATTATTTAAAAACGTAATGAGGCGAAGCGATAATATGCAGAATATATTAAAAGGATCCATCAGAGCCAACAAAAACTTTTTTCGAATTTTAAGCTATAAATTACTGCTGTATGGTGAAAATTTGGTATTGGAATCAAATAATTTGTGATAGTTTGAACATTAATTACATTGAGAAAAAAACAAAATCGATGCATCTTTAGATGGCTGTCTCTGCCCTTAACTGAATACAAATAGATATTTTCAAAGGGTGCAAGAAATTTGTTCACTGTCGTACATTTAAAGTTCCATTGGTCATGTTTAACGGTGCACTGTCATTCCAAAATCACTGCTTTCCGGAAGGTGTTGTTTTTGGATCACTACAAGGATTAAATAGAGCCCTTTTAAACGTGTGCGTGTAAATTGACAATGGAGGTACGTTGGAACTCGGTCAAGGGACCATGAAGAAACAGAAACAGAAATGCAACGGGCATTTAGAATGTTAAATTTGTTAGACTACAAGCTCATTAGCAAGTCCAAAAAGTATGAAACCTTATTTCGAATACAGTGTTGTTGGACAATAAAACTGAGAAGCTTAAAAGTTGGCAATTGTCGTCTCACATTGTTTATCACATAACATAATTATTTTTTAATGTAACTCCAGGAAAGCCTTGACAAGCAACACTGGATATTTATGTCTGCTTATTAATAGCTCATTTTTTCTGAACGGATTGCATAGTTTCAGCTCAAGAGAACAGGAGAATTAAGTTTCTCTATTTTTGCCTCCTGTCACATTAACGCAATGTGAACACATGACTCTTGCATTGCTAGTGTTTTTCTTTCCATCAGACTTTAATAGATGAAATTATTTCTCCGCGAAGGGCATTTAGAATGTTAAATTTGTTAGACCACAAGCTCATTAGCAAGTCCAAAAAGTATGAAAAATTATTTGGAATACAGTGTTGTTGGAAAATAAAACTGAGAAGCTAAAAAGTTAGTAATTGTCGTCTTATGACATTAGTGATCTTTATCATGCACATAACATAATTATTTTTAATATAACTACTAGACCTTTACATTTTTATGTATTCAGCGGGGTTTTCCATGTGGTTTTCCCCAGTAAATTGCGGAGAAGTGTGTGTGAGGGTGTGTGTGTGCGCGAAGTTGTTGTTTTTGTTGTTGTTTTTGGTTTTTAAGGGGTTGGAGGAAGCTCTTATAATATGGAGACGGAAATGTCAGTGCGTTACGAAAGCATATCATAGACAATAATATATTATTTCTTTATTGTTTTCATTTGATTTGATTATCGTCCCTCTTAGGAAGATATTAAGACAAACATTATTCCATACTCTTTGAGAAAAAAAAAATTGGTCAAATTTTACTGTTCAGAAAATCTGTAAACGAAATGTAATGTTGCTTATTTAACTGTATTTGCCCTGACAATAAACTGAGAAGCTTCAAAGGTATGCTGCAATTGCCATCTCATAGTACTAGTGATCTTTATCACTGAAAAGAATGTTTTTAATTTAACGACTAGACCTTGACGTTTGTATTCAGCGGATTTTCCATGTGGTTTTCCCCAGCAAATGGCGCAGAGGTGTGTGTGCGGGGTGGGGGGGGGGGTAATTTTAAGGACACGGAAATGTGATATCGTACACAATACATCATTTCTTTATCGTCTGCATATGATTTGATTATCGTCCCGCATTGGGGGATATGAGACAACTATTTTCCAGGACTCTTATGACAAACTATTTTTTTGTCACATTTCACTGCTCAGAGAAGCTGAAAACGGATTGTAATGTTCTTTATAGTCACCTTTTTATGCCCTTATGATGATGATATTTGTTTTAAATTGTGTATTTTTTCCCTCTCTATTTGTGTCTTAAGTTCGCATGTCAGTCCAACACTTAAATTCAAATCAAATTAATTTAAAGAAAAACATATTTATTTCCTTCTTATAATTAAAAAAATACTAAATCAATGTTTACATTTTACATACGTGGTGGAAGGAAGCGATATACTTTGAAAGTACACGGCTTGCGTTGGGGTAGTTGGAGTAGCAGTGACGTAATGAGCCACAAATTTTGAGGGGGCTGTGCCAGCAAGAATTGAAGAATTTTCTAAAGCGTCAGGATCAAAATGTATACTATACTCGTATATAAATCATTTGAATGGGGGCCGGGGTAAAAGGCACAATTTGAAACAATTTTATTTTCCCTGGGGATCCACAAATTACAACCACTGCTTTTTAGTGGATCCCCCACATTTACTCAGAAATTAAGAATTTCTTTTAATAATTCATTATAATAATTTATTTATATGTACAGTGTACTTCTACACTTATCAAGGTATATTGAATTTGTACATATATTTTTCATATTTTCTGTAACAATATATGTAATGCCATTGTCTTTTCTTTCTGTTGGAAATGAAATAAATACGAATTTGAATTTGAATTTGAAAAAGGGAAAGGGTACTAACCATATACATGTTTCACATATCTGTATGCATAAAATATCTAACAGGTAATAAAAAAATATTTTTAAAAGGAGGAAATATAATCTGTTATATGTACTAAGGACTATATTGTTTGAAAAACTACTCCTTTTATACTAGGAGTAAAGTAGTTAGTGAATGGTATATTTTAACATTGAAATCTTAAAATTTGAAAATTTGAGTTTGGGACCAGTAAAGTGAATATTTTATTGCAAGGAAACTGTTCTATGTCCAGGAATATGGATGTCTCTCTCAGACCTTGTTGGATAATTTTGTATATCACGATTGAAATCAAACAGATGACAAGACCTTGGGATTATTGTATATGAACTTATACACGTACATGAAAACGTAATGTTGATATGTGACAATGGCCCGTATTCTGAACTCCGGTTTAATTAACCCGAGGTGTAAATGTGGTTAAAACCCAGGCTAAACCTGTCCTGTTCAGCCACTAAAAAAAAAGCGAGAGCGAAAAAGCGGGGGAAGGGAGAGAAAAGGGCCTAACAAGGCGCTAAAAAAATGCATGATTCATGAACGACTTACTGATGACAAAATTATCGAGATATCAAGCACAGACTCTCTAATTTTCCTCCTTTCAGAAGCGGCACTACCGGGGGCAGGGGGCACAACACCTCCAGTTTTCCAAGTACCCCAAAATGGTCCCTTTTATTAATGAAGAAATGCCCACTTTCTCTCTGATAAGTGCCCTTTTTACTACTAAATTTCCCCCATTTCTTTTCTAATAAGTACCCTTTCCCTTCTGATAAATGCCCTTTTCCTCCTTCTGATAATCGCCCCTTTTAAATCTGATAATTGCCTCTATCTCTAATAAGTGCTCATTTCTCCTTCTGATAAGTGCACTTTTACTTCGGATAGATGCACCTTTTTCTTTCTAATAAGTGCCCTTTCCCCTTCTGATAAGTGCCCCTAATTTCTTTCTAATTTGTTCCCTTTTCTCCTTTGATAAGTGCATTTTTAGCTCACCTGAGCCTAAGGCTCGAGTGAGCTATTGCGATGGAAATTTGTCCGTCGTCCGTTAACTTTTTACATTTTCATCTTCTTCTCCAAAACCCATGATCGGAATTCAACCAAACTTGGTAGGAATCATCCTTAGGGGTAGGGGACCCAAAGTTGCTAAAATGGTACATGTGGCCCCCAGGGGGGCCCAGGGGGAGGCCCCCAATTGTAAAAGCTATGTAAATTTCAAACATCTTCTTCTCCAGAACCAGGCATAGCTCAGACTTGGTATTATGTATGGAGATACCTCTATAGATGAAGAATGAATGTTGTTCATGAAATTTCTCTGAGTGGCCCTATAGGGGCCCTGTGGGGGTAACATACCGGAGGGGGGGGGGGCGCTGCCAGCCAAAATGTACATTCTGATCTTCTCCAAAACACATGATCGGAATTCAACCAAACTTGGTAGAAATCATCCTTAGGGGTAGGGGACCCAAAGTTGCTAATGTGGCCCCGGGGGGGGGGGGGGGCAGGGGGAAGGCCCCCAATTGTAAAAGCTATGTAAATTTCAAACATCTTCTTCTCCAGAACCAGGCATAGCTCAGACTTGGTATTGTTTATGGAGATACCTCTCTAGATGAAGAATGAATGTTGTTCATGAAATTTCTCTGAGTGGCCCTATAGGGGCCCTGTGGGGGTAACATACTGGAGGGGGGGGGTGCTGCCAGGCAAAATGTACATTCTGATCTTCTCCAAAACACATCATCGGAATTCAACCAAACTTGGTAGGAATCATCCTTAGGGGTAGGGGATCCAAAGTTGCTAAAATGGTACATGTGGCCCCCAGGAGGGCCCAGGGGGAGGGCCCCCAAGTGTAAAAGCTATGTAAATTTCAAACATCTTCTTCTCCAGAACCAGGAATAGCTCAGACTTGGTATTGTGTATGGAGATACCTCTATAGACGAAAAATGAAAGTTGTTCATGAATTTTTCTGGGTGGCCCTATAGGGGGTCTGTGGGTGTAACATACTGGGGGGGGGGGGGGGAGTTGTCCGCCATCCATAAACTTTTTACATTTTCAGCTTCTTCTCCAAAACCCATGATTGGAATTTAACCGAACTTGGTAGGAAGCTCAGACTTGGTATTGTGTATAGAGATACCTCTATAGATGAAGAATGAAAGTTGGTGGTGCTAGAGAGAACATGCACCAGATGTGAATTGATCCACCTCAGGTGAGCGTCGTGCCCCCTGGGGCTCTTGTTAATTATGATAGGTGCCTCTTTCCCTTTTAACAAGTGCCCACATTCCCCTTCTGATCAGTGCACCTTTTCAAATCGGATAAGTGTCCCCTCCTTACTTCCAATAAGTTCCTTTTTCCTCTTCTGATAAATGCCCCCTTTTACTATATTTCCTACTGTTCTAACAAAAAAGAGCCATACAGATTCAAGTAAGGGCAGTATTTTTCTGAAAATTTCCCGCAAACTAATGTTAATGTACAAATAAAAAGATCATTCGATATTCCTCCAACTAACTGATGTTGTCATTTTGGTTCGATCTTTGTGTGACGGCCTGTACATTTACTGAAGAAGGGAGAACTAAAAAAATGCAGGTACAAGTAGAGATAACGAAAAGCAAACTAGTCAAGATCATTTGGTACAAGTTATTTTACTACAGGTACAGGTATTTCCGAAACACTAATTTCCCATGCCTAGGTGTTCAAAAATTCCGAACATTTGTTGCATTATTCCGAAGGTTCGTTTATCCAAAGGTTCATAATTCCGAAAATTCCGAAAATTCATAAAAGGGACTGTCCCACATTAGGGTGATGTCATTTTTGCATACCTCCTTTCCCTTCTCTAAACCTAAAATTCAGTTGCAGACTCGTTCCAAATTCCATTCGGGATAATGAAATAGTATACGTCGATTAAAGAAGGCCGGGTCTACGATCTTTTCAATTCAATTCAATTCAATTTTATTTCGCAAGGTAAAATCAATATACATGGTAACAATAGATTAAAATACATGTACAAAATTATGCGAGGCTTTCCATGAAGGTTAGGGAACCTGTAGAGTTTGGATCGCTATTTAGACAATAAAAAACAGAACCAAATTATTTTAGGCATAAAAACAATATGAACTTAAACACACACAAACATCTAAATTATAACAGAAAACAGAATACAAGAATTACAACCAAAAAAAAAGGGGGAGAAGAAGAGAACAAAATGTAAGGGAATTCGAATATAACATCAAAATTAACTGTGTGATTAATAATTATTTACTAATAATGTTTTATATTGTTTCCTAAAGAAAGATACAAATTGTGATTTTGTTATGTCATGGGGAATAGTATTCCAATGTTTAGGACCTATGTAACTCATTGACTTAGCTTGATGACTTGATTTAATGGACCATAAATGAAATTTATTTGACGATCTAGTATTATAATTATGAACTTGACTATTATATTGAAAGATGTCTAAAAAGGTGGTAGGTAATAACCTATTTTTATATTTATACATAAACGTTGCAATTTCTTGCTTTTTTATATCAGATATATTCAATAATGATAATTTCTTAAAAATAGGAGCAGATGGCGCTAAATAGTCAGAATTAGTAATTATTCTTAAACATTTTTTGAACTTTAAATAATGTGTCTAGTTCAGTTTGAGCTGCATTTGTAGCCCATACAATATTACAGCATTTCAAATAAGGAAAGATAATGGAATGATATAATGTTATAAGATTTTTTGACAAAAAAATACACTAGTGTCGTCAGCAAATTGATAGAAAGTTAACAAACTAGATGATTTAGAAAGGTCATTTATGTATAAAAGAAATAGCAAGGGACCCATAATTGATCCTTGAGGTACACCAATAGAGATATTTAAAGAAAAAGATAATGTACCGTGAACAAAACTATGTTGAATTCTGTTTGAAAGATAATCCCTAAACCAATCTGGAGTCCAGAGTCCAACAGTTCGACAAGAAAAATAGTCTAAAAAGTAAAATACAAACAGATGTCAGGTCTGCTTCTTGACCTTCTTTATATTTCACCTCTTGATTTTTCACCTATATTCTCCTAGTATGCAGCTGGCATATTTTGCCTCTTTTCTTTTTGTTCCTGACATCACCCATCGCTTGTTTATCTCTGCCATGTTACCTCTGGCATTTTTATCTCTGACATTTTTTGCTCTGGCATTTTTTGCTCTGGCATTTTTTCCTCTGGCATCTTTACCTCTGGCATTTTTTTCCTCTGGCATTTTTACCTCTGCCATTTTTACCTTGCACCGTCATTTTCATTATTCAGCTGTAAATAATGCACAAACAAAGGACTTCAGCGTTAGAAAAAAGCTTCGCTCGCTCGCACGTGGATCGGATCATTAGACCATCACATACAACTGCTAATTAGGGAAGCTAAAACAGTATCCAGAACCACAATAAAAAGGAAGGATGCTTGATAATGTATTAATCATGTTAATTAGACTGTAGTGTAATATCAATGTAACAAAATTGTCCCTTTTCGCTTTATGTTCACCCCTTATAGGTGCACCCATTCCCCCCAAATTTCTTTTCTTTTGCTGGTGCCCCCCCCCCCCCACCCCACTTTGAAAGACACCCCGTCCCTGCCTGCTTCATGTAACCCTGGAGAAGCTTGTAATTTTTTGAGGCGATTAAAAAATCACGAAGGGTACCTTCATTGCCCCCCCCCCCCAATCCGAAAAAAAAAAACGTATCGACGCCCCTGCCTGACAATGCTGGTGTAGTGATAACAGCATGACTCTGAGGTAGAACAGTATTAAGACCATATTATTTGTATTATTATTATTATCATAGCTGTTGTTTCTTCTATTATTGTCATTCTTATTACTATTATTATTGTCATTCTTATTACTATTATTATTGTCATTCTTATTACTATTATTATTGTCATTCTTATTACTATTAGTGGTGTCATTATCAATATTATGATCATCATTAGGCCTATCAACATTATTTTAATTCTCATCATTATTATCATTATCATTATTATGTTTTTACAGAAATAATAGAGGCCTATTTCTGTAAAAAGAAATGTTGATAATTTGTTTCCACTTGTTTGTGAAAAGGATAATGGAAACAAAGAAAAACAATACATGAAAACCTACCTTTAGAAATTAGTTTTCATAACTTTATAGGTTTTTTTTATTATTTCTGCCCGCATTTTAAGCTTGTAAACTGAAAATATAAGATAATAATATATCAAGGTCTTCATAAACAACTTGGCGGTCATTTACTATTACCCAATCAGTGGCGGATCCAGGATTGAGTAAACGGGGGGCACGCACCTCCAAAAAAAAAAAAAAAAAGGGTCCTCAGTATTTTTGTGTCTCTCCCCCTGTGCCCCCCCCCCCCCGGATCCGCCACTGTCAATGATCAAAAACACACTCTTTTCATTATAGTCCGTTTTTATGCCTATGCATACAAGGAATGCGATAGCACTGTCTGCCTGCACGTCGACTCTTGTGCAGCGTTGCAATCATGGTTGCTACGCAACTTCTGCGCTTAGTTTAAGTGCTATAATTATTCATCCTTTCATTCATTAAAAGTTTCAGTTTATGGTTTTGTTGTGATGATCATCAACTTATGCTAAATGATATTGCTTGGTTATAATTTATAATTAGTCTGACACTGCAGACAGAATGATATTCATCTAACAGATCATACTTGAAAAATATGTTCTTGATCAACGATGAAAAATTAGAGCGTTGAGTCTGAAAATTTAGACTATCCTCGCATCGAGTCACCGCCAGATTATGAGGTACGGGGAATCCCCAGTTAGGTTCATCAAGTTACAACTGCAAGTATCTCCGATGCAGCATACAGAATCGCATTATGAAGCCATGATACAGCACGTAATTTCATTCCGACTGTGAAACATTGGCTTCATCAAAGGAATATGGCAGACAGCGATGAATTGTCCGGTCGCATTGTGCGAATCGACAAAAATTTTGCGAATATATCGGTATCGGGTCGGGCAGGAAATGCTCGTCTCGACACGTCGTCTGCTCGCCGAATCACGGGTGCATACATTGCTGATCTCCGCAACATTCTGGAAATAAATGCTCGACTTAAGGTTCGGATTGTTCCAATGTCTGAGGAGATTTTATCCAAGATTCCTCAGCAGGTTCGACAAATTGTGAGGCGAAATTCTCAATGGGAAGTCAAGTTCTTCAAGAAAGACATCGAACCAGCACCGCAACCCTTTCAATTTAATGTCCCCGAGCGACATTTTAAAGACGGTAGCAGCCCCAGTGGTGTGCCACCGGACACCGTAGGTAGGATCATCTCAGCGCTTCTGCAGATTGTGTCCATGCTCAATGACATACGTCTATCGAAGCTTCTTCCTCTTGTAAAATCACATTTCAAGGTTAAGGGCATCCCTGGTCTTGATCGCTATTTGGGGACAGAGGTTGATCTGGAAAGATTCATCCGTGGTTTTCCTCAGTATTTCACGATTTCATCAATGAATGTCAAGCGCTGTTGCGGGTTTAGCGAGGATGTTTTCAGTGCAGCCATTACCGAGAAAGCCCTGGAGATATACCCTTCTAGCAATGCAGGGAAACCGACCAGACCGGCAGCTGCGGCATCTGCTGTTAGTGATCCTGTTGACTTCAAAGGTTCCTATACTTTGTTTCTTTTTTTCCCCTGCCCTTTCTAAATAACTTTCATCATTTCATTATCATTACTATCATAATCATCGTTGTTATAATAATAATAATAATAATAAAAGTAACTTATATAGCGCCAAATCCACTCTGTGGAGTGCTCAGGGCGCATGTAGAAATTAGTTACGAATTGAGCAGAAATATTTTTACATGATTTTTTAAAAGAATCAGATGTTATGCACTTTTTGATGTCTTCAGGAAGGCTATTCCATAATTTAGGACACGCATGGGCAAATGATCTTACCCCCAAGATTTTGCGACCTTAGGGATCACAAGAGAACTGGAAGTGGATGAGCGCAAAGATCTCGCAGGGGTGTAATTTTGAATTAAAGAGGTATTGTATTGGGGAGCAGAACCATGAACGCAGTGAAAAGTGGGCAACAAAATTTTGAAAATAATGCGATGTGTGACAGGGAGCCAGTGTAGCGACTGCAAAACAGGGGAGATATGAGTACGCTTGGTGGACAGAGTAACAATGCGAGCTGCAGCATTTTGAAGCTTCTGGAGCATGAACAACATATTTGGGGTAAATTGAACAAGAAGGGCATTGCCAAAGTCGAGACGAGAGAAAATTAAGGCGTGAACTTTTCAGTGGCAGACTCGGACAAATATAATTATCATTATTACTAGTTTCATTTTCGTTATATGTAGGCCTATTAGAATTATTGTTATATTTTAATAATTATAATAATTATTATCATCATCTTTACTTCTATTAGAAAAGATATCATTGTTATTATGGTCATCATGATTATCTTTTTCATTACTGTGATTATTAGTATAGGTATTATTATTATATTATTTTCATTATTATTATTTAATAGATATTATTATCATTATCATAATTATCATTATTATAATTATAATTATTATTATTATTATCATCATCATTACTATCGTTATCATTAGTTTTCCTTTTGTTTTTAAAGATGTGCTAAGCTGCACCCAAATCATCGAATCTATGGAGGAATGCAAGCGAGTTCTTGATCCGATCCTTGACAAGTCCAGAAGAGAGTCTGTTGTCATTGGACTTGATTGTGAAGGTGTTAAACTGGGTAAGTGAATTTACGTTGTGAATCACGTATATTCAATTAAAACAAAAAAAAGCTACGTTAAATGCTGTGGTAAAATGTATGGTTTACAATTATCATAATTTCGTTACTAATTGTTGGTAATATGGTGCTAATGCAACAGATTATAATAGCAACAATAAATAATGATAATATTGATAATAATACAATAAGTATAATTAATATAGTTTATTATTATCATTATAGTAATAGTAGTAATATTAATAATAATATTGATAAATGTAATGAATATGAACACATTTTAATAGTAGTAATGATAGTGATATGAGAATAAATATAGATGTAATAATCATAATAGTAATATTAATAATGGTAATAATAACAATGATAATTATAATAATACCCCCTCTACTACCTGCACCATGACGTCTACTGTAATGATTCTATAGCCCATTCTGTTTGTACAATTGTAATTATGGAATGGCATTGGTGGTACACCATACACGAATCAAAGAAATCTGGCAATTTGATTTGAGGCCGGATTACCATTAAAGGGGAAGTCCACTCCAGTTAGTAAGTTGATTTGAATAAAAAACAGAAAAGAAGATAAACAGATTAGTGCAAGCTTGAGCAAATTCGTTAAGAAATAAGAAAGTAATTAATTTCTGAAGTTGTAATTAATCAAATACAAACTGGCAACTCCATGACGTATCTTGCGAGCTTTTCTCCCATTTGCTCTGTACAAAAACTTTCATAGATTTTCTTTTTCTTAGTTATTGATGAAAGGCTAGATTTGTTTTATATAGGTTGTGTGTAAAAACATATTTGCAAAAAATATATCTAGGTAGCATGTATGATTAAATATTTTCTTTAGAAAAATTGATATATTTTTTTTCGTACAGTCATTAACGGTTTATGAAATCTTTATTTGTTTTTAAGATGTATTTTATTGTTTTCTCTCAAATCAAATACATAAAATGCAATTTTCATTAAACAAATTGTACAAATTATTTGAACAAATATTTTAACAAAATAATGCAAATATACATCAAACATTGAAAAAAATCTGAAAATAATGAAGAAAATATTACTTGTATCTTATACATAAATATTGAAATAACGTATTGTTTTAAAGGATAAGAGAGAAAACCGAAAAAATAAAATCAGGTGCTGTTCTCATACACATGGAAGGGATATAATTTCCTATTTCTTATACCGTCTCTGTAAGGAAAAAGAGAGAAAAAAGAATATTTGGCTCTTGCTCAACCTTTACCTCTACCTCTTTGAAGTAATCGATCACACAAAGTGGCAACTCCGTGACGTATCTCGTGAAGTCCTCTCCCATTTGCCCTGTACGAAAAAATCGTAAATTTCCATATTCTCTATGACTCTAAAGAAAATATGTAATCATACATGCACCCTAGATATAATCATTTCACTCATGCTTTTACACAAAACCTGTATGAAACAACTCTATTCCCTCATCAAAAACCAAGAAAATGGAATTTTATGAAATTTTGTGTACATGTAGCAAAATGGGAAAGGAACTCGCAAGATACGTCACCGAGTTTTGATTGATAACAACTTCAGAAATTCATATAACTTTCTTAATTCTTAACGGATTTTTCTCAAACTTTCACTGATCTCTTTTTCAATGCTTCTACTTCATTTAAAACCAACTTGATATCAGGGTGGACTTTAAGAGAGAAATGTAGGCTGACATAGAAAGAATATATGAATGGAATACATTAGTGGCGTGAACTCGTTTTAGGACATTCTAGACCTATTTTAAACATTTTGATAGCATTACAAAGAGAAAATTTTTACCCTTATCAGAGTCACTTATATCAATTTTGTCAAAATGATTGATTTTTGTCTTGAAAAGTGGAGATATTTGTATATACAACCCCTCCCCCTCCCTCAAAAGTGTATGGGGCATATACCCCCCTCCCCGGGATTTACGCCCGTGACATGAATATAAAATGAAACGCCTGGCCAGTGGAACAACACGGGCTCGTCACACGCCTTTTATTCTAACTTTTCGTTTTCGTATAATGTGGTTAAATATTTTGCAAACAAGTTTTTAAGCCCAGCTCACAAGAGGCGTCATTTCCCGACGTGCTGATGTGAGCCGTGTTGCAACCGGTAATGACACAATGACTCAAAGCTATATGGTTAGTCAATTGATCAACAGCCCAACTCGAGTTACTAACAGCTCGAGTACAATAATTGATCTTATATTTGTTTCCGATCTTGAACTCTACCGTGAAGCAGGGGTTTGTCACATTAGTATTAGCGATCATTTTTTCGTCTATGCAGTAAAATCCATCAATTTTAGTAAAAGAAAAAATCCCACCTCGGTTGAATTTCGTTCATTCAAGAATTTTGATCAAGAAAGGTTTCTTGATGATTTAAAAACTATGCCTTGGCATGTTTTCAAAGATATTAGAAACGTTGATCTTGCCTGGAAAACCTGGGAACATCTATTTTTCAAGGTCGTGAACAAGCATATTCCGTTATGCCACAAGCGAATTCGTAAAAATGCTTGCCCATGGATAACGGACGATATTGTTCATTTAATGAAACGGCGTGACCATGTTCACAGAGCTGCTATTCTTACAAAAGACGATGAGTTATGGAATACTTACAAATCCCTTAAGAATAAAGTTACACATCTTATTAGAAAAAGGAAGAAAGAATACCATTGTAACTTTATTGGAGAAAATCATGGAAATTCTTGCAATATATGGTGTCTGAAACGTGTCATTCCAAAATCCAGCAAAATATCGCCGCATAGTTTGGAAATTGATGGTGCTCGTATATCAGATCCACCTAAAATAGCTAATGCTTTCAATAGCTTTTTTACTACATGTGCTGCCAATATAACAAAAAGCTGAAAAGTTCTACAACTGAATCTCATATCGGTGACAATACTCCGATTAATCATATCTCACAATTTGATTTGGACTGTGTGTCTGAGGATTTCGTCATTAAGGAAATTGATCGCATGTGTAAAGATAAAGCTACTGGCGATGACCACATTTCTTGTCGTCTTCTAAAAATGATGAAACAGGTGATAGCAAGCTCGTTAACCTATATCATAAATGTATCTTTGACCACGGGATGTGTACAAAAGGGTTGGAAAGAAGCTCGAGTAATTCCAATTTTTAAAGCTGTTGATATGTCTGATCCAAGCAATTACCGGCCAATTTCTATTTTGTCTATTATTAGCAAAATCATAGAGAGGGCTGTACATCGCCAACTTTCTGAATTCATTGACGATAATAATATATTGAACTCCAGTCAGTGTGGTTTTCGAGCAAAGCATTCTACCGCAACAGCACTCATGAAATTTGTTAATAATTTGTCAAGGAACATTGAAAACAGACAGATCTTTGGAGTCGCTTTCATAGACCTTCGTAAAGCATTTGACACAGTTGATCACAATCTTTTATTAGAAAAGTTATCTGCTATTGGATGTTCACATGAATGTGTAAACTGGTTCAGATCTTATTTAACCGGTCGTGAACAGTCTGTTCATTTTAAAGGTGCAAAATCTAATCCATTAACTGTATTGATGTGCGTACCACAGGGGTCTTGTTATTTTGGGTCCGTTATTATTTCCCATCTATGGGAATACTTTACCTAATTGTATATCTGATGGTTATGTATATGTATGCGGACGATACCACTTTAACTGTGAGTGGAAGTAGCGTAGCTGAGGTTGAAGAAAAACTTTCTTTCGCATTGGAAGAATTAATGGTATGGATTAATCAAAACCGCCTTGTACTAAACACGGAGAAGACACGCGTGATGGTCATAGACTCACGTGCTAATTTAAACAAAATAACATCCTTCAATGTTTCTATAAATGGAAAGTTATTGAAAAGAGTAAATGTCGCCAAATGTCTTGGTATATTAATTGATGAAGAATTGAATTGGTCCAAACACGTTGACAAAGTAACAAAGGTAACGCAGAGAAATGTCAGTGTAATAAAACGAGCGAAGGATTATTTACCATTAACATCTTTAAAGATGCTGTATAATGCACTCGTGTTGCCTCACTTTGATTATTGTTCCTCTGTGTGGTCAAATCGATATCAGGAACAAACGTATAAGCTTCAGAAAGTTCAAAAACGACCTGCTAGAATAATTTCAAACAAAAGTTATGACACTCCATCAAGTGAATTAATTAGCAATCTGAAATGGATGCCAATTGAGAAACGATTTGAATTTCAGCGTGTTCAAGTGTTCACACAATTTGGCACCATCCTATTTACAAGGAAGTTTAGTTAAAGTAAGTGACATTCATCAGTATCATACGAGGCAGGCAGATGAAGGTTTACTTTCTGTGCCAAAGTATAAAACAGAATGCTTTAAACATAGCCCCCTCGTATCTTCAATTATAGCATGGAATCAGTTGGACAGATCACTAAAAATGGCAAGCTCTGTGAACACATTTAAATATATGTTCAAAAGATCTTGCAATATCTGTTCGCAATAAGAATGGCAAGAGGAATTTTATTCAGTTTCTTAGCTGAAGTTTTACTCTCATTCCTTATCGCATTTCTACGCATTCTCTTGTGAAAACAAGGTATTGGTTTGATTCGTTTACATAACAGCATGGTAAATGAGTCATATTCATTCTTATTGCTAGAAAATTTCACTTGATGCTATTTTATATTTGTCTACATCAGAAATATGTCATTTTTGTTGCCCTGATTTGCAAAATATGTTTGATGGTTTGTTTCTTTGCCCAAAAATGTACGATGACATAATGCTTTTCAAAATGTATGAATGATTTCATATCATTTATAATCAATAATAGATAATTTGTATTTTGAGAGACTCTGTACATTCGATTGCTATAATATATTACATGCAATCATTGTGTAATCTTTGAATAAGTATACTACCCTCTTATATAATATGTTTCGTAAATATGTATATAACAATTTTGTTTCTATACTGAGCTAAAGTAGTCTTTAAACTTATTGTATGTACTTTCAAAATTATACAATGTCATTTCAAAATAACCCATATATAAATGGTTATTTTTCAACAGCTTTTAGAAAATATCACCGTCTATACATTATGAATTATGATGATAGGAATGTGCAACAATTTCAACATTTTCGTAGAAACCAATGTTGATATACCATATTCTTTGTATATACATGCATATATATATATATATATATATATATATTTACGCCTATGGACAGAAGTAAAACTTTCTATCACACATGTGTCATTTGGAAGTCCATATCTTGCTATGTCGTTCACAGGATTAGAGAAAGGTTGCCTGACTCTTGTTCAGATTTCAACGTGGGAAGGGAAGGCTTTCCTTTTCGATGCTTACAGGAATCCTCAGCTTCTCAAAGGTGACTCCAGCCTCAAGAAGATTCTGGAACATAACATGGTCCTAAAGGTATGTATACGATTAGTAACGGTCTATCAGATGTATGGCATGATTGTTAACTTGGCAATCAGGGAGTATAGATTTCAGGGGAGCGTTTCATCAAGTGTTTTGTCAGTGATTTTTACCGGCAAATTTGCTCTCAGCCAATCAGATGCGAGGATTTCAGTAGCTTATAACAGTTGTCGGTAAAAATTACTGACAAAACACTTGATGAAACGCCCCCAGAAAGATCATCTCTTCCATAAACGAACTCTTTTCCTGAATGACCAATCCAAATGAGAAAATTTCTCCCGTCCTCATTTCGTTTTGTAAATCTAAATAAAAGTATAGCTTCCCTTATAACACAGTTGATGAAAATTTTTATTCTACATTTTCGAGGGAAAACGAGTGTTAACTCGCACTTTTTTTTTTTAATAGTTTCATGCATTTTCACGATCCTATAGTAACCCACTTGTCTAGAACTCATAAAACGTCCATGTATAAATTCAAATAAGAAGTCAAATAACATACTCAACTTATAATACTCCGTTGCATTATATTAATATCTTTCAAATGCGGTTATCTCGAAATAGTACACTTTGGGTTTAGCAATTTTTTGCACAGACCCCTTAAAATACTATAGTATTGCATAATTTCAAACAAAATAATTGTTGACTATAGTGGACTGTGACTGATGCCGTATGCTACATTAGTTTATGAAGCTCATTTAGTCTAAACTTTAAATTAACGTTCCCTTCTCAAAATATTTTTTAACTCAATTAGGTGATCCATGACTGTAAAAGCGACACATACTCCCTGTACCATGGGTTTGGTGTGACTCTCCAGAATGTGTTTGACACGTCGGTAAGCATAATACTGTTTTCTCCGTAGTGTGTAAGGTCGGTACAGATGTCGGGGGGGGGGGGGTGGCTAGCCTAGTTGGGAGTGAACAGATATGTAAGGCTAATACATTCAACCGTTCAAATTAGTAAGTTCATTTATTGCAACATGATTATGATCGCATTTTGTAAATTGTCACCAGTAAATTGTATGATAAGGAGGTCATACGCATTCCCAATTTTAAAACTTGATGTGATGAGGAAGTATAGGCCGTCATTTTTTTTATGTTCACGTAGATTGTGATGCGTACTCTGATGGAGCAACTGAACAGGTACCGATCCTACAGAATCGGCTTCAAAGCTCTCTGTGAGGTCCTTGGAGAGGGTGCCTCTCACAAAGATGATGATTTTGTGAAGAAGATGCTTGAAACGCCTGATTTCTGGAAAATCCGACCTTTCACAGATGAGATGATCTACTACGCCGCATCCGATGCGTTGTGTTTGGTTCCCAGTGTTTACCTGAAACTCAACGGGTATGTTTTAGCAAAAGTCACTCACTCTCATAGCCCCGCCCCCCCCCCCCACTCAGTATTATTTAGGGTACGCGTGTGCTTGTTCCCTCCCTTTGAAAGCACCCCCCCCCCCCCCTATCTCAGGGCTGCCAAAATTTCTGAGCCCCCCTATCGCGGGCTTTGCGCGGGTTTTTCCTGCCCTGGAGACCCCCCTAAATTCTGAACACTGCTCAATGTACCCCCTATCTCAGGTGAGCTCTCATTCCAACCCCATATCTCAGGACAGACACCAACTCCCCTGTCAAGTAAGCTGTCATTACAATACTTTGGAAAAGATCGTTTTTTATGTTCAAAATGGTATCTCAGAACTCAATGCAGTCATAAGAAATCAAACAAAAATGAAAATCTCATGACATAAAAGTTTTTTTAATGGTAAGATATTTCATAACCCACCTTTTTTAATTTCTCAGGTGTCGAAGAGAGAGAGAGAGAGAGAAAGAAAAACACCCCCTTTTTTAATGATATCTCCGGGTGAAAGATAAAAAACACCCCCTTTTTTTACAATTCACGGGCCGGATTGCGTCGCCCAAAAAATACCCCTTTACCGGAGATTTTGGGAACACGCATGCGGTCCCTTCGACCTCCGAGTGGGGGGGGGGGGGGCTCATAGCACAGCCTAAGCAACATATCTAATCAACTAAAACTTTGCAAATCGAATTTGATCATAGTTTTATTTATTAGTATTATTACCTCTTCGGAAAATGAGCAATTATTTATTCCAGAATGACCATCTTGCTATTCTTTTCACACTCTATGGTCCAAGTCATATTTGTTTTTAATAATTAATAATTACACCGCTTTATATATTATTTACTATGAGTAATTATATTGCTACTTTATTTGAGCATTTTAATTAAAAACAACAGAAGTATAAAAAGGAACGCTTGCCTTCTTAATTGTGAAAATTACACAACAGTGGTTTGGCAGTGAAATTTGTTTGCCTAGGTATGATGCAGAGCTTTAAATGGGTGCTGCGTTTATCAGATAAAACATCTAATCTGACGGTCTTCAAAGCATTCAGATGATTCTTGCACATTGCCCAACCCAGATCACTGTCCGCGGACAACAACCCTCAATAAAATCACTACCCTAGGCCCTTCAGACATTCTATTCCTCAAGGCAACCATCCTCCAACCGCCAACTACCCACCTAAGGTAGGGTAGTAAAAAATGGAAAGTCGCTCTATAGGGGACAGTGAGGTGTCCGATGTAAATATCCTGGGGTTGTATTCCTAGATATATTCTGAGGGTTTATTGTCCGGGGTGTATAGTGCTAGGGACATTATTGTTATCGGGACACCTATGTAAATTATCTCAAACAAGATTTGCTGAATAATCCACACTTTAATTGCACAGATCGTGACTTAATTTGCCTTGAACATACTTCCAGAATGCTGACTCCGCTTTGGCGTGCCTTGTTCACGTGGTCTTGCAAAGACACCATGGAGAGCATCCAAAAACCACGACAGCAAAGAGGTTACCAAGGCAACAGACTGGTGGCATCAGGAAGCAAACCCAGTTCTCTCAAACGCCATCATGGAGATTTCATGCTTTACAGCTTTGGTTATGATGACGATGATGATAGCGACGACGACGATTTTTTCTAAAATCTCAGAATGCTCCACATTTTTTGTACAGTACAGTAATTTTGTTTGAATACAAGAATAGGAACATCTTTATAAGTCCACTATACGATCGGTCTGCGATCCGATTTTGGTAGAACATGTAATACTAGTAATAGCATTAGATATAAACAGTTAAACCATCGTTCTCTCGATGAGTTAAATACATGAAATAGTTATGTTTGATTGAGGTCCTGAATAGTCATAAAGATATTTAAATCCAAATTACGGCCTATTACGAGCCTTCTATTCGGAGGAAAGGCTAAATCGGCTCCGAATCGTAGTGACGTCAGATCAGTCCTGCGATTGTCTACGAATCGAAACTGATTTGGCCCTTATTCCGGATATAAGGGTGACTTCCCACCAAATTCCTATTTTGAGTATTTATTTTATTGTTCAGTACCTGAATCATGTGGATTTTATTTGTTAAAATGCCTATATTTAATGATACTGCGATTGATTTACCAAATCGGATCGTAGTCGATCGTATAATGTGCGATGGGCTTTATAGACCCTTTACTGACTCAGTACTGAGCAGTAAACATATTCTTTATTGCACGATTTGTTTATCTTAATTGTTATGATAGCAAACTTAATTCATATCAAACCCGACTGAAAAAAGAGATGACGTCACATTGGCTGCACTGAGATGATGATGACTTCCACCGTTAGCGCCATATTTCTTTAAAAACATTTCAATGAGCCGCCTCCTTCGACTGTAAGCCAGCATTTACATATGCAGAAATCGGTGAGCCTGAAACATGGCTTTAAGATGTTCTAGAAATTTTGTTAAAGACTGTAAGGAATTTCTCGAAATTTCCACCCCTTCAAAGATTATCACGCACATAGGAAGAGCAGCTTTTTCGGGCTTTACTCATGTAATTAGTTAATCGTGGAACAAAAATTCAAACAAACTATTCCAATATGATATCTTAAGATAACACTACTCAAGACAACACGTGTATGATAGATTTTCGTGATTGATGTTAAAATAAAATTGAAAGCAATGAAATTAAATGCCTGTATATATTGTACTTAATATTTCGGATATGAATTTATAGACATTGGGGAGTGGTTCTTTATATATATACAACCAATGTTTAGGTAGGTAACCACTGTTCTGTATGTTTTGTAGACGTTTTTAGCAACTTTTAAAAAATCAGTCCAAGCATTTAATGGAGGCATATAATTGGCTTGTTCTCAGAGTAATGACCAACCGTCCATATTGGCAATTCAATTTTGGAAAAACTGACAAGATTATCAAAAATAAGAATTTACTATAATTAATTTTCTTTTGATGTCTGAGCCTTCCAAGTACAATAGTATATCACCTTACCGGCGATGGGATGTACTCTTTTTCCCGAAGGTTCGTAATTCCGAACCTTTGTTGAATTACTCTGAAGGTTGATAATTCCGAAAAAGAAATTGTAGACATGGTCAACCTTTCCCATTTCATTTGAGACAGTTTCTTTCACAATAGAATTGCATAACCAGAACTCTACTTTATCTTTAATATCAAGATGAGAATTATCCAAGGTTTATTGTAAATGACTGCAAATAGTTATTAGCAAAGCAATGAATAATAATAATACTATACCCAATGTAACGCTGTGACTATAATGCCCCTTTTAAAGGGAGCGACAAGTCGCAATCTATGGGCGGTTTTACAGTTGGCTGCTCCTTTCTGTGGATCAAAGTTCAAAGCGACTTCAATTTATCGCGCGCAGCTAATAAAAGTTCGTACATTGACCCAAATTTGAGTAAACAAGATCGCGCGTTCTTTATTCCAGTATTTGTCGGTTACGTATGTCGGGATTCGAGTTAACGATCACGCGAGGAATTCGGCAATAACATTCCTTCGGTAGCGCACGATTGGACCTGATTGTATCCGAATTTCCCCGAGTCAGGCCAACTGGTCAGGCCCATGGATTACGACTTGCCACTCCCTTTAAAATGATCTATGACCATACAGTTACAGGGGCGAGTTCACGGGGGTCCGGACCCCTTTTTTTTTTCTTAAATGCGTATTAACATACCGATATTTATTATAAATAGTAATTAGCGAAACAATCAATGAATAATTATATTACCAGTGTATTGGCGGGACTATAATACCAGTTTGAAAATTATCTGTGTCCATACAAATACAGAGCAGGGACTATGACATAATATGTGTGTCAACTCCATCAGTAATATGTACAGAATAAAAAAATATTACAGGCTCCAAATAGGTAAATTATCTGTAAAAGTACGGAACACGATAAAAACTACTTTCGAAAAATAACTCAAGACAGTTTCAATAGCCCTGTCTATCACCTTTAGAAATGTGCGAACATTTACAGCGGTGTATTACATAATCCGAACCTGATTTTCTATGGGCAGTACAATAGGTCTTTGAAATTCCCCTTGATTTTATTTTTCGAAAGTAGTTCTTATAGGAAGAGTTTGGCAGGAGGTCCACAAGTCATGTATATTGGATTTTCTTTGTTAGAGATTTTGGGGAATAAGAACGACTCCCAATTTCCAAACTTCTGGGTCCACCTCTGAATTATAACCAGATAATGTTTCGTTAACTTTACGACTTGGAAATACATCTCAATGATCCAGAGGAATCTCACCTTTTGGATTTACTTCTCTGTTGAGAGCCAGAAGGGCGTTAGCTCTGTCTTAAAGAATATGAGTTAACGCCCTCCTGGCTCCAAACAGAATAAATAAATCAAAGGTGATAATGTGTATACAATTAGTTTCATTTGCTTTAAGATACATGTATAATAGTATTATGATAATTAATAATCGGTGTCACGCGAGTTGTAGTGAATATTGTACATATTATATTTGTATTTCTATGTGAAACTGTGGTTATCTTAATGCTAGTTTTGATTCAGTTATAGAAATACAATTCTAAAACACTATTAAGAGCTTACAAATATTTACAAAAATATATCCATTGTTGAGACCTGGTATGCCTCTTTGAAGAGAAGAAACAGGGAAAAGAGGATTCCTTGATAAATTAAATGTAATCATGATCATTTCGGGTCATTACACTACTGTTTACCATTGTATAGCACATGTAAGAGCCACGTCGTTATGTCATGATAATATATAATGATATCATTATACCGGTATAATGATATTATGTTTAGTGATTTTTTTGTGTACATATTGAAACATATATATTTGTTGCGTATATATATATTTGTCTGCAATCTTGTTTCTTTGTCTTATTCACATAATCCTGTCTATTATGGAGAAAAACATGGAATTTAATTCTTAATTGAACGATACAATGCAAATCAAAACATTTCATATCTCATACACAATTTCAGTTGACATCCTAAAAGTTTGTACCAAAATAAACAAATTGGAAAGAGTTTGGAGTTACTATGATCGTTAGATATTGAGATATATTCTTATGGGTCTATAAAAAAAAATGCGTAGTACTCTGTTGTTGAAATACTTCCTTATTAATATCAGTTTCTAATTTAAAGGAAATATCTCTAGGACTATGTATTTATCTACAACATTTCATGTCTTTGATATTAACTTCGTTTATATAATATAATAATTAAATATATTATTGAGATAATAAGTTACAATGATGCCCACTTCTGTGAATTATCATGAATAAATTAAAAAAAACATTGAAACAGTAATTATCATGATTATTGAAGGATATATTGTGATGAGCGTCCGGAAATATATCAAATGCCGGACAGGTACATGAGAGATCAGAAAAGAGGAGGAAATACTTTCTCATGAAGAAGAGTGAACATGACCTGGTGAACCGTAGGAATAGAGAAGAGATTGAGAGAAAGAAAGAAAGTGAGGGGAGTGGATGAGGAAGAAAAAGAAACATGGGGTAGATTTTAGAGATGCTGTATCGTAGTACAGTTGTTTAATCAAGTCTTTATTTCAAAAGAATTTGATATATATATATATATATATATATATATTGTGAGGAAATAACATATACAACAGCTTTGGCAACTCTCGTGGAAATATATATACAATGCGAAAGGAAATGAGAGAATAATGGTTGTGTAACTTAAAACAAAGTTCCCCAGAGCTGTCCTCCCTTTTTGAAATTTTTGCAAAGGCCGAAAAAATGTCTCCGCCGGGAATCGAACCCGGGTCGTTGGCTTAGAACGCCAATGCCTTAACCACTAGACCACGGAGACGGGTTAGTGGTTTCGGCGACACCAGATTCAATTGACCGACAGATTGACAAATCTTCAACCTTATTAATTAATTCCGTTGTCGGGGGCAGGTGAGTTTGAACAATTGAATCTGGTGTCGCCGAAACCACTAACCCGTCTCCGTGGTCTAGTGGTTAAGGCATTGGCGTTCTAAGCCAACGACCCGGGTTCGATTCCCGGCGGAGACATTTTTTCGGCCTTTGCAAAAAATTTCAAAATGGGAGGACAGCTCTGGGGAACTTTGATTTAAGTTACGCAACCATTATTCTCTCATTTCCTTTCGCATTGTATATATATATATATATATATATGCATAAAAAAACCTTTTTTGGAGAGTTTGAAATGTGACATTTTCTGAAGCTAGGTCGCTTTGCTTCCTCGCATAATTTTGCTCCAGGATTTCGTAATTTCGCTCCCTAGTATGTAGAGTATAGGATTTTTTAAGGATTCAAGATCGATAAATAATTCTCATTGCTTTGCTCGCTATCATGTAAGTTTCATCATCCTCTTATTATATATTGGGGGATTAAGTGTATAAAACCGCTTTTGCAAAGGTTCAACATTTCAAAGAAATGTCAACTCTCGGTTGTGTTCCAAAATTCCTCGACGATTTTTTAATGGTTTCCATTAATGCTGCGCCCCATTTTAAAAGGAAGTGAATAGAAAACCGTTTATCAATGTTCAAAACTCGGATCTCTACCCCTCGATCGCAGTGCTCAATCGCCAATTTTCCTGGGTAAATTGCATAAGAGTTTTGGTGTTAAACATGCAAAACATAATCTACAGCTCAGTCGCTTTGCTCCCTCTCTTGTACAATAGCGTGTACAAGTTGGGGCGGAACTTCATTGTTTGCCCCGGGCGCCATAATTCCTAAATAAGCAACTGAATTTTAAAAAATAAAATCTGCTCACAGCACCCCCAGTAAAAGGAAAATCGTTCCCAGGAGCCTGTTATAGTTAGATACAAAATACAAAGTTAACTATAGCAATGGGAGGCTTTACTTCGGTTAAAAAATTCTGGTCAGATTCTGTATCACACACGTACCTGGCGATTTCCAAGGGCGTAGTCGACTATAACACATCGCAACAATCATTCCAGATTTTGAAACAATGATGTATTACAAAGGAATGTGGCGAATAAATGATGAAACAATGCGGACTTATCAATGCGAATCAAAAAGAATTATGAAAGTGTGTTGGTGTCGGGTGGAGCGGAAATATGATATGTCGTAATCTCGGTGAATTAAGGTGGGTGTAGGCTATGTCGTTGCCAATACTGGGTATGATAAAACAAACAAAAAACAGTGACATGCTGAGTATACTGCCCAGCTGACAACTAAGTTTTTATGACACTATATACCTTTATGTGAAAAGAAAAGGTCTTCGTACTATAGGGCTCATTATCACGATGTACTCGCACTTGTACAGGAGAGACACTGCTCATTCTGATGGTCCCGACCGGCTCTTTGCCGATATCGGAACCCCCAGTGGTGTGCCTCAGGAAATTGTAGGGCGCATCATTTCGGCAATCCTGCATCTCATTCACACACAAAACACATATCTGCCGAGGCTCCTTCCTCTTGTTACATCACACAGGGCCGTAAACAGGATCCCAAACATCGGTCTGTACTTGGCGACACAGAATGACCTGGAAGAATTCATCCAAAGTCTGCCTCAGTACTTCACAATTTCGGGAAGCGATGTGTGTAGATGTGCTCAATTTACCGAGGAGGTTTTCAATGCCGCCATTACCAAGAGAGCGCTGGAGATTTACCCTCACAGCATTGGGAGAAAGAATAGCAAATCTACCAGTTGGACTGCTGCAGCTGTTGGCAAACCAGATGATTTCATTGGTAAGTACAATAAAGTTCTGCATATTTTTATCATATTTCATTGCACAATAATGATCGCATTGTACTTTTCCCATGAGTTCCATTCATCATTATACATGGATATAACTTATTATGTTCCTGAGAAATAAGAAACTCGATATTTTAAGAACGTTTCAATATTTTCAATTAAAATCTGGTTGCCCTAACTATAGATATAGATAACTATATAACTTGTGGAAGTAACTTCTGTACATTTTCACTACGAAAAGTTCAAAAGTTTGAATTGAAAAGTCGATATTCAGCAAAAGGCGTCCTACTTCGGCAATGGCATGCAGCTACCCCCCCCCCCCCCTCCCGAGGATTTTCAAAGTTCCGATATTCGGGAAACCACCACTTCATATTTGGGCAGCGAGGTGCCAAAATATCCATATATTTGTGCAGCGAGGTTCCCAGATAATTATGTAAAATAACTTCTGTACATTTTCACTACGAAAAGTTAAAACAAAATGCTCTCTCGCTTCGCTTGCTTGCAAAAAAATTAGAAATTGAAAAGTTGATATTCGGGAAAAAGGCGTCAGGCCCCTCCTTGCGAAAATGGGCCCGTGTGATCAAGATCTCTATATAGGTCTGCGGTATTCTTTTATTATTATTTATTATTATTTGTGGGGGAGAGGTATTAGGGTGCAGCATTTTTGTCAGCAAATTTGGATATCACACCCTAAAAATTTGTCCGCAAATTTGGGTGTCACCCCCATGCCCCATTCAAAATGTTCTAGCGACGCCCCTGAATACGGGTCCATGTTGTCCTGATTTTGCTTCAAAACTGATTGAAGAAAATTATTATTCAATTGCTTTAATTTAGATTTAGATGAACACACCAACCAAAAATTACCAAGCCCTTATCAGTAACTAAAACTGTGTATCATAACCAAACATTAAAAGACATAATAATCGGGATGTGTGTTAAAGATCAAGTTTGTCGGGGGGGGGCGTTTCATGAAGAGACTTGTCAGATATTTGCTCTCAGCCAATCAGATGCAAGGATTTCAGTAGCCTATAACACTTGTCGGATAAAATATCCGGCAACTTCCTTTCGTGAAACGCTCCCATGGTCACGAGACTGAACAGTAAAAGAAATTGTCTCAAAGCAATTGGGAAAGGGTGATTATATAGCACATAAGAATTGGTGTATGCTGTAATGTTTTGGAATCATCAAAATTATTAAAAAATTGACTCATTCCTGCTGAAAGACACATGCACTGCACACAGAAATGTGTATATGGAACTACACACAAATGTTCGGCCCGAACATTTTAGTTGTTTCTTGTCATATTTTGAATGTGAGAGCATTGAAGACCACTCCTTTTCAGGGAACCTATCTACT
This sequence comes from Heliocidaris erythrogramma, assembly GCA_025617745.1. Classification (NCBI taxonomy): domain Eukaryota; kingdom Metazoa; phylum Echinodermata; class Echinoidea; order Camarodonta; family Echinometridae; genus Heliocidaris; species Heliocidaris erythrogramma. The sequence continues at coordinate 11,174,882 of CM046869.1, forward strand.
ATGATAATCTTCCAAACTAACAAAAAGAATGCGAAAGCTCACAAATTATTTCTCATCTTTCCCATGACTCAAGCTTCCCTTTAAATACGCGGTTATTTCATAGCATATAGGATATCATTCGTTCACTTCCTTGCAATATATGTGATTTTTATTACCCGATATTGCACTCTTGTGGGGTGTTGCAAGAAAGTTGCAATCAATTGCAAATTGTAAAGCAAATTAGAACAACCATTCTGAATGGTTCAGGGTCTGCCCATTCAAGAAGATGCGCCTGCAACAATGATTTTGATTGGTCAGTACCGATCAGTTGCAACTTGCAATCAATCGCAACTTTCTTGCAACACCCCATTGGATTTGTATCATGAGTAGTTGCTCAATATATCAAAGTGCTGGTCAGTCTGAGCAAAAAACGTATTTCATTTTTTTCATTGAAGATGTGCTGAGCTGCACCCAAATCATCGAATCTGTGGAGGAATGTAAGCGAGTTCTTGATCCGATCCTTGATAAGTCCAGAAGAGAGACTGTTGTCATTGGACTGGATTGTGAAGGCGTAGGTCTAGGTAAGTGAATGATTTTATTATCCCCTCGCCAACGAAGTCGGATGGGGATATAGTAACGCTGCAGTCCGTCTGTCTGTCCTTCCGTCCGTAACAAATCTTGTGAACACTGGTTTCCGTTCGATAACTTTAGTAATATTTGACGGATTTTAATGAAATTTCATATGAAGGTACATGGTATCAAAAATACAGCCTAAGTTCGATTTCGGAGTATGTAGGTCAAAGGTCACAGATCATTAAATATGCAATAATTGCTAATTATGTACATAAGAAAGTTTATTTTCAGATCTTCTCATGGGTCATTCCATAAAGTAGTAAACTTCCTGTACATCCAATCCCCAGGTTTTCGTAACTTCCTTACCTAATATAATAGTATCAGGCCGGGAGCCTGTCCCGAAATAGTCACCCCATTTTACATATGAGATTTGACCCCCTAACATGACATGGACCATCCATGTCATTCACAAAAAGCTTGTCAGCTTGAACGAAGCTGCCGGGTTCACACTTCGATATAACGTGACTGAACTTTATTCACGCCATTTTGCACAACGAATGATAGTCTTACTTCAGACTATGACTATAGGGACAAAAGAAAATTTTCGCCAAACCTTCAAAAACCTTCCAAAAACCGCTCAGTAAGAGGTTATGGGGTCCAGTTTCCCTCCATAATTCCCTGACAAGCAACAAAAAAAAAAAAAAAAAAAAAAAAAGTGCTGGGATAACAGACCCATGTCTAAGGATTTTTTTGGGGGGGGGAAATGGGACCCATGTCTAAGGATTTTTTGGGGGGAATGGGACCCATGTCTAAGGATCTTTTTAATGAAAAGGGGACCCATGTCTAAGGATCTTTCTTCAAAAAGTCACCCTTCCCAGCGGCACATCCCCGTATACCCAATATACGTGAGTACCCCCCACGAAAATGTGGTCGAATGTTGGGTTGCCCGATTGGCCAAGAGCAACTCCAGTGTAGCTTCTTTCCACGGCTTCTGCTCATTTTTTGCGATTCGGGGGCTTTAAAATGCGAACATTTTCTAAAGCTAGGCCGCTTTGCTCCCTCGCATAATTATTTGCTTTCAGGATCTCGGAATTTTGCTCCCCCCCCCCCCCCCCCCCCAGTATATAGTTCTTAAATAGCTTTTTTAAGAGGTCAACATTTTAAAAATAAAGATGTAATTTTCGTTGCTTTGTTCGCTATCATGTAAGTTTCGTCGGCCTTTTGCTAAATATTGCGCCCCCAATATAGGATGAAGTTCATAAAACGGCATTTTGGAGAGGTACAGCATTTAAATGAAGTCTCAAATTTCAGTCGACTTGCTAAATTCCTCGACTATTTCTCAAGGGTTTTCATTAATTTAGCTCCCAATTTTAGAAGGCAGTGAATAGGAAACCGTTTATCAATGTACAAAATTCGAACTTCTCTACCACTCATTTGCACGGGACAGTTGCAAAGTTTCCTGGGTAAAATTCGCAAAGAAAATGCAAAAGACATTACCGCTCCGTCGCTTTGCTCCTTCGCTTGATCAATAACGGGATTGGTTTTGGGCACTGGTGGCCGGGGGGGGGGGGGCGCAACTTCATTATTTGCCTCGGGCGCCATAATGCCTAGATACGCCACTGATGTGTACCAGATTTAACCAAAATATTACATCCCAAATTACATTTTATCATGTTCAGGATCAGCGAAAGGTTGCCTCACTCTTGTCCAGATTTCAACGTGGGAAGGGAAGGCTTTCCTCTTCGATGCTTGCAGGAATCCTCAGCTTCTCACAGGGAACTCTAGCCTCAAGAAGATTCTAGAACATGACAGCATCCTAAAGGTATGACGTCATCCCATGCATGCATGTTACTCTTTCCCTGTTATCTATCTATATCTATCTATCTATGTCAGCTTCGAGGTCGTTGGGTCGACAATGTGATGGATCTTTAGACACAGATTGTCCATTACTTTCTGTCGTCAGCTGCTCAAAATTCACTAGGAACACGATGACAAAAGAGAGCGGACAAAATATACAGCTCCTCATTGTACCCTCCACAATTGTTCTGGTAGACAATAGAACATCCCTTATTCCCTTCATTGCTATTATGTAAAATAAGTAGAACAGGTGAATATGCGTGTGACCCTGCTCTACATAATCTTACATAATAGCAATGAAGGGATATTCTTTTGTCTACCAGAGTAAGTGTGGAAGGTACAATGAGGAGCTTTATATTTTGTCCGCTTCTTTGTTTGCCATGTTCATAGTGATTGCTTTATGATTTAAATGCAGGCCTTAGTCGGTCTGCCCCCTTTTCTTCTGCCATTGGTTCCTCCTTGCAAGATTAGGTTTGCCAAGCTATGCTTCCCTTCTAGTTACATGACCAAATCACTGCAGATGTCTCTTTTTTTCAAAATTGTGAAAAGGTGATCTTATTTCCCCCTTATAAATCTTACTTCCTTGTTGGACGTATGCGAAGTGTAGTGGATATGCAGTAGCCTTCTGATACAATTCATTTCAAAAGAATTTATTCGTTTTTTCCATCTCTGTTTTCAGTGTCCACGATTCACATCCACACAAAAAGACTGGTGTTACCAGTGCTCTCAACAGGCTCAGCCTAATACTCATGGATATGTTCTCATCATATTTATAAAAAAAACCTAGATATATTAGGTTTTTACAAAAATTGCAGTTACAACTTTGAGCATCAATAACTTAAAAGTTAGAAGTTGGAAAGGTGAAGGATGTCAAATTTTTATGGAATTTAGTTTTTTGAAAAAATCAAGGCCCCAGAAACTGTGTGAATCGATGATTAATTCAAAACACCACCATTGCCATTGCGCATTGTAGCTGAAATTCCAGAGCATCCCTTTTAACCTTGAGGTATGAATCATTAATAACACTGTTGGGACATGGCAAAATTTACAAATGCAAGGCACAGTGGTATTATGGTGTTATGAATTAATTACTGGCGTCAATTTGTCAAAAAGTGAAAATCTAGTTAAATCTCCAAAACCTTATTTTTAGAACATTTTCATAAAACTTACTCCAAATAATTTTGACATCCTTCAACTTTTCTCTGAGGAAAGCTCAATTTGGTACAAGTCATAACTTTTGAGTTATTAACGATCAAATGTGTCAAATGTTTTTTTTTAACACCTTGTATTTTATAATAATTACATGAGTTTTGTAAACTTTAAGTTTTGCTAATGTATTTTTATTTTAATTCATTCAGTGAATTTGAATGACGAATATCAGCACAAACGAAGATAATAACAATTATTCACTGTGAAATAATATGAAGACTGGGTTCTCATCAAGAAAAAAGTAGTACGAACTTATTTAAACAGGAAATGTTATTAATAAAATGAAATGACACAATAACTGTTTTTCTTTCCAGCTTCTCATTCCTCTCTCAGCCCCCTCTTTCTCTTTCTCACTCATCCCGCCTTTTTGTACACCTTCTCTAAGAAGTTAATAATTGCAATATTTCGCTTTTGTATAATTCATACATTTCTACCAGTTTGTTTGATGTTTAATTGATCAACTTTTATTTTAGTTGAAATTAACGAAGAGTTTTTTTTAATTATGATTCAGGACTACGAAGGAAAACAGCCTTGTGCTCATTGTCTTTATCCTATATAAATATTTTATTATACAAAAAAAATCGTTTTCACCTAGTATGAGTTTGGGTTGTTTTTGTTTGTTTTCTTTTATTTGTGAAATTAAAAAAACAACAATATTTTCATGTGTTTACGTATATTTGCTTGTGCAAATTACTATCGCGTCATGTTTGTCTTGTTAATAACGTTTTGAATTGTTTGGAAATATGAGGGGGAAATGACACTGAGACCAGTTGTTTTTGTTTGTTTAATTCTCTGATTCTCTGTTTGGCGTTTGCCAATTTGCTACTCATTTGCAACTGAATAACATAAAATCAAACAATGGATTTATCTGAATAAAAGAGAAATATGTAAATGATGCAGTAATTATTTCGTTTTCATTCAATTCAGGTGATCCATGACTGCAAGTCGGACACCGCTGCATTGTACCATGAGTTTGGCGTGGTACTCAAGAATGTGTTTGATACACAGGTAAGTCATGTCCCTTGTGATACCATTCGCCAGGTTTGTTAATTTTTCTTTTTTCCCTCTAATCACGCTCAGCGGTCTAGGAATGTTATCTTTTTCTTTTCTGTATGTATTGGAGTTATTTTCTTTTTATATATTTATTATGTACTATTATGTACTAAGGGCACCCTCACCCCAAGCTTTTGCTTTTAGAGGTGTGTCCTCCAACTGTGTATGTACCACATGAATGTATACTTTGTCATATTTTTGTTTAAAATACAATTACATTATTTTTCTCATTTACTACTTTGTACACTTATATTGAAAAGTTGGAAATAAATGTCTTTAAATTGAAAATTGATTGAATTATCTAATTCCCAGTTGGGCGTGTGTCAATTTGCTGACACAAAATACTAAATACCATAACGATGTCAATAAAATAAATAACGTGCAAGAAAAGATAAAGAGGTCCTAATTTATAGCATTAATTGACATTTAAGAAATCGTCACAATATTTTTTTTAGAAAAAAATCAACGCAAAACTATACATGTAGTTTTAGGTCCTACCATTCCAATGGTAGTCATGATCAAACAATCGGGTTCTTAAATTTATAAAGAAATGATAGACTCCCTTTTCTAATGTTTTACATTGGTATCCAAATCGATAATGTTATATAATTTGTTACAGGTTAAACTTGAGTAGTAATATTATGATTTGCTATATTTTCTCTTTCTTTCCATTTTATTTCCATTATGATTGTTACTTTTCTTTATACTAATGCTTTTTTTGTAAAACAAAATATTCATGTCAATGTCAATGAAGTTTCTCAATGAAATACCAAAATACCATGGCGAGAACTGAAGAGTGGCGGATAAAGACCCACCACTTTGAACATTCATAACCTTTTGGTATAATCATTCAACTCTCTAACTTGAACTAGCATGGTTTGAAGTACATATTATTGTTACTTTAAGTTTAAGACATATAATGCCCTTGTCGTTGAGATGAAAATGCTACCTGAAAAAGGACATAATTTAATAACCCTGACCTTTGGTTACATGTCGTTTATCCGAAGGTTCATAATTCCGAATGTTCAGAAAACGACGACCCCCTTACTATTATTTGATTTGATTTGGATTTTTTTATTTACCATCAACGACATTTAAGTACAATACATATTTACACAATGATATTTACATATAAAGGAAGAAAGCATTGGTTGGTGAAAGGGGCCAGATGATAGCATATGTGCTAGTCGAGCCTGACCCACAACAGAAAAACAAGTATTTCGCTAAAGTTCAGCATACAATTATTAACAAAAAATAATAACAGTTAACAATGGAAGTAAAAAAAGTACAAAGTAATGTTAAATACATTTCCTGTATATACAGAATATTTGCAAGGATGTTTTCATTTATGATTCATACTCAGCAAGTGTGTTGTAATAGAATTCCGAAAGCCACTTCTAGACCTGGGTAATCTCATTTTAAGAGGTAATCTATTCAAAAATTCACTGCCCGAGAAAGACAATGAAAATTGACCTTGTGCCCCTCTTTGCTTTTGCCTTGTATAATGTCACAGTAATGTACTGAAGTATGATGCAAGTTGTTATATAAATCATATATGAAGTAGAAATTGACAAATCATGCAAATCATATACATTAAGGGTTCGCAAACGTTGAAATAGAGGGATCGTATGAGTTATCCATTCACTAAATGTATGTCCTCTTAGTGCTTTCGAAACATGCTAAACGAATAAGAAAATGGATTAGGGATTGATAGAAAGGCATCTCTATTTGCATCTTCAGATTGTTTTCCCTTGCATCTTCAGATTGCGATGAAAGCCTTGATGGAGCAACTGAACAGGTACGGTTCTTATCTCATGGGCTTCAAAGGTCTCTATGAGCTCCTCGGAGAGGGAACCTCTCACAAAGATGATGAATTTGTGAAGAAAATGGTGCGTACGCCGAATTTCTGGAAGATGAGACCTTTCTCGGAAGAGATGATCTACTACGCCGCATCTGACGCTTTGTGTTTGGTTCCCAGCGTCTACCTGAAACTCGACGGGTATGTCAATATGTTTGGACCATATTTTCAGTCACTAATTCTCTTTTGTTTTCTCTCTGAAAATTTGATTAATAGAATGTGTGTGCATGATATTTTGTGGAATACATAAGCTGAGTACTTTTTTAAGGCTTCTGTTAGCATCTTCTAATACCATATGCAAGTTTTATTCAGGCTAAACCTAGCAAATGCAATTGCCAGTGGTCTTTGCTTGTGTTTATTTATATTTGGCCCATTGTGAGTCTATTGTCTTGTTTTTCACTCCCTCTCACACTTTTGTGTATTTCGAAAAATATGCAGTATTTGTCATTCCTTCTCACATGTCCGGCTGTTTTTGTTCTGTTTTAACAAGTTTATGCCACGATTGGAAAATCGCGTGAGGAAAATTTTTAGGCAATTGAAAATTGAGATTTTAAGTTCCAATAATTAAGCAAAAATCTGGCTAAATCGAACTAATACATGTTCTCAAGTTCTGAATAATGGCCGAGAAAAGTCGTTTAATAAAAAGGCCTCCAAGATCGTGACGATCTACTATTATTGTGCAATCAACTAATATGTGAATCATAATTTTCTTGATAACTGAATTGATATCTTGGCATTCACTTCCTTACAGTATGCTGACACCAATTTGGCGGGATTTTTTCAAGTGGTCATGCAGGAACACCGTGGAAGGCATCCAAAAACTGCGTTAGCAAATTGGTTTCTATGGCAACACTCTTCATCAACTCATTGGTCTTTACTAGGTTATTGGTGGTATTAATATGGTATCTGTACTTACCCAGAATAGTGTTCTTTCACTTTTTAAGCCTCATGATTTCTTTAGATATTCCTCTCACTCTCCCCATAATATCTCTACTTCTCTCCTTAGCTGCTTCATTAGCTTTCTCTATTTCTTTCCCTGTCTATGCTTGTTCACAACATTTCTATTTTATTTTTAATTTCTTGTTAAAGTTTTTCCTTCTTCTTCTTCTTTTTTGTTTATACCTATTTACTACTGGTGCTAAAGTAAACACGGTTCTCCCATATTATTTATTTATCTAGATTGTAAGTAAATTTCTTTCAGACACGGGTCTATAACATATACAAGCTATATGCTTTTTAATAGACTCACAAAACTTTGTTTGTTTTACTATGTCTAGATTATTCGAATTGCTTTGATATAGTATACAATTATACAATTATAAAGGGTAAAGTAAAATTCTTTTGTATGACGTGTTATAATGTTATTATATTTTTGTTACGTTATTGTGAATTATTTGTTATATACTTGGGTGAAAACAGAAAACATATGCGGGAAATAATATGAACCTTGAATTTACAATGACTGCAAAATGAAATTGAAAGAAAGTGCTAATTTATGACAATATGTCCATCAATACCTATACGGATATTTTCTTTTGCTTAATTACTTCAAGTATCTGTGGTATGTCACTGCCAGGCTGAAAATGTACTATTCATGTGTTAAGTGCACAGATACCAAGCAAGCTCCTCTGTTATGCATTGTCAGATGGTCAATAGGTGTATTTACATAATCCTTACCAAAAAAAATGGTTACTTTTGAGAAATCAATACATTTTTCTCAATTTAATAACTTAGTAATGAAATTCTAATTTGACATCGATTTGCACCTCAAGAAAATGGTTATACTCAAAATTACATTATGTAAATTTGAATTTAATTGAATAAAGCACTTAGGAGTTATCATAGTCAGAAGGTAAGAAAATGTTTTTTTCTTTACATACAGAGCATTTGGGGGCAAAGCGTTGTCAAAGGGCACTCTGGGGTTTTCATTTCAGGGGTCCTGACACCCCCTTCCTGATGGACAATTTTCTCAGTTTTTTATATTTTTAAAATGTACATCCATAGCTCTGCCTTCTGACAAAATTTGGTCCCTGGGCTTGTGTTTTGTAATGTCCAGTCATACTACTTCCTACTTACAAAGTTTACTACATGGGGGAGTTGGGGTGAAATTGACCCGACTTTGGGGTCGGGGGGGGGGGGGGGCTCTGGGGGCTAAACCCAACGGCTACGGTCAGGCTGACAACATTTTGGTCAATGACTTAGATGGTCTTAGTAACTTTAAGGGATCAAATCTTATGGATAAAATGGGGTGACTATTTCGGAACAGGCTCCTGGCCTAATACAATATACAATTATAGTTCGCATACAACAATAAACGAACGGGTTTTAACAAACAGGTAGTTGTTAATTACTGCAAAGAGTTATATGGGACACTGATTAATGTACGGATGTCATTGATATATTGAGTCGCATGTGATTCGGATTTTCCATCTGTGTGAATGTTTTCGATCTTTGCTGGCTCAGACAGATGGCCTTTAACATTTTTATTATGTATTCTGCTTGTGGATATCGGGGCATGGATGTCAAAACAAGATGTACGCTGCGTAATGGGTTTTGTAATATTAACTTGTTAACAATACCATAGTGCAGTCAGTTCAGTTTCCTGTTACACTATAATTAAGTTCTTCTGTTTATCAACTTATATAAACATGCTACCCCTTTCTCTTTCTTTGAATCTGTTACATCCTCCGACCTATACCAATTATCTTTATCTGACTAAGAAAAAAAATTCTTTTAAATGGTCGTGCTGATGCCCGTATGGTAACATTTTTTAAAAATTTACTTTCTTGTTTACGGCGTTCCAAACACAAGTTCCGCTTTTCGGGTTTTGCCTCCTTATTTGTAACATTTACTGTATTGACCTTTGTCAAATACTTTATTATTGTCAGAAGGAAATAAATGTGATTTTCAATCAATCAAAGCTATAGCATTGTGGGTGGAGAGAATTTTATTGAATTTGCACATTTTCCTTCTGTTACGATGATATGATATGGGATTCTTCATAACGCGGTACGATATAGAATTCATTGAAACTCAAACATTCCTTTTTTACTACTTGTTTCATTTCCAAACGCTAGTCATTGTCCATACCAAAAAAAATCAGGCATGTATATGCTTAAATCATTCGAAAAAAATGATTAACGATTCAAGCAATTTGCTTCCAAGTTTTCCTCACATTTCTGTGATTTATTTATCTCCCTCCGTATATTTTATTATTCAGTGGCTGATCTACGGGGGGGGGGGGGGTTAGGGGGTTTCCGGGGGGATTTAACCCCCCCCCCCCCCTTGGGCTGCCAAGTAAAAATGTAATGTGCAAAGAAAAACGCCATCATAATATGTCCAGACCCACACAGTACGTTCCTATAGGGCACACATAAGTAATTCATCCGCTCGCAATGCATGCCGGTGAGGCGGAGCAAAGGTTATTTGAAATTAATTGATTAGAAATATTCATATAAAATCGATTGATTGTCCTCAGTAAATTTAAAAAGCGTAAATGGTGTTTAATAGACATACTCTTTTCAATTTGACACCTTAGCTGAAGTTGGCTAGCTTTTTATTATTTTTAAAGGATTTATTTTATCACTGGTGCACTTCCACTGTTTCTATGTGCAAATGGGCTGAAATTTCGGCTAGCCTTGTTTCAGCCTAAATATATTTTTTTAACGCCGGGAAAGTGCCCAAATTAGGTACTTTATTTGAGAGATATTTATATTTTGTCTCTATTCTGTGAATTTAAACGATTTCTACCGAGGGGTATTCAAAATATGATTTATAGACAACCTTCGTTATAACACGTGAGTGAATGGGGCCGTGAATTACTTATGTGAGCCCTATAGCACAGGACTGCTTTTTATGGTCTCCATTGCGTTAGTAGATGCCAGGAAAACATCATTTACGGGGGTTCAAAATAGCGAAAAAAGCAGCTCGCGGACATCGCCACTTTGCGCCCCCACTGAGCGACTTTTCGAGAAGCTGGCGAGACCAACAAAATACGGGTCTACCTTTTCCAAAAGTTGGGTCAAACCACCCCCTTGGAGAAAGGCTAGATCCGCCCCTGTTATTAAAAGACAAAAGTTGCTATTGTACCTCAAACTTAACATCATGTATTTATTATTTATACTACTTTGTACATGTTGACTTGGAAATCGTAAGACTTTGTAATGCAGATAAATGAAAGTGAAATGAAATACTTTCACGATGATCTTAATGTTACATAATTCCTTTAAACACATACGGCTCAATGGTAATGAGACGCTATACAGTGCGTCCCAGAAAAAAAACGAATTCGGGATTGATCGATGTTTAATCATATCTTAATCACACTTATTATTAATAAATTACACATATTTGTAAAGCTTGGACCCTCTTCTTTCATTTTGATGGCACTCATATGATACATACTTCACGCATGAGTGAATAAAGACAATATCAAGCAGGAGTTCCAAAAAGTCGTTTGGCCAACGTTATCTGAATTTCAAAGAGTATATCATATTTCTAGAAAGTTCGTTTTCTGCCCTTTCATATGACACCTCCATCGGGGGAAAATGAGCCAGGAATGACATAGCTCTGCTAGTGTAAAGTGATGCTTGCATTTCCATGATTTATTAAACCAAGGAGGTCTGTGATAACTCCTTGATTAAACGAATCCGTTTGCACTGGCTGCCTGTCCTAGCAATAAACAAACAAGACAAAGGACTTCATGCATGGCTAATCGTCAACAGAACAGAACAAAATGGAGTGGTGAGTATAAAATGACGAAAGCTGATTGATAGCTAGATAGGGAGGTACGTTTTCATTAACCTACTTGACCATGCTGTTAACAAAAGAGCAACGAGTATTTCTGGTGACAGAATGAGGACGATATGGGATCCTATAATGAATCATGGAAATGCAAGCATCACTTTACACCAACAGAGCTTTGTCATCCCTGCCTCATTTTCCCGATTGAGGTTTCACATGAAAGGGCAGAAAATGAACTTTCTAGAAATGTGATTATCTTTTTGAAATTCAGATATCGTTGGCCAAACGACTTTTTGGTAGCCCTGCTTCATATTGTCTTTATTCACTCATGCGTGAAGCATGTATCATTTGAGTGGCATCAAATGAAAGAAAAGGATCCAAGCTTTACAAATCTGTGTCATTCATGAATCATTCATTAATCATAATTGTGATTAAGATTAAGATATGATTAAACATCGATAAATCGGCTATATTAGCTAATATGCCCAGTAATCCTCAAATTGGCAAAAATCCTACCCAGGATATCGAAAAAACAGTGAGCAGAACAGAGGTAGTGAATTTCTATAGAGTGGAGGTATAAAGCCTTAAGAGCAACGAGCTGTGCCGCCAACTGCTCGTGGTCTAGTGGTAAAGAAATCTGCATGGTCGAAGTATCCTTATTCTACACCTGCCGTTGTACAACGTTTATTGTTCGAATCCCGCTCTTCTTGACTATTTTTTCAGTTATGAATTAACAATAGCGTTTATTTCGTTGAAAATTATCAGAATTTCAATAATTAAAAACACAAGGAACTTGACTAAAATATTCACTTGGTCAGGCGGATTTAATGGTGGCTGGGCATAATAACGAATTTGGCCGATGTGTTGTAAAACGTCCCAATCCGTATTATACCTTTTAAGAATAAAATTTCTCAATGTATCATTGGAGCCGCGGAATGAATCGCCTGATCACCCACGTACCTGGGGATTCCCAAGGGCGAAATCAACTATGACACATCACAACAATCATTCCAAATTTTGAAACGATAATTCATACAAAGGAATATGGCGGATAAATGATGACATAATGCGGACTTTTCAATGCGAATCGACAAGAATTATGAAAATGTGTTGGTGTTGGGCTGGCGCGGAAATATAATATGTCGTAATCTCGGTGAATTATGGTGGGTGTGGGCTATGTCATCACCAATACTGGGACATGATATAAAAGCCTCAATGTCAGAGGAAACCAGTGACATGCGTAGTATACTAGCTGACTACAACTTGCGAAGGTTTTATTACCCTATATCAAAAGAAAAGGTCTTCGCACTGTCGGATCATTATCACGATGTACTCGCACTTGTACAGGAGGGACACCGCTCATTCCGATGGTCCCGAGCGGCTCTTTGCTGATCTCGGAACTCCCAGTGGTGTGCCTCGGGAGATTGCAGGGCGCATCATTTCGGCTCTCCTGGAGATCGTCCCGACGCGAAACATGACGTATCTGCCTGGGCTCCTTCCTTGCGTTAAATCACACAAAAAGGTAAATGGGATCCCAAACGTCGGTCTGTATTTGGCAACACAGAATGATCTTGAAAGATTCATCCGAAGTGTGCCTCAGTACTTCAAAATTTCGGGAAGCAATGTGTGCAGGTGTACTGGTTTTACAGAAGAGGTTTTCGATGCCGCCATAACCAAGAGAGCGCTGGAGATTCACCCTCACAGCATTGGGAGAAAGAGTAGCAAATCTACCCGTAGGACTGCTGCAGCTGTTGGCAAACCAGATGACTTCATTCGTAAGTATATATGTATTTATTCATGGCACATTATTTTATCGCACTGTATTTTACCCCCATGAGTATTACATGAATATTACAGGGAAACGCGATGGCTCAGTGGTAGAGCAGTGGTGTCGAAACTGGGGGACCTTGGTTCGAAACCAAGTGGATGCGCTAGTAAAAAAACAAAAAACGAAGGCATTAATTCCCATTCCCAAGTCCCTTTGTGGCAATATCAATATCAATATCAATAGGATTGTATTTGAAGTAATTTCTTCCTGTTATTATCATTTTTATTATTATTATTATTAACAGTGTTGGTAAAAGTCGAATGGGTTAAATATTTCCTTGATATTTCCGATATAGGCCTATTATATAAATAATCCTCAATGTTAGTTTTGAAGTAATTGTATTTTTGAAAGATTTCATGTTGAGTATTATGTTTTTAGAATTTATCCGTTGCTGTAAATTTCTTATGTTACACCTTATTCATTGAATATGTCTTGAACTCACACACATATATTTTATTATTATTTCGTTTTTTATTTATTATTATTATTTTTTGGGGGGTATTCATTTATGTTGATCAATCTTTTTAAAAAAAATGGAATGAGAATAGTGTATAATAAAGAGAAAACAGACCTGTCCAGCTGGACATATAACACGGACCTATATGCTGTCAACTTTAATTGGCTTTCAAAGCTGACTGAAGAGAACGGTTATTTATTTGGTCTCTGAGACCATTTAGATGCTCGAAAAAAACATTTTCATCAAATCTATTACATTGACCAACATCGTTTTATTTATTGCTACCTTTGGAAAAATTATAGGGTACGTAATCTCTCTAAAAAAATGTGATCACTGATGTTACTCTGCGGGGGAGTGAAAGAAATAGAGTGACAATTTTACTCTGTTCTTATTTTAAAAAGCACTTTAAAATAAATTTGGGTATTCACTTGTAAACAAGTGATCACTGACGTGACTCCCGGGGGAATGAAAATACAGTGAAAATTCACTTTTGTCAGAGAGAGAGAGTACACTAAAAAAATATTTGGGTAAAATTGACCTAATACTGGGTTAAAAGAGAATTAAAAGAGAACATGGATAGTTGTTGGTAAAATTTTACCGAACTTCTCTTTAGAGTGTATGGTATTGTAGAAGTTTGAAGTTTGAGGCTTATTTTGTTCCACTTTTACATCAAAAACAATTCAGTAAAGAACTCAAATCAGGTACAATGTACGGTAAATAGGTAAAAAATTTCGACAGATATATGAACTATAGTGGCAAAAATGAAAAAGAAAAGTAAAATGTGGGGAGCCTAAATAAAGAGCATTGCTTGTAAATGATTAGGCTCTATTAGCTATTGGAGAATCAATATAATGCATCAGTTTTCATTCACACATTTTTCATAGATTCTATTGACAATGACAATGACAATTACATGACATTTATTCTCATGTCACCCATAATATGTATTGAAGAATACATGTACATCATTTATCATTATTGTATTCAAGCAAATAATGTTATTTAATTTATTATTAATAATAAAGTTAGCTTTCTATTCTATTCTATTCCATTTTCGTGGATTCTATTGACCTGATGAGACCATAATGTCTGTACCCTGTTAATAAGTTGGTTTGAAAAGAAAGAGAAAAGTTAAAGAAACAGATCAATGAAATTTTGAGCAAAATCCAATATGAAATAAGAAAGTTATGTATTTTTCAAGTTGAATTTGAATTTTCAATCACAATTCACATAACAAAATACATATATAAACAATTTAACGTAAATAAGTGATCATATGCGAACATTCGTATAAATCATCAATGTGCTAGTTGAAATTAAGCAAGACATTAAAATAATGTAGGTGAAATATGAAGGAACCTGCATAAGTTGTAATCAATCTGACACAAAATTGGCAACTCCGTGACGTATCTTGCGAGCTTCTTTCCCATTTGCCCTGCACTAACATGACTAAAAAAAAACTAACATGACTAAAAAAAACACACATGAATTTCCACTTTTTCTAAAGAACATATTTTAATCATTGCACATATTGTTTTTACACAAAACCTGTATGAAACAAAATTCCTTCATCAACAACTAAGAAAATTAAAAGTCATGAAATTTTCTGTACAGACCAAATGGGAGAGGAGCTAACAAGATACGTCACTGAGTTGCCAATTTGTGTTTGATCGATTACAACTTCAAAAAATTCATAACTTTCTCATTTCTTGTCGGATTTTGCTCAAACTTTCACTAATCTGTTTCTGTAATTTATCTGCTTTGATTCAAATCAACTATACAGGGTGGACCTCCCCTTTAATTAGAAGAATGTTATCAGGAGGATTGTTAAGTATATACACGGTTATGTCGTAAAAGCTTGTTATCATTGATGGTACATGCTCGTGTATGTCCTTGCAGTAGGAATATTGATTTTCATTGCACAATACTGCAATTTGGGATTGGCACCACGAAGAGTTTTTTTTTTTTTTCCTTTTAACCCTATAAACAGTAGACTTGTAGCCAAGACAGTGATTCAAACACTGTTATACCTTAGGGCCCCGCACACAAAACATGCACATGGAAATGTAACATATATCATGGTACAACGCAAATGTTGAAACATTATCATAAATGAACATTTAAAGAGTGACACGTGACATCAAGTAACATGAACCGTCTAGCTTTGTAAGCTTTTTATATTACATGTTAAACCATTTTCACAAGTATAAAAAGAGAAATAAATTCAGGTTCCATAGGCTATTTTTTTTCTTTATGAAAAAGGTTTCAAGGTTTCTTTATTTTCCACAATGTCTGTTGTTGTTTTACATAACAAACACAAACATGTATATTCAAGTTGATATAACATAATATCAAACAAAATTACGATAAGAAATGTTTACACAAATGGAATGAAGTCTTTACATATAATAAATAATTATACTATCATAATTTCAGTAAAATTTGGCATAGTAAACATAACTTTAAAAAAACGTTTATTGCTTTTTATACACACTAAAACCAACCCCTCAATAATCTTTTGGTATTATATGTATTTAAAACGATAATTATAATAGTGTTTATTAAAAAAATAAACTTATACAACTCAACTTTTCCTCCACCCCCCCCCCCCCCATCCACCCCCTGTCATAATGTCCTTTGTTATTGTTTGTTTTTGTTTGTTTCGTTTTTGTGTTGGTTTTTTCTGTTTTTGTTTTGTTCTGTTTTGTTTTGGGTTGGGTTTTTGGCCTTTATTTTACTTCTTTGTGGATCCCTCATGTATAATTGCTTACAATTGCCTACAGTTTCCTGCTAAAATTAATTAATAATTGATACGCTCGAAACAATAATACACTCGAAATACATTTTTTTTTAAATTAAAATTTTGTATGTGCTTAAAAAATAACGTCTTCCCGTATTTTTGTTTGTTCAAATATTTTACAATCTAATCATTCCAGGGGCCAGCGTTTTGTACAAGCTCTGCTTCTTTTGCTGGTCTCTTTTTTTCATTTCTTTTCTTACTTTAAATCACGCACTGGAATAACTATGTACATGTATTTAAATCGTTTTATTATCTAAAATGATTCTAATGAGTAATATTGTTGTCATGCTTTTCTCCGGTATTCATGTTACCCATACACTCTGTTTGCTCTGATTACTTGCTGATTTGTGTTTTTATTATTACTGATTTGTATTTACATTATTATTGATTTGTATGTTGACTGCTGAAAAGAATTGAAGTAAAATAAATCTAAATCTAAAAAATCTAAAAAATCTAAAGTTAAGGAGTCTATTGAAAAGCTCAGCTTGTATTTTATAGACCCCTTTGTGAGAGAAAAAAGTACTTACAAATGCTCTGAATATATGCAAATATTACTAATAGAAACAAATGTTGCTATTTAGATCTAATTACTAGCCAGTCTGAGCACAAACGTATTTTATTTTCCTTATTTGAAGATGTGCTGGGCTGCACCCGAATCATCGAATCTGTGGAGGATTGTAAGCGAGTTCTTGATCCGATCCTTGATAAGTCCAGAAGAGAGACCGTTGTCATTGGATTGGATTGTGAAGGTGTAAGACTAGGTAAGTGAATGTATACATGATTCTATTCAAGATACTGTTTGTAACCTTCATGAGTAAAAAGGGAAAGACAAAAATGATTCCGCATAGATCGCTATTAAACTGCTTAAAAAGTATATTGGAATTGTTCAGGCAAAATGGTCAATTTACTACAACAACGAGAAGAAATATATCTCACAAAATATATCAGAGGTGAGTATATAAGTGGATAATGTACCCCATCCGTAACACTTATACCGTTACGGTATTTTCAAATAAGATTATATTTCATAATTTGCTAGTATATCTCATTTTCCCTCTGCAGGCACAGAAGGAGGATGCCTGACTCTCGTGCAAATCTCCACCTGGGAAGGCAAAGCTTTCCTCTTCGATGCTTTCAAAAATCCTCAGCTCCTCAAAGGGAACTCTAGCCTCAAGAAGATTCTAGAACATAATAACATCCTAAAGGTATGACGTCATCCCATCCATGCCACTAGGTATTGGAAACAGCGGCAAGCAGGCACTTTGTCACTCCTGACAGATTTCCGACCAAAAATATATATATATAAAACTGCAGCCACTTTTTATTATATTAGTAGTTAGCAGGTTATAGGGAATCATTTAGTAAGTCAATAATTACAAAAACATGAAAAGTGCACAATGAAAGGCACAAATTAGCCAATGGGCAATTCCAAGCAAAACAGGACATGGACCCCAGATTTCAAATCTGTCTGATCATATCAAATATTGTGTCATATTAATCGTAAATATCCAAATTTTTCATAATCTGTTAAAATTTTGAAATTTTCACAATTGTGAATACTGAAAATTTGCATTAATTATTAACATAATCTTTAAATCAATAATTGATGGCAAATATGATAAATTATAAAAGAAGAGTAAAGGTCATACTGATATGACTTGTTTGCTGAAATACACTTGATTCACAAAGTTTAAGGGGGTCCGCTCGCTATTCATAGAAAACGCTATTCATTTAACACGCGTTGTGAATAGCGGTCCTTATGAATAGTTATGAATAGTGGTCCTTATGAATGGAGGTCCTCATGAATAGGGAGGTAATTTGTCTATGGTTTGCTCGCTATTTAGGACACCGCTATTCATACAAAACCGCTATTCATTTTAGTCACGTGTTATGGATAGCGGTCCTTATGAATAACGGTCCTTATTAATAGCGAGGTTACCCCAGTTTAAGTAACACAGTAACCAAGAGTAGCATTACTTTCTGTTCTGCATACTTCAGTAACCTTGAAACTATAACTAAAAAATAACACCCGAAACACATGTTTTCAACTTATTTCCCAAAAGGACTATCATTTTGTTATGAAAGTTGAAAGTAAATAAAGTTACCTAATACCTATGTATGTGCTTTTGGTTTGAAGAGATATTTTACATATGAATTATGATATGATTAATTATGTCATTCCGTAACAAAATAATGTTACGGAATGACATCAAATTCAGTTTTGAATAAATTAATTCAATCCTAAACCTAAACATTAGTTCAGCTTAAGATATCGGACTATTATAAACTAAAGCAGAGATGATGAGATCATTTTCTAGTGTGAAAATGATATAAAGTTGAATCATTTGGATATTTTGGGTTTTTAGTACAAACCAAATGGGAAATGGTGTTTTCTTATTCAATTTGTTAATCAGATATATTTCTTTCCTCTATATTGGTTTGATTGTCCCGTATTTAAGTCCTAATGAAAAAAACAATAGAATACATGAGAAATCCTTAAAAAAATGAAATACATGCAAAATAAAATAGAATGTAATGACAAATCTTCTGAATGTCTTTTAAACTTTTTAGAAGCATTTTACACAAATGAATACTCTTCAGAATTTTTGAAAAATCTAATTATTAACAAAAATATGAATTTATCAATACAATTTGCATAAATTATAGTAGATTAATATACACCAATTGAATTATTTGTAACACAGATATATTAGGTCATCAAAAATTATCAAATTGTTAACTCAATCTGTGTTTCAAACGATATTTTTACTAATTATTTACATAATATGAATTTTATGAACTATTTCCCATTGACCTTCAGAAGTCATTCTGTAACGGTCATTCCGTAACTTTGCTTCATTTCATAATTTGCATCATGTATCAAATTTTTTCAAATCAATTTTCAGTAACATGGTGACACATCAAAGTTAACATACTACAGAATGGCACAGCAATCATGAAAATCGGATGCATATTCGAAATTCACAGAGTTTGAGCAATGTTTATTGTGGTTGAAAAGTCATGTCCTTTTTGTGTCATTCCGTAACGAAGCAATATAATCGTTAATATTTCATAAATCTGATGAATGGTTGACATGAAACTCACAGTTCTGAAAGTTCCTCGTATTGGTTTAAGTATTGCAACAATTTGAAAATATTAATTATGGTATTCATATTATTCTTCTTTCAAACTTGAAAATATTTAGTGAATGTCATTCCGTAACGCTTGGAAATGCCCCCATACAGACACATTAGTTTTCAAAAGACTTTTCCTTCCCAAACTAGTCAACCCCTCCCCTCCGTAAAGCAAACTAGGACCCTCAAAAAGTGGCGTCTATAGGCCTAGTGATAGATCAATTAAACCGAGATGCCCCCCCCCCCCCCACCTGAGGCCAAGGTCTGGATACGCAACTGTTATCTTTCGTGCTTATTGTTATAAGTTAGTTATTGCTCGGTAGATGCAATTCAGGTCCATTAGAATTAAAAGCTAAAAATTTTGCGAGTGCATTTCCATTTGAAATCGCTCAGTAAATTTGAATTCGAAAAATGCAATGAAAAGAACAACAAAAAGACAACTGAGAATCATTCACAATGAAAAATATACGGATTGGATTCTGATCAAGGATAGTAAAATATTGAAAACAGACAGTACAACAGAATGATTAAAATAATGATTAAAAAGAAAATTGAATCGCTTGTGAAATAATGAAGAAAAAATAAATGGAAACCAAATCGGGCAACCAACAATTAGGCCCGCGGTGAATAAGTGAATGATTAAATGGATTTGTGAACCATGCATTGTTCCCGTCAGAATAAATTTTGTTTTCATTCAATTTCAGGTGATCCATGACTGCAAATGTGACACTTATGCATTGTACCATGAGTTTGGTGTGATACTCAAGAACGTGTTCGATACGTCGGTAAGTTCTGAGATGTTAACAGTATGGTACAGCACGATACAGCACGATACTACAAAATACAGCACGATAAAGCACGATACAACACGAACTTTGAAGCTGTTCCTCCAGGTGGAATGGCTTTTCCAAGCTCTCAATGAACTGTAAACAGTTTTGTATTGTTTCTGGTGTATAGGGTGTGAAACCAGAATCAGAGTTTTGACAAACTATTATGAAAAACAGTTTTGAAACGCTGCTTCACGGTACCCTGTTTATTGCTCTTTTCTCGAGGCAAATTCGGGCTCTGTGCGTTTTGTGAGTTTTTGAACTGTGTTTTAAAACCATGTTTCTGCAAAAAAAAAACAATGCTGCGGACACAACCGTGCTTTGAACTAAATGTGTATCAAAACGCTGATTCTAGCCTGAAAAATGGAGCTGTAAAAGCATCCATATAATATCTCCGCTTTTTCTAGTTTTCCAGGGAACAGTTTACCTAACCCGTACTCGGTATATAGAGCTCAATTTTATTTGCAAGTGCAAAACACAACAAAGTTTGATCTGGAGCGCTAGCATTTTCCAGAAATCACATGTTTGCCATCTTGTAGAAATACATCGTACAAGGAAATATCTACTTCCAGATTAATCATCCCCTCATATTTTTTTTTTTAGATCGCGATGACCACTTTAATGGAGCAACTGAACAGGTACCGATCCTACCGAATCGGCTTCAAAGCTCTCTGTGAGCTCCTTGGAGAGGGCGCCTCTCACAAAGATGATGACTTTGTGTGGAGAATGTTGCATACAGCAAATTTTTGGAAGATCCGACCTTTCAAAGAAGAGATGATCTACTACGCCGCATCTGATGCATTATGTTTGGTTCCTAGCGTCTACCTGAAACTCAACGGGTATTATGTTTTGACCATAATCTTCACTCATTAATTCGGTTTTGATTTCTCTCTCGAAATTTAGAATCATTAAATTATTTGATAATGATATTTGGCCGAATAGATAACACGAATGCTTGCCTCTTTACATAAATTATAGGGAAATCCAACCTTGATGGCAAGTTGTGCTGAAAGAAAGAGGGAAAATCGGAGAAGCAGATTGGTGAAAGTTTGAACGAAATAGGACAAGCAATAAGAAAGTTATTAATTTTGGAAAGTTGTAATCACTATACATATGGGAATTTCAAATCGGCTGAATCGGAAATATCACTGTGATGTAGTTGTGGACAACTCCCCATTTGTTCCAACACACAGAATGACTAAAATTTCAGGGTTTTTTTCTCAAAATGTATTACTCAGTTGGATCTTTTTCTTTCATGAGGACCTATAACAATATGCTATCTCCAATATATTTTGAGTACTGCCCTAAGGGTAAAAGCGCCTCGAAGAAAACCGCAAATTAATGATATTTTTGTGTACGACGAATTGGAGAGTTGACCGCCAATAATGTCACAATTGACTCTCCAAATTGCCAATTTGAGATTCTCATAGATTTAGTGATCTCATTAATTTTGTCAAACATCCATACATTCTTATTCCTTGTCCGATTTGTTTCAAACTTTCACCATCCTGTTTTTCTTATTTTTCTGCTTTTACACAGATCATCTTATTACTAAGGCTGGATTGCCCTTAAAGTATTATGTTTTCTTCAAGCAAACCTAGAAAAAGTTTTCTGTATTCGTCTGTTTTCCCCTCTTACACCTTTCACAACACGACTTATATGCATTTGTTATATGCCATTTCAAATGATTTTGATCAGTTCTAGCTCATGCAGTGACAAAAATTAAAAATGCAGTGATAAAAAATATAGAAAATTATTCCCCTGTTTCCTTGACGGTTGCTGAAAATGAAATTGTGTTCTTGTGTTTTTAAGTGCAATAATGTAAAAAAATCAGGGTAAAGCACAATCGTTTTGAAAACTCAAAAATCACGATAAGCTATTTTCATACAACTATGAGATCAAGTAATAGATGAATCATAACTTTCTCGATAACTGTATTCATATTTTGGCACTCACTTTTTGCAGTATGATGACTCCAATTTGGCGGGATTTCTTCAAGTGGTCATGCAGGGCCACTATAGAAGGCATCCAGAAACCGCGTCAGCAAAGTGGCTACTATGGCAACAACGCTCTCCGACAACAACTCCTTGGTTTTCAGTACTAAGTTGTTGGTGTTCGATACGCATCTGTATACTAATTTATCCAGAACAGTAATTTATAATGTTTTTGTTCTTATGATCTCATGATATATTTTTTGGCATTACAATGACTACAAAATAACATATTTTTAACATATTTATCCAGAAACGGAAAACAAACAAACAAACAAAAACAAACAAACACACAAACAACATCTAGATGTGATTGATTAATGGTAGTGTTACTAGAAAGAATCTTCCGCCAATGTTCCTTTCAAGAGATTTATCATTTTTGGACGAAAGAAATGATAGCCCCGTGATCGCTCAAAGGCTGATTTAAGGCAACATGTCTGGCAATATCACTGTACTTGGATTTTTCTTGTTTAATTTAATTTCCTCAATAATTGTATATAATCGATTAAGCAATGTACGATCCCTTCGTGACCTTGTAAAACCGAACTGATGACCCCATGGGGTCATGACACTCTGGTGAAGAACACTGATCTAGAATGACGGAATATTTTGAGTACATGTAAGTGAAACGATAGTAATTGGGATATTTATCACAGGTTTTGGTGTCTCTTTCACTCAATTACAGTTGTAGAAACTGAAGGACATGTGTTTTTTTGATAATCTATTTGATTGTTTCTTACAGGGTGCTGTTTCAATTGAAAGCTCAGTACTACCAACAAAATTGTAACCAAAATTATGATCGCTGTAACCAGGGCTGTAACAAATATTAATACTCCATTATGATTACAGTATGATGCATATATTGTGGAAGTATTTCATTGCGTTTATGCACGGAATCATGGTTTGTCAGGTAACTGTCTAGTGTCTACATCTGATCTGTATGAAAAGGACAATTTTACTACACATTTTGAAAATGAACATGCAACCCCAAAAATATTGAAATATATACCTAATACCTGAAGAAATCACATCCATTATGCATTGGAGGCGGAGGAAGAGAAAAAGAAAAGTTGGAAAACAAGGAGAGAATGAGAATTATAGGTCATATTTAAACATGAATGCTGTGAATTGCGCCATGACATTCCTGAATCCCTGACTGTAGCATGAAGGGAGCATTTTTAATTTAAAAATATCATAAGGTAAATAAAACATCTGCTATTGTCAACAAAGTTATTGTTGTCTCAAATACCACACAGGGCGGGTTTTCCCATGTGGTTTTCCCCGGGTGGTCGTAGCGAGATAAACATTCATTATGATAAGAGCGAGATTACTTTGTTTTCCTTTATTCAATGATTGCATCACCCACTTTTTTATTGTTTAAAAAATAAATTAATTACAAAATTACAAAATAAATAAATAAATAAATAAATTTAAAAATTTTAAATTAAAAATAAAATAAAATAAAATAATAATAATTAATAATAATTTTTTTAAATAATCAAATTGTTACCAGATAATATTTCAATAGAATGTTACACCTATAGGTGGTATTAGGCAAGCGCCTATAGTACCTCCTTGGTTACACTGAGTGGGTTTTCCCATGCATGTGGTTTTCCCCGGCTGGTCGTGAGGGAGATAAACATTTATTATGATAACAATGAGCTTACCTTGTTTTCTTTTATTCGATGAATCCATCACCCAATTGTTTGTATTGTTTGTATCGTAACCCACCCCCCCCCCCCCCCTCTCTTAAAAAATATATTTCATTATGATTGTTTGAAGTTCCAGGCAATATTTTAACAAAATTAGATTATCAAGCAAATGTACCACTTTCAGACACAACTTGTCTGTTTTTGTTCTTGTCAGATAATATGCAGAATTGTGCACCGCCCCCCCCCCCCCCCGGACAAAGAATCCTAGATCCGCCACTGATTAGAAAACATCTTCCTACGCACCCATGATTGATTCCATATGATTTCAGTCATTTGTATTTTTCAGATACAATAGAACCATGCTCACATATTAAAGAGGTTACTCAAGCTTTTCGTGCCGTGGCCACAAATACTTTTCTTTTTCAATCAGTCAACATAATTATGGTAAATACGTTAAGAACAGCAATTTAATGCCTGTATCTAGTGGTGGATTTGAATAAGGGGCACGTAAGGTAAATATTTTTGTTTTCTTCATATAAATGTAGAAGAACAACATGTCATTACGCCAGTTCCCTTATAGGGAGGAAGATGCAAGTAAAGGTCACCGATATAATTTGAATTAAAAGATAATAGAGGAAGGGGTTCTACCCGGTTCTACCCACCCACAAACCAACCAGAGCAAAATGGCCCCTTGCCCCCCCCCCCCCCCCCCCCCATGCCACAACTGCGGAAATAAGACAGAAGCGTAACAATGGTGTACCAGATGGCGCATGAATCATGTCTGGTTTCGTACATGTACTTTATATTTATTGTCAACTTATTTCAGTTGGTGTATACTACTTTATGTTATATTGTAATGTTTTGTGTTTTGGATAACATGAGAAAAAAAATAAAAGTTTGAATTGAATTATGTTTTTATTATGTAAATTCTTTTTGCACAATTTTTAAAAAGTTTAAATTACGAAGTTATCTTAGACTAATTAATTCCAACATCATAAGAGGGGCATAATTATTATATGCATAGGGGCGGACTGGCCAAGGGAGGTTTGTGGAGTTTAATCAAAATTGATATAAGAGAATTTTAATATGTATATATATATATATATATATATATATATATATATACTATATATTGGACTATGCACTACATAGAGGTTTACAGTTCTGTTTCGTAAGAGCCCAGTGTAGTAGGCCCTCACTCTTCGGAAACTAAATGTAGAATGAGTCAGTCTTGGTTATTCAACCAACATATTCATTTAGTGGGGAAGTTGGATAATAAGTATTTTGTTTTGTGTCTGCATGAGCTGGCCAGTTCGATTCTTTTGTTAAGGGATGACAAAAGCGGCTTGTGGATGATATATATATATATATTCTACATAGAATACTGAATATAGATTCCAGTTGTGGGAATGATTACAAAATACATCCACAGAGAATCCAATAAAATTACATGTAAGTGCTAAAAAGTGCAGGCACAAGAAGATGAAAGTAATTGTTCAGTCGCCAGATGAATCATCATGAATCATGAATCATGAATCATGAATCATGAATCATGAATCATCCGTCATATAACTCATTCATCTTAACTTGCCACGGTCGCTTCATCCTCTTCATCATCATCACTGTCGCAATCCATTGCATCATTAAGAAAATCTGCACACACTGAGTTGTAGAAATGTTTGACAGTATCATTATAAGTGAAGGAAAGAAGGAATTTTGTGTAATTAATTCCCAGAAAAAAATGCCAAAAAGCTGGAAAGATTCTCACATAGAGTCTCTGGATAGATGGTTGTGTGGAGGCGCGTGATTGGTCATTCATGCCAAAAATCTATTCTCTTAGCCAATCAGGATGCAGGATAGATGAATGGATATAGGGCTTTTTGCAAGAAAAGTGTTTTGGATTTAGGGCCTTTTGAAAGAAAACATAATTTTCATCTCATTTTTAAAAAAACTTCCTGAAACTTTTAGAAGTTGAAATATAGCCAGTTTGATGCACATGGTGAATGTCTATTAAGGCATATAAAAAAGTGCCATATGCTAAAAAAATGGATTTAGGGCCTTTTGCAAGTAAGCTCTTCATGTATATTATATTTGATTATGATTTTGGTAACATTTTAACCAGTTACTCCAAATCAAAAAGTCAATTCATTAAAATGGATCATACGACCATATGTGATATCCATATCAGCCTCTTGGGAGAAATAGAAAATGATCCAATGAAAAACAAAAAATATATCGGGTTTAATAAAGTGTTAAAACCCTTATTTCAAGAAATCCCCCATACTGAAGTGTATTTTGAGTGGTATTTACACATACTATATCTATATGAAGTTTCAGGGAACCACATTTCAATTTGCAGTTTCTGCTATTTCGTGGTCGCCCAATACCTTATCATTATATTTGTTTATACCTTATTCTGTTACATGAAATGGCAATAAATTAATTCAAAGTCAAATGAGACAAAGAATATATTCTGTTCCTATTCAAAAATACTTAGAATAATACACATTTGAGCAGGAAAAAAAATCCTTGATTTTTTTTTTTTTTTTTTTTTGTCCTTTTTTTTTTTGTGTGGTTAAATAATCAGCACACCATAAGACATTTTGGGATCAAAACCAGAAAATTTGTCTTGTTGACAATTCACAGGTTTACCTCCCCCTTAATAGACAGTCAACCTTAACGTTCACACACGGCATGTATCGCTGCGATGGCCGAGTGGTTAAGGCGTTGGACTCGAAATCCAATGGGGTTTCCCCGCGCATGCAGGTTCGAATCCTGCTCGCAGCGGATTTTTTTTCACCTTCAAGATTGAGATAAATCCCCTGTTTGGGTCTTGTCACTCTTATTAGCTGGAAAGAAAACTGGGATCGAAGTTTTGCCATTTTGAGTGGTATTTACACAAATATATCTATATGAAGTTTCAGAGAACCACATTTCAATTTGCAGTTTCTGCTATTTCGTGGTCCCCCAATACCTTATCATTATATTTGTTTATACCTTATTCTGTTACATGAAATGGCAATAAATTATTAATTCAAAGTCAAATAAGACAAAGAATATATTCTGTTCCTATTCAAAAATACTTAGAATAATACACATTTGAGCAGAAAAAAAATCCTTGATGTTTTGTGTGGTTAAATAATCAGCACACCATAAAGACATTTTGGGATCAAAACCAGAAAATTTGTCTTGTTGACAATTCACAGGTTTACCTCCCCCTTAATATACAGTCAACCATGACGTTTACACACGGCATGTTTCGCTGCGATGGCCGAGTGGTTAAGGCGTTGGACTCGAAATCCAATGGGGTTTCCCCGCGCAGGTTCGAATCCTGCTCGCAGCGGATTTTTTTTTCACCTTCAAGATTGAGATAAATCCCCTGTTTGGGTCTTGTCGACAGTCTTATTAGCTGGAAAGAAAACTGGGATCAAAGTCTTGCCATTTTGAGTGGTATTTACACATAATTATATAGGCCTATCTATATGAAGTTTCAGGGAACCACATTTCAATTTGCAGTTTCTGCTATTTCGTGGTCGTCCAATACCTTATCATTATTTTGTTTATACCTTATTCTGTTACATGAAATGTCAATAAATTCATTCAAAGTCAAGTGAGACAAAGAATATATTCTGTTCCTATTCAAAAATACTTAGAATAATACACATTTGAGCAGGAAAAAAATCGGATTCCTTGATTTTGTTTTTGTGTGGTTAAATAGTCAGGACACCATAAGACCTTTTGGGATTAAAACCAGAAAAATTGTCTTATTGACAATTCAAAGGTTTACCTCCCCTTTAATATACAGTCAACCTCAACGTTCACACATGTCGTGTATCGCTGCGATGGCCGAGTGGTTAAGGCGTTGGACTCGAAATCCAATGGGGTTTCCCCGCGCAGGTTCAAATCCTGCTCGCAGCGGATTTTTTTTTTTACCTTCAACAATTAGTTGGTAATTAACTTGTGTTTTCGTGATTCTAATAAACTAAATGAGATTTTTTTTCTATTAGAAAATGCAATTTAGTTTGCTTGCTTATTTATTTTAATGAAAGATTCCCCATTCATTTGAACACACTTTTCATTCAATTTCAGCGTTTTGTACTTCAGTTGCATCCAGGAACGTTCAAATGTTCCTTTTCAAAGGCAACTCTTCTTATTTCTTACGTGCAATTGGTATAAAATTACGTTCTTTATGTGCAGATTTTTTTTTTTTTTAATTTGGTGGCTTGCCATCATGGATAAAATAGACTAAATTATTGTATTACCCACATAAGCATTGTTTGCTATATTTGCCCCTTCGTTCAGTATAATTACAATGTTTAGGTAAATAATTATTCTGTTTTTTTTTTTTTTTTTTGGCTCATCAATACTATCATCTTTGTTTGATGCTTATTACATTGTAAGGTGTCGTAGTCGAGTGGTTTAAACATTTGACTGGAGATGCAAAGGTCGTGGGTTCGAATCCCTGCACGGCACTAGTGTTCTTTGGCAAGACAGTAATCTACATTTGCCACTCTCAACCCAGGTGTTAAATGGGTACCGGTAGGAAGGAATTCCTTGAATGCTGTGAGCACCGAATTCGGTAGCCTATAGCTAAAGCCGGGGTAATATTGGAGCGCTTTATGAGAACCTTATACGTGGTGGATATGAGCGCTATAAAAATGCCTAATATTATTATGATTATTATTATTATTATTATTATTGTCACTGAACTGATCATGTATGCTTATACCAAAGCGGAAAATAAATACTCCCCCCCCCCCAAAAAAAAAAAAAAAAAAAATTAAAAATTAAAAAAATTAAAAAATCAATAAATCAATCAATCAATCAATCAAATCAAATCAAAGATGGAGGTGTTGTGGATCAGTGGATAAGTCCCTGGCCTGTGAACCACGAGGTCCGGGGTTCGAATCCCACCGCAGCACTAGCGTCCTTTGGCAAGACGTTAATCTACATTTGCCACTCTCCACCCAGGTGTTAAATGGGTACCCGGTAGGATGGCGAAAGTTAATGTCGTTTGCTTAGCATGTGAGCGTCACTGTACTGCCCATTGCTGGAATGCTCCCCAGGGAGTGGAGAATGTGCATACAATGTGTGCGGGCGTGCCAGAATCCAATGACCGGGGTAATAATATCGAGCGCTTTGGGCCACTTTTGGAAAGGCGCGTTATAAATTCCAGGTATTATAATTATTATTATTATTAAGAACTAAAGGTGGAACCATCAGTGCTAAGCTAAAAGGAAAACAAACAAACCAACCAACAATCTAGAACTTGATTGACTGACTCTGATGTCAATGAACGACAATCTAGACTTACCCATATCTTGAACAAGGAAAAGTGCCACTTTCTTTTTTTTTTACTACTACCAGTCTACTACTATCTACCCGTGTCACTAATGAAAGTGTCCCTTTCAAGATATAGAGGGAGCTCTTTTTATTTAAATTAGAGTCCCTTTATAGAAGAGATACGATAACCCGTGATTTGAACGCCATACATATAGAGTACCGAAGTGCTGACGTCATATTCGCTCGTCGCGCAGGAAGGATACTGGTTCCAAACAACAGAGCCCGCGCATGAGGTTCACCGCGAAGTCATTCGAGCAACGGGCTGGAGCGGGCAATTTCAGTGTTTGGCGCTGGTGTGATCACCACGCCATTGTTTAGCACAAAATTGTTTAGAAAAAGCAACCTTGACAACTTGGCCGGTATGACGTCACACTTCGGTACTCTATTTTGGTGCCACTATTACGTAAACATTTCTGATCAATTCCGATGAGCACATGAGTGTTCTAAATAGAAGAATTCGAACGCCATTATGGTTCCAAGAAAATAGGACGTCCATGTCGTAACTCTGTCTATAAAGGGACTCTAATTTAAATGCGCCATTTCCAACGTGCCCCTCCCCCGTTCCTTTATATTTAAAATTATCTCTTAGTGGGCTCTATTTTTCATGAATTCTGTAATCTGATTGGTCAATTTGTCTCAGAGATAATTCCGTATTCTTGACCAATAAATTATAAAACCGTTGCACCCTGCTTGTTCTCACGGAATACGGGAAATATCTACGTTCTGGTTCCATATTCCATTCGGCCTCCGGCCTCATGGAATATGGAACCAGAACGTAGATATTTTCCCGTATTCCGGCCTCATGGAATATGGAACCAGAACGTAGATATTTCCCGTATTCCGTGAACAAGCAGGGTGTAACTAATAGTATGCCCTGCTCAACAAAAAAAGGTTGAATTTGATATTATTAAAACATTGTGGATAACACTCTCAAAGGTTTAACTTTCACATTAATTCCTCTCATTTGATTGTCTTTTTAAATAAATTAAACGTAATTTCCCCTAATTCCCTTTGGTGTGTGTGTTTGTCCTAAATCTACTGAGAAGTTAATAGAAAATGGTTTTTCAATGAAAGTTTGAGAGAAACTTTAACGCTAAAGGTTGCAGTGCTTCCTTGCATTTTTTTTTCGAAAGGGTAACACGCATTAGTTGAACGGTGAAAATGCACAAATTTGCCAATCGGTCGCTTTGTTCTCTTGCCTGTGTAGCTATTTATAATACTTTGGCTACAAGTCCCGGGTCATTTTAAGGGCATAAAAGTCATTTTGGCTGTCTAATGTCTAATTCAATCTTTTATCATGAAATCGTTCTTAAAACCACATGAATATGATTATTTTTAGGAATAAACTCGACTCGGTCGAAGTGCAACCTCACTATAATTTCTTTTAGCAATGCAGTGGAATTTAGTAGGATTAAAAAGTTATAATTATGGGATACAATGGGGGAGACAGTCTGTACTAAAATAAACTTCCGTCATAAAAAGCCCCAAAATATAAATTGTGCGTTATTATTAAACGATGACATAGTGCAGGGCAGGGTGGAGTGCATGGATCACGAGTCCATTATACAACCACACGGTATGATGATGAAGCCATATTTTAAAAGAATGTATCTCGATGTCTTTTATAATTAATAATTCAGTATGGAGGAGTATAATTATCATTGTGTGAAAATTATAATTTCCAAGACGTGTGTCTAACAGTTGTAGGGGGCCTCTTTGGGGGAAATGTCTTTTTTTGCCCCCCCCCCTCACTTTTGAAAAGGCTATGCCACCGCTGAGTTACATGCATCTGTTTCCTAATTCGACTTGATTAAGGCAGTCTGCTAAGCGGAATTGAAATTTTGAATAAATTCATCCTTATGTAGTTGCACATAGACTGATACAAAGACATGGGCCTAAAAAGTAAGAAAAACCCAACAGAATAACAGAAATTGACAGAAGGAAAACACACTTATAGAGGGAATTATGCGTAGATACTTTAAAAAGAGGGAAAAGAAAGACTGAATAGGCCTACATGAATGAAAGAATTTTTAAAATCCGAAGAGAAGAAAAAAAGAATGCTTGAGATAAAGTGAAAAGCAAACAACGGAATATACAAACAAACGATAAACTTAGAGTAGAAATAAAAGATGAAGAGAAAATGGATAAAACTATAAAAGGAAAATGTAATGAAAGAGGGGTAGAAAGAAGGCACCCCTGTGAAAAAAATGCGTAAGAAAAGAAAGAAAGGAAGAGAAGAAGAAAGAAGGGGGTAAAACAGAAAATAGAAATAGAAAACAATGAATACATTAAGGAAAGATATTTTTATTAAAAGAAGCAGAGAAGAAAAAGCGAATGAATATAATTATGAGGAAATATTAGAAAAGAGAAGGTGGTGAAAGAAGAAGATAAAGTAATACAGATCTTGAAGATGAAAGCCAGGGGTATCGGGAAAGATATAAAGTAAATTTGGTGGGCTACTGCTCTGATTTTGCCTCTAGCAATTTTACCTCTGACATTATTACCTCTCGGACAAATTTACTGACATTTTTTACTTGTAACTTAGGCGGCAATGCCTATATAGACCCTTGAAAAACAAGAACATTTTTTCCTGACACGGCCTTTTTATGCCCCGTGCCTATTCTCCCTTTCTCCTTTCTTTCTCTTCCCTCTCCCTCTCTCTCTCTCTCTCCCTCCCTCCCTCTCTCTCTCTCTCTCTCTCTCTCTCTCTCTCTCTCTCTCTCTCTCTCTCTTCTGTTTCCTCCCTCCTTTTATTTTTCTTTTCGTCATCATGGGGGGGGGGGGGCGGACCTGCCTTAGAGTGCACCTGTACTACGCCACTGATAACAGTCGATAGGAAGTGTATATTAAATGCCATTAAATGCCCCATCTTTGTTTTGGTCAATGACATTATTACACTTCAATAATAGTTTTATTTGAAATTAAATTTAATGAAGTTCCTGGATGGGATAACATTATACATAATATATGAGTGTGAAATTATTTTATACTTAGCAACGCAGCGACACCTGCAAGATTTCGTGGATTTTTTTTTCTCCTCATTTCTTATTCCCATGGAATGTAAACATCAACATTAGGCCTATTTCAAGGCAGTTTTTAATCATTCTCAGTCTCAATAATCATGTTAAAGCATAGATGATAGTACGTTTTGGGAAATAAATGAATCCACTTGTTTTGCTATCAGGGGTAACTTCTGAAACTTCAAAGTAATAAAGTTTTGATCGAGTTGGCTTCTGCGCATGCGCAGCATCGGTCTCGCTTTGCTCAACATGGCGACTAACGAAAAGGTGAGGAGTAATGAGGGTGTAAAAATCCATATTTTGCGCTAATGCATGAGTTTCATGATAAATGCTAATATCTTTTCGTAGATTAATAATTAATGATGCTATGTGGGTGTGTGGCGTGAGATGTTATGCTGTTATTTTGATTTAATCAGTGCCGTACGACTACTGGATCTGCGGTATCGGTGCCCGTGAACACGCTTGTTTTTTGACGTGGTGTACAGTCGCAGGAGCGATAGGAGATGATGAGTGGAGCAGTGAGGGCGTGTGGCGTGCTTGCGTCACGCCTCTCCGCCTCGCACCTGTAAAGTTTCATCCACAGGAGCTAGCAAGCTGAAGCCGCACCTGGTAATGGAGGCATCAAGATTCGGACCAAGAATTCGAGCTGGAAACCAGTTCTGCTGTAAATTGATTAAAAGTCCATCCCAAATTATGTTTTTGTTTGCTTAAGTCAGAGATGATGAATATTTCTCTTGTTTTATCTAAATCTAACAGACCAATCTAGTAATAGTATAAAATCAATGCTAATTTTCATGACTTTGTTATATTAAATGTTTCAAAATGACTTTAACCGTAATTGTTAACCCAATTCAACTATTACTTTTGTTTTGTAATGGAGATTTGAGAGAGAAAATGAGGTTAAGAACTGAGAAAGCACAAGATGTGTTTAATATTTTCCCCGTCATCCAAACAATGGGGGTTTTTTTTCATGCCTTATGAATGATTGAGATCTAACGTTACAACAGTAAATCCAGATGAAATGCATGAATATCAATTATCCATGAACCTGCAATTGGTTGAATTTGTCTTTTGTTATCCAATTCTATTAAAATTATTGTCTTTCATCTGGAATCATTTTACACTGTTAGGCCTAGTAAAAAAACAACATGTTTTGCGTCTGGGTTTTTGAAAAAAATGAAAAAGAGGGGCTTTTTATTTTTTAATTTTTATTTTTCAAGATGGCTGCCATTTGAGATTTTTGTCAATTCTATATGTTTTCCCAATCACACAAAACATCAAAATAATGGAGACCACACAAGACCTGAACATATTTACAATGTTTTTGATAGTGTTACTGTTAGCACCGTGTTTTAACACTTCTAAGCATATGAAATTCAATTTAGTCCAATATATTGTCCAGTTCCCTGTGCAGCCAGCTGGACAGAAAATTACTGACACAGCCAGCTGTATAGCTATAGCTATAGCAACCTCGCGATCCGTGCATCGCAACATAAACGCGACTGTAGGCACTTTGCGCCTTGTTCGTGCATAGCCAGGGATATGTGTATACTGTACAATAGCTTGTACGTACGCGCGCTGAGCTAGTAGAATGAATGCTCATGCAACTTGTACATTGTAGCAGCTACAGTGCAGGCGAGATCTAGAGCTTGTTAGCTCGGGATATCGAGGGTCTATGAAGAATGGCAAACTAAAAAAACTACATTTCAAGTACAAGTTTGTTTCCCATGAATTTTTGAGTTTTTTAATGTTTTTAAGATATTTTTTCTCTTTTTTTTAAATAAAAAATCAAATATTAAATGAGGCGGCCTCAAAATTTGAAGCAGGCGGGGACTAGAAACATGTTTTTTTTACCTCGCCTTATTGATGCACTCCCAAAATTTCATTTTTATTGGAATAGTCAAAGGCAAGATATTGATCCCCCCCCCCTTTCCTGCTACTCCCACCCCCCTTGAGAAAAAAAGTGCTTTTGTACTCTGCAAAATCTCAACCTTCTGACGTCCAAGAGAAAAAAAGAGGCCTTAGTGCACAATAAAGGCCTATGTCGTACCCCGTCCTTCAAAACTTTGAGTTAGATGACCTTTACACAGAATTGCTGTTCAGTTCCTCCCCTGTGGTTTGAAAAAGAAGGGGTCGTGACCATTTAATATTCCCAAATGGCCGTCTTATGTTGTAACCTGCATTACAAAAACTGCTGCAGCGAAATATAAACTATTTTCGTATATGTACATAGCCAATGAAGGTGAAAAAATGGAGTAGCGTGAAACAAAAGCTTAGAATCAAAGAGGGTAAGTTTCTTGTTTCTTGTTCCCGCCCGCATCCTTCTTTTTTTTATGTGATAATTTTGTAAAGAAAAAATTTAAACCCCCAAAGACTCCTAAAATTAAAATTTGATGCCTTTTGGGGGTTTAAAGTGACCCAAGAAGAATATAAATATAACAGGAAGCCATGCCTTATAGCATTGGTATGTGTGGCGGCCATCTTGGAAAAATATCAAAATATCAAATAATATAATAATAGCTGTTTCTTTTATAGCACCTTACCAGTTACAATGTAACCGACCAAAGCGCTTACAGCATTATTAGCCCGGTCACTGGATTCAGTTGCGATTCTGCACATTACAGTGCACATTCTCCACTCCTCTGGGGAGCATTCCAGCCAGTCCCCTGTTTCCAACCACAATGACATTCGCATCCTCCCGGGTACCCATTTAACACCTGGGTGGAGAGGAGCAATATAGATAAAATGCCTTGCTCAAGGGCATAAGTGCCGTGCCGGGGTTCGAACCCACAACCTTTGCATTCCCAGTCAAGTGATTGAACCACTCGACTACGACACCTCTACATGGTACCCCCTCCTCATTTTCGTAAAAAAACGGTCGAGAAACTAGGAATCAGATTTACTTGACCTAATACTTAGCTGTGTGTGTTAAGGTTCAGCAATGTGCAGTGCACTAGGCTCGTTTTCACTTCATTTTTAAGACGTTTTACTGTGTCACATAAAAAATACCTGTGTTATAATTATTTTGAAAACCATTCCACGTTGGTAGTTTTCAAACTTGTAATAAAACCAATTATCTTTAATACCTTCTGCTCTTTCTGAAGCATTTTTATAAAACATGCTACGTCCAACTTAAATAAAAAGCAAAACAAACAAAACACAAAATATAGAAAGCAGTAAGATATGTCCAACTTTAGCATTGTGTTTAAATATACATGTAGGATTTATTGCATGAGGCAAACAAGAGGTGATGCTAGTTTATTTTATTCTCTAACAAAGAAGAGGAGGCTCTCTGTTATTTAATACTTGATATTTCCCAAAATGGCTGCCATACATACAATGCTATCAGGGTGTTCCAAGACAAGTTTTCTTGATAAAGTGCCATTTATCCTTGCCCTTCAGTACCAAGGCATAGATTATGGTACGTGTCATATGCCACACGGAGTTCATCCTCTCATTCTATTTCTGAAAGTTACAACAAATTGATGTAGGTTTCATAAATCATAAAATCAGTGATGAAAACTCGCTTTGAAAATAATTTCTCTGTTTTGACATTATATGCTCAGCCTGTGGGACATACCTTCTATCCCTCTCTTGATCATTCAACATTACATATCTGGCCCTGTTTCATAAAACTCGTTATCAATAACAACTGCCTCATTTCTATGAAAAAGTTGCTCTCAGCCAATCAGATTCAAGGATTTCAGTAGTTTATAACAACTAAATATTGTCACAAGTTTTATGAAACAGGACTGAGATGCTCAATTTTTATGATCTGTCTACTCTGATTGCTTCAAATGAATGTTGATAAACCGTATATGACGGCTTAAGATAAATTTGACAAACTACATTGTACTTGTACTGTACCTTATGAACATTTGATTATCCTGGGGATTATTATCTGTTAAGGTGTTTCTGGTGGATTAAGTTGTCAATTTGCATTTAGTCACTATTTGTGTATCTTATTTTGAAGATGATATAGATTTGGAGTAATTGTATTATCACTATACATAGGGAGGGGGAAATAGTATTTTCATAATAGCAAATATTGCTATACAACCCACTAGAAAGTAAGGAAGGATTCAGAATTATTTTTGTAATGAGGAAAAGTGTGAACTGGCTCTCAGTCTTACATTGCAGGAAATGCTTCGTTCTGAATGATATTGAAAAGGAAATGGACTGTTCGTATGTTTACCTTAGAGTTAATTATCATTTTCTTGTCTTTAAATGGGAAGGACAATCTTTTTATGTGAACAGTCCTGCAGTTCTGTTTTCCTTCAGTTTTGTTTGTTCATCAACTCACTAGAAAGCTTATTTATGAAAGGGAGTTACAATAAACATTGCAGAAATATAAACAATACTATCCACTGGCTTGTAGGGCTAATGCATGTACTATGATGGAGAATGAATCACTGTAATGTGTCATTCTGAGCAACTGCCATTTTAACAAGGCATCTCTAAAGTGATTACCGGTACTTTCACAGCACTTTTTTGTTTGTTGTAGTCAGATTTCTTGTAGTTTAAGTTAATTAAACCACTTGTTATGCTAAGTTTACAGACATGCATTGGGAATAAAATTTCATGAGGCAATTTTTTTTTTTATTATTCTTCGGTTATTTGCCATCAGGTATTTGAGATCTTTATATCAAGAAAAATAGTTTTAAAAAATGTATTAATAATATTTGATATTGAAACTGAGGATTTTAATATAAAAGTACAATTCTGAGGTGCCTTTAAAGTTTCATATCCTACTGTGGACTAATGATAATTTTAATGATAATCAAATATACCATGCGCTGAAAGGCTCCGTTTGAAATCATGGATTCTCTGAGGTCACTGGCATAGGAATATTTCTGAGGGGCACAGCCCCCCCCCAAAAAAAGGTAACTGCCAGTTACTGAAGACTCTATAATTCTACTAGTGCCTCAAAAATTGCATGGGATTTGATTTATATCCTTCATTTTAAAAACTTAAAACTGAAAGTGTAAAGTAAACAGGAATTATCTGAAAATCAACTCAACATTTTTGTCTATAGCCACATTTTACATAGAACTGCACACAATACACACACTCAATTGAATTGGCGTTAAAGGCGATACTTAGTATCGCAATATTGAGATATCGATACCGAACTGTTACATCAACAGGATTTATCCAGAAATATCACACCATATCCATTTTTTTATTTTATGGTGGAAATATTTTATGTCGGGTGAGCCATTTCTGGCCAATCCTTGCACAAAATTTCTTTGATACATATATCAAAAAATTATTTACATAGTCTTCGTCTTTAAGTAAATTTTGGGGAGTTTTTTTCTTCATATTTTTTCATATCCTGTCAGAATTTTACAGATTTCGAGTTAACTGCTTTTTGAAATAGTCTGAAACAAGAATGTGGCCATATTATTGGGCTGAGTCATTAAACCTATGAGGCCTATTTCTTTGATTGTCAAAACCTATATGTGGTGACATGTCCCAGTTAATATCAAATTCTGTGTTATATTCACTTTGCAGGATATCCTGACTGAGAAACAGATTTGCAGACTATTATAGAGCTAGTAGCTTTCAGATATATTAGGGAGTTTGCATTATTCGCACATGAAGCAGTGTATGTGGCACTGAAATACATGCAGTTGCTTGTACATAAGCAATGTGACCATCTGATGTATACTTATGCAGTAAAATAGAATCAGTCATAAAGGTCACGACCTATGCAATGCTAGATTATTTCCGATGTCAAGAACTGATACAAATACATGTTCATGCTCATTGTATATTTGATAACATTTTTTTTTCTCCCAAGCGTTTAATACCAAAATAAAAAGTAGAAAAAGGAGAAAACGGAATCCAAAATTGATTAGTTCAGGCAATCAGAATGTATTTGCTGTTGGGGAAATCTTGTGAAGTTGGTTGACTTATCTTTCATGCACTTCAACAAAATAGAATTAACCGAATTCATTATTACAGTATGTAAAATAACAATTGAAGGAATTCTGAAAACGGAGTCCAGGACTTTGCTAAATATTTTGAACAAGCAGGAAATGATGACATAAATGGTACCCCGGTGTACCAAATAAAAATCGGCCATTTTGTTGAATTATTTAATTTTTTTTTAGGGCTGTACCCTGGGTTACCAAAAAGTGGGAAATTATTTTGGTGTGATTTTTTCAACATTCAATTGTGTCCAATGTTCTTGTAAAAAATCATATAAGTCATGTATTTTTATCAAATTCATTGTTGTGGTGAATAATTATTCTATTATTGGTTTCTATTTCTTCGATTTGAAAGAGGGTTTGGGCCAGCAGGGTCATAATATTAAACACCATCAGCCTGCTCTTTGTCTCCCCCGTCACTCGCCTCCCTAAAAACCGCTACCATGTACACAGATCAGCGGCTTGCTCGTCCCAAAACTTCTGTATTGCAAGATATCGTGCTCTTTCAACTTTCTCGGTCCTTGAAATCTTCCGTCTTTTACGTCCATTCCCTTACAGTAAATTCAAAGTTTGACAGCTAAAATACAGTAATGATGATGTGATTTTTTTTAGGAAGCTTAGAAGTGAAATAAAATCAAGTTCTAAAGCCGCGGGAGCTAGCTATAGCCACTGCGCTTGTGAGGGCTAGCTTGCTAGCACGAGCAGCAGTACAGTGCATGCACACCATGCATAATAACACTGCACTGTTAACATGCATTGAGAATGACTATGTACACGCACTGCATCTCTGGGGTTGTACTCTAGTGGACGTGAGA
This sequence comes from Heliocidaris erythrogramma, assembly GCA_025617745.1. Taxonomy (NCBI): domain Eukaryota; kingdom Metazoa; phylum Echinodermata; class Echinoidea; order Camarodonta; family Echinometridae; genus Heliocidaris; species Heliocidaris erythrogramma. The sequence goes on from CM046869.1 coordinate 11,213,954, forward strand.
TGGCGCTACACAACGTGGTACCCCGGGGTACAACGCTACACCGGGGTACCGCGTGGTGCATCAAATATCTTCTGTTAATGATTTTTAAAGATTTTTAAAGATTTTTAGAATCTTGAACAAGAACAGTCTGATCATTCCTAGATTAGTTGCAGGAGATGGCTACATACAGCCATTGTATACTAGCCAGCTAAAATTGTTTTCAGAATTCTCGATAGGCCTACACCCTCAAGGTTGTTTCCGTTCAAGACCTGCACATTTTGTGGGTTGGGTTAAGCATTTCAGAGATATAAGGTTGAATATAATCTAGAAATTTGATGACATTATGCATGATTAATTTGATTCAGCGACAGAAATGTGAAATGGGGCTACATCATCCCCTGTATATGAGTCTTATGCGTGATAGAATAGCTATAACTATAGTTTTCAATTTTTTCATTAAGTTCAACTGCCTCAACAATTGTGTTGATCAGGCATGGTGATTCAAGAGACTTACATACAATGTATCTCTGAACATAGTGCAACATACCCAGAACTACATTGATTTTTAGATGCCACAGTCAGAAAGTGTTAGTGATTGCTCTTCAAATTGGCACTCTGTCCTTTGCACTACTGATCAATAGGATAAGTGTGGACTCTCCCTGCCTACACAGTGAATGGTGACCCCTAATATGTCCTCATACTCTGTGTGTGTGTCTTAGTGGTTGTGTGTGGTAAATACTGCACAAGCTTGCTCTATTGATTTGTGTGTGTGTGAGATACATCTACATGTACAAAATCTACAGGCATGCACAATTCAGTATGGACTCTTGGATACAGATTAGACTTAGTTGCCAGTATGTATGCACAATCTTATGTACTCTACTCCTTAGTTATACTCTAATGAAAATAATATTTCACCATGACTCATTTCCTAACGAAATGTAATTAGCGTACACATTGTGCAAATAATCCATGAATCAACTTTCATATTAACAACATACATGTAGTTTGCAGTTTAAAGTATTACAATTCAACAGTTGCTTCAACTACATGTAGGCCTAATTCTTGATGATGTGCACATCTAACTGACATGATCTCAAAATTTGATAGAAGTATGAATTTATGAACCTTTTTTTTTCTTTTTATTGAAAACATATCCAAATTTATTTGACTGCTAGCATTTCTGTTTATGCGTAGTGATATGGTTATCATTTGCAAATAAACAAAAAAATCATTGATTTTTTTTTTTTTGCCTGTAGTCATGACAGTCTTGTAAGTTTTATAAAGATGCTTAATTTACCCAGTTTGTACCCATCAAGGAAAACAAATTCTGGAAAAGCAAAAGGTAAAGTCCACTTCAACTGGCAACATTGCTATTTTTATCTCACTGCTTTAGCAAATTGTAAACAAAAATTAACTTGTGCTGTGGACTACGTGTTGCCAACTTGAGAATATGTATGCTTATTTTTCTATTGATATTCCTCATTCACATTTCAAATATTTTATCTTTATCACCACAAAAAAAAAATGATCCACATTGATGTCGTAGTGCACTATTGTAAAGTGCTAGGGAATCAGATACTGAAAAACCAGAAAATTCAGCCCGCATTTAATGTTCGCTAATGTCTTGAACGGTTCATATTTGCGAAAGTTTCATGCCACTTAATCATTGAATCATAATTGACATAACACAAAATTTCTGCAAATCGAGAACATTTCTGGTTTTGCACACAAGCGTCAAATAAAACTATTACATGATGATTAAAGGTGCATGCTGAAAATAATACAATTTTCAGCATTTCTTGGCTAATTTTCCAATGACCATGAATCAAAGGTCTGGGTCATCATCTTAGGCGCTATCAAATTTGAAGAAAAAAAAAATTCATTCACATACAGACTTTAGCACCAATATTGACCAAGCCACTTCTGCCATATTGTCCCGTTCAACATATCGAGGTGGAAAAGTTTTTTGTTTGGGGGTCTACAATTTTGTATCCCTAGATTCTCTTAAATTTACATATAAGTAAAATGATATGAGAGATTTGCAATTTACTTCACTCCTCTTTTGACATCATCAACTTTGTCTCGAACAACTTATTTTATATTGTACTGGACACAAGAATGCAGTTATTGCTTCAGCCCACTTTTAAACATAAATTTTCACTTTGGAATATAGATTTGAAGTATGTAACTAGGATTAGCTGTAACTAGGATTCAACACGCAAGACACATGTTTAACTGTAAGTGCGTAGAAGTTGTCCCGTACGACATTTTTCATATTTCAATACATATTGCCATTTTTATCATATGTGGAAGTTTCAAACTTCTTATTCTAATGGTTTTTATTAGATCGTGTCCATTTAAGAAGAAACACTTTGAGTTTGATCATATTAATGGACCAGTTCTAGAGATATTAATCTCGCGATTGACATTTTCAACAATAGAGGTGTATTGAAGTCTTCTTTGATACCTAGACTGTCCATTAAGTGCAATTTCATTAATATTTTTCAATGCAACTCATTTAATTTTGTGCATAAACTGAAATTTGAAGAAAATCATTTTTTCTTTGTTCCCTACAACATATGATAATTTCAGCTTTATCTTACGAAGAAAAGTACCAGTAAATTCATAGTTGGTTGTTATATCTTTATTTTAAAAAAATTATCCTCTTTTAGATGATGCCACATTTGTGATGATAAAGCCTGGGATGATTGAACTAAAACAATTATAAATCAGCAATGCAAAAATGATTTTTTTTTTTTTTCTTTTTTTTTTTGGTCTGGACTCGAGCACATACTTGAATTGGCATACGGTGTGATCATCTGGAAGGACATTGGGGCTATTTTTTGCAAAAGCAAGATATAGGCGCCGATTTCTGACGGCGGTGGCGGCGACGGCAGTAAACGTGTCATTTGAGGATCATACAATAAAGAAGGAATATGATTAGCCTGTTCATGGATGTGTTGTGGACGTTCCTATTCTACCACATCGTTGTACTTCATACAGCAACAGCTCAAGCTTCAACAAAAGTCTGAAGAAGCTTGCAACACAGCAAGCAAAAGCTTACCACAACAAGTACTTTTTTTACTGATTGTGAAGAAAAGAAGTAATCAGATGATCCTCATTAGTGAAAAAAATGCTATTTACACTACCCCCCAAATATATATATATATATATAGAAAGAAAACTGCTAAAAGCGTTTGTAATGCATTGTGGCCAATTTTATATTTACACTCAAATTTTCGGCGCTCCCTGGCGTCTTCTTCAGGAGAACAATAAATGATAAGGTATCATACAAATAATTGAAATAGTTATAGTTCTAGCGCGCGCATCCTCAGTCAGATATAGGTTGCTTAGAAACAGTCTCTCTGGCGATCTGACTGGGGATGCGCGCGCTTTACAAAAAAATGATGGATATAATTATGTAGATGAGAAAAGAGTAATGTGCGCGCTTCATTATTACATAATCTACGTAATTTACATAATAATACACAAAATCCCAAGTGGTATTAGCGGCAAAGATTCAAAATAATAGTATTGAAACAAAGAAGGAGAATTGATACCAAATCATTAATAAAGAACATGTGACTGAAAAGATACAAAAAAAACTTAGCGAAAATATGTAAATCCATTCAATTTGTTTGAGCCGATACGTGAAACCTTAACATATATATATATATAGCGAGAGAGGTGTGGATGTGTGTATCGTTCGGTTGAACCATGTTAAATTTAGATATGTGAACAGATAATGATGGAACGGAATGAAGCAGGTCACTCGGTTAATTTACAAGCTTTCGGCTCCTGGCCTCCTTCAAGTTTATTTGCTAAATCAAACAGAATGAAACAAATAATAATAATAATAATAAGCAACTTAACAAAACTAAAGACAACAGAACAGAATTGTCATAAAGTTGGCAACATAAATCAAAAGGAGTATTAAAGTGATATTGAAAAGATGTTACTCGCCAAAGCAAAACTAAAAACAACAGAACAGAATTATAAAAATGGCAACATAAATCAACATAAATGAAATTGAAGAGATGTTACTCGGCAGGAGTAAGTGAAATAACGAAAATGGAACTTAATAGAAACAAAAGTGAGCAAAGTAAGCAATTACCTGACTTTTAAGGTCGAAGCAAATATATATATGTTGTCTCGTGTGTAAAGTGTAGATGTTCAGTGTAATAATAGTTACATGTAATACGGATGTCACGTAGAGGGCGTTTACTGCACAAGGTAGTAAATGGGTGCGTCCGACCGGAGCAAGGTAAAAGAAGGGGGGGGGGGGGGCTTAGTGAAGTTCCAGTGTTGGAGGGATGATTAGGCAAGACAATTCATTTTGTCTTTTTACTCTCTATATGCGTGCAATAGTCAAGTCAACTACGTGCCTGTCGTAACATACGTGTTTGTAAGGAGATATGGATAAAAGTATGACAAAGAGGTGTAAAAAGAGTTAGGTTTATAATAAATGCATGTGTACACGTGCATTATTAGTGCACGAATACTGGTGCACAGATACTCACATACATTTGCACCTACACCTGTGATATACGTATGGAACATGTACACGTATACATACTTGTATATTTGTATGTGAAATTATAAATATCCTACAATATACTACTACTACTACTCTACGCAGGGTCCTGCAAACCCAGCTAACAAAGAAACCCCAAGACAGACTTAACAAAGGTCTTAATGTCAAGAGCGTGTGGATCAGTGCCCCACTTCACACCCCCGCCAACACTGGCCCTCTATCTTGATACTATCGAAGCCTCTTTAGAACCCCTCATTAATACTCGCCACAAAGACAACCTTACCAAAGCAGAAAGAGAAGCACTGACAAACCTGCGCAGCAATAATGATGTGATAATAAAACCGGCAGACAAAGGTTCAGCAGTAGTGATTCAAAATAGAGACAACTATTTAGCAGAAGGATTAAGACAACTAAATACACACACTTACGAAGTGAAACCAAGTGACCCCAACAGTGACCAAATTAAACTGATAAAATCAGCTATTCTTGAAACAGATTTTCAAGCATATATCAAAAAGAAACTAATCCTCCCCAAACCTTCTTGTCCTCAAATGTATTTTCTACCCAAGTTCCACAAAGTAGGAAGTCCAGGTCGCCCCATAGTGTCTGGCTGTAGCTGCCCTACCGTTCAAGTTTCCAAACTTCTTGATACTATGCTACGCCCTCTTGTGGCACAGAGTAGATCATACATCCAAGATACCACCGATTTCCTCCGTCACGTAACGAGAATCAATGACGAGGGTCCCCTACCAGACAACACCATTCTAGTTTCCGCTGATGTTTCATCGTTACACACCAACATACCTCACAACGAAGGCCTAATCGCTTGCTCCAAGGCTCTCGATGCCCGCATCACACGAAATCCTCCCACACATCAGTTAGTTCGTCTACTGGAACTTGTCCTAAAACTAAACAGTTTTCAGTTTAATGACAACTTCTACCTCCAAATAGAAGGAACGGCTATGGGGACTCCTGTGGCTCCCTCTTATGCGAACATTTTCATGACCGACCTAGAAAACATGCATCCCCCCTAAAACCACTACGCCAGTCTTGGCGCAGATATATAGATGTGAACTTTCTATGGGCTGGAAATCAAGAATTCCTACAAGATTTCATTAACTATGCAAATTCCTTTCACCCTACGATAAAATTTACTTTCGAGTCATCCCAACATTAGGTCCTGTTTTTAGACACTCTACTTTATATTAAAGACCTCAGCCTGACCGAATTTTGAAATATACACTTTATTCATCCACGGGGAGCTATATACTTTCTGAACAAATTGAAACCAACTTCATGAGATTCCGTTTCCTGTGGAATGAGTAACAGCGTCCTGAATGTTGAGCCCCGGTGGTTTTTCTGACGAGGGCCCCGTCTCTGAGGAACGCTACTTTGCGGGGGGTGAAAATTTGATGACGACATATCGTGTAGACGCACTCGGAGCTGTATACATGACATGTCGTCACACGTCTAGCGACCCCCTGCAGTTTCCTCTCTTGTTACGCAATAGGGAGGGGGCGGACCAAAAAAAATTATCTTTTTTATTTTTTATTTTTTATGGATAAACGGAGACGAAAATTTATGAATACCCAGGGTAATTATATTCTTTGTTTACTAAGCTTTACGTCAATATATGGTTGTTTTGGGTCAGGCTGAGGTCTTTAAGGATCATGTACTCCACACCTCCCTCCACACTAAACCCACAGATAGCCATGCATACCTTATCCCACAATCATGTCACCCACCCCACACCTTTTCTGGAATCCCATACAGCCAAACACTTGATCCTTGAGAGACTTACTCGTAACAGCTTGGATCCCTCACATACCAACCCCTGACCGCCCCATCACATAGGCCCACTAAATGCGACGCGCGTAAATGTTGCATTTGTCCATTCATCAACGAATCAGATCACTTTGTAAGTACAGTCACCGGACAAAAATTTCCCATCAACCAATATATTCACTGCAAATCCAATTACGTAGTATACCTCATCCCATGCAAAAGCTGCAAAAAACAATACGTGGGTAAAACTACCACCACACTCTACACACGAATGAACAACACCAGGTCGGACATCAAAAAATACAAGACCAGTAGACGCAAAGATATTCCCATCGCCGCTCACTTCAGCAGAGACAACCACACTATTGAAGACATGCAAGTCACAGGTATAGAACTAATCCGTAATAAAGATGCATCAGTCATACTCAAAAGGGAATCCTTCTGGATTATCAAACTTAAAACCCTCACCCCCAACGGAATCAATGTAGATGAATAAACCGAATACATATCTCTGCACAAAATCAGGACAACCTACTCTTGATTTTCATGTTTCTGTCCTGTTTTGGCTATTGTAGCCTCGCCCGCCTCTCTTTCCCTCGTTTGCTCAACTAGATATCTCAACTCCACATCTCTCCTCTCTCTCTCTCTCTCTTTCTCACTTCCTCACTTCCTCACTTACAATCATCATAGTACTTTTCCAGAGGTAGGCACATATTAAAATGTATGATCAGAGACATGATTTTACGTACATTATGTATGTGGGTATAATCATACACAGTACACTCTAGTAATTGTTTATTATGTATAATCATGTGAAAATATTTGTGTGCGTCAATATATGAATATATGTATATATATATATATATTTATGTATGATATGTTACCATATAATTTCATATACAAATGTACAAACGTGTGTACGTGTACAAATATCCGTACGTATATCGCAGATCGTCAATATATATTTATGTATGTATATTTGCTTCGACCTTAAAAGTCAGGTAATTGTTTACTTTGCTCACTTTTGTTTCTATTGAGTTCCATTTTCGTTATTTCACTTACTCCTGCCGAGTAACATCTCTTCAATTTCACTTATGTTGATTTATGTTGCCATTTTTATGATAATTCTGTTCTGTTGTTTTTAGTTTTGCTCTTGCGAGTAACATCTTTTCAATATCACTTACTCCTTTTGATTTATGTTGCCAACTTTATGACAATTCTGTTCTGTTTTTAGTTTTGTTAAGTTGCTTATTATTATTATTTGTTTCATTCTGTTTGATTTAGCAAATAAACTTGAAGAAGGCCAGGAGCCGAGAGCTTGTAAATTAACCGAGTGACCTGCTTCATTCCATTCCATCATTATCTGTTCACATATATATATATATATATATATATATATATATATATATAAAGAAAGTGTTCTGCGTCGGTTTAGGTAAACTATACGTAGAAAAGACAAATATAAATTAAAAAACCGTAGAGATGCCATCTCTACGGTTTTTTAATTTATATTTATATATATATATATATATATATACAGTTAACAACAAAATTATTTATACCCCTTGGAAAATTCTAGTTTTGTGCATTTTTCCTAAAAATGAATGGTTAACTGAATTAATTGCACATCACTTGAATACATTTAGTTATCATCTGCAAATGAATGCTGTTTCTGGTTTCACCTCATTTGCATAACAATAGAAAAGGTGAATTATCCAAACTGGGTGATGTTCAAAATTATTCATACCCTTGGTGATGTATTGACTTTGTCAATCAGTATGAATCCAGTCCTTGTGATTAATGCTCGTAACACTTTCTTCACACTGTCACAATGCTTCTGCAGGTCTCTACTGAGATATCAGGCCAATACCTGGTCTCCAATGGCCCAATCTCCTTGAGGATGTTGTCCACACATGCCATCACCTGGTCTTCAGGGGATTCGATGGATTTAAAGCAGATTTTGTGTTTGCAGGTGGTGTAGTTTTAGACGTCATGAGGATAGGACTATGATATTGATATTTTCGTTAATATTCCTTACATTTTAATGACAATACTGTATCTAAGTTGAAACAAAGCACTCTTCCTGGAGAGACTTCCCTAGAGGCATTCACTGTTGCACTGTCAAGGGAAGGTATTTCCTGATACTTTTGTTCCATTATTATTAAGAATGTTTAGGGAGGCCATGGTAGTTGTCTAAAGGTTGGATGGTGCCAATTTTATCAGTTTATTCAGTTACACTGATTGACACATTTTTGATATGGACACCTGCAAGTGGGTACTCTAGTGAAGCTTAAAATACTGATCTTTATGTTCCAGTGCACTGTCAAAGTGGTAGCATTTTGTGCACTGCAGCTGGTAACATGGAGGGCATATGGTATAAATTTGGTTTGTACATTCATTTTGATATCAAGGATTGTAGCTTTCATACCAAATATAAAAATAATATACCATATGAAGATTGATATACAGTAACAGTCAATGTGGGATGTGTATGGTACACAAAGGTTACATACTGTTATTCATGGTGACCTGAAGGTCAGTTGAAGGCATGTGTGGACACATCCTCAAGGAGATTGAGCCATTGGAGAACAGGTACTGGCCTGATCCAAAGGCTGCTGAAAAAGCCCTATTATGAAAAACAAACCTTTTGGGGTTAAAAATAAGCCCGCCCCCCCCCCCCCCCCACCTCCTTCCGATCCTCAGGAGGACCAAGAGTATTCAACAGGGGCAGGGATTGGTTGTATGAGTAAGTAAACACTGAAAATCAAATCAAAATATGCTTTCAATGCCCCCCTCCCCTCCCCCCCCCCAAAAAAAAAATAAATAAATAAATAAATAAATAAATAAATAAAAAATAAAAAATAAAAAATACAATTTTTTTTGTTCTTATCAGTATGACAGACTTCCATTATGTTTCTATTATGGACATGAGATGTATATGTATTCTTTGAAGAACTTGACAGAACAAAAAGTAGGCATTCATACATTTTCTTCATAATTGCATTTATACATGTATATCAGCAGAAAGCTTAAAACCCCAAAAATAAAGTGTTTCTATTAGCATTGACACAAAAGTGGTAAGGTGAAATGAGCACAGTGAAGGTCGTACTTATGGAAAGAAGTAATGGGGAAGGACCGCTGATGAAAATGGTCTGTCGAGTATGATGTAGGTGTATGGACGCACTGATCTTTACTGCACATTCATTAACATTATATATTAAATATTCATGCAGTACTCGTGAAAGTGCTTCTGCGACAAAATATACTGCTCATAAATTTCGCGTTTACATTGTTTTATGCGTATTTTCTCCACTTGTGCAATTTATCTTGCATACAATAAAGCCTGAACAATGAGTTTCTGGGCTTCTTTTCTTCTCTATCCCCCATAATTATCTAAATTTTAACATTTTCATGATGCGTTTCGATCGCAATGCAGCGATGTTGGACAAGCCCTACTGTTGTACACATAAGGGAGCATAACTGCGTAAGGGAGTGAGTGATCGAGTAGCAGGCTGGTAACATTTTCATGGTAGTTTCAAGCATGATATAGCTAATACCACAATCATTGCGAATAAAATTTTTGTTTTCATTCATGCAAGTATTAACGACAGGTTTCTGAGATATATTTCTTCTTTATCCCTGTAATTATCTAAATTTTAACATTTTTGTGGCGCATTTCGATCGCAATGCAGCGATGTTTGGACAAGCTGTAAACGTAAGAGTTGCATAGCCAGACATGTGTGAATGAGTGAGTGATTGAGTAGCAAACTGGACCAATATTTTCACGGTAGTTTCGGATATATAGGTCTAATATCACAATCATAGCAAATAATAGATATATTTACAAAAAAATAATAATCCGCACATATTGCTAGAATGAATACAAAATTTTTATTTGCTATGATCATGATATCAGGCCTATAATATGTCCCACAATTAGTATACATGAAAATATTCCAGCCTGCAACTCGATTTATATCAATTTGTGTCAATACTTGATAAAAGAATCTTTTTATTCTTGGGGTTTAAAGCTTTCTGATGACATAAATGTAATTATAAAGAAAATGTATGAATTTCTACTTTAAGTACAATAGTCAAAATATGATTAGACAAGCATGATTTTTTTTCTTCTTTCTTTGCTGTCTAGAGTACATGTACATGTATATTTTTTTTTAATGAAATTTCTAAACATCCCATAATAAATGGGAAAAAAATGTATATAGATAAAATATATAGTCATCTAGGTGTACACGTAGTATACCAGCTTGTAGCATTTTGATGCCCTATCCAGGCACCTATTTAGGTCGACCAAAATGCAGCTATGGAAGGTTAATGACCAGTGATGAGTTCAGTTTTTCAGTTGTCTATTCAAAATCAAAGTTAGTCAAAATGCTGATAACCCACTTTTGTTTTGCTTGTGGTGCTTTTTTGTTTGTTTCTTTTTGCTTGTCAGGGATTGTGTCCCTCTCACATATACTTCTTACACCCCTGTGTCAAAATGGAACAGGTTACCTTCGGAATGTGAAGTTGGTACATCAATTTCTCCGTAGTTTTACTTACTACAGTCGGGTACATTGTGAAAGGAGACCAATTAAAAGAATATTTTGTATGTAAACAAACTTTTAGGCATTTTACTCCCAGTGTTAAAGATCGTATGCTCGATCTGTAATGAAAAACACAAGTCAGAAAAAATTGGAAATGCCTAAAAAATGTGTTTACAAATTAAAAATTCCTCCCATCAAGCTTCTTTGTTTACTAATATTTTGTATTGTTGTTCTTTATGATTCAGAATCATACCCTAACCCTGCCCCCCCCCCCCCCCAAAAAAAAAAAGAAGCTATAAGAGACAAATATTTATGATTATTAAAATCATGAACAGAAAAAGACCGCATGGATAACTTCTGTACTAATCAAATTTTATGCTAGTGCATCACCAAGTCTACTCTCTATTCGCTATTTCCCATATTTCTGGTGCGATTTTGGTATTGGAAAAAGGAGTATACATAAAACAATTGAGATGAATAGGAAAAGTGATTGGAAAAGTTCTTGTTGACATAATAATTTCTCCCATGAATCATGAAGACCCTTTCCATTTCTTATAATTATAATCAGTATGATGTGCATCATTTCTTGGAAAAAAAATTGTCAAAAACATATTTTCAAGTTTTGTTTGTGTCAATAGATAGAGTTGCTATATATATCTATACAGAAGTAATGATGAAAGCTGATATTTTTATACTAAACTGGAACATTTTTGGTGTGACAACCAATCATTTAAATTCAACTTATTTTACTTGCCCTACAGTAGAGGGGTATAGGTTGCACCAGAATCATGTGCAATTTGTAATTTCCTTCTATTTTGTAAGTTCTTGGTTTTCCTTTCTTGCGATATGCAAATAAACAATTGGAAATTCGTTCAGTGATTCCACAAGATTGTTTTAAAAAACCAACCTTTTTTTTGGGGGGGGGGGGAGAATAGGCTCTAAATTGAGCAGTTAACAAATATCTGTAATACTGAAAATGTCATAAAACTGTTCAGGGTATTGAAACTGGCCTGAAATAGAGTTTCACTTTCCAATCCAAATGCCCTTGTGTATGTTCCCTTAGAAATCCATGCAAGTGAACATGTTTATATGTACTTGCATTATTTTTGTACATGCGGATGCATTATTTTTTAAATTTCAGCATGGTAATTAAATGGTTTGAATGATGTCACATGATATTGTCTAGATTTGGTGAGTAATACACTGTGAATATGAAATGGAAACCATCAAAACATGGCATCATCATCCCCTATGCTGCAATTACCCTCATTTTTTAACTGAAAATTCAACATTCTTGTATTTATTTGCTATAAAACTACAAGGATCTGCATTACAGAGTCTATTGGCATTGTCACCTCCACAAATCATCCGTTGCTGGGCTTCAATTTTCACCCAGAAGCCAAAATAAGGAGCCAGTGCCCCTCTCAGAGTAGGGATCTGTTCCTCAAATTGGCAACTTCCTTGTCCTCTTTGTTTCCAGGGTTGTTGCAGCAGTGCAGGGGAAGCTGCCTTTTATCGCACACCCTGGCTATGTGTTGCCCTATTAGGTGCATTTCATGAATGACTGAATATGTGTGTGCTCTGTATGAGAGGGCAGCTGAGCGAAGTCCCTTTGTATACACTGTAGTGTATGTGTGTGTGTGTGTGTACATCTGGTATACACACTGCATTGGGTCAATACATGTGGTAGAATCTATTGTAAAACAAAAATAAAATAAAAGTCCCGCCAGTTGAGGAAAGATAGTATTGTGTTCCATAGGCCTGCCCTTGGATTTTAATTCATGTTCACAACAGTCAATTCACTGAGCTGGCAGGGTTGCTTGTTTTTATGATTTTTTTCATGGAAATGAAGTATCTTATTCAGTTTTAACTGAGTCGAGACCAGTCGTTGCTCTGGTATTTGAGAATGAAGACCAGGGGGAAAATTTACAGATATGTGGTATGTATGCAAATTTATGCATATTATGTGTAAAGTTAATATTCAACTGACCATATCTTGGTTTATTTATGTATGAACACTTAATAATTTACTTGATTGTATGATAGTATGCCAGTTTGAAAAGGTCGGATCTCTTTCACATGTTTGGTTTTAAGTTGGGTGCTATCTGTGTGAAATTACTGTATATTCACTACCGGTAAATACTTTTTGCATTACATATGTACATATGTTACTTGTACCAGATGTATTTTATTTTTTGTTAAATCTCCTCTGTGCTGTAGCATGAGGTCATGCTGAATGTGTATATTGTTAACTTGGTGTGAATGATTATTTTGGGTAAACAGATATGCAGCCAAGTCTTTATTTACACTGAAGCCATACAATGTCAACATAGGCAAAGGCATCTAAAGGTGTTTAAAGAATTTGTGCTTTAAATGAGAAGAATTTTCTTTGAGCCTTTTTCCAGACAGTTTGGGCACAATAACTAGCTTTTGTATTTCTTTGGATATGAATATACTTTGATATAAACCATATCATCAAAAAACAAACAAGCAGAAAAAGAGTTGTGTGTCTTATATGTCATACTATTAATTGGTTCCAGTTTAGGTAATTTATTAAAGGAAAGTGTTATTCACATGGATATAAGTTTATGTTCATGTTTTATTATTGAAAAAAATATTGAAATATTTTAATATTTAAATGTAACAAAGCAGTATGCTGCTGGGTAGGTTTTTTTTAAGGAATCTTGCAGATTTTGCAACATGAGGATTTCTGATATTTTTTTTTCCCAGTTGATTTATTGGCTTAGCATTATTAATCTGGACATGAAACTGGGGGGCGTTTCATCAAGTGTCTTGTCTGTGATTTTTACTGACAAATTTGCTCTCAGCCAATCAGATGCAAGGATTTCAGTAGCTTATAACAGTTATTGCAACTTGTCATTGATGACAAGTTTTATGAAACAGGGCCCTGAAGTAAATATAACTTTATATTACCGGTAGCTAGATTATATATGGTATATTAATGATTAAATTTGGTTTAAAAATTACTTCCTGGGGGGTGTTTCATCAAGTGTCTTGTCAGTGCTTTTTACTGACAAATTCGCTCTCAGCCAATCAGATGCAAGGATTTCAGTAGCTTATAACATTTGTCTGTAAAAATCACTGACAAAACGCTTGAAGAAACGCTCCCCAGGTGGCCTACATGTACAGTGAAATAAGGTATTGTGTTTCATGCAGTTTATGAAATGCCCTAGAACAAATTAGAATTATACTGAGTAGACATATGGTGACTTGCAGGAAAAAAAGAGGAAGGGAGATTTGAAGATTGGAGTGATGTAATCAAGACTGAAAGATGTAAACATACACAAACATGCCTCCTGGCTCATTTTTAATTTATTACAAATTCAGGCTAACTCCTATTGACATGTTACAAGTTATTTAGAGAAAGGAAATAAAGTATTTAATTTCCATTTTATTGTCTAAAACATATGTTAATTATCTCATACCTGGCTCTTTCTCTCCTACCACCCCCCCCCCCCCTCTCTCTCTCTCTCTCTCTCTCTCTCTCTCTCTCAAAGCTCTTATAGGCTCATACAATGTAGCTCTCTATTTTTGTTTACTCAGTAACAGTTATGTTGATAATTGACTTTTAATCATACTTACATGTAATCATGCGTAAGAAATAAATGTTAAATGTGTATACAGTATGTAAAGTATAGTTGTATACTTAGATGTAGACTTTGTTCCTGAACCTAAAGTACATGTAATTTGTCTGTTGGTGTTTCTAGCAACATGTTTGTTTAATGTAATTTAAGAAATTAATTTTAAATTTAATTTTTAAAGAAAATAACATTTAGGCAAAGGACCAATCAAGGATACAATCAACACAAAGTTTGCCTGTTTGTTTTGTTTTGTTTTTGTGTTTTTTTTCTCTCGGTTAGTTTTAGTTTTTTAGTTACAGGACAAGTCCAGTCCCAGAAAAACTTGCTTTTAATAGAAGCAGAAAAATCACACAAACAGATTAAAAAAATTGAGAAAAATCTTACATCTAATAAGAAAGTTATTAATTTTTTAATGACATGAAAACTAGAGAAAACATTGAAAATTACTAGACATCGGTTGTGAGTTGGTGATGTCATTTCCTCACAACACGCCAAATGATTTGTTAATATTAATAACACAAATTTTCCATTTTTGCTCAAGAATATGATTTCCTCATAACTTGAACGAAGTTATAGTAATTTCTTTTGCACTTATACACCTTCACTAAATTTTCACAAATTCAAATTATTGAGATTTTAAAAAAAATACATATTCATGGTTTGTAATGAATATTCTATTTTGGAAAAACATGTGTTTTCATGATTTTTACAGAAAAACCATTTTTGTGTATAAGTGCATATATATGCAAAAACATATTACTTGGTTCAAGTTATGAGGATATCATATTCTTGGACAAAATTAATTTGTGTTATTATAAACAAATTAATTGGTGTGTTGTGAGGCAATGACATGTCGATCTGTCTCAAGATTTTCATTTTTTTCTTTAGTTTTCATATCATTTAAAAAATTAATAACTTTCTTAATTATTTGTATGATATTTCTCAAACTTTTTTGTTCTGTTTCTTTTATTTTTCTGCTTCTATTAATAAGCAAGTTATTCTGGAGTCAGACTTACATGTACCCCTTTAATCGTCGTGCAGGAGCATGGACCTGGCCTAATACCAAGTAAAATATGTACTCCTGATGTCTGCTTATCTGCGTAAATCATTATAGTACCATCATTTGCATTTAAGTTTAAGACCACCTCAGGATTTGTGGGTATTTCAATAATTTGGAATACTTTCTTTTGTCTCATTGAATGATAACATAACATGTTTACTACAGTGATCAGTAGCACAAGAGTAATGGTATAAGCCTATAGTTCAAGTATGATACATAGGTTATGCCATGAAAATAATTGTATGTCTGAAAAATAAGTTTTTTTTTTTTCTTTCTTTCTTTCATGTATTGCATTTTGGAATAGTGGTCTTAAACTTTTGCAAATGATGGTAGTTTACATGTATAAGACATAGACTAACGGGTACATTGGAGTTCTGTACATGTCATGATCAGTTGAATAATTAAGGTACACATTCTATTAAATACATCCATACAAAGTTTCGATGAATATTCTCACCAAATTGTTATTTTAAAGTGTACATATACATGATACAACTTCCACTTGGCATGTAAAGATAAATTTGAGTTCTGGTCATGCAATTATGTTATGAAAGAAACTGTCTCAAAGCAATTGTGAAAGGTTGATCATGTCTACCTAAGAATTGGTGTGTACTGTGCTGTTGTGGAATCTTCAAAATAAGAAATTGACCCAATCTTGCTGAAGGCATATGCACTGCACACAGAAATGGGTCTGGGACTGCACACACATGTGGCATGAATGTTCGGCCCAAACACTTCAGCTATTTCTCATTATACTTCGAAAATGAAGGCATATGAGAGCAATCCTTCTTCTTCCAATCTTCTTCCAATCTAAAAAAAAAAGAATGAGAAAGCTCACAAATTATTTTCACCTTTCCCAGAACTCAACATACTCTCTCTTTTTTTCTCTCTTTTGATTGCATATTAAATGCAATATTTTGGTAATGAATACATGTACATTAGAATTCCGAACAGTATAATGCATTTTAATTACTTGGATGTGAATTTATTATTCCATCATTATACATGTATGTGTTAGTACATAGGAATTATATTTGGTGTGTGATGGTTCAGTATATCATGCAGTTTTAATGCAGTTTTTAAGTCTGTTTTATATAGAACAAAGACTTATTGAATTGGTTAATATAGGGAAGTGCTGGGTGGTTTTGATGGAGGGTGTTTCCTGGAATTTGATCTTGTAGTCTACATGTACAAGTGTGTGTACTAGTCAAATACAAGCATCCGACTGTATTATAATCCTTACAAATGATATGAACTGAGCTGTACAGACCCTTATACATATCTCAAAATGATGACTACATATATCCCCTGCCTAATATTATTTAGTTCTATTTGCTATTGACAAGGTATTATTTCAATTGAATTCACCAGCCTGTTATCTTTTGATTTGTTGTTAATTCAGGGAGAAGTGGTTACCCAGCTGAGTGAGCAGCCTCCGAAGGTGACCAAGTCTGGTAAACCTGACAAGGCTGCTGCTTCTGAATTGGCTGAGCCTACTAAGACTGCTGCCCCTGTCGAAGCTGAGAAGAGTCAGGGAGATGGTGGTAAGGATAAGAAAGCCCCTGTCCCTCTCCTGAAGCCGTCTGATGACAAGGCAAGTGACAGCGACAGTGAGCAGAGTCAGAGACGAAGGTCAGCCAGGAAGGGTCTTACGAAGGTGATTGCTGACGGTGCAAAGAGTGGAGATGAAGGTGGGGAGAAAGCAGTAGAAGCACAAGATGGCACAGGCAAGAGAGCAGAAGGAACTCTGGAGGCAGCTCCAGGGATGGTTGGAGACTCACAAGTGGTGGCGGATGCCTCCGAGAAGCAGATGGAGGTCACAGAGGGTGCAGCTGGTCCAGCAGTCGGACTGGAGATTGCAGGTGCAGTGGACAAGGTTGCAGAAGTGCCTAAATTACCCATTCATAGTCCAGGAAGAATCATGAAAGCTAGGAAGTCATTCCCGTCAAAAAAAGCTAGAGGAATGAGTGCTGACGATGATCCTGATGATGATGATGAAGACAGCATAGAGGAGTATGTTGAACTCAATTCGGAAGATTTTGATCAAGCAGAGAGTGAAGATGCGTTTGAAATGGGTCCTCAGGGTTTAGACACCCCAGATAG
Organism: Heliocidaris erythrogramma; assembly: GCA_025617745.1. Taxonomy (NCBI): domain Eukaryota; kingdom Metazoa; phylum Echinodermata; class Echinoidea; order Camarodonta; family Echinometridae; genus Heliocidaris; species Heliocidaris erythrogramma. The sequence continues at coordinate 11,231,564 of CM046869.1, forward strand.
GAATGCCAATAGTGACACCACAGTGGATGAAAGAAGTACCCTGAGTGAACCAGAAGGCAGTGTGGGTTCCGAGAGTAGTTCTTCAGTGCCTTCAACAAACTCGAGTAAATCTGCCAGAAAAATAGTGCCTGGTGAGAAGTTGGATGGTAAAAAATCTGCCAATGCCAGAGCTAAAATTGTGAAGTCTCAATCAGAAAGAGTGGTCCAACTACATGTAGGTGGAGAGGAAGCCATGGACATTGGTGCCTCAAACCGAAGAATCCCAATGGACACATCAGCAGTAGATATTGACCCACTCTCTGCAGGAAGCTCCCAAAGCCAAGCAAAAGCCTCCATCAAAACCAGTGGCTCCACAGTCAAAATCCTTGGACACATTCCTGAGCAGTCTGATCAAGAACAGCTCCAAAACCAATCTGCTAGTGAGCCGGTTGTAGGGACTGTGGCAGAGTCACAGCTTCCATTATCTGGGACATCCACTCCTGTAGCAGACTTTCCAGTGGGGAATGCTGGGTCGATGATCCCAGATAGGGCAGCATTTGCTAAAGCGATGTCAGCAAAGAGGAGTACAAGACTACGCAAGCCGACCCACTTTGGACAACACTCAAGGAGGAAGAGGCAAAAGAATGTTTCAGATTCTGGTTAGTCATTGTCTTTAATATATTAGTTTGCTAGTGATTTATTGTATTTATATTAAAGGATATTTGTGAGACAAGAATTAAAGTTTGACATTTATACAAAAGGCAGTATGATGATTAAGGGTAGTCCAAAATCTATAAAATGTTTTGGGCCAAAAATAAAACAACTAAAGAAACAACAGTTTATATTCAGTTATTTCTCATAATATAGTTCGGTAGACAACTTTGTCAAGTTTCACCCTGTATTTTCATGTCTTAACAAGTTATTGTATCATTAAAAAATGTTAATGGCCAACATAGCGATATAGAAGATTTTGAAGAGTGAGTCATAGTTGCTATGAAGGGCATGCTACAATGGATGTGGAAATGGTGCATCACAGATACAGTTCATTTTAACCCTTTCAGGACAGGAATTATTGAAGAGCTAAATTGATCACATTTTGCTCTTCAAATTGGCAAAAATAATTTTTCTTTCAATGCTACATGATTATAATAAAATGTAATGTCTTTGAAAGCAACATACATGTACATGGTTGGGAATTTTGATGAAAAGTTGAACAAGTTGCCAATTTTGATAAAAAAATGATTTTGAACCTCTCAATATGTTACCAATTTAAGGATTTTAAAGCTTATTCTTGTTTCTAAAATTCCTGGCATTAAACGCAATATGGTCATGCAACAAAAATGGACATCGTTTGTGCAGAAATTTTTTGCTCTTTCTACACATGCATTTGGTATATTTTTGAGAGCTTTGAATCAAAAGTTATTGAGCCAAACCACAAAATGTGGTCAATTGTCTCGAAAGGGTTCAACAAAGTTTTTGGTGAATGGGTCAAGTATTATGTGTGGAGTCTGTGGATCTATAGACAAAGTCCTGTAGAAATGTGTTGTGTGATGCATGGTTGCCATGTCTGGTTTGGCTAGCTTTTAAAAGGAAATTCCACCCTTATTACTCATGTTGGTTTTAAAAGAAGCAGAAAAATTAAAAGTAAAAGATCAGTGAAGGTTTGAGGAAAATATAAGAAATAAGAAAGTTATGATTTTTTTTTTAAAGTTATCAATCAAACACAAATTGGGAACTCCGTGACGTGCAGTGTATCTTGCCAGCTCCTCTCCCATTTGCCCTGTACCCCTAAAATCATTAATTTCCGTTTTCTCTTAAAATATGTGACTAGGCACCACAAAACCACCAAAAAGTCGCGCTGTGTGATTTTCAGTAAGAGCTCAATCAATGTGTTTTTGGTTGGCATTGTCAAATTTTAGTTTTGGGTATTTCCTGAAAGAGTATACTTTTTTATAATTTGGAGGCACCAAACAATCTAAAAGTCTATTTTTGACAGTTTTTTTTTATTAGACTTTGGGTGTGTCTTCTCTGGATTTTGTGGTATTATGTTTCTTTTTTACGACCCTGAATACTTGTCTCATTTTGATCTCCCATAACTTTTAAACGGAGTAAGTTCTTGCATTGATACTTTTGCACTGTGGTATGAGGATATGATTAATTAGTATGCCAAGTTTTAGAACAATCTGATAATCCCTTCATAGAAATTTTCATTGAGTTCTAATCCTCCTTTTGTCACCTTAGCACAACACCTTGCAAGTCAGAGTGCTTCAATAGAGTGCTTCAACAGACTGCAAACTTTAAACCCTTATTTCAAAGAAGTAACATTCTGAGGGACTGTGCATTCTTCTCTTTGTACAGTGAGGAACATCCAGTGCTAATGAGTTATACATGTATATCATTTTAAAGCTAAGAATCTCCTCTTTCAGAATCAGACCTTAACTAAAAATTCATATCTGGCGACTTTTTGGTGGTTTTGTGGTGCCTGGTCACATATATGCAATCATATGCACCATACATGTAGATATGATGATCGCTCATATGTTACTACACGTAACCTGTAATTAACAAATTTATTCCTTCATCAGAAAATAAAATGAAAATTTGTGAAATTTTCTGTTCAGAGCAAATGGGAGAGGAGCTTGCAAGAAACTTTACGGAGTTGCCAATTTGTGTTAAGTGATTACAACTTCAAAAATTCATAACTTTCTTATTTCTTATCGGATTTTGTTCAAACTTTCACTAATCTGTTTCTCTCATATTTGTTCATTAATTCAAATCAACTTAATACCAGGGTGCGGACTTCCCTTTAAAGGGAAATTAACCTCAGCGTATGAATTAGCTTATTTTGAATGGTGTAGTATATGCCTCTTATTTGATACATGCAATTTCATGTAAAAACACAGGATATAGATATAAATCACTATTTTCCAGCCAAGTTATCGTCTGCTAGCAATAATAAGGGGGCTGCCATTACTTTATGTGTACACGAACATATTTTTCATCCCAAGTAAAATTTCCTTCATCGTTAACTTGTAATTGATTTTTAGAGGACAAATATATATTAGATAAAGTCACATATTCTGAAATGTAAGTTTAGTTTTATATATTTTTTAAAAGGTCTTAATTTGTTCATAAAAAATATACTTCATAAAAAATATACGTCAAGGACGGAGAATTGACGTCAAGGACGGAGACAATCGTAACAATACCAAAACAAAGCGAGGAATCTGCTTTACAGGATGGCTATTAGAACTCATGGGTCGTCAATTATCTAGGCCCATGGCCAATAACAATCGTAATACAATCAGAACAAAGCGACGTATCTGTTGTAAAGGTAGGCTATTATCAATGCATATGGTACCTAATGATCCGTGTCATGCACAAAATGGCAGCCTCCATGGAAAGACGTAGCAGACAATAGGTGCATCTAGAATATCACGTGGGGTTACTTGCCCTTTAATGCTTTAGAATATCCTCAAGATATACTCTTCTTCTTGTAGATTCAACGGACCATCAGTCAGAGAGTAGTATTGAGGCAGCTAGAAGTAAGAAGGTGCGTCGTTCCAATGGTATGGAAACCGGGGCAGAACACAGCTATGCCAGAAGAGGTGATTATATACAAGCCATCTGTATTAGAAAATGTTCAGTTTTTGAAAGGTAAAATTCCAACTCTGTGTATTGATAGCATTCCAAATACAGGAATTTTCTCAATTTTCGTTTCATGTAGATATTGAAATGAAAAGAACCATTTCATACAGAAGAGTACCAGAATTTAAATAATAAGGTCACAGACCAGTTGCAGTTTCAGGAGCAAACTGTGTGATGACCAATGTATGAGTGATGCTTCATACAGTTACATAATAGTACATTTGATATGCAGTGGCACACTCTACTGACAGGGTAAAATACTTAGCCTGTTTACAAGCCTGTTATGTAAACTAAATTTTCTTAAGCTGTACTGCTATGTGGAGAAGCCTTCATCCTGCAACCTACAGAGAGTTCGGAAGGGGGGAGGGGGATTTTTTTTTGCTCACAAAATTTACAAAATTGACAATTTAATACAAACAAGACGTTTTATTGACTGCATTGGAAAGCATACACCTGGAATTCTGGATATCGCATATATCCGATATCCAGTGATATCAGCTATCGATAGCAAAGATTTCTTTCCAAGTACCCCGGTGTGTTGGGATGGGTACTTCCGGTACTGGTACTGTACTGTTATGGTACTGTACTGTTATGGTACTGTTTGGCATGGCGTTCATAACTTGTTTATATCGGCTTTATGCGTGCAATACGGATACAAATTGCAGTGTGTGAGGTCATATTTCACATTTTGGGATATTGTTAACGATTTAATAATAACTTTACGTCGATTTGACTTTATTTCGGTGGATTTTAAAGAGTTTGAAATCACCGCAAAAGCAGCAATCCCCCATTTCTATCGAGATATGGATTGGCCGTACGCCGCCTGCATTGGGGTAGCAAAAGTCCGACTTCCCGTAGCGATAGCGAGCGTTGCGTTTCATGCAGGATTCTGGGTCATGGACAATAAAGATGCATCAACATTGGATATAAATTTATATTAAAATTCCATTTAAATGAGTTACATCACGATTCCATATTCAGTTTCTACAAAATGTAATGATTGGATTTTTGAAATGTTTTCGATCTGAAACTCCTAAAATTATGAGAAATAAGGAAATTTGGAGCACCCTCTAGTGATTTGACTGTGTTTTTGTCAGAGCAGTGCATTATGTATGTGGCAGTGGTACAGAGCATTTCTTTGGATACAAATAGCTTGAAATTTCCTTTTTTCTCAAATTTAAGGCAATATATCACATGAAACATATACAAAATCGAATGATGGCACTTTAAAGAAACTGAACTGAATATGGAGGAATCATGATGTAATTCATTTAAATAGAATTTTAGTATAAATTTATATCCAATGTTGATGCATCTTTATTGTCCATGACTCAGAATCCCGCATGAAACGCAACACTCGCTACGGGAAGTCAGACTTCTGCTACCCCAATGCAGGTGGCGTACAGCTAATCCATATCTCGATAGAAATGGGGGATTGCTGCTTTTGCTGTAATTTCAAACTCTTCAAAATCCACCGAAATAAAGTCAAATCGACGTAACATTGTTATTAAATCGTTAACAATATCCTAAAACATGAAATATCACCTCACACACTGCGATTTGTATTGTGAAATTTCCGACGAATTTCCGGATGACGGTCAAAATAAAGAGGAAAGTTGGTGAAACTACCTCGACTTTGGGGGCTAATAAAAAAAAAACTATCGAATAAGACTTGTAAAACCAAATGAACAATTTGAAGAGTGGATGATAAACAATAAAAATAAATGTATGTTGATACCTGGAAAACCATTGAAAAATCACCATGGCAACAAATAATAAACCATGATTTTATGAATCGATTATATGACAAACAAGGTTATTTTGAGGCAAATTTTGCTGCATTTTACTGACATAAAATATGTACACATGTGTAGCGTCTGCGTTTCTAACACAGAACTCCTAAGCTGTTACCGGAAGTGAGCGACCCAGCAAAAATACCACGGATGTTGATATCGATAGCTGATATCGCTGCATATCGGCTATATGCGATAAGGAGAATTGGGGGGAGGGGATAGTTGATAATTAACTTATTTGTTACATGAATGATGTTCCAAAGGTCACAACTTATTTGGTTTATCAGAACATGTTATCGGGGTCATTTGGAAGATTATTTCATAATTATACCCCCGCCAAATGAAGTTTGAAGGGGGTATATAGGAATCAGTCGACGGTTGGGCGGTCGCTCCGTTGCAAATCTTGCGGATCGAACTACTTCCTCAGTTTTTGACCGAAAGTCATGAAATTTGGTACACACATTGGTCTTGGTGGGAGGATGTGCAAGACATATTTTTCGGATGAGTCGGAATCTGCGTTGCCATGGTAACGGCATATTTATGGCAGAAAATCAAGCAAACACCTTGCGGATCAAACTACTTCCTCATTTTTTGACCGAAAGTCATGAAATTTGGTACACACATTGGTCTTGGTGGGAAGATGTGCAAGACATATTTTTTGGATGAGTCGGAATCTGCGTTGCCATGGTAACGGCATATTTATGGCAGAAAATCAAGGAAACACCTTGCGGATCGAACTACTTCCTCATTTTTTGACCGAAAGTCATGAAATTTGGTACACACATTGGTCTTGATGGGGAGATGTGCAAGACATATTTTTCGGATGAGTCGGAATCTGTGTTGCCATGGTAACGGCATATTTATGGCAGAAAATCAAGGAAACACCTTGCGGATCGAACTACTTCCTCAGTTTTTGACCGAAAGTCATGAAATTTGCTACACACATTGGTCTTGGTGGGAAGATGTGCAAGACATATTTTTCGGATGAGTCGGAATCTGCGTTGCCATGGTAACGGCATATTTATGACAGAAAATCAAGGAAACACCTTGCGGATCGAACTACTTGCTCAGATTTCGACCAAAAGTCATGAAATTTGGTACACACATTGGTCTTGGTGGGAAGATGTGCAAGACATATTTTTTGGATGAGTCGGAATCTGCGTTGCCATGGTAACGGCATATTTATGGCAGAAAATCAAGGAAACACCTTGCGGATCGAACTACTTCCTCATTTTTTGACCGAAAGTCATGAAATTTGGTACACACATTGGTCTTGATGGGAAGATGTGCAAGACATATTTTTCGGATGAGTCGGAATCTGCGTTGCCATGGTAACGGCATATTTATGGCAGAAAATCAAGGAAACACCTTGCGGATCGAACTACTTCCTCATTTTTTGACCGAAAGTCATGAAATTTGGTACACACATTGGTCTCGATGGGAAGATGTGCAAGACATATTTTTCGGATGAGTCGGAATCTGCGTTGCCATGGTAACGGCATATTTATGGCAGAAAATCAAGGAAACACCTTGCAGATCGAACTACTTCCTCAGTTTTTGACCGAAAGTCATGAAATTTGCTACACACATTGGTCTTGGTGGGAAGATGTGCAAGACATATTTTTCGGATGAGTCGGAATCTGCGTTGCCATGGTAACGGCATATTTATGACAGAAAATCAAGGAAACACCTTGCGGATCGAACTACTTGCTCAGTTTTCGACCAAAAGTCATGAAATTTGGTACACACATTGGTCTTGGTGGGAAGATGTGCAAGACATATTTTTTGGATGAGTCGGAATCTGCGTTGCCATGGTAACGGCATATTTATGACAGAAAATCAAGGAAACACCTTGCGGATCGAACTACTTCCTCATTTTTTGACCGAAAGTCATGAAATTTGGTACACACATTGGTCTTGATGGGAAGATGTGCAAGACATATTTTTCGGATGAGTCGGAATCTGCGTTGCCATGGTAACGGCATATTTATGGCAGAAAATCAAGGAAACACCTTGCGGATCGAACTACTTGCTCAGTTTTCGACCAAAAGTCAAGAAAGGCTGTTGTCACGGGGCGGGGGTATTAATCATCATCTTTAGTGATATTTCTAGTTTAAATTGCACATACGATGTTGTGCAATTGACTTCAAAATGCACAATGAAATATGTACAGCTTGTGTCAGGTGAAGTATATGATGCAAATTTGAGGATTAAAAAAGCTAATGTGGTTGTTCAAAACCTCATCTATTTCTCTTTTAGATAAGCGAGGTCCTGTTGCTCTCACTCTCCCTGATGCCGCAGGAGACAACCCAAAACGTGGGGTGAGTAACTCCTTCTGGATGTGTCCAAGTATATAAGCGATGTCGTAAGGTAACTTGGCAAAGAACGCGGGAAAGACGCATATCTAAAATCATATTTTTATTCTATAGAGGCAAAACCAAATTATTAGGATGAAGTATTAGTGTTTAACTCTCTGAACATTTTTAAGCAAAATTATATTATATTCTGTTATTCAGAAAAGTCTGATTCTGAGTTTAGATACACAGACAAAACTAGCAATTTCGCTCTTTGCTTTGGCTAAGCTCCCTAAGGGTTTAGTAGTATTAGGAAATCTTTCTTATTGAAATTATTACAAAAATAATCACCCGACTTTAGCTGTAGCAGCCATTATCATTGCACGCTTTTTTCTTTTTTCTTTTTTATTAAATAGTTCCCTTAACGGAAAATCCAGGTACAGAGACAATGATAGATGAAATGAAATGTCAAATCACATGATATGAAAATACTCTTATTGCAATCAAATTTTTTTACTTGTTCCGAAGATGGATTTCTCATTGTGCTATGAAACTTTGTGATATTCACATATTTTTTAAATTGTTGTTGCTTTTTAGTTGGAACCTCCTCTATGTTGCTGCAAGATGGAACAGGAGAGACCTGCCACTGTTGTAGCCACAACCTGTGAGGCCCTAGAAGTTGTCAAAGGCAATGTAAGTCCAAAGTATACACAGTGATTGGATAGATCGTCACCCCAAATGCTCTTTCTAAATGGAAAATTCTTTGTATGGGGAAAAAATATCAAAAGAAGCTGAGAAGTCATCAAAGGCAATGTTAATTTTATCAGTTCTATGCAAAGTATCCTCGGTAGATCTTAATCTATATGTTCTGCCATGTTGGAAAATCTGTTGAAGAAGAAGAAGAAAAAATTGAATTGTTAATCAGATACGATATAGAGAGATCAATTTAGAGAAAGTCCACCCTTGTCCGCTTCAAAATTCCATTACATATAAAAATCATACCATTAAAAAGATATATATAAATTTCTTTGTTGAGAGGGCTTGGCTGAGTAAGAGGGTATTACGCATGACACTAAAAGTCTGACATGTAGATCAGGAATCAGTCATTCATTTTACATGTATCTTTCCTTAATGTAGGCAAGTAAGATGCCGAGTTTGTTTAGAATAGTTGCTTAGGTAAACAATTTTTGCTTTCCATTTGTAGTTCCAGTGGATCACCCTTGTTCACACAGCTCACTTTTTAACACTGTATTTCCTTGTATAGATTGCTGTTTGTGGGAACAAGGTCGAGTCCATGACAGTGTTAAGACCATCTACTAGAATCCCATACAGAGCGCTCTGCCCTGACCATCGGTAAGTCATTTTGTGTCTCAATGAAACTGGCTCATTAAAGATAAAGTTGAGTTCTGGTCATGCGATTACATTGTGAAAGAAACTGTTTCAGAGCAATTGGGAAAGGTTGATAATATATTACATCAAAATTGGTGTATGCTGGAAGATCCTGGAATCACCAACATGAGAAGAAGTTGGCTCAATCCTGCTGAGAGTCACATGCACCGCACACAGAAATGTGTTTATGGGACTGCACACACATGATTGGCCCGAACATTTCAGCTGTTTCTTGTAATATTTTGAATGCGAGTGCATTTGTAGTGCAATCCTTATCAGGGGACATTTCTGCTATGATAATCTTCCAAATTGACATAAGGAGAATGAGAAAGCTCACAAATAATTTTTTCCCTTTCCCAGAACTCAACCTTCTCTGCAAATGCAATTCAAAGTGCTATGTTTTTCTGTCATGAGGATGCTGAAAGTTCCTTGTTGCTTTAAGCCGATAGTGACATGGCACTGGTTTTACAGGAAGTGAAATGTTTTTTCTCTATGCCATGTTGATATTTGATATGGTCACAGGCCAAGAAGTATTGACTGTCTAACGGGTCATTTTGAGTCAATTTAAATTTGACACCCATTGTCTTGTACATCTTCTAGTTCACAATGTGATAGGATAAATGTAGCCAAGCTGATGATTATTTCATGTGGGCCATAGCTCAGAAGGTCTTCTGTCCAGATTTTACATTTTGAATGTAATATTTTTCTTCACTAGAGATATATATATGTATATATTTTTATATATATATATATATATATATATATATATATAATGCACACTAACACATGGTTCTATTTGCTACTCCGAGTTTCATGCTTTTAATAGCAATCTTCAGGCAAAATGTACTTTAATTCCAATGAACAATCCTTTTTTACCCTCATCTCGCGTATAGCGCGCAGTGCAAGTTTCCATGGTAAGCGCGTAATACAAGTCTCCATGGTAAGCGCGCAATTCCGCGTATAGCGCGCAGTGCAAGTTTCCATGGTAAGCGCGCAATACAAGTCTCCATTGGTAAGCGCGCAATTCAAGTCTCCATGACAAGCGCGCAATGCCTTGTCAAATTCCATAGCAAGCACGTAATAGGTCAGTCAAGAAAATGTTGATTTAGCAAACGCTGGGGGCGTTAATCCCAAATCCGCTAGGCAGATCAGAGAAAATAGAAAGTAATGAAAGTAATGCAAAATACGTGGGATATAGAGTAAATATGTTGAATAAAAAGAAAAAAAAAAAGAAAAAGAAAAAGAAAAAGAAAAAATGAAAAAAAGAAAATTCAAGAGTCTCTACGTGTATTCTCTCGCAAATTTGGCTAAGTAGAACTTGTTCTCGTGCCTGCATTTCGATACGATTTCCGGCCTCTTGTTCAGCAGCTTCCTCTTGTCCGCGGTCAGGATAAGGAGTTTCTCCGTAAGGCACAGGTCGCATCGCTTTAAAACGTTGGTGTAAGACCTCGCGTGTTTGGCGATCTTCCATGAGATGGTATACGGGGTGCCTGCCTCTTTGAGGTCCCATATGTATTTAGAGAGTTCGGTGGTACTCCTGCGATTCTCGTTGCGGAATGAATGCAGATGGTTCGCGTACCTCAGCTTGAATTGGGGCTCCGAAAGGCCAATGTAGGTCATTGTGTTGTCCTGCGTTGAAACATCCGCCTGGTACACAATGTTGGTGGCCAGGCAGTTCTCTTGGAGTGGACAATCATTCTTAGCCCTGCAGTTGCACGCTCTATACTCTGGTTCATCCGTCTTCTGCTTCACCAAAATACGCGTGTTATGGGCCTTGATGACGCTGGAGAAGTTGGGCATACAGCTGTAACTGACCTTTACTGTGTTCCTATTGAATATTTTGTGTAACTTAGATCCCCTCGGAAAATGTCTGTCTATCATCTGAAGAAATGTGCCTCCAATGTTCGACGAAACGCTTTTGCTCCACGGCGGGTTAAACCAAGTAATGTTCCGCCTTCTGTTCCCTCGTCTTCCTGCAGGTCTCTGGTTCATGTAAGTCAGGCCTTCGGTATACCCACTGCTCTTCAATGCATTGTCGTACGTTGGTGCCGCCCTGTCAAATGCCTCTTCACTGGCGGATATGTCTGATATCCGTCTACTTATCGATGCCGGGAGATTCTTGATGATCGTAGGCGGGTGGTTTGACTGCCGGTCAATGTATACTGGGTTGTCGTTCGGCTTCCGGTATGGGGAGTATTCTCCGTTGTTCAGGTTCATCGTGATATCAAGAAAATTCACGATTTTCAAGTTACAGTTTATTGTGATCTTCAGACCAAACTTCTGGAATGTGCCGATCATTTTCTTTCTGATGCAGTCTGCTTCTCTGCTGGGGATGTTTTTGAATACGGCGAGACCGTCATCCCTGTACAGTCCAATGCTTCCGTTTCTGTGTTCCTTTGACAGTGTATCGAGGATGAACAGACCAACGAGCTCGCAGATTTCAGCGCCGTCAAAGCTCCCCATTGTGACGTCGAATAGGCTGTTGCTTTCCTTCTTTCTCCAAGGAGTGCCTTTATCAAACAGAAGTGACTTTCTAGCATGCATAATTACCTTCCTCTCCTTTGCGCTGATGTCGATGTACTGGCCGGCAAACTCAATGGCCTTGTTGAGGAGATTCTCCGATATCGACGGGTAAAAGCTAACCACATCGAAGTTGATGAATGAGTGGTTTTCCTTTTCACGAATGCCATTAAACCAGACAATAACGGCTTTGGTACTCTTCCATTGATTTACACCGGAAGCATTTCTCACCGCGTTGTTGATCTTGTCCAGGATCCCTTTGCTTACGATGCCAGTTTCGCTCTTTGCTGGATTTATCAGCCTACACGGGAGCGTATTTTCAAAGTTCTCTTTATGGTCCTTCAGAGTGATGAATGCTTGTCTTTTCGCGATTGATTCGACCCTATCGCCAATGCGTAGGTCAGTGGCGATTCTTTTGGCTTCAGCGTTGATGTCGTCTATAGTCTTCAACTCGCTTGTCTTGTAGCTCTTAGTGATGTTATCACGAAGAATTTTATATTGCTCTGCAACGCATAGAGCACTCTCAGTCCTACAAGGAGAGCACCCTACAAGTATATATATATATATATATATATTTCTCTAGATTCCGCATTTGGGAGACACGGCTTTGTCATTTTAATTGTTCCATGTGTCTCCCTAAAGCGGTTTCGTGTCTCCGTAAAGCGGTGGTTTCTATTATGACGAAATAAACTGCATTGTTACGTGTCTCCCAAATGCGGAATCCAGCGTAATATATATATATAGAGATTCATTCCAGTTGATTTGTGTAGACATGTACAAAGAATTACATATACATGTTTGTTGAAGAAAAAAAATCACATGCTATGCAATACTGTAAAAACCAGAAATCTTGGGTGAATGAAACTTTTGCCGATTTCACAAGTTTTCCAGTTTCACAAAATTTTCATGCCGCAAATTTATCAAATCTTTGCTCTTTTCGTTGTCACTGTAGACTAATCAAAAGGATGTGTTTCTGAAGATTAGAAAAAGGTTTGCATAAAATTAGGAAATAGATTTGTTTTTATTTTATTTTTTGTGTGTGTGTTTTTACAGAGGGAAGATGCTGGAACATAAATGCTGCCCAGGATGTGGATGTTTCTGTTCAACAGTAAGGCCTGTCTCATGCTTTTATAGTCTTAAATTGAAGAATTAATTTGAGTTACCATACATTGTCTGTGCAATGAAACAGTTGTATGTGATGTTGCTAGAATATCTGGCACGTTCCAAGGCTGATGACCTCACGGTTGCTGTGATTATAAGACTGCTGATGATTGCTCTGTGGTCAGTATTCCACACTGAATCAAATTTGTAACTTCAGCCGTAGGTCCGATACTAAACTGAATCCTAACCTTGTTATCTATGTCATACCTGGCACTTAATGGCAACCCTTGCCCTAATTTTCTCTTCTAGATGATAGAACACATGGAGCATATGTTTCATCACCGGTTCATGCATTGGTTCCTGTTTGAATTTTGATGATAAACATCCAATGTGTCCCAATTTTGGGGGGTTAATTTTCTCGTATTACACTTCTCTGAAATGTTTCCCAAGAGAACTCCTTTGGTCCGCTTAGGAATTAAGTGTTTTTATTTCTGAAAATATTTAGTGGTTTTAACCTTTTGAATACTACACCCAAGATAACTCTGTGTGGGATCCATGGAAAATATGTCTTACCCCAAATGCAAATTGTATCAAACAGAATAAATATTTTTCTGTTCTTATCATCTATATCTATCAGGGTACAGTCATGTCCTGCACCATGGAGAAGATCCACCATACATTCCACAAGGAGTGCATCCGAGAGATCGAAGGCACCCTCTATTGTCCTCACTGTGGGGACGATGCCACCTTCGCCAAAGAGGTCAAACTCCCCACCACTCCCGAGCTGGAGAAGATGAAGACCCTGCCAGGGTCGGTCCTTCTTAGCTATGGACAGATCAAGCTGCCAAGAGCACTACTGGAGACCCTGACAGGTATCGCAGGGTCGGTGCTGAGCAATACTCCAAAGGCTGCTGGCAGTAGTGGGGAGAAGGAGGCTGGTGGAACCAAAGAGAAAACCAAGTAAGTACTCTGGATAACTGAATTCTTGTAAATCTTTAAGATTTTCGCTCTATTGGAAATTATTTGAGTTATCTCACAGTATGATGTGTCTTATAATTGTAATATGGCTTCTGAAGGACAGAGACTAATCGACAGAGCTTAAAGAAGCCTATTCTTAAACCCAAATTAACCCGGTCACGTAAATTATGTATGGTAAGACTGGAACATTGTGAGCAAGATTGAAAAACTTGAGCAATCTTGTTACTTCTTTCTTATTTTCAAGATAACATGTATCCCGTGATGTTGCATTTTCATGTTTTCATTTTATGAAGAGCAAGGATCTCATCCAGTAAGAAGTCTAAAGGAGAAGCCACGGAGAATGGTGTTGAGGAGCCGAGTCAGGAAACAACCAAGAAATACACTCTCAAAAATGGCATTGTAATTACTACAGGTAAAGATTATCATTCTTTAATTCTCTTTTACTCTTTATCCACTATGTACTGACATTTTAGACTGCTAGAAATTGTTATGGAATATATTTTACAGACACATTGTATTTTTGTGAGATAAGTCAACTGTGGCAGTCCACTGCTTGTTACGTTAATCAACCAAGGCTGATAAAGAGTTTATATATATTGTTTTATGAGCTTACAGAGGAATACAGCACTTGGAGGTTAAAACACACTGCTATAATTTAGTAATTTTCTTCTAATTGACTTCGAAGCCATCCCTGCATGATTGTTTTCTGGTTCATACATATCTTGTTAAACTCTCTTTCTCTCTTTCTCTCTCTCTCTCCTCTGTTTCACAGCATCGCTGCCAGCTGGTCCCTCAAAGGAAACTTTAGAGAAGGCTTTAGAATTCTTAGACCCTGTCAAGTAAGTTCCAACAATCTTAATGTCTTATCTAGGCAAAGAAAGCTGTTTTATTGCAATTTTCTTACTGATTCCCATTGTATGTTGCCCAACTCATCACCTTGATAACTTCATTTGTACTGGAAAAAGTCTGCAAACTTTTTGGTAAAGTTTGTTTGATAATGTTAAGTTATATATCATTTGTCATGGAATTGAAATGTTTAATGTAAACAAATGTATTTGAATATATTGAATTTGTCTATGTCTGTGTGGCTTTCATTAAATCTACTCCAGGTATTAAACCAGTTTGATGTAAGTTCATCCATGTATCGTCAGATGCTCTTAATTAATGACAACTCCAGTGAATATATCAATATTTTTGCTAGAACCTTTGTATATAATGGACAACATGTAATAACTGTAATTAATCACCATATGAATACTATCATATCAATTAATATTGCAAATTGTTGCTTCTAAAACTTTGATAAAGTTTCAAGTTTTTTTCCTTTTTCCTTTCACATGTATACAACTTCCAAAATATTGAATCAAGAAACTGTAATATCAAATGAAATACCATACTGTTTTGCTAGATAACATTTGTGAACAATATTTTTCGTAGTTGCATGTTATTTTTGTAAAGTGTTCAGTAACCATTTTTATATATTTATGCAATTTCTTGTAAATTCATCGCAATTCGGCTTTGCCACAATGATGTTTGTTTTTTATCAATAAATCATTTATCTATCTGTCTATCAATCTGTCTATCTGTCTATATATCTGTGTATCAATCTATCTGTCTATCAATCTGTCTATCTATCTGTCTATAAATTTGTGTATCAATCTGTCTATCTATCTGTCTATCTATCTGTCTGTCTATCTATCTGTCTATCTATCTGTCTATCTACATGTATCTGTCTGTCTATCTGTCTGTCTATCTATCTGTCTGTCTATCTGTCTGTCTGTCTGTCTGTCTGTCTGTCTGTCTGTCTGTCTGTCTGTCTGTCTGTCTATCTGTCTATCTGT
Source organism: Heliocidaris erythrogramma (assembly GCA_025617745.1). Classification (NCBI taxonomy): domain Eukaryota; kingdom Metazoa; phylum Echinodermata; class Echinoidea; order Camarodonta; family Echinometridae; genus Heliocidaris; species Heliocidaris erythrogramma. The sequence continues at coordinate 11,247,107 of CM046869.1, forward strand.
CTATCTATCTATCTGTCTATCTATCTGTCTGTCTATCTGTCTATCTGTCTGTCTGTCTATCTGTCTATCTATCTTGACCATCCTCTCCGCTTTATCTTTTTCTAACTCATCCAGCCCAAGGAGACAAAGGTTTCATCCTAAGAATCTCTACATGTCTTCGTCCAATGGAGAGGTGGAGAAAGTCTTACAAATGCTCAGTAAGTAGCTACTGCTGGAAGAGATTTCAGATGAAAAAAGTCCTCGTGAGCTGTGTGCTACATAGCCTTTTGACAAGGCCTCGTGACTTGGCCATTTTCCTCGTCATGCTGTGCCTGAGATGAGACTAGCCGGCGACGAAAAGAATCAACACGGCCGGGGTGAACGGGCGATCGAGCGACTTTAGTCGCGAGGCCTTTTGGAACCTGGGTTTCCATCGTCCGATATGAATTATTCACGAGTTGACATTCGTATGCTAACACGCCTACACCGAGGATTATCGACCAATCACAACGGTCTCTGCGGGGCTTGCTTTCCATGTGATTCGTTCATGATTGATGTAGCTTGCGCCGGGTGCAGTACGTGCCGAGTGAGCTAGCGCTTGAGATGAAGGCAAATTTCATACTAAATTTATGCTGACGTCATGCAAAGATACGTTCGCTGATTGGCTCCTACCAAAAAGGTAGCAGATCCTCGCTTGGAACAAAGGATAACATAAGAAATACAAGCCAGGTTCCAAAAGGCCATCGCGACACGTCGCTCGATAGCGCATTCACCGGGCTGGGCGGCTAGTCTTGTTATGCAGCCACTACTAGCTTACTTGCCAAGAAAAATAGCCAAGTCACGAGGGCCTTGTCAAAAGGCTATGTGCTACATGGAGCAAATTGCAAGGAGTCCTATATTATAGAAGATTAGAATAAAGTTCCCAAATTCTAAGATTGGGTGTAGATTGTTTAATATATCATGAACTGACTTTGTAAAATAAAACATATTTAGAGTAACTATTCACTGACTTCAGATAGTACATGGAAAAGTAACAATGGCTTTATTTAGAAACGTCATTGAATTTTATCTGTGTTAGCTGAAAATATGCCCTGTAATATAGTACATACCTATGAAATATGAATGTGTTTCCCTCCCTAAGAACGATAAAACTTAAGCTCTTCCTGCGTTTGTGTTTTACAGGTGAGGGTTTTGATCCCAACTACCGATTCCCTGCCCATAACCTTGAGACCCCTCTCCATGGTGCTGCAGCAAAAGGTCACCTTGATATCATATGTCTTCTGCTTCAGTCTGGTGCTAATATTGACTCTGTGGATGCAAATCTAGCAACTCCTTTAGTAAGTATCATGGAAGATTGAAAGAGGTGTCTGGAATGCTTCAGAGGATGAAGATCTCATGTGATGGTGATGATGATGGTGATGGTGATGGTGATGGTGATGGTGATGGTGATGGTGATGGTGATGGTGATGGTGATGGTGATGATGATGGTGATGGTGGTGGTGGTGGTGGTGGTGATGATGATGATGATGATGAGAGTGATGAGGGTGATGTTGATGGTGATGGTGATGATGAGAGTGATGATGATGGTGATGATGATGGTGATGATAGTGATGATGATGATAATGATGATGGTGATGATAGTGATGATGATAATGATGATGGTGGTGGTGATAATGATGGTGGTGGTAGTGATGATGATGATGATGATGGTGGTGATGATGATGGTGATGATGGTAGTGATGATGGTGGTGGTGGTGGTGGTGGTGGTGATGATGATGATGGTGATGAGCCCATTATAGACTGCTATGTCTTCTACTTCAGTCTGATGCTAACATTGATGCTGTGTGTGCAAATCAAGCAACTCCTTTGGTATGTACCAGACAACTGGAAAAATGGTTAGCTTGTTGCGAAGGGTGGTGGAAGATCAGAAGAGTTGCCTGAGTGGCTTCAGAGGATGATAATGTTGGCGATAATTGTGATTGTGAGGATGAGGATGATGATTATCTCAGTTGACATCAGTTGCATCACTCAGCACCTGGTTTAGTTAGTGCAACTAATTTCATTTTATCTTCAGATAGAATGTTGAATGTTTATTCAAACGTATATTTTTAATCAAGCATTGAAAAATACATTTTGTTCATTTCCTCATCTATAGCATTCAGCAGCGGACAACTGTCATCTCACTTGTGTACAGTACATGGTAACTTGTGGGGCCAACGTCAATCATAAGGTGAGAATTGTCGCAAGAGAAAATTTCTGATTCAGCATGTATCACAGTGTTGCTAACATTCACATGGATCATCTAAAAGAGATAATAACATAATCATAATTCAGATTGTGAGGATAGAATATGAACCCCTGAATAACAAGTAGAACAGGTGAATATGCATGTGACACCTGTTCCATATACTTTTACATAATAGCAATCAAGGGATGTTCTTTTGTCTAACAGAGCAATTGTGGGAGGTACAATGAGGAGCTGTATATTTTGTCCGCTTCTTTGTTCGCCATGTTCATAGTGTATTGAGTGACAAGGTTGATAAAAATATTGTTGTGAAAAAGAAATTGCTTGAAAGACAATGAAGAGTGAGAGAACACTAAAGACATTGCCAAACACTATGAACATGGCGAACAAAGAAGCGGACAAATTAATATACAGCTCCTCATTGTACCCTCCACAATTGCTCTGGTAGACAAAAGAACATCCCTTGATTGCTATTATGTAAAAGTATGTAGAACAGGTGTCACATGCATATTCACCTGTTCTACTTATTTGACAGAATAGCAATGAAGGGATGTTCTTTTGTCTACCAGAGCAATTGTGGAGGGTACAATGAGGAGCTGTATATTTTGTCCGCTCTCTTTGTCATCGTGTTCATAGTGAAAGCTGCTCAGCGCTCACCATTGTTCATACAATCTCTTTATCCCTTAAGCTGGCTTTTGTAAGAATATGAATGTGTTCTTCCAAGGGTTTTCTATTATGCCATGTGTGTGGTTCTGTTGAATTATCGCAGTATCTAAATGACAAAACACCCTCCAAAGCACACTTTGCTGTTAGTACATATGGATAGTATAGTGACACCCAAGTTAAAGCAACTTATCAGTCCAATGTATCTGGTAATTTAGTTTCCCAGACATCTCATCACGAATAAGGAAAAATGAACATCACATTTGTTATTTTCATTTACTTGGTTTGTGGTCTTATCCAAGCTCTAATGAGGCTATCAACGTGATAGATTCATGGGGTTCTAAACACATTGATGGTATTGGCAACATATGGGACAAAACACCTCAGACTCTATATAAGGGTGTATTCATTGCATCGTACATTCCGATAAATCATGTCAGAAAATTTTATCCCTTTGTAATATAAAGATACATGTCTAGTATTGTTAGGGTCATTCACACTCGGTGATTAATTTCTTATTTGCATGTCAGTGTGAAAGAAGTTGCAGATTCAGATTCTTGTGATCGGAATCCTATTTCTGTTTGTGCACAATTGCATTATGAGAGTGTATGGCCCGAATTCACAAAGGAGGTTTGGTTTAAACCATGGTTTAAACCCCTTCCTGGGTTTTTAAGCGTACGTGTGCACGGAATCCGATCCAATCATATATTTTCTTTGAGCACGCGCATGGGCAATGTGCGCTTATTTACGCGTATTTCAGTACGCTTACAGAGGTTTAAACCTCCTTTGTGAATTCGGGCCTATGTGATAGGAAATGCGGTGACTTCTCGGGAATAGGATCCAACATTTATTCCTGCAACAATTATTTCGGGTATTTTTTTGTCAAAGATACAAGGTTAAGTTTGCAATCTTAGGTTTTAGATTATGTTGAGGGTTAGGTTTAGCGTTAGCTATAGTGTTTGGTCCGGGGTTAAAGTTAAGAATTTCATTAGTAAAAGAAAATCAATCTCAGTGTAATTCTTGTCGGAGCATATGACAAACTACCAATTTCTTTTTCAATAATGCAGTAGTGTAGGGATTAGGGAATAGACAATCTTTTAGTTAACCCTTTCAGGACAGGAATTATTTAAGGGCTAAAATTAATCACATTTTGTTCTTCAAATTGGCAACAATAATAAATTTCTTTTAGTGCTACATGGTTCTAATAAGGTGTAATGTCTTTGAAAACAAAATTCATGGTTACAAATTTTAGTGAAAAAAATTGCTAATTTTGATTTAAAATTTTTTTTAAACCTCTCAATGTGTTGCCACTTTAAGGATTTTAAAGCTTATTCTTATTTTTAAAATTCCTGGCATCGAACGCAATATAGTTAGCAACCAGAATGGGCATAGTGTGTGCATCTGGTATATTTTTAGAGCTCTGAATCAAAAGTAATTGAGCCAAACCACCACAAAATTGTCTCGATAGGGTTAATTGGCATTGGATAACTTGTGTTTTAATGCTATGGACTTACTCATCCTTACTTTAAAAACACAGTCTGGATTCTTATATGAGTAAGCGGACGTATTTTCACTGTCTTTAAATTGTTTATTTCATTTGACAGGATGATGAAGGGTCCACAGTACTTCACATATCAACAAAGAATGGGAACATGGACATGCTAGGCTATCTTCTCACACTCAATAAGATTGATCTCAATCTACAGGTAACTATGAAACTCTGTAATGAATTTTGTTTGTAATGTTTCATGTCTGAAAACTAAAGTTGATTTGAAGTCGATATCTCGCATTGTATCTTTGCACGGCTCCAGCAGTGGGTACCCCACAGTGGCTTTCAAAATCTACCGGTGATGGTCGAGGTCTGGAAATTGGCGAATGTATCCTTGGATGTGTGAGGAACACTATGACACTAAAGAAAACTTCATACTGGAAACTAGAATTCTGAGCCCTTATGCAGCTTTTAGGGTACCCACGATCAGAGCCATGCACATCTGCTTGTTTAAATTTGAACATTGAGTGTAGCAATAATGACTTCCAGCAAAAAAATTAATTTGCCATTACCTTACAAATGTGAACGTTTATAGCAATTAGAATGTGAAACCTGAAACTACAAGTTGTTAACGATTGCTATTTTCGCTGCAAAAAAATCTTCATGAATGACAGATTTATCATTTTAAGTCTGTCATTTCTGCGGTGTGAAACCTTAATGGATCTGGACCAATTGTAAAATATGCAGAGTACCTGGTTTTGCAGTAGGTCCTGGGGAATAGAGATGGTGCGTTCCTTTTTTAGAGAGGGGTTGAAGTGAAATGACTTTATTACATGTAGCTACGTATATTGTGAGCTGCTTCAAGATGAAGTTGAGATCTGGTCATGTGATTACAATGTGAAAGAAACTGCATGGGAGTAATTGGGAAAGATTGATTATGTAAAATGATACGAAATAGACTCAATCATGCTGAAAAATCACATGCAATGCTCACCGAAATAGGTACATGGGACTACACACACACACACACACACACACACATGTGTCTGACATTAAGGTTTGGTTTAAACTTTTCTGCTATTTTTAGCATATGAGAACATTTCAAGAGCAATCCTTTTCAGTTGATGTTTCATCTATAAAAGAAATAGAAAGCTCACAAATTGTTTTACACCTTTACCAGGGGAGCGTTTCATGAAAGGAAGTTGTCGGACAACAGTTATAAGCTACTGAAATCCTTGCATCTGATTGGCTGAGAGCAAATTTGTCGGATAAAATATCTGACAAGTCCTTTCATGAAACGCTCCCCAGAACTCAACCTTCTCTGTAAAGAAATGAAAATTAAGCACTCTCCGAATAGCGTTTATAATAATTTGGATGATTGTGTTTGTAGGACAATGGGGGCTGGACACCTGTTATTTGGGGAGCTGATTACAAGAATGCTGTGTCAGTCAGGTATCTCCTGGAACATGGAGCAGACCCCTTTGTCAGGGATAAGGTAAATTTTATTTCAAAGTTCCTGATTTCTTTGTCTCAATTGACTTTTCTTTTCTTTCTTTGTTGTCTTTGAGGTGGGAAACCACTTTAGAAATACTGTTGTGTAAATACTACATGAGAAAAGCATAGAGCCCTTCTAAAAAGGGACCGAACCTGTACCCATTTGCGTATACTTTGTGCACTTGCTACATGTACGTTTTCATCTAGAAGTTTGCCTACTGTATAAGCTGATATTTTCGTGGATGACAGGCACACGGTTGTTTTCCAAGTTGTTTACGCGATAATTTTTTTTTTTTAAACACAGGCAATTTGCGATAGGCCATTTCGTAATTAGAATATGGTACAAATGACCCTGAAATTACCCTTATTTGTACGTGTATACACATTTTTTTTGGTGGACGCCCTACCTGTTTAACAACTAAAATCATACTGGGGTGCGTGTCATGGTGTACTCACTATGAAAGTGTACAAAGGTCAATTGTATTCTGTACAAATGACCTATATTTGCACATGCGCAAATTGTAATTACGAACTGGCTTATACACGCTCACTCATGCACTGCCATCTTATTTTCATGTGTCGTTAAATTTGGGACCCTATAAGAAACCCTTGGACAATAATTACTTGTACCGTATTTCTATTGTTGGACCGTACTTATACATGTAATAATGTTTGGAATGTTTGGAATTTCCAGGAGGAGAACATTGGTCTTCACTGGGCTGCCTACTCAGGGTGTCAGGACGTGATGGAAGTCTTCTTGAATAATAACAAGGATAACACGGATCATCTCAATGCACTCAATGTTCATGGTGACACTCCTCTGTAAGTACCATCTCCAATGTGATGTAGTCCCACTAACCTCTATTTTTGTTGGTTTGTGTTGGAATTTTAAGTTGTTGTGTTCTCATCTTGAATAACAATAAGGGTAACACGGATCATCTCAATGCACTCAATGTTCATGGCGACACTCCTCTGTAAGTACCATCTCCAATGTGATGTAGTCCCAATAACCTCTATTTTTGTTGGTTTGTGTTGGAATTTTAAGTTGTTGCATTCTCATCTTGAATAACAATAAGGGTAACACAGATCATCTCAATGCATTCTGCATTCACAAGGGCTCTCCTCTGAAAGCATCCCGTCAACAGTGGCTTTTGTCCTAAAACTGTGTCCTAAGATTTTGTCCTAGTTTAGTTGGGTTTCTATGTTCAAAACCGAGTTGTACCATCTGGAAAGTGAAGTAGTCATATTGACTTTTATATGTGTCCGTTTCTTTCTTATATGTTTGCCTCGGGCCTCGTATATCATTTCTTTGCTGTGTTTCTTAAAGGTGTTTGAAAGAAGTTACAAAATGAGTATAGTAGAACTTTGTTATAAAGAACACTGTTATAACAAACTCTCATTATAACAAGGTAATTTTCCTGGTCCCACTCTGTAGATTCTATTGCTTTTTAGCTTTGATATAACAAGGTTTCGATATAAAGAGGTTACTTCCTTGGTCCCAAGGAGTTTGTTATAACGAGGTTCCACTGTAACAGTATTGTAGCTGTACGGAGATGGTCTTTGGAAAAAACAAATCATTGAAGTAATTGCAGATATCTACACACCGATGATTATATTTTTTATTTGCATGTCAGTGTGAATGGATAAAGAGTTAATCTCTTGCGTCCAGAATGTGCACGAACAGCATTATGAGAGTGTGTATTAAAGATCAATCAAAGGATGTGATGCTAGAGAAAGATGATCAAAATAGGACCAGCTATTATCTAGGGAGTGGGATGGAATGATTACAAGGCATGATTCAAACCCAGGTTCTTAAATGTTTAAGTTAAAAGAGCATGTGTCTCTTGAGAATCTCTTCTCTCATACTTCCGCACTGATGTTTTATGAAAATAAATATACAAAAGAAATGTTTGGTGTGCGTCTTTCACTCACAGCCGTTGGCTTTCTATTCATAATCTTGTGCTTTGAATATCATTTGTGAGCATTTATCTGTGTTAGATATGAACGAACCCTTTTTTGTCTTGTCTCCTTTTTTAACCTTTACAGGCATATATCAGCAAGAGAGAATCACTATGGTTGTGCTATGTAAGTAATAAAGCTTGTTTCTTTTTCAATTTGTGTTGAAAGTTCTTCTACGTTTCTGTAATAATTTTGCAAATGTTTTTCTAATCTTCCTTTAGAATACAAGTTGTAATTAAAGAAAACATTTAAAGGGAATGTTGAGTTCTGGGAAAGGTGAAAAATAATGTCTGAGCTTTCTCATTCCTTTTATGTCAGTTTTTGGAAGAACGTCATAGTAGAAATGTCCCCTGAAATGGATTTCTCTTCAAATGCCCACATATTCGAAATATGACGAAAAATAGCTGAAGTGTTCCAGCCAAACAGTCATGCCACATCCGTATGCAGTCCCATGTACCAATTTCTGTGTGCGGTGCATGTGCTTTTGAGCGAGTTTGGGTTGATTTCTTATCATTTTGATGATTTCAAAACCTCACAGAATACACCAATCCTCATTTAGACATGATCAACCTTGCCCAAATGCTTTCAGTTTCTTTCACAATGTAATCGCATGACCATAACTCAAATTTATCTTTAATGAGGAAAGACAGATCTCCCGAGATAAGGAGCAAAACTCATTAGAAGGTACATCATCCTTTGATAATTTCCCATTCTTGACTTTTTTGTGCACCTGGATTGAGATGAATGATTGTCATGAGTTTTATTTTCCTGCTGATAAGAAAGGAAGTTATCTCAACGATAGATGATAAAAAGTCCTATTTTATTAGAAATCTGCACACCGATGATTATATTTATTATTTGCATGTCAGTGTGAATGGATGTAGAGTTTTTCTCTTGTGTCCAGAATGTGCACAAACTGCAATATGAGAGTGTGTCGGGTTAATTAAACAATGAGCATTTCTTTAAAGTGTTTTTGTTTTAGCGAACCCTGATAAAAGATACTGCTTATAATAAAGCCAAAGCTTGCGGGAGGGTCCTCGGGCAAAACGATCACTAATTTTCGTAAGGCCAAGTAAAAAACTATACATGTTTAGCGTCCTGCCTTTTTGGAAAAAGGAAGGAGGAGGCCCTTTTTTTTTTTCTTTTTTTTTTTTCAAAATGGCCGACCGACCCATTTAACAACCAGCCGGGCTATTTTTCCAAAATATTTTTTTTTTTAAATCACAATTCCACCACCTTATAAATACAGTGACGACTGGGTATATAAAATCTACAACTTTTTAAAAATCATTTTCCAGGAAAAAAATCATGAAATTTACACATTTTGGGGGTTTTACAAAAAAAAAAAAAAAAAAACAGGCGGCCTCCAAAAAGGAAGCGGGCGGGGACGCTAAACTAAGCCTGAGTCATATCGAATATTTCATAATCCGGGATTCGACGGCTTTGATTCGGTCGAATACCGGTGCATCGATAAATGATGGGCGGTGAAAACAGAGTTGCACACAGTTGCACGCAGTGCATGCACCATGCACCGGTGACCGGTCCGCTGGCATCGCGGGCATATGTATGGGGCTCTCGCTGCTCGACATTAACGATAGCCCGCTAGCCCGCTAGCCAATGGCTATTAAAAAGCACGACGGACTAGCCAAAATCTTAAGTTTCTAGTCCGTAGGGCTAGCCAAAATATCACTCTAGTCTCTAGTGTCGCACGAAGCGATGCTCATTGTCGACACATCCGACAATGATTCAAATTCAAAGAATTAATAATCTTACTTTGTCTTTGCAGAGCTGAATGGAACACGTTTGTTCGATGCAAAAAAAAAACAATACGAAATAAACTTTTCGTCGCTCATGACGACTTAATTCATTCAGCTTCAGATCATTTCTAAGAAGTAATTGCCAATTTGATGAGAGTGTGATATAGTTATTGCGAATTAAGTAGGAACACTCGTACTCATGCCCGTATTTATCATGTTCAATTATACAATTGTCAAATTGACAATGCAGAGAGAGTGCAAGAATATTATCGTAAACTTCAGTTCGTAACGACAAAACAATTTTTCCATAGAGAAAGCACAGGTAAAGCGCGACGTCCTCCGCGAGCGAATTAGCGAAAGTTAGCCAACAGTTTGAAGTCGCCTTCACGTTCTCTGGTAGTATATATGCTGTACGTTACGGAGTTTCTTTTTTATTTGCTTTTTTCATGGTGGCTACGGTAGTCAAAAATCTGGCGGACTACAAATCGATGCACCGGTTTTGCCAAAACGAAATCGGGATTCGATGTCTACGATCGAACACCGGCTAACCAATCGATTCGACTCAGGCTTACGCTAAACATGTATATTTTTTTTACTTGGCCTAAAGAGTAGAGTAAATGAAATATTTTTGGACAATTTTTGGACAATGAAGCAGTCCCATGTACTGAATTCTGCGTGATGTTTTGTGTTTGCAGGCAACTGCTTGTGCGTCATGCAGATGTGACCATCAAGAACAATGAGAACGAGCTCGCTCTGGATTGCTCGAAGCCCAAGTCTGATGTCTATCTTGCCATCCAAGCCAATATCCGCATGAAGATGGCCATCAAGAGGAGGAACATCCGCTCAGAAGTCATCTTGTCAAGGTACATGAAAGAAAAGAACTATTATTGATCGCCTAGAAAATACACAGAGCGAGAGTTTGAAAAGAGATGAAAGTCTCCTTGTAGGTTATTATCACAAGATATCTGTTGAGAAATGTTTGAGAAAAGACCGTATCTTGCCGGTTTCTAGTCATCTTTCTTTATGCGTGGCATTTTGAAGATACGTTGGACAGGAGAAAAACAATGTAGTCATTACACTCACATAATTAAGGATTATTTACTCCAATATACAGCCATGGAAAAAATTATTAGACCAAGAATGGTTACTGATTATTGTTACTTATTTTTGTGGTAAGAAGGAAATAAAATATCATAAAAGCGAGGTATAATTGCTGGAATTTGGTATTCATTCAATGAAATACAAAGACAAATCATTTTTATAATTTTGTTTGCATATTATAGTACCCTTATTACAGAAGCCTGGTCTAATATTTTTTTCCAGGGCTGTATATTGATTGTAATACAGGATGTACTTGTATTAATATGTTTCTATGAATCTTTCAAGTGAACACATTTTCATGAGTATATGCCTATATATCAGCATCAGGGTTAAATCAAATTATTGGTTCAGAGACTTTATTTATTACAAACCATAAACATGAAAATAAACGTAACAATGGCCCTTTTTATTCTCTTTTTTCTTTTTTTTTTTACTGTGACCTTTTCAAGAATGAAGGGGGCAACTATATAATTTTACTCCTATCCTTATTTCGGTGTTTTGGCCAATATTTTTGTGTTTGTAAAACAGAGACATAGCTCATGGCTTGGAGAACATTCCTATTCCTGTGGTGAATTCAGTCAACAATGATGCTGTTCCTACAGACTTCCTCTACGTCAAGGACAACTGTGAGACCTCTAGACTCAACATAGACAGGAATATCAAGCACATGCAGGTGAGAAAACCAAAAGGGGGCTACAAATATGTTTTGTTTCCACATACCCAAAAGGGCAAGTGGATCATAAAATTGCTTGCTTGCCCAAGCACCAGTTTTCCTTGCCCCATCTTTATACCCCTGCCAAACGAAGTTTGAAGGGGGTATATGGGTCTGTCCACGAAGTTGGGATCTTCACAGAAATTCACAGCTGATGGGTATATAAACATGTATACTCGGTGTAAAGCAAACAATTAGCAATGTTGGAGGTTTTTAAATAGAACACATAATTATAATGTTTCTTTGTGTGAATAATCAAAACACATGCTGATCCCTTGTTTGAAAAAAATGACTATAAATGTTGGTGTCCATCATCAATTTTTGCTGAAAAAATGTGACATGAAAACAAATAATTTTACTACTTTATTTCCAGAAATAAAATAAAAAACTGATTCCACTAATGATAAGCAAGCTACACTTTAACTTCATTTGTATGTAAATAAAGTAGAAACAGGGCGGATTCGTTGCACATTTTTTATAGCAGACTTGGCAAAGTTGGCACTACCGACTCTACGGGCGGTGTCCACTAATAATGAATAGGTAGTGGCGGTAATGTCATCTGATGTTTCATTTATGAGAAAGTGGTAATCATATATCTTAGGCTCCATAACAAGAGAATTATCTTGCCAGTAATATTTGATAAAGAAAATCGGAATATGATCAAACATTTTTGAGTATCATCCTTCAGTAAAATTAGCTGCCCACGCGGTGTCCATGTGGTTTTATGAATAATCGGTAAAATCAAACCAAGCAAACGAAAAAATCCCACCCGTATCAGAATGGATCGGTCCGTCAAAATATTGATGAGTCACCGTGGTTTACGTGAATAAGCTAGTTTCGCCCGGTTGCCATAGTGCAACGAGTGGAGATCCCATTTTCAACATGGCGTCTTCATGTTGAATCGGTAAATAATAACGCATCGGTACGCAAATTTGACTGTTATTTATGGGTTATTCGGCGATCTGTAACGGTTCTTTATTGTGCTGTTCATTATTTTTGCTTAATAATATGTTGCTTGACATTATCGGCAGCTTCAAAAAATCATTTAAAAATTGCTTAGTACTAGTAGTAGTCCGATTGTCACGAATACATACCGTATTGGACACCCCGCCCGACGGTACTGGACACCCCGTCCAACGGTATTGGGGGCTACACTGTTCTGACCATACACGATGCATCGTCTTAAGAAATGTTTGATAAAAATCGTTTTCAATGAGTAATTCAATAAAGAAAAATCATTTTACCGTAAATGAACACTTGCTTTCCACATTGAAATGTCGATTGTCTGCAAATAAAGCGCATTTGTGCCATAAAATCATGTTTTTCTTGCATGATTTTTATGAATCATCGTACCGTTTGATAACCATTTGCCAGAAACACAAGATCACTTCCGGGTTGAGAGGGTCTCGTTCAATCCCTTTTTTTGAGAGATTTTCATCTTGCAGATACCGAGAACACCACTTTTGACTAACAAGAATTATTCTGATAATATTTATGTAATAAAAATGTTATTTTTTTCCGATATTTTGGTGGTATTTTGACCTCGAATTACGTCACAGGAAAGTTCACCAAAAAAAATCCTGACGGCAAGAGCAACGGTAGTGTTTACGGAAGTTGAATTGAGGCTTATTTTTACGTCGTCAAAATCATCATTATTACTCTGAAGAAAAGTAAAATTTATTTTTAAAATATGCTTAAGTTGTCAAGTGATTCATAATGAAAATCGTGTGAAATTTTTATTCAATTATTTGGGTTCGCAAATTGTTAAATACTCTTCGCAATATCGCATGTCGAATATTCGCAAGTTGTACTTATACTCTTCGCATGTCGTATGTGATGACACGAATTTGCGTGTGTGGTGCCAATATCCCGTAAATGTGATCCGTGATTTCACCCATTTTCCATCGTTTTTCTTTGCCAGAATGTGTTTTGATGGCTTTTAAAATATTCCAAGATGTCAAAATACATATTTTTCTGATAAATACTGATCAAATATTTGCGATTAATTTAGATTGTAAAAGTTCTACTTTACGTGATCAAAATGGAGTTTTCAGTCATTCTTCGACACGTGATCTAAATACCGCTTCCTGATTGGTTGAATATCGCCAGTCCATTTTTTTCTGGATCACGTGATCTAAATGCCGCTTCCTGATAGGTCAAATACCGGTAGTCCTTATTTGGCAAATTTCTTTTGTGAATGGAAACTTGTAAGCTCTGAGAAAAGTTGTGAGTAGGCCTAAATACTCCAGTTTGATGGGAAAATAGAGAAATAAGTCTCCTTTGCTGAATGTTTATTTTATTAGGCATTACATTTATTTATTTATTATCTCATAAAAAACTTTTTTTCAGAGCATGTTTGCAAATGAATGGATTCATTCAATTGTTTTTTTTTTCTTAATAATTGTAATTTTTTTTTATTTTCTTATTTTCTATTCATTCCATTGTTGTTTTTCTTCTTATTTTATATTCTCATTTATTTTCTTTCACTTTATTTTCATTCAATTATTATGTTCTTATTTCATCTTATTTATTATTGACACATAAGGGACTACTTTGTTTCTTATCTTATTTTCTTCTCACCTTATTATCTTGTATTTTGTTATTTATTAGCTCATCCGGCCCGAATGGGCCAGATGAGCTTATGCCGTGGCGAGGCGTCCGTCGTCCTTCGTGTCCGTCCGTCCGTCCGTCTGTCGTCCGTCCACAATTTCAAAATGCTTCTTCTTCGCCATTTCTTACCCGATTTTAATTCCGTTTGCTTTATACGATAGCACTAGGTGGGGGATTCGAAACTTCTACACAGAATTTTTGAAACTCATTAAATATGCTAATTTATGCGCATTTCTCAAAAATCACAAAAATTGCTTCTCCTTCCTCATTTATTGACCGATTTCGATTTTTTTTGTTCCATCTGAAAGACTTTCATGAGGTTCAGTGAACTTCTACACGGAATTTTGAAATTTTGTCTACAAAATTAGTTATGCTAATTTATGCGATATTTATTCAAAAATCACAAATTGCTTCTCCTTCCTCATTTATAGACCGATTTCAATTTTTTTTGTTCCATCTGAAAGACTTTCATGAGGTTCAGTGAACTTCTACACGGAATTTTGAAATTTGGTCTACAAAATTAATTATGCTAATTTATGCGATATTTATTCAAAAATCACAAAAATTGCTGCTTCTTCCTCATTTATTGAGCGATTTAGATATTTTTTTTTCCATCTGAAAGACTTTCATGAGGTTCATTGAACTCTACTCGGAATTTTGAAATTTTGTCTAGAAAATTATTTATGATAATTTATGTCCAATGGGAAAAGGGGCAAGACCCCCCCCCCCCCCCTCCACACCAAATTCCCATTCTCAATAAAATAAAAATTTATACAACAAAATTTTTCTCAAGATATGGAGATAATCATGGCCGAGTTATGGCTAATTGGGGTATTAATTTATTAGGCCTACATAGATTTGCAAAAACTTTGTTTGTGGTCCAAATAAGATGATCTTTTTTTCATAATATGATCTTTTTTTCGTTTGGGGTACACAATCAAACCCCCAAACTGTTCAAGTTCAATTTCGTTGCGTTCTTGAAACATTCATATTGGGGACCCCCCCCCCCCCCCCCCCCCCCCCAATTACAATTTTGACCCCACCCTAAATCACAAAAAAAATTATCAAATCTCTGTAATTCATTGGCAGATCTCCATGAAATTTTCATATCTTTTATTTCACAAAAATAATGGTTTGTTTTTATTTTTACAATTATTTTAACAGAAATTGTTATTTTTTGCCTATGAGGGCGCTTTGCAGAACGTTGAGAATAAATCCGTAATATCTCTGAACTATGGCCGATTTTGACCGCGCCAACGGCAGTTATCTTTTTCTGAAAGTCCACTGAGACAGAAATTTAAAGGTTCCAAAAAGAGAGTAAACATACATACTAATTGGGTACGGTGTCCATGTAGAGGCGGTACCAAGTAATATAATGTGTCAGTGGGATAGTGTGTGTATTTTTATTGCATAAACAATTAATTGCATACAATGTTCATTTATATTCTGTGAATGAATTATACTCAACTTGTAGAGACAGAAATTTAAAGGTTCCAATAAGAGAGTAAACATACATACTAATCGGGTACCGCCTCTACATGGACACGGTGTCCATGTAGAGGCGGTACCAAGCAATCAAAGTGTTTTGCTGCTACGAATCATGAAAGTATCTGCCAGTATACTGTTTATATATTGTTCCTTGGGCATTTTCATTGTTCTAGTTATGTTAAATGTTTGAAATGCATTCAAATATTCAATTGCTAAATTACTTGCCAACAATTTAATTCCACTCTGTTGTGGGTTGAAAATAAAGTTCAACAAAACGTCAAATTTGGTGTGTTATAATTATATTATTATTTGAAAACAAAACTTCTGAGTTTGTTCTACAGTGACACCATCCCAAGAATACCTCCACACTAAGAAAACATGAAAAATTATGACAAATAAAAACACACAGGTGTGTATCTAACTTGAAGTGGTGTCCATGTAGAGGCGGTATTTTTACTTGAATGCTCCATTAGTGAATGTGAATTTGTTGTTACCAGAACTTACGAACCATTTTTTTTTTTTTTTCTCAAAAACTATGGGACATGGGCAACTTAAAAATGTTACAACAAAAGCCATTGTGGAATTTTGAAATTTTGACCCTCATGTCACACTTTTAGCCCCAACTTCATGGACAGACCCATATACATGTAGGAATCAGTCGACGGTGGGCGGGCGGTCGGTCGGGCGGTCGGTCCGTTGCAAATCTTGCGGATCGAACTACTTTCTCAGTTTTCGACCAAAGCTCATGAAATTTGGTACACACATTGGTCTTGGTGGGAAGATGTGCAAGACATATTTTTCGGATAAGTCGGAATCTGCGTTGCCATGGTAACGGCATATTTATGGCAGAAAATCAAGGAAACACCTTGCGGATCGAACTACTTCCTCAGTTTTTGACCGAAAGTCATGAAATTTGGTACACACATTGGTCTTGGTGGGAAGATGTGCAAGACATATTTTTCGGATGAGTCGGAATCTGCGTTGCCATGGTAACGGCATATTTATGGCAGAAAATCAAGGAAACACATTGCGGATCGAACTACTTCCTCAGTTTTTGACCGAAAGTCATGAAATTTGGTACACACATTGGTCTTACTGGGAAGATGTGCAAGACATATTTTTCGGATGAGTCGGAATCTGCGTTGCCATGGTAACGGCATATTTATGGCAGAAAATCAAGGAAACACCTAGTGGATCGAACTACTTCCTCAGTTTTTGACCGAAAGTCAAGAAATTTGGTACACACATTGGTCTTGGTGTGAAGATGTGCAAGACATATTTTTTTGATGTGTCGGAAGCTGCGTTGCCATGGAAGCGGATCGAACTACTTCCTCAGTTTTCAACCAAAAGTCAAGAAATTTGGTACACACATTGGTCTTGGTGGGAAGATGTGCAAGACATATTTTTTGGATGTGTCGGAAGCTGCATTGCCATGGAAACGGCATATCTATGGCAGTAAATCAGGGAAAAATCTTGCGGATCGAACTACTTCCTCAGTTTTCGACCAAAAGTCAAGAAAGGCTGTTGTCACGGGGCGGGGGTATTAATCATCATCTTCAGTGATATTTCCAGTTATGATCAGAAGCATCTTCCTCCAACCGACTGAATTTGTCAATTGTGTCATCAAATAAGGGATCAGTATGGATTTACATAAACTCTGTTGTCTATGGTTTTCCTTAATACATGTTTAGCAAATGCTTTGCTCATAGCTTCATGGTTATCTTGCCCTATCAAGCAAGTGATAACATTTTGTTTCCATCGGACAATTTGCCTTGCAACAAAATGTATGGTATTTTTGGTATTTTATTAAGAAACATAATTGACATCGATAGTTTGTTTTACATTTTGTATAAATTTTGTATACATTGTCACTATTCATTGTTCTTACATCTTTAGGATAATATATAAATATGTACAGTTGCCGGTGATGAAACTCAGAATATGATACGTTTAGACATTGTTCCCCCTGTGGATTTTTAATAGGTTGGTCATCTCTTCTCCAAATTTAGAAACTCAGAAATATTTTGCTTTCATTCATTTAGGCAAATACCAATTTAAATCTGAAATCCTCTGCATCAAAAACTAAGAATGTGTCCCAAAAGTGATTATGCTAATGAAAGTTGTTGGAAAACACAATGTAAGCAAAAAGCTGGTGATTATGTTCTTCATGTGTTTTACCAAACTGATATACAGTGAAACCTGTATATAAAGACCGCTCAAGGGAGACAAGAAAAGCGGTCTTTATGAGCAGGTGGTCTTTATGTACAGGTTCCTTACATATTTCAATGAGAAACACTTTTCAAGGGAAACAAAAATTGCGGTCTTTATAGACAGGTGGTCTTTCTAGACAGGTGGTCTTTCTATACAGGTGGTCGCTAAAGCAGGTTTGACTGTACTTATCTTTATCTGTCTCGATTGCATACAGGGTTGCAACTGTTCTGATGACTGTTTCAGTGAAGCTTGTGCCTGTAGCAGGAGTAGTGTCCGGTGCTGGTATGATAAGGTAAGATTTCTCTTTAGAGCCGATATCAAAGGATAGTTTACTTTGTACTTCAAGGTGTCGTGGTATAGTGGTTCATTCACTTGACTCTCAGTCCAAGGGTTGAGGGTTCGAATCGCAGCCCGGCACTAGTGTCTTTTGGCAAGACATTAATCCACATTTGCCACTCGCCACCCAGGTGTATTAAATGGGTACCTGGCAGGATTTATTCCTTGAAATGCACTTGCGCTGATTACGAGCTAAAGCCAGGGTAATAATATCCAAACCCTTTGGAAGCACATAGAGACGTATGTGTCATAACGTGTTATGCGCTATACAAGAACGGAGTGTTATTATAATTATTATTAATTCAAATATTCTATCGTGTACCAATAATCATTACAGCTTCGCGGGATATGTAGGTAGATCATAGTTATACAGTTTGGAAGCTTTGCAATTTTGATATGAATAGATAATTAACGTGGAAAATTCATGCTCATGTCATTTTACTTACTGACAATGCCATGACATGATGGGATGGTGGTGTTTAAACAGAAAAGAGAAGTAATGTTATACCTCGATTGAGGAAAAGAAAAAGCATCTGCACACCGATGATTATATTTATTTATTTGCATGTCAGTGTGAATGGATGTAGAGTTCTTTCTCTTGTGTCCAGAATGTGCACAAACTGCATTATGAGAGTGTGTCAGGTTAATCAGAAGATGTGATGCTAAAGACAGAATTCGCTCGTACGTGTTCAAGTTATACTACCTGTGATAGAATGATTACTAGCCAATGGTTTCTCAAGTACAGCAAATACTGTGAAAATAATCCAGCTCACTAAAGCATGAAGTTCTGTAGTCCATATTTTAAAGAATTAGAATCAATTGTTGGGTTGGTTAGTACTGGTACTGGGTTGTTGCATCAGGGGCAAAAAATTTGGTCCCTTGTTTGCTCTTTGTGGAAACATTTCATCAATTAAAACAAAGGAGAAGGCCTGAGACATTCTTAATTTTTCTGTCTTGTAGGATGGGCGTCTGATGCCAGACTTCAACTACCAGGAGCCTCCCATGATCTTTGAGTGCAACAGGGCCTGCAGATGCTGGAGAAACTGCCGCAACCGCGTCGTCCAGAATGGCCTCAAGAAACACATGCAGGTGTTCCGTAGTCCCACCATGGGATGGGCTGTACGTGTCATGCAGGATGTTCCTAGGGGCTCATTTATATGCGAGTAAGTGGTGGATATCAGGTGCTTTGACATTTGCTCCGGTGACAATTGCACAGAGCTTTATTTTGTCAAGGATATAGGTTTAGAGTAATTAGTTTTAGGGTCAGGGTTAGGATTTTTTTCTTCAAATGTCTTCAAACAGACTTACAAACTATCCCCAAATTCTCAATTCTCACCACTTCCCCCCCCCCCCTCCCTCTTATACACACAATAAAAGGATAGATATAATAATAATAAATAAATTCATTTTGACATTTTCCTTGCTGTCTCAAAATATTGGCGACTGCTCAGGCTTGAATTGAAGTAATGTATGTTCATTGGTATGTGTATGAAATGAAGGTTTGATAGCTTGATTTTATTTTCACCTTTTTTTTTGTATGTGTCTTTGACCAGATATGCTGGAGAGCTTTTATCAGATGCTGATGCTGACCAAAGACAGGATGACTCCTACCTCTTTGACCTAGATAACAGGGTAAGCCAGCTCTTAAAATAGTTGCATTCATCAAATCAAACTGATTTTCATCAAAATGTCCATGTGTGCAAATTTACATCTATTAAATCCTGAGATGGAAAGGTAAGCAATATTCTAGCACCTAATCTTGCCCAAGATAATAGGTGTTCTACTTGGAAGTTTGAACTAAGATATTGACTGTATTCTTTGTTTTTTTAAACAAAAGCAGGTATAAACAAAAGGTTTTCTAGTGGAAGATATTTTATTATCAAATTCAACGATGAAGCAATTTGCAAAACCAAAATGTTACTCTTATAAAATGAGTTCTGAAAATTGTTTGAAATTATAAAGGCACAGAAGAGTTTATTGTGTGAACTAGGCTTTCTTGTGACTATAATCTCAGTATTATCTTGCAAGAAAAGAAGTAACTGCATTTGGAGTAATAAGTATGTAAGGCAGAAACGAGGGCAATTGTCAGATTTATTTAATAGGTCATCTTTATAAAGCTCGGTCCATGAAATACAGAAAATCTCCTACGGTCATAAACTTGATAATGGAACCTTGTATTTTTTACCTTTCATTATATTTATCCTTTGAAATTTTTGTTGCAAATTCCTTTCCAGGAGGGTGATGTGTACTGCATAGATGCCCGTTTCTATGGTAACGTTAGCCGCTTCATCAACCATCGATGCGAACCTAACATAGTTCCAGTACGGGTCTTCATTGATCATCAGGATCTTCGCTTCCCAAGGATCGCATTCTTTGCTTCAAGGGACATCAGGGCATATGAGGAGTTAGGGTAAGTGGAAAAATCTGATAATCTTGTATGTTGATAGTTGAAAATAGAATTGATGATCGTCATAGGATCATTGCCAGTATTCCTGCATATCCGAATATATGAGTATTTGCTGTGCCGTATGTTCAACACAATTCATGAAAAATAAACGAAACTGAACATCGCAAGTATCATTTTCCTTGTTAATTGTTTTGATCTAAGCTCTAGTGGGGCTGTCGATTTAATAGATTAATCCGTTATACGGAAAACTTTGATGTTGGTAATGTATCAGATAAAATAACTTGGACTTGGTCGGGGTGATGAAAATGATGATGATGGTGAAGATTGTAAAGGTGATAATGATGACGATGGCGATGATGAAGATCGTCAAGGTGATGATGATTATAATGATGGTAATTATGATGATGAATATAATGATGATTTGGAGAGTATAGGTAAAAGGAAATTATTTGATAGTTGACGAGTTCAGACAGTTTAAGTTTTGATGGAAATACATTTTTATCGCACAGAAGAGTTTTTTCCCTTTATTTGGCAAATCTACCAAGGGATTTTAAGGTAAAATTTGAATAAATGTAACAAAATTTGTAAATGTACTATGAGAATGTATATTATTTGCTTGCGTATTTGAATAAAAGTCATGTCAAGTGTGTTTTGTAATTTATTCAGTCTTTACGTTGGTTTTGTCTTCAATGTAAATATGTTAGTAAAAGTCACTCCTACGCAGGGATGTATTAAATCACCTTCTCTCTGTCTCCAAGACCTAATTTGTTGGATGAGACAAAATGTGCTCTAGTTCTTTATAACTATCAATTTCTTTTATAGATATAATCCACCTGGGGTGTGCTCTTCCGAGATTCTTACTGCTCGAACGTTAATTTATTCATTTTGTTTCATAGCCTATTTCTTGGCTTGTATATTGTTAGTGCCTTCCCCACCCCTTCTGTGCCCCACCCCCAAGTTTTTAAACAATTGCCGTTGATAAACTTTCACGAGTTAGATTTTGACTTGCTTGCAGTATTGATTTATTGTTGAATTGGGCATAGAATATCTCCCTTTGGAATAAACTGTTTTAGGAAGAAAAGTGTAGCCATCCCTAGTCCAGACACATTGTGCAACACTGTTTTGGCGGGATAACAGCATGCACAGAAAGAGTTAACAGATTGCATGCAGGGTTTTCAAATGAAGCTGAAATGCATGGGGGGGAGGGGAGAGGGGACAGGGGACAATTTGTGGAATTTGAATCTGCCATCCAATGCTTTATACTGGTTATTCCACTCAGCTGTTGATGGTTCAGTGCAGTGACTTGATGAACTGAAATCAAAATACCAAATACTGAGGATTCTCTATCAAAGTTATGATGTATTAGCCATGGTTCATTGGTGATTTAACGTTTTATATTGTCAGAGGTATTGGGTTAGGGTTAGGGGCTTGGGGCTGTGATTGGGGTGTAGTCTTTTAGGTTTGTGTTAGAGCGAGGGTTATGTATAGTGTTTGGTCCAGGGTTGACGTTAGGAATTTGACCACAGAGTAATGAATTGTCACTGGAGCAAGTGTCGTACAACCAATTTATGATAACGCTGGAAAAGATTTTCCACTACACATGGGCAGGACGACATCGGCCAAAACTAGGAAACTTGAGTGACGTGATGCTATAGCGGTACACTGTGTATCTGAGTGGCCTAGATCCTAGTGATTGAGAAGCCCGCTCAACGTACGCAGCAGGGTTGGCCGGGACGATACATCCCCAGCAGTGAATCGGCGAAAGCACAGACGCACTAGTTTCCAAGCCAGGAATATTAATAAATGACTGACTAGACTATTCTACCTCAACAACGAGACTAGGCGTAAATTTGACTGAAACGCCAAAAATATAGGCAACATTAGATTTTAATGTCTTTTTTACATTCTGACTTCTTATGTACAGTACATGGATGTATATTAACAATAATATTGTCCATTTATATACCACAGCTACTATACAAATGTACTCAATTGTGCTTTACATAGTATTATTATACTATTACCACGGCTGTAGCCCAGCTGCCATGATAAGGCGCTAAAGCATTCAAGGAATTTCTTCCTACCGAGTACCCATTTACTTCACCTGGGTGGAGAGTGGCAAATGTAGATTAATGTCTTGCCTAAGAATTTATTGAAATAATTCCCACATAATGCAGCAAAAAGAAAATGACAATTTCTATAGGGAAAATGAAAAAAAAATGAAAGTTGATGTTGTTACTACATGTCTTGTCCAACAAATTCCTATTTTAAAAAGCCACAAAATTTTGCTGAAAGTTTTGTGTTTTGCTCATGCTAATTGCATAGCTTTTTAGCTCACCTGAGCCTAAGGCTCGAGTGAGCTATTGCGATGGAAATTTGTCCATCGTCCGTCGTCCGTTAACTTTTTACATTTTCATCTTCTTCTCCAAAACCCATGATCGGAATTCAACCAAACTTGGTAGGAATCATCCTTAGGGGTAGGGGACCCAAAGTTGCTAAAATGGTACATGTGGCCCCCAGGGGGGCCCAGGGGGAGGGCCCCCAATTGTAAAAGCTATGTAAATTTCAAACATCTTCTTCTCCAGAACCAGGCATAGCTCAGACTTGGTATTGTGTATGGAGATACCTCTATAGATGAAGAATGAATGTTGTTTATGAAATTTTTCTCTGAGTGGCCCTATAGGGGCCCTGTGGGGGTAACATACTGGAGGGGGGGGCGCTGCCAGGCAAAATGTACATTCTGATCTTCTCCAAAACACATGATCGGAATTCAACCAAACTTGGTAGGAATCATCCTTAGGGTAGGGGACCCAAAGTTGCTAAAATGGTACATGTGGCCCCCAGGGGGGCCCAGGGGGAGGGCCCCCAAGTGTAAAAGCTATGTAAATTTCAAACATCTTCTTCTCCAGAACCAGGAATAGCTCAGACTTGGTATTGTGTACATGGAGATACATGTACCTCTATAGACGAAAAATGAAAGTTGTTCATGAATTTTTTCTGGGTGGCCCTATAGGGGGTCTGTGGGGGTAACATACTGGAGGGGTGGGGGGGAATTATGTTAATTTCTAACATCATCTCATGTACATCCTCCTAGTTGTTTCAATTTCTAACATATCTCCTGGTGGTGCTAGAGAGAACATGCACCAGATGTGAATTGATCCACCTCAGGTGAGCGTCGTGCCCCCTGGGGCTCTTGTTTAATATCATCCTGTTAAAAACGTGAACCTGAGATGACCTTGTCTGTTGGAATTTGTGGTATAAAATGAAATTGCATTAAACAATTCGAAGTTTAATACGAGTACGAAAACAGACAAAAAATAGGATCCTTTCTCGCTAAAGGCTTATTAGAGGACAATATTTCTGAAAGGATCTGTTCTTGTGAGTAAAGAAAAACAGTGTCATACTGAGAAAATCTCTCTTAAAATATCTTTCGAAAAATTATTCTCCAGAGAAAGCTGTCCTTCGTTCAAGCGAATTAGTTTGCGAGTTTAAAAACGTAATATTGCAGTCTTGAATAAGATTTAAAGGGTAAAGATAAAATCTATCATCTAGTCCATGCAGCTGGTAGTGAAAGGTACTGACCCCTTGTTTATTAACCCTGGTCAGTCGAAGATGAAAGAAAGGTGATGGCTTGCAGTAAATGGCCATCTGTCTAAATATCAATCACTTCAAAGAATTTATTGTGCAGAGGGAAAGGGATAGTTACTAGTGCACCTTTGTTTAATTGGAATCAAGCTTTTCTGTACATGGGTTTTACAACCTCTGTACAAGTAGGCCAGCTCAATTTAACGTTTGCCCAGATTTCTTTTTAGCAAGATTTGTAAGCAGTTATGTACATTTAATTTGCCTTTTCCTGTGCTTTTGAGATGGAGGGTATAGTCTGTCGTTTAGTTATGATGTACATGTACCACATGTTTTCCCCTTGGGGAATTTTTTTTCATTGCTTCATGTCTCTGTACCCCTCCCTCCCTTCTTCCCTCCCTTTCTCCCTCCCTTCTTCCCTCCCTTTCTCCCTCCCTTCCTCTCTCCCTTCCTCTCTCCCTCCCTCTCTCCTTTCCTCTCTCCCCTCCCTCTCTCCTTCCCTCACTCTCTCTCTCTCTCTCTCTCTCTCACTCTCCCTCCCTCCCTCCATCCCTCCATCCCTCCTCCCTCCCTCCATCCTCCATCCCTCCCTCCATCCCTCCCTCCATCCCTCCCTCCATCCCTCCCTCTACATAAATAAATACATGTATAAATGGATTTACAATAATATGTAGTCATGTTTGTAGATCAATGAATAATCAAGTATGTGATTACACTTAATTGAATGTCACACAGTTTCACTATTTATACTACAGTAAAGTTGCTAATTGGTACCAGAAGTTAGCACAAGTGCTAGTCGAGCCTAGTTCCATTCTTTTGGCAAGATGCTTGCTTTGTTATTTTCTTTATATCAACATTTCAATTTCATCTTGTATTCACAAATATTAAAAGACAATACAGTGTTTTTATAGTTTACATTTCTCTCCTCTTTTTCTTGATTCTTTCCTTTTTCCCTCCTCTTTTTCTCTCTTTCTCTCTTTCTCTCTTATACAATTCTACTCTGTCAAAAGATTTATCTACAGGTACATGTACTTTCAGTGTCTTACCCTTTTTCCCTCTCCTCATTTTAATTGCTTGACTGTAGTGTCCACTTTTAATCTGCTTTGTAGACTATAATAAAACTGGCATTTCCAGATGAAAATATGGACAGTGATGATACTGGTTAACGCTAAAAGAATGAACCCTCTACGATATTATCAGGCATTTAGACAGTGAGAATATTGATCAAAATTGGAGTGGAATACTTTGAAAGGAACTAATCCCTAGTACATGTAAGTTCTGTATTCTAATTTTAACAAATGATAGATTGCATTATTAATGAGCTCATCAATGATGCATTACATAAAATTTTCAGGAAATCTTAGTGAAACTGTCCGTAAATATCCCATTAAAATGTAAGAAGTCTAATTCCCATAAACTATGAAAGTATGTCACATGACCACTTCTGCAACTAACATCAAAATTATTGATTTTAAAAATGATTTCTCTCTTTTTTGGAAAGGTCCTGTAGTTTGCATAAAGGGAATTGAATTATAGTGCAATATAAACTTAAGTGTACCAATCAACTGGAAAAATAATTTGTGTACAGCTAGGAAATATAAAATCAACCTCAAAGAACTTTATCTGGCAATAGGGCAAACACGTAACGAGTATGGAGGAAATAAACCTTTTACGCTTGTAGAGTGTAATTAAACTTGCAATATCCCTTCATAGAAGTAATGTATTTGAAGCCCACATTTTGAATATAGTATAATGACATGGAACCTCTTAAACATAAAGAGCAAAATATTTCTTGGCGATTGGTAACCCTTTAAATTTCCTGGAATTTTAGCGCAGTGCTGCCTCCATATGATATGCATTTACATTTTATCCAGTCAAGATATTCTCTACCTCTTTATAATTCCACAACTCTGTCATTCTGGGGCAATGTAATGAAGGAGTTAAGTTAGTGCCTTATGAATGACATAATTTTGTGCCAGCAAAGCCTGAGTGATGCGCGATGCAATTAAGTCGGTTTACCCCCAAGAATCTGGAAAGATTATTTCAAATTTGAAATTCAAGTATTAGTCGTTGCCACGGCGACCTAAGCTTGTGAGGCAGTTTGTTGAGCCGTGTCTCTCTCTCCATTGCATTATAATTTCACCGGGGAACTGTGTGAGGGAGGCATTGATAACCTTGTGTGGAGTGTTTTTTGTATGAGAAATATGAACGCCATATGGACCTGGTTTTGTAGCCTTGGGCTGCTATTTTACGCAGCCATATTTCCATATTTTTATCTTTCATTAGTGTTCCTTTCCTTATCTCTCCACTCTTTTCACTTAATTGTGAATTTGAGTTTCATATAATGACCTCCCCTCGTATACCAGCCATCTTACTTTTGTCTTTCTCTCTCTGTATTTTCTTTCTTCTGTCTACCCACGTTTGTATACATATCACTTTATTTTTTTTATTACATTACAACATACAGTATGTCACTTTTTTTTTTGTCTCTCTGATAATAACTCTAATCATAATGAGCATCTCAAGATCATACAAACAAATATAATTCATATAATAAGGCAGGAATTGTTTGATTCAATAGTAACATTTCCTCTCAAATTGGCACTTTGTTGTCATTGTTGAGAAGAAATTTTAAGTCACAATTTATCATTGAAAGAAATCAAACTAACCACTTTAAAAACCCCAGTTTATCAGACAGTTGATCAGACAGTCTTATATTTTAACCATTATCACAACATACATAAGTTACACACCATCATTGCCACATACTCAAATGCAGTTGAATTATTCTGCCTTGGATACAGACATAAAGTGAGATAGTTAAGGTACGGGGCATGCTTGTTTCTATCAGCGAAAGATTTATGACACAGAAGAGCTGTGATTAGTACTGCCTGGATGTGATGAACCGGTATGGTCTTCAGGGAAACATGCATTATCGGGGTTTAATGAGATGACATCATGATTTCTAACGATCGCCACCCCGGGTGACTGCACATTCGGGTCCCCCACTATCCAGCCAGCGCCACACAGACGACTTTCTGCGTGCAGCGCGTTTCCATGTCAACCTCTTACTTGACCTCGGTTCGATGATGTTGCTTTGTCACCACCGGAGTCATTATTTTAACCGTAAGAGGATGCAGGCAGGAGGTAGGAAAACACGGGCACCCATGGCTCATCCGCCTCTGGCTTCATTTTTTTTATAGATGAGTCGAGATTAAAAAATGCCTCTCTGTTAAAACTGGGATGATGCGCAGATGAATTTTACAATAGGGTTGTTTGCATGATGACCTTTTCAAAAATTCAATTGGTCACGTTTCTGTGTTCTCCTTGTTCAGGAAAATCCTAAGTATAGATGAAGGTTGTAAGGTGCGTAGATGTCTTACATTATTCATAGGGAATCCTGTTCTTCTTCTGTCCTTTATCCTATTATCAATTTGTGTTCTGATGAATGGAAATTTATGACCTAATATTGTCTTAAGCCCTGTACAGTTAATAATTTTAAAAGAATAGTCTATTGTGTTGTTGCAATATAGGAAATTGAGTCAGGAAGTGCTTGAAAATTTTGTGTGCATGAAATGCTTGCAAATTCACAAGAGTTTCTTGCTGTGCAAATGGCCATCGTTAACTATTCGCAAAAGTTTCCTGGTTTTACAGTAAGTATAATATACATGTAGGTATTTTCTAACAAACACACAATGGTAGCGTTGGTCCAGTGTCCATCAAATAATTTATATTGAATCATCTATTAAGACTGATTAAATTTTTCAAAATATCAACAAAACTTGAATACTTTAACTATTAGGGGATGAACCGTAGTGTGCGTCAACCAATCAAGCAAGGCTTTAATCTGTTGACGCCCTCTAGTGGCTAAATAGTTGTATTTATTGTCAATCCCTCAAATTGTAAATATCACAAAAAGAAACTTTCGCTTATTGCAAAAATTCAGTGTTGTATTAGTTGCGCCATTTGTGAACATTAAATACGCCCAAAAGTTTCTAGTTTTAAATTAGTGGGTTTGTGTATTGTGTTTAACTGGCATTCAGATACGTTTCTTTATACAAATCTCGTATAAACTTTCCATTGTCTGAACAGGCTAATAGTCTCATACCTTTATGGCTATCCAAAGGATTACATTGTATCATATCGCTGATGTTGAAGTGATTCTTGGTGTACCAATCTCAGTTTCATTAATCGTGATGAGAAACAGCTCATGAAAGCTGCAGGAATGATTGTTAAACAAACAATGGGATGAG
This sequence comes from Heliocidaris erythrogramma, assembly GCA_025617745.1. Classification (NCBI taxonomy): domain Eukaryota; kingdom Metazoa; phylum Echinodermata; class Echinoidea; order Camarodonta; family Echinometridae; genus Heliocidaris; species Heliocidaris erythrogramma. Next base: position 11,275,393 of record CM046869.1, read on the forward strand.
ATGTCAGGAAAGTGTCTTAAATTCTTGGAATGCCATATGAATGAATGCTAAACAAACATGGGGCTAATATTTATGAGTATGGCTGTCCAATCCAGAAGAATGAGATCAATGTTTCTATAGTTAATTCCAGGAGAGTATGTTCATTAGGAAAGTAGGAATGATGGATTGACTTTCTTAATTATTGATTACTAATTGCCAGGCCCTCTTAGCCATCCATATTGACGTCATAATCATGCCAGTTTACTCAGTTGGAAAAAAATTGTGTGTGCTTTGATTTTTCCCTTTTGCTGGGAGGCAAGGTTTCCAAGATGGTAATTTGTTGACAATTTTTGTTCCATCTGTTGTTGGTCTGGGTTCTGACCCCTCGGTGTAAAGGAGGTATCAAATGGAAAGCCTTATTCTTAACCGGATTTTCATCTGATTTATTCAGGTGACAATATATGTGAATCAAAACAGTTAGATTTTTTGCCTACCCTGTTAAAGGAATTTTTTATTTAATGGATCATATTCCAGCAATACACACAACAACTCGGTGAGATTCCTGCGCCATGGTGCCCGTATGAAGGTATAAGTTCCGCCATGAAAATAGAGATCAATGTGAACAGCACCAAGAGGCAACATTGATCCACCCCAAGGTCTCCTGTACTCTTAGACATCAAGCCCTCTGCTTTCTTGATCTCCGTTGCGGCAGCAGCGGCGCTCAGACCGACGCCAGACCCGTGTTTACAGTCGATATTGATCTCGTGTGGGGTGGTATTTGCGTTGTATGGCCATGTTTCTCCCGGTCATATGGTATGAAAGCAGCCCCAACCACCACAATCATAAAACAGGATTCATAAAGGGACGGTGGGAAAGAAAGTTATTGTACTGTTTGGATTGGTAAATGGTGGTCTCGCTTGACTAAGATTTCCATTAGATAGACATCCGAGAGATTCCATGAATTATGCCTCGCAATATTCAGGTGCGATATTCTTTTCCTTCTGCAATGGACGTGTATACATGTATATAGATTACAACTTAGGGATTATATGATCCATAAATGACTTGTGATATGTAGTAAATGTACATGTAAATTATAGGTCGCAAGTCATTTTGGCCAGTCATGTAATCATCTTACCGGGAATTCTAAAGTACTGTAGGAATCCTTGCTTTTGCACAGATTTTCTGTCCGTAGTTTGTGCAATTACTTGTAGTTAATAATCATTAGAATGTTCACATCATACCTACAGGCGTTAACTCTGTGTTAAAACATATGAGTTAACGCCCTTCTGGCTTTCAACACATGATAAATCTCTGTGTAGGTGATGTGAATGGTTATTTCTATCTCAAAGCTGCTACAGTAGAGTATCATTTGATTTGTACCACCAATCAACCCCAAGTACAGAAGAATAAAACTTACGTAATGTAACTTCTGTTATACCTTTTATTTTTCTGTAAGACAACGCTCTTCTCGAAGATGCCATTCACAAGTACAGTATGATTATGTGCATCCTTTGGATATACAGTACACAAGGTCAAATTTTCAAAAGTCTAAAGTCTTAAAAATCACTTCAAAATGCTTTGACAGGCTAATCACAAAGGAATTTGTAGAGTGTGTTGTCTAAATTAATTTTCATGTTTCTCATTTCTTTCCAGTCCTCTATAGAGGCACTAAAACAAACTCAAAGTGATTCTTTTATAAATGAAACTCAGTATAAATAACAGTAATTCATGCAGGCTTTTCTATTTGTGGAAGTAGAAAATAGGGTATTGTACTGAAGACTGAATCCTCTTAGCATACAAAATGATGATTTTGCTGGAAGCTTTTGATTTTGCTTTTTGAAATACCATACGAATGCATCATTCAATCGCAGGAGATGACATTCAAAAACACTGAATAGTATCGTAAAACCGTTAGGCAAAATCAAGATATCTTTAGAAGTGATGCAAAGAGGACTTGAAAAAGATGATGAAAGACTGAGCTGGAGTAAAAGGAGGACAGATTTCTCAGAGTACCTGGGAGAGAGAGAGTCCTGCTAAGAATGGGGGGGGGGGGTCTGTGGCATCGGTTGCCATGCCTACCATGGTGATGCGGGCATATTATCAGGGGAAATATAGCATAGGACTGATTCTCGCTGTTATTCCTTCCATTTTTCCTCCCACATAGACGGTTTTTAGAGGATTTTTTTTTTCCTTTTTTTTTTCTTTATCCGGTTGGCATGTTTGTTTAACTTCTGCAGTAATGATGGTGTGAAATGCAAACATGCTGGGATGTGCTGTTATAATTATATTTAAGGATGAGTGGGGGATTTGCACAGACAACCGATGGGGGGCTGTCTTTCATTGCTTTGTGCCTTGAGAGAGGTATGACCTTAAACAGAAGAGTCAATACCTCATGGTCTTGTAATCCTTTTTCGTGTGATTTCTGGGTTTGTATTCTTTTCTTCGCTCCTTACAATTTTCCTCCCCACTTCCCTCTCTCTCTCTCTCTCTCTCTCTCTCTCTCGCTCTCTCTCTCTCTCTCTCCCTCTCTCTTGCTGTCTTTCCCTCTCTGCCCCTCTCATGTCTCTCTTTATCACCCCTTTCTTTTAATATACTTGTCTTTCTGTCCATCCCTCTCTCTCAGTACACTATATTGCCTCTCTCCAACCCTCGCCATCTCTACACCCCTTCCTTTCCATCCATCTCTTTCTGAATACTGCAAAACAATTCCTTGAGAGTAGTTTGTTTTACTTTATTTCTGTGTATCAAATCATCATTGTTTTCTTTATCTCTTTTATATTGTAGGTAAAATATCTCCCCCCCCCCCTTCTCTCTCTCTGTTTCTTTAGTATGTAATTATTTTGTCTCATTTGAGTTATTTATGTTGCAGTCATTCTTTGATTTGTTTATTGTTTATTAATACAAATACATATTCATTATTTTCCTGTTCTTTTTTGTTTTTCTTTCATTTCTCTCTCAGGTTTGATTATGGTGACAAGTTCTGGGCCATCAAGTCCAAGTTCTTTGTCTGCTGCTGTGGGGCAGCTACCTGCAAGCATAAAGGAAATAAGATGCACAATAACCTACTCATGGCTGCAGCAGCAGCAGCAGCATCGGCATCATCCAACGCCATGGCAACCCCAAGCTCTAAATAATGATATTGAGTGGGTGATACATATGTTATTTAATACTCGTCCTTCCGCTGCCCCATCCCCCCCCCCCCACACACACACACATTCTCTGCAGCCATACTACCTCTTGCACTTCAAAGATCTAAATTTCTTATGGAGGGGTTGGATGCTTTTTGACCTAATCAATTCATCGCCACAACGGGTAATTGGCCGACTAACTTCCCTCTTCAGTAGTAACGTAAGAGGAAATTTAATTATCGTACAATTCGTCCTCCCTTCATGTTTGATATCACAATTTTTTTTGTTAGATACTAGTACGTCTGTTCATAAATTTATAGAATATTAACAACCTAAAACCTACCTTTTATTTGTCTGAAACCCCTGGTTGAGTTTCCTTCTGGATTTCTTTCAGAATTGTTTTTGCCCATCATGCAAGTCCTGTCCCTCGTAGCAATAGGTATGTGAAGTAGGGTTACCACGTTGTCCCTCATGGAAAGTAGCGTGATCCTGCTATCAAGACAAATATTCTGGGGACGATGAAGTTAAAAATCTACTGAGTAGAAAAAGAACGGGCTTTGTGATATTGTGAGCTGGACTCGCTTAAATAAATGATATTTTTAACATACTTTTTATCCAACATTATGAATACTATCAGAGACTTATTAAACAAAGATAATTGACAGTCTAAAGCTGGAATATTGAAATGATGGAGAATAAGAACTTATTTTACTGCCACACAGGGCATAGGAAGGGTAGAAAGTGGTACATCTTGGAAACCTTTCTCTCTTTGAATTGGACAGTTGAGCTGTAATTAGATAATTAACCCATAGGGTGTGGGAACTGACTGGTTTCTGTGTTAAGCCTATGGAAATAAGAGATTCAGTAGTCAGTCTATTAAGCAAGCTGTAAAAGAGGGAAAGTTTACGAAGCAAGATGATGATAGGTTCCTCTTTTCATTGTCAAATGGTTCAGGTTGATCAGGAATTATTAATAATGATTTTAAACATCATTTTTATATATTTTTTTTTATTGTATTTAGTTATAATTCTTTGAAATCGATTGCCAATGTTGGGGATGTATAAAATGTGCTTACTGTGAAAGCAAGCATAAAGACTGGAGGATCATCGATTCCTTGATATTTTGATTTCAACGAAAGACCAAAATATTTTGGACAGAGTTGTTGCTGCAGGCACAGTTTAGATTTTTAGAAATGGGAACAGGAAATGGTGTATGCTTGTGATATGCAGAGTCAAACTGCTGGCAAAGTACATATAGTTCACCAGTCTGTCTTAACCCTCTCGTTACCGCAGAACTAAAATACTATTCACTTTGTACATAGTGTTGTTGACTTGAAAACCACCAAGAAATGCCAGAAATATTAAACAGGATGAAGATTTTTATCTTCAAGGATAATGTTTACAACTGCATTCTTCAAGTGTTTTGATTCATAAGATGATTTAATGATGATCTCTTTGATGAATACATGTAAGGCCTTGATCTTAGATTTGCTCAGGAGACCTTTTGAGACAAACCATTATATGTACATGTTATGTCTGTGTATTGTGTTATGTGTAGTTGCACAAATAGATATATTGTATTCTTTGAGGAAAACTGAAACACCAGGAGAGCGTTTCATCAAGCATTTTGTCAGTGATTTATTACCGACAACTGTTATAAGCTACTGAAATCCTTGCAGCTGATTGGGTGAGAGCGAATTTCAGTAAAAATCACTGACAAAACGCTTGATTGAACGCTCCCCAGATGGCATTCTGGGCAGTGACTCTTGCGGCTTAAGGGGCTGGTGAGACCTCACACCTAATGAGCAAGAGATTTTCAAATAAATGTACTGTACACCTTACTATGTCACGTGTACGTTTGAGTATGCTTGTGTATGTTAACTCATTGCCTACGGGAAGTGGGTGGGGCCTGTATTACGCCTCTGGGAATTAGAAAATTCAGTAGTCAACGGGGTAAGGATTGGGCAGTTGTAGGATGCACAGTGTACCTTGAATGAAAAGTCTTTTTTATGGTCATCAGTAAGGTCTGAGCCACACTCTATTCAGGGTACTTTAGTTAGTGTACTGTAAAGTGTTTTAACATTTGGGGGGCAGTCTCTTTAATTCCATGGGAAAATGAAGATAATTGTGACAAGTTTGCTTCTTATTTGCATTTCTCCCTTGCATTTCTCACTCTCCCTCTCTCTTTCTCTCTCTCTCTCTCTTTCTTGCTTTGTCTTTCTCTCTTTCTCTTTCTCTTTCTCTTTTTCTTTTTCTTTCTCTTTCTCTCTTTCTCGTTTTCTCTCTTGCTATGCAGTCTGTAATTTCATGATTTTCCTTCAATGGAAATTTTTATTCTAATGCTGCTTATGAATCATTTTAGGTCTGCAAATGAAAACATGGAATATTTTCCTGGATTTTTTTTTTTTTATTTCAAAGCATTTTGGCTCCTTTAAGATTAATACCCTAAATCAGTATTGTTTTTCTACTAGTGTGTGACAAAGTATTTCATTCCTCCATTCCTATACATGTAGTTGTGTGCTTTTTTCAGTACACAAAACTTGTCAAAGCCTAAAGCCCGTCTCTCAGGCGAGGCGTCATTGCGATTGCTTCAGTACCTGCGCTAATCGAGCCTGTGAAGGAAATTAACCCATATGCCAGTTATTACAAGTATTGTTTGCGCTGTTCATTTCGCAATAACTTTTTAAACGTATCACTCTTTAATGAGGCACAAAAGACTGTACTACTCACTGACGCGATACTAACATCAACAAATAACGCCTCCTTTGTGAGCAGGGCTTTAAAGAGACTCTACCGTGTAGAAGTAGTAGTAGTTCTCGATAAGGTTTAACATATACATTGTACCTGTAAATAAATAAATCTCAGTATTTTTAAAAAATCTGATTCAATTACAATTCTTTTGGGAAGTACATCTTTAGATAATTTTCAGCTTCAGAAATTTAGGTTGCAATCAACATTATATTTAGATCTGCATTGAGGATTAAATATTAGAATGTTTCAAACACAAATATATAACTAAGCTACAAGTAGCATCAAAGATATTTCATTGATATTTATGATATATGGCCAGTGTGTATATTTATTTCACCGTATGATTTTGTAGCATCGCTAGAGAAATGAGTGACTGCGGAATTTAAGAGTACATGTATATTTGACAAATTTGGGGACAATTTGAAATTAAAAGGGAAGCAACGTTGTCAGAAGTTTGGTCACTAACGTGTAACTTGTGGAGGTTATGTATGCATGATTCTAAGAATTACTAACTTGTTGCATTGTGGTCCTGTTGTGTTATAATGAACTTTTTAACATTCAATCATGACTACCTCAAAAGAAATAATTCAGTTTTCTGAAATAAAGCTCTGAGCTGTCTGTTGATATTTGTCGAAATTTGGGCTTAGTACCATTTTCTTTTGATCATTTACTTCACCATTTATCCATAATTTATTTTCAATAATCACTAGTGAGTATGATCCAGAGGTCACTTGTTGTTCAGGCCCAATTTTCAATTCATTTGTGGGTATTTACAATACACCTAACGATTACAGTCTTGAATATATCTCGACATTTGTATACAAACAAACAAGGATCAATAAAAGCTATTTTAAGCTGATCTTTTCAGTGATCCTGTTACCCAGGTTTGATTATTTTTTTTGTGTATCCTCGATCAGGGTGTTCCACAAACAAAAATTAAAACATATAAAAACGCAAATAAAAAGGAGTATAAACTGATGTACGCGAAGCGCAAAGTCACTTGCCACAGGGGTCCATTGCCTGTTTAAGGATTTTTTAAAGCTCTGTGGTTCTCAGAGGATCTCTGGTGCAAATCTCGGCCATATTTTGGAGTATTTTCAAACAAAATTTTTATGACTGCCAGGGTAATTTACATGAATAATTTCGGTTGAAAATTATTATATTATTGTAACCTCTAATTTCAAAATTCAAACCTCTCACTGTTACATGTTAAAACCCGTCGTGGACCACCCTGCTTTCAATTTCTCAATGGATCTTTGCATGAATATAAGAGCGATCATATTACTTCTTTTTTGTGTGTAATTGTCAACTTTACAATACTCTCTATTCCTTCGATCTGTGACCAATGCCACTGAAGTTCTGTGAAGTGCCTTCGCTGTTTAACTTAGCCACACTTTATCAGTGGTGCTAGTTTTGATGTGAAGTAACACCACTGTGTCATCACTTGAGAGCTAGAAGGGCATAAACTCAGCGTAAACCTATATGAGTTTATGCCTTTTTGGCGCTCAACAGACAATATATAACTGGACAAGAAATTTGATGTATTATTCATAATTGAAATCATATTATTGCTGAATTTCCTTCAGATTTTTTTTTTATAGAAACATAATGAGAACCAGAAGGTTGTTAAAAATGTCAAACACTAAAAGTTAATGCCCTTCTGGCTATTGACAGGTATACATGTAACCCTTGCTTTTGTTCATTTGGCAAATAATGACTTTAGAGTTTATAATGTCGATTGCAGAAGGGTTTATCACCAGTTCTCTGAAAATGCAACTTTGTTAGCCACTCTGTATGTCATCACTTCACGTCCATCATTTCCATCTTTCTGTACACAAAGGCACTTGCATTCAGAGGGAAAATATCGTCTGTTTGGAGCCAGAAGGGCGCTAACTCTATACCGTAAAACAGAGAGTTAACGCCCTTCTGGCTCCAAACAGCGATAATACAATAATTTGACTTTGAAAACAGTTTACCAAATTTATTTTAGAAGAGATCTTATGAAAATTGTTTGAATTATGTGAAAATGAGTTGTCTATTTTGTGTTGTGAAATGCAAGGCCATTCTGACAGATTTTGTGAAATGCCATGTATTTGCTAATGGTGTGAAAAGCCGTTAATGAAATAATTGGCAATGGATTTTATTTTTAATGGATTGTTATTTTGTGTGTTGATAACATATGGCCCGTTAATATGCCTTTTATCTTAAAAATTGTATGCCTTTTTTGTATCTTTCAGTAATTTTATCCAAGTTTGTTTCTTTTGAAAAATGATATAAAAGAGGACTTTAAAGTTTAATTGAATTTTAAGTTGCAGAATTTGCAGAATTTTATTTTAAAACACTAAATTAATGCTATAATCCATTCTAAACAAGTTTGAAAAGATATTGGCAAATGCCTCGTGTAATATCAACACATGCTGCATTGTATTCAATAGGTCATCCATCCCAATGCTTTTCTCTTTTTTTTCCATTCTTTTTATTTGAACAATATTTAGTTCAAATTTTGCAAAAAAATATATGATTTTTTTTTTTTTTTTTAATATGATGAACACATCCATGGGCGTTAATCGTGACGTAACTCTATTCATCATGGGGGACGACACAATAGCCGTCCCCCCCCCCCATGAACAATAGATTCTCTACTCGGATTGACGCCCATGAACACATCAAATAAAGATGAATGATTAGAAAATTTATGAAGTCCATACCTCAAAGAATAATGGAAATATATTCATATACAAAGATTGGCAATTTATTTAGGTCAACAAGGAGAGAGAGAGATGACTTATTTTTTTTAATTGTGTACAAGAGATAAATTTGAATATACTCTGCTTGCTAAATATTCTCTGTCTCTGTCTTTCCGTCTTAAGATCCGCCGATAAAAGCAGTATCTGTGACAGGGGCTCTAGTGAGTCCAATTTATTCATGACAGTATTATAATTTGCCTTTAAGGATTATACTTTGAAATGTCATATGCATAGGGGATCGCTTTTAAGAGAAGATACTTGGTGCTACCCAAACTCCTTACAGTCGTACATCTAGTTCCCTCCCCCCCCCAAAAAAAAAAAAAAAAATCTCACCACGTTAATCATATTTTAGTCTCTGTATGAAAATGTCTTGTAAGAAACAAGCCGTGGGTGTACATGTATAGGTGTAACATAAAATAGATCAATGCGAGTGTTTGTCGTGTTTGGAATGAATCCAGAAATCGTGTAATATTGACTTGTTTTTTGAGCGTGACTGTTGCCTTTAAGTGATGTATATGTGTAGGTATTGAATGGCAATCGATTAAAAGAAACATTGAAAATACTTTGGTTGAGATTTTATTGTATTTACTGTTGAAAATAACTTAGTGGGTAGTATCAAAGTGTATCTATGTTTATACAGTGTGTAAGGAAACCCATAATTCAAGTCACAATATCTTAAAAATCCAGTGAAATCACTGAAATATATTATCGTGGTATGATAGTGGATATAAATGTCTTCTTTAATTTGATAGGCTGCTCACCAAAATGCAATCATGGATGTCTGAGCACTGGCCATTTTTTAAAAATCATGTTGGAATCAGGTTGCCCAAGTTTGGGCTGAATGGTGTTCAGGAGTTAGTTTCCTTATTTGCGAGTCCGTTCAGCTGGCATGCAGGCCATTCAACCAACATTGGGTGGGCCATCCATTTCATTCAAAACTTGGGCAGGGGCAAATTTGACATGAATGAGGAAAAAGGCTACTCTTTATCTGTCCATCGTCCGATTTTATAGATCAAGGTGTCAAATTAAAGAAAGCATAGGCTACAAGGTGAAAAACTGATTAATTCTATATGAACCGCTTGCAATAATATTCAGGGTTGAATCTGGTTTCCTTTTATTGACTCACATTGTACAGTTATCTGACGATGAGGGCGGTGCTAGTGTTAAAACAAGGGGTTATGGGCACAGAACTCTGTGGTTATGGGTCCCGTTTCACAAAACTTGCTATCAAAAACAACTGCCACATTTCTATGACAAATTTGTTCTCAGCCGATTAGATGCAAGGATTTCAGTAGCTTATAATTACTATCGTAACTTGTTATTGATAAGTTTTATAAGCGGGGCCCAGGTTGATTCAAGATTTGACAAAACGTGAAAGATGCTATTCAAATGCTTGAAAGTCTTTAACAATTTCTTCTATTCTATTTCTGAATTTCTAAATGAGAAGAAAAAAATACGTAGGATATAACACTTTCTACTACTACTACAAAACATTTTCACTTTTCCCAGCTTCTCAAGAAAGGATTGTTAACAGTTGGAAAGAGTTTACTGTTCCTCATTATCTTAATATTGTTCAAAATCAAACTAAAAAAGACCCTGTACGTAGCCCACTGGCGGCTTTAGGGGGTATGACTGGCATGTGCAGCCCCTCCCCGGTCCCGCCCCTTTTTAACCTTAGTGGCATACCTAAAGCACACAACTTTGAAATGTGCTTATCTTTAAAATTTTGACCCAAAAAAGAGCATCTGATAACGTGACAATTTATTCGTTGTGGGGTTCTTGTTTTCTTATTTTTTTAGAAGCGCACCTTCATGGTCGGTGGGTGTTAGGATTAGTCGAATGCATATTCCACATATCGAAGCTAAAACCCTCCTAAAAGCATGTCGACGAACACATTTACTATACGAATACATTCATAAGCGCTCTGGGCATTTGCTTTTATTCAGCTTTCTGCTTAGAATATAGAGCTCACTTTCTGTTAAGGTTACCCATATAGCGTTACCATCCCCCCTCCCCCTTCCTCTTTATACACATAAGGAAATTTCTTTGGATTAGAGCAGAGATATATACGGCAAGACGGAAAGGGTTGGGCTTTATGATTAAAACAAGAAAAAGAAATCGTGTATAGTGACCAAAGCACCACAGATATACCCTGAAAATGACGAGGCAACAATAACAAAAGATAAAAATCGGACAGAATCTAACGAAACTTCATATGATTGTTGAACAGCAAACGATATTTCTTTAACAAATTAGATAGGAAATTAATTATGTATTATAGCCTTTCCGATGAATACAGTGAATTGAGTTGATTAGGTTGTCAACAAAATATGAAGTCCCATTTTTGAGAATCTGGTGCTACTTTTAAAAAACGTGTTTTTCAGCAAGTTTGGGAAATTTTGTTAAAATCGTGCATATTGAAATAGTCAATTTTCTGCATGGTAGGCATAAACATGAACAGTTTTTCTCAATGATAATGCTTTTTCATTAGCAGAACTCGGTAGTATTGGCTTAACCTACTTGGTTACTTTGAAACTGCCTTCGCCCCTCGCACCTGAGTGGTCAATATTCCAAGGGCAATTAATGGTAATCATAATGACGTACGTGCATATAGGCCCCCCCCCCCCCAACCCGCCAGCTCCCTCTTTTTTTCGTTTGACCTCCCACCTGTGGAATATTATTATCTCTCCCCTCCCCCTGCTCTTTCTCTCTCTCTCTCTCTCTCCCTGATATCATAAATAAACTAAAGGGGCATTTCAACCCAAAGTACCCCTTCATCATCGATGGCAGCTTGTCTCTTGATCGCCCTCCCTCACGCCCCAATGGTCAATATTCAGAGTTTATCGTGACGAACCAGATTGGGAGCTCCCAATCACCTGTAGCATTCAGAATTGATGCAATCACACGTCCAATGCAGGGGCGTCGCTAAGGGGGATGTGGTGGCACCCCCTGTTCAAAATTTGTTTTCAGCAAACCTTGAATCGTTAAAGCATGGAACCTCTCGGCAAAACTGAAGATCAGTTTATACCCTTCACTGCAAAATTTGAAAACCTGAGGACCATTTTTTTTTTTTTGGGGGGGGGGGGGCATGTTGGAATCTTTGGTCCGACACCCCTCCTTAACATTCAGAATTATCTACAGACGCCCCGTACCAATGCAGACCAAACCATGGTCGCTAGATTGCTAGGGCAGACGTTTGTCAAGCTTGATGTGTTTTTGGAATTCGGAACATGATGAGTTTCAATTCAGTTTTAGGTTTGATGTGTTTCACCTTTTCATCTTCACAGTGGTAATTTTTGTCTCTCTTTCCCATCTTCCAGTCCCAACTTTTTTTGCTATCGTCGTCTCTCTTTTACTTCGCCCTCATCTTGAACTTTCAACTTTTGTCCAGTGATGAACAAACAACAAATGGTAGACAGAGCATAGTGTAGAAAAGTTCTTTTAAATTTTTCAGCAACTGGAAAATAGCAAGGATGTTGATAGAGTCTGGTTCCTTCTAAATTTGTCATTTCTTCTAAATCATTTTGTTCAATGTGATAATCTCGCCCACCATTCCAGTTTCGCTCTGGTCCGGCCTTTTACACCCCCCCCCTCTCTCTCTCTTTCTCTCTCAATCTCTCTCTCTATCTCTCTTTCTCCCCCCCCCCCCCCCCCCCTCTCTCTCTCTCTCTCCCTCCCTCTCTCTTCCTCTATCTCCCTCTCTCTCTCTCTCGTTCCCTCTATCTCTCTCCCATCTCCCCCTCTCTATCCTCCCTCTCTCTTTCTCTTTATCCATCTCTCTCTCTCTTTTTACTGATATCGATGTATACATCCGTATGTTTCTCTACATTTCCTCTATCTGTTTTTTCTTTCAATCTCGAAAGCTACGTTCATACGGGACCTGTACTTTCGAAACTTTTACGTTAACGAAACAACGGCTCACTAACAACAACGAGGGTTCGCACGGGACCGAAACAACAACGATCGTTGTTCTGAGACTATAAGTTGAGCGTTGGTCATTTAACATGAGCAGAGAGGTTATCGTTAACAACGAGATTGCTAAACTTAAATTTATTCTGTCCACACGGTCCGTAACTACGACGAGGACCTCCGCTGCTGGTGGTTTCGGCGTTAACCACAAGCTCGCTTGTGAACCACAAGAAAACTTAAAGTTTCGAAACTACGAGTCCGTTCATACGGTCTGAAACTACAAGCCAACTATTAGATAACTTAAAGTTTCGAAACTACAAGCGAAACTTAAAGTTTAGCTCCCTTCGTCTGAACTTGACTACTAATCATTCTATCACTCCTTCTTGTCGGCGATGATATAACCCCATCCTCCACCGCGCCGCCCTTTCCCTACCGCATCCTGCATTCTCGCCTGGTTGACCGATATTCCGCTGCTTCGAGTGCTGTGAGGCGAATCAAATCGAGCCACAAAACCATCTCTCTCTCTCTCTCTCTCACTCCCTCACCTTCCCAGAGAACGCTATCATCCCTAAGGATCGCCTGTGAACGTTGAGGTGGAAAATCTAAAGTCAACTTCAAATTACAAATCATAACCCCTATATTTCTTTGATTTGCTTGTACGTGTGTGTGTTGTCTCTTTCCACTTGGCCAGTCATGTTATGCATGAGGGGAATAAATTCATTCAAAACACACGAAACGAGAGAGTAAGGTTGAAAAGGTCATGTTAGGTTCAAGTTTGTATATTATGATACGTTTTCTTTGTTTAGTGTTTATTTGGTTCGTGTTGGATGTGCCTGTTTTGTTTGTGTATATAAAGAAAAGTGGATTTAGTATTCCATAACCCTTAAGGCTAAAATCCAGTACAAATCTGATTTACATTTTTCTTATCTCCTCATGAGCCAATCAGTGCCAACGGTAATTTCAGCAGTAATCAAAATGATGGACCTTGATTGGCTAACCACTTTACAGTTGAATGCAACATTTCTCTCATGATCCAATCAGAGCCAAGGATTTCAACTGTGACTAATTATGTTGGAACCTTTATGTTATGATACTAGTGTTTAAAGTAGAACTTTAATGATTTTAAATATTGGCTTAATACTTATTATTGCATAGATGGCATAAATAATAATAATAATAATAACGTCTATTTATATAGCGCTTTTCAGAAGTAAACTAATATCAAAGCGCTTTACATAATACGATACTATTATTACCCCGGTCCTCGGATTCTGACATGCCCGCACACAATGTGTGCACTTTATCCGCTCCCTGGGGAGTATTCCAGCAAGAGCAGCACAGTGGCGCTCAAATTGCTAAACAAACGACATAACTTTCGCATCCTACCGGGTACCCATTTAACACCTGGGTGGAGAGTGGCAAATGTAGATTAACGTCTTGCCAAAGGACGCTAGTGGTGCGGTGGGATTCGAACCCTGGACCTCGTGGTTCACAGTCCAGGGACTTATCCACTGATCCACAACACTACAAATTAAACAAGGTTATCCAAATTCAACGCTTGGAAACATTTGAAGTAATGATTATTATCAATTATAAAGCGGTAAAATACAGCCGATATAGCAGCTGAAGAGCTCCTCGAACGCTGCTGAGATATGTGACGACACACCATGGACCAGTCCTGTCTAAGCAGACGATGTCCCATAACATCTTACACATTTTTCAGAGCCTATTTTGTCATCTCCTCTTCACTTATTTCTCTTCCTTCACTAGCGTCAGTCTTAATGTTAGTCTGTTGCCTCACTCTTAACTTCGTGTATGGTATTATTTTGATGAAAAATGCAGCGTTAAAAAAATAAAGGAATCAGTCACTTGTAAACAAAATAAGACGCCATTGTATTTTCAGCTGCTTGCACCGGGCATGTTCGGCGTTTCAAGAGGGAACGAATACCATCCTGCTATTATTCGGAGGGCTTTTCAATTTGAAAGTGGGGTTTATTTCATTGATCATTGACCCTTCTCCTGTGTATTTACAATCAAACGGTTTTAGCTATCAGAATCAGTTTCACTTTCCCTTTATAATGGTGTGAAATAAGGTCATGTTTAAATACACCAAACTCTTTATAATTTGATAAATAATTGCATTGCAATTACGTTCATTCATTATAGGACGTCGTCTGCTTAAGCAGGATCGATCCCGAGTGTGACGACATCAAAACATCGCTATATTTCTGGCGAATCCTCGGATATTCCAGATGCTGAGAAGAGCTTTTATTTGTGTTGTTTTTATAATCATTAGATACGCAGTTGACATAAAACTTATACGATTGCCATCTGTAAGCTTCCCAGTTTCTAGTGATACATTAATTGCCATATTTGTGATTTTCTTTGAATATCTACTTTAACTTTATGGAGGAAGGTTGATACAAGGATCACTTCAAGTTTCAAATTTTCCCAGTCATCCCATTTGAGGACAATTAAAATGTATTGTTAGAAATACCAATCCTGTTGATTCCAGCTATACAATGTTAATAATTGTGGTGGATGGGGGGTAAACATTTTATGTGTTAAAAGTAGTTTGTTTGCAATCAAACCAAAGTCGCTCAGTAGTCAATGAACGATGAAAAGTAACTTTTGAACAATGCAAAACTCCTCATGTCAGAACCGAAATGCCCAATTTTAGTGTCTTAATGAGTTAGCCAGGTAAAATATTATTCATCATAATTGTGCCTTTTAAACTCACCGCACACTATGCGATCAGTCTACGATCCAATTTTGAAAGAAAATGTTATAGCATTATAATATATAAACAGTTAAACACATGTATATGTTTGATTGAGGTTCTGAATAGTGACATAGATAAGAGCCTTCTAGTCGGAAGAAAGGCCAAATGGGCTCCGAATTGTAGTGACGTCAGAGCAGTCCTGCGATTGTCTACGATTTGAAACTGATTCGGCCCTTATCCCGGATAATAAGGCTAACATCGCACCAAATTCCTAAGCTGAGTATTCATATTATTGTTCAGAACCTGAATCAATTAGCTTTCACTGCTATTGCGATTTATTTCCCAAATCGGATCGTATCGTCGATCGTATAGTGTGCGGTGGGCTCTATAGACAATCATAATGTCTCTCTGTCTTTTCCTCAGTGCCTCTGGCATTATTATCTTCCCTTTCTCTACGTACTTTTGATTTACTGATTTGTTTGTTTATGTATGAATATTTAATGCTATCCTTGTTTGAATTGATGAATGTTATGTCTTGTTTATATTTCTTAACGTGATTTTATATAATATGTATGATGTAAACTTTCGAGTTTATATGTGAAATAAATGTTGCTTTGAATTTAATTTAATCTTGATAATGGTTGCTTGGAGGTGTTTTGGTTTACAATTTTTATATTTGTCAATGAAATGAAATTTTAAACATATTCTAAACATATCTTTGCTTTTAAGAATAATAATAATAATAATAATAATAATAATAATATTGGCTATTTATATAGCGCTCATATCCACCATAAATGGTGCTCAAGGCGCTCCAATATTACCCCGGCTCTAGCTAGGCTACCGATTTCGGTGCTCACAGCATTCAAGGAATTAATTCCTGCCGGTACCCATTTAACACCTGGGTGGAGAGTGGCAAATGTAGATTAATGTCTTGCCAAAGAACAGTAGTGCCGCGCCGGGGTTCGAACCCACGACCTTCCCATCTTCCCAGTGTTTAAACCACTTATGCAGTTGTTGCTTTTCTTTTTCTTCTCTTTCAGCTAAATTTTGAAGTGACCGAACTTACACAAGATTTAAAATTGTTTGACAAGCTAATTCTTACTCATCTCTTTCTCCTTCTTCTTCTTCTTCTTCTTCTTCTTCTTCTTCTTCTTCTTCCTTTCCTGCTCTTTTCTTCTATTACTACTTCTTCTTTTTCATTATCACCTTCTTCTTCTTCTTCTTCTTCCTCTTCTTCTTTTACTTAGTCTTATTCTTCTTCCTTTCCTTCCATATTCATGTAGACTGACATGAAGCATTGCTGACACACGAGGAACGTCAAGGAAATTTGTCCATCAATTTAATAACACCGATTCTGTGTAGAGTTGAACTGAACGGAAACTACCATATAACAAGTAACTCTTACGAGAAAAGAGATAGGCTTATGTGTGTGTTTATTGATTTTTTTCCTTATTGTATTGTGTCGTATTTCTCTTTATAAGAAGGCAAATGCATGTGGAAATCACTTGATGGATGGGGTGTTGTCAAGCCGAGAATCTAGAGGGATCTACGAAGGTAAGATGAAAAGAACAAATTACCATGGCAACGCGCTGGTTTACCTACGACCTAGGTGGAGGAAGAAGGAAAAGCGACATTTAAAGCGGGAAAACAAGACGCGGAATATAAATATTCATCTATATTGACACTTTAACATGACGTTCTTCATGGCTGTGTACACGGGCAACTTGTAGATAAATGTCAACACGTTGCATTTATTTTATTTATGTCGTTAAAAATGAAATAGAATTGTCCCTGTTAGTTATCTTTATAACTCTATGAAAGTGTAGGCTGTCGTGAAGGACAGAATGATGTTCTTAATGCTCTTTCCACCAGCGACTGGCAGATAAATGTTACCAGTTTGCATTTGTCTTATTTATTTCTGTAAATCAAATGGCCTTATCCGTGTTATTGATCTTTCATAATATTTTCTTGGTAAAATTGTCAAGGTTGTAACAAGATAGGTTCTAACAGTATGACAGAGAATAAACCTGATTTCTTATAAAACCCTCTTTGAATCTTCAAGACTGTCATTAAAGGGAAAGTTAACCCTGATTACAAGTTGGTTTAAAGAAAAGGAGAAACATAAAAGAAACAGATCAGTGAAGGTTTGAGCAAAATCCGAAATAAGAAAGTTATGAATTTTTGTATCAATCAAGATGTACTCAATCAAAAACACAAATTTGCAACTCCGTGACGTATCTTACCAGCTCAACTCCCATTCGCCCTGTACCAAAAAAAATCATTAATTTCCATTTTCTCTAAGGGAAATATAAGTAAAACATCATCGCTTATATGTTTTTACACAAAACCTGTATGGAAAAAATATATTCCTTCATCAGAAAAAAAAAGAAAATGAAAATTTATGAAATTTTCTGTACTGAGCAAATGGGAAAGGAGCTCGCAAGATAAGTCATGGAGTTGCCAGTTTTGGTTTCATGGATTACAACTTCATATATCATAACTTCCTTATTTCCCATCGGATTTTGCTCAAAATTTTACTAAGCCGCTTCTCTCATTGTTCTGCTTCTTTTAAAACCAACTTGTAATCAGGGTGGACTTTCCATTTAAAGTGACAGTAAATTGAAACTCCTAATGGCGCCATCTTTCAACAGGATTTGATAAGTATCTGTGCCTCTAATTTTCCCATCATGCCCTAGTTTGTAGAAGCTTAGAATGTATCTGTGGGCAATTTTCCACATGTGCAACGTCAAAAATAATAGTTTGAAATATAAAATGTGCCTATTTTCCAAACAGTTTGTCGAAATTCAAAATAAAATGCAATTAATTTTCAAACTAGAATCTCAATTTAGCAGTTACTGTAAGGTGGCGCTGTTCAAGTTTTACCAGTTTAATGCCATTTTAAATGATATCTGGCGAACTATTTGTATGTGTATATTTAGCTTAGAAATGGGGATAAAAATTAATAACAAAATCGAGCTATTAAATAGTTCCGAACAATAAATTGTCATGATTGTATAACAAGCTTTTACACATAAATGAATTGTGCTTTTTATTGAATGTGATGATTTTCAGAAAGATTTTTTATGTCCAAACTACACATTTGTTGCATGGTAAGCAATTCAGGATTACATTTAAGCATTTTATCTCATATGACAGTATATAAGTATATAAACGTCAGTATGAGTGATTATACTGTACATAAAACTTGATATGCTGTATAAACAGGTTGATCACTTACTTTCATAATACATGAAGTATTCACTTGCTTCCTTCCTTATCTAATTACTTACTTATGTTATATTTACTTATATCATTTACTTAACTGTATGAAAATAAGAAATATACTTAAGTATATAATACTTATTATATACTTAAGTATATATAATAAGTTTGAGTGATTATATTGTACATAAAACTTGATATGCTGTATAAACAGGTTGATCACTTACTTTCGTAATAGTATTCACTTGCTTCCTTCCTTACCTAATTATTTACTTATATTTACTTATATCATTTACTTAACTATAATAGTAACTGATTACAAACTTACGAACTGGAGCGTATAAAGTTATAAATATTTTGTACAGAAATCTGATAATGGAGAACGTATTGTTGGGATCTATTGAAGCAAATGTACATGTATTAGCTAATGACCAACAAGTTCAAGTTATAAATTTGCGTATTGTCAAACAGAAACGAGGATCTTTATTGTAAATTGATAAATTCTATCTTACTTTTCTTTCTCCCTCCCCCCCCCTCCCTCTCTCTCTCTCTCTCTCTTCTCTTCTCCCTCTCATTTTCATAAATTGAATGGAAGGAGAGGTGTAGAGAAACTGAAAGAGACGAGAAAATACAGGGGACAGGGGAAGGGGGAGTAAAAGGAAAGAGATAATCAGTGACTGAATGAGAGAGATAAAGAGAGATAGATCGAGACAGAGAGAGGGAAAAGAGAGAGAGAGAGAGAGGGGGGGGGGTGGTAAAGAAAAGAGATACAATGGGACATCTCTCATTTTGATAGCTAGCTGGTTTCAGTTTCAGTTTGATTCAATTACCCGCCATTGAGATAATGCTATTCATGTTTTCTAATTGAATTCAGACTAGATTTGATTACGTTCCGAACCATCGACGTGTCTTGTACCAATTAAGAGCTGGTCACATTTGTACGATAACGATAACGATAACGAGATTTTTAATTAAAGGTACACCGTACTATATGGCGTGTACGTGTGGGTATGCTTGTGGCTGTTAATAGTAGGGAAGCTCTAAGGTGTACCTTTAATGAAAAATATCGTTATCGTTATCAGACAAATGTGACCAACCCCTTACGTGTTCTTTCTTTCTTGCAGCATTCTCCGCTATACCACATAAACCTAACTAACACCAGGCAACTGGGATGGTATGTACTTCCCACAACCGGCGTCGACTCGGGGTCGGGGGTCGGGAGGTAGTCGCCCCGCGCCTTAATAATTATGTTCGGGGTTTAGGCGTTCGGGGTTAGGCGTTTAGGACTGCATTTTGCCTTTAATATTTTGCCCCTACCCTAATCCTGAAGTTGGATCGTCGCCACTGCTTCCCAACCAGAAAGTGATTATCATTTTTGTCGTTGTTAATTATTCTTAAATGCCCCGTTCTATGAGAACCATTACCTTTGAAGACGTTGAGGAGTTCAACCTCAAGGCTATACTGCATCCAATGCTGGACACAGCTTGGACTTAAAAATCAATCGAAAGTGTTATTAAGTTTCTATCGGGTTTTATTTTTCTTGTAGACAAGTTATGTTTTTTAATGATATACACGTTGTCCTTTGCCATTTGGAATGGAATATTGGGACTTAATGTAATAACATTGGATGCCCAAAAGCATAATGTCTTGATGCTGCTCTCAGACTTGATGTAAATGAGGTTGAGGAAATCGAGTTCCTTTGAATCATTATACAATATGACTGGACAGGTAAATTATTTCTTGATATGATTGTAAGCCAATAGGCACATTCTTTGCGAATGATCTCGCGGTTTTTGATGAAGGGTAAAATGCCCGTGAATTACTGATTTAATTGCTGATTCAGTTCCTCTGATCGGACGTCAAATCTTGGTTATGCAAGAGAGACAACCATACTAAGATATTGACTGATAATTTGATTTGTTTTATTACAACATTTTCAGGTTGGATCACTACTTTACAATCCAATATAGTTATGTATCTTTGAGTCCTTTAGTAATTATTGAACATTGATTTTAATGGTAAATGAAAGATTGTTTGACAAATAAATCACCCATTCAGTTTGATCATACAATATCAAATTTGAACGGGTACTTAAATACATGATAATCGTGTATCGCGTTCCGGGACTTTATAAAGTATGTTATAGCTTGCAGCACCAAGATAAAATATACCGGAATGTCCTCCACCTTCTACCCCAATTCCTAATGGTCCAAATCTTCTTTTAAAAATCTAGGTCACATCATGCCATAGATTTCGCTCTTCGGACAAATCATCATGACAGTTTATTTTTCTCTTACTCGCGGATATTCATTTGATGGTATTTCCCCAGACAGCGGGTTCGTATGAAGTTTGAGACGTCAGCGCCGGACCAGCGCGGTAGGGGTAGATTGCTGGGAGGGGTGGAGGTCCACACGGGAGTAATATCCATACAGTCTTCTGGGGAAGGACTCACGAAGCTCTCTATCTCTCTCTGATTATGAGCTTTTAAAAATGAGGTGAGGTGACAGAGAGGTTGGAGTAGGGGATGGGGGTGGGGTAGGCGAAAGTGTAGCTTCTCACCGATCTGTCGTATACCTAGGCAGGTGCAGGCTGAACATGCATTCGGGTAGTCCATCTTCAATGGTGTAGATGTGTTGTGGTCTAGTGGACAAGTCCCAGGGCTGTGAACCACAAGGTACGAGGTTCGAATCCCTGGCACAGCACTAGTGTCTTTTGGCAAGACATTAATCTATATTTGCCACACTCGACCCAGGTGATGTAAATGGGTACTTGTCAGGAATTAATTCCTTGAAATGAAATGCTAGAGCGCCTTTAGAGCAGCCATGCTAAAGCCGGGCTAATATTGTGGAGCGCCAGGAGTGTCAAGTCTGACATGTGCGCTATACAAGAACCCACTATTATTATTACTATTATCATTAAATACACCCATTAATTTATTTTTACCCACTTGAAAGATCTCATCTGGAATTCGTTTATTTTAAGAATCAAAATGAATTTCGAATATGAAATTTACTATACACGGGGCACGGGAGGTATACCTGCCCCGGCAAACATAATCTGGATACATTAAGTTCGCACTATGTAACCCCCCCCAAAAAAACAAAAAAACAAAACAAAAACAAAACAAAACAAAACAAAACAAAACAACAAACAACAAACAAACAACACCAACAAACACCAACAAACCAAACAAGCAAAATAAAAACAACAATGGGGTTGAGGGGTTTAGCCCTTGTACAATTTTTCCCAATGCACCTGAAAGTGTGATAGCCTTTTTTTGTTGGGGGTCGCTTTTCAAAAAAATTTCGGTCTTTCCCCCTCCCCCGGTCATCTCTCTCTCTCTCTCTCTCTCTCTCTATCGTAACGAATTGTTACATTTACTTTCGCCATCTGGCTTATTTCATCGAATCATGCTGTATCTACAAACTCTGTGTGTGTGTGTCTGTCTGTCTCTCTCTCTCTCTCTCTCTCTCTTTTAAATCTTCCCTCTCTTTTCTTCCTCCATTCTGCCCCCTGTCTTCAATCCCAACAAACCTCTCCCCTCTCCCCCTCTTCTCTCTCCACTCTCCCCCTCTTCTCTCCACCCTCCACCCTCCTATATACCCATCTCTCCCTGTCCATCTCTCCGCCGCACATTACAGTGTAAGCTGCTTGCGCAAGCCAGTCTCGTCATCTTTAGCATCTAAGTGCTCTTGACCTCTCCAATGAAGATAAAACAAACACATCCCCCATACCGACGCACTGCACTCACACTGAACCGTGCTTGTGTGGCATCCTCCAGAAGTAGGTCATTAGGGAAAAGCTATGTAATCGATTACCAGTTTTACGTCAAGGTATTCCAGATCGATTTTTCGTTGTGGATTCTTGCTTGATCCTAGGTATTACTCGCTGTAACGCGTGTAATGTACAGTACATCAAAAACGACCGTATCATTTGCTGCTATATGCTTTTGCAACAATACCAGCAGCAAAACAACAACAACAACAATGAATGAATGAAAGATTTTCTGGTGTTCCGTCAACCTTTGGAGTTTGTGGTACCTGAATATTATTCAGATAAGATTCACGTAATAACTTGCTCACGGTAAGACGTAACATTGAGACAAGGATATTTCTGAAGAAAATAGGTAGAGGATTTGGGGAAGCTTTGAACAAAATGAATTGTAAGCTGATAGATAAAGAATATTAGGACACAGCTTACATGATAGCAATGAGACATTGCCATCTTGCACAAAAAGTAAAATAGATTTCGCTATAATCGTATTCTAGCACCTTTTAGTAAGGAATTAAGTATTGCCACAATTGGACAAAGTAAGAATAAATGATGGCAGAGTATTACACGTTTATCAACGTTTTTATTACGAATAAAGAAAAAAAATATGCGTAACTAAAGAATACGTTTGAAATATTTTTTTTTTTTCGTGATACTGATCGGATTCTAGATATTCCCGCTTAACGTTAAAAAAAAAGATTGACATCACCGCCACTCACCCCTTGTACCCCCCTCGCTTTCAGCTTGCTACGCCTAATATTCATTCATCAATACTCCAGGTTGATGTGAATGCACAAATAACAATTTCATTTGTGAGTATTATACCGGTGTATGAATCCCCGTGATCGCATTCCCGCGGTGGTAAATGTCAAATCAGAATGTCGGCCTCTAGAGAGAGGCAGAGAGAGAGAGGGGGAGGGAGGGAGGCAGAGAGAAAAAGAGGAGAAAAAAGAAGAAGAGAGAGAGAAGGGGGAAAGGAGGGAGAGAGTGGGAGTGTGTGAGAGAGATAAAAGTAGAGATGGGAGAGCATCAGAGAGTGTGTAATAGGTGCAGGGCGGGAAACAGACAGAATAGAAAATGAGTGAGATTTATGCAACTAAAATATAAGAAACGAGAGAAGGGGAAATGGGGGGGGGGGGGGTAAGAGACGACTATAGAGAGAGGGGGAGGGAGATAGAGAAGGAGAGGAAGAGTGGGTTAAGGAGGGCATCCGTGAGGAGAGAGAGAGAGATAGAAATAAAGAAAAACAACAGAGAGAGAGGGAAGGGAGAGAATGAGGAGGATAGAAAAAAAACAGAGAAAGAAGAGAAAATGACAGAGGGGAGAGATAGACAGAGACAGAGAGGGGGGGGGAGAAAATAAAGAGACTGATACTAACGCGATGCGACCCATTTCTTCCGAAGAGCACCAATCATACGATGACGAAAATCTGCAATAATCAATGAAATCTGCCATGATATTTTTTATCTGATGCCCGTCGTTGCAAATAATCTAAATGACATTTAAATGTAGTATATGAGCCTGGGTATCTGCTTTCTCATTGGATTGCCGGGGGAGGGGAAAGAATGAGAAGGGAAGTATATACTTATTTAAATGATTACAATCGCGATTTAAAAGCAATCAAAGCCATTTTAAGAGGTTAATGCAAGTTGATGCTCTTAGGTGATGTAGTGAACATATTTTAAATGGTTTCAAGTGCCTCATGGTGATCAGGGGAGCGTTTCATCAAGCGTTTTGTCAGTGATTTTTTTTTTACTGACAAATTTGCTCTCAGCCAATCAGATGCGAGGATTTCAGCAGCTTATAACAGTTGTCAGTAAAAATCACTGACAGAACGCTTGATGAAACGCTGCCCAGGTTATGGAAACTAATAATTACAAAGCTCTTTGCAGGTTTAATGATGCGAAGTCTTTTCCTCTTCATTCTCCTTTGTACAAATGTTAATTATCTTTTAAGAAACATTCATGGAAAATTACTTATGTCTCATACCCGTTTTCCATGGGGCTCCAAGATAATTATAAGATTGTAGAAATCAAAATACATTTACAACTATCAGAAATTTCCAGATGAAAATGAGCCACAAAATCACCAAAGTCTTGAAATGAAAACTAGATATGAAAATTTAAATGAAACACAAATTGTATGTGGTAAAATTATAGGACCCTAATGAGATGTGTATTCATTTGTACTCTGTAAATCGTACGGTCGATATGTAATGTCAATCAATTGTTTGTCTTCTAAAGAATAATACAAAACGAATTGATTAGACATTGATTAGACAGGGGATCCAGAAATTACAGGCACTGCTTTTTAGTGGATCCCCCACAATTCCTCAGAAATTAAGAATTTCTTTTATTAATTCATTATAACAATTTACGTGTACGTGCACTTATCAAGAAAAATATGAATATGTACATATATTTTTTCATATTTTCTGTAATAATAACTGTAATGCCATTGTCTTTTCTTGCTGTTGGAAATGACATTAATACGAATTTGAATTTGAATTTGAAATGTTGCTTACTAGCTGCACTAAGTCATGTTCAACTTTTGACCAGACGATGTATCATGAAACACCTATTCATGACTTGGTGTGTTTGTCTTTTTTTTGTGGCTTGTTTGTGGCTTATTTCCAACTTTCCAATATAAGTATGCAAAGTAATAAATGAACAAAATAGTATACATATATTTTTAACAAAAAATATAAATTCACTTAACATAGATGACTCATTTAAAAGGGAGTGAATAAATAACCTTCACATCCCTGGTAATATTTCAACGCCCATCATCAACGATAAGAAACAAGCGCTTTAATCTTCGGTAGATGTGGACCTATCGCACCCGGTAGGCCAACGCGTCAAGTAGAGGTTAATCTTTCTTTTAATTTTCTATGCTGGAAGCCAGCTGCAGCATACACGGGACATTGTAACGGTGGTGGACATTCAATTTAGGGGAAGACTACGGCAGGTGGGCGAATGAATAATAGAGTGCCTTGCCTTGCCTCGCTATTATGATCGAGTCCAAAGGGAAGAAGAAGGAGATTGAATGGAGAACAGGAGGAGGGGAGGAGGTTTAGAGTATGCGGAATAGGAGGTGGGGGTGGGTAAAGGGAGGAGAATTGATAACAGAATGCTTTGCCTTGCTTGCTATTGCGATCAATTCAAAAGGGAAGGAGGTGGGGATGATAAAAGGAGAAACAGAGGAAGGGAGGAGGAGGGGGAGAAACGTTGGAGAATAGGAGGGGAAAGAAAGATAGAAGTCCAAAAGGAATGTGGAGGAAAGGAGAAACAGAAGAGGGGAGAGAAGGAGGAGGAAGCAGGAAGAGGAGGTGGAGAGTATTATGTCGAATAGGAGAGAAAAGAGAGAGGAGACAATTAGTATTAGAGAACTTTTCCCGGTTCGTCATTATGATCGAGTCTATAAAGGGGAGAAGGTGGAGATTGAAAGAAGAAAAGGTGGAAGGGAAGAGAGAAGGAGGAGGATAAGAGGAGGGGGGAGAGAAGAGAATAAATAATAGAGATTCTTGTCTTGCTCGCAGTTGTAATCAATAGGAAAGGAGGTGGGGAGGATATAAGGAGAAACAGTGGAAGGGGAGGAGGAGATGAAGGAGGAGGGTTGGAGAATAGGATGGGAAAGAAAGATAGAAGTCCAAAGGGAATGAGGAGGAGATTAAAAGGAGAAACAGAGGAGGGGATAGGAGGAGGAGGAATAAGAGGTGGAGAGTATATGTCGAATGGGAGAGAAAAGAAAGAGGAGACACTAGTTTAGATAACTTTGCCCGGTTAACACCTAAATGTAGTAAAATAAAAATGCATAAAACAAATAACTGATTGCTAAATTATTGCTGTACCAGCAGATTCTATGATGCAGATAAAGTGCTCATCGCATATTTTACTCTGTACATTAATTTTGTACGTTATATTTTTATTAGAGAGATAGAAAAATACATACACACACACACACACACCCACACACAATGACAAAACCTGTAAGGACATTTTGGTAGCAAACGTATGATAATGTGCTGAACCGAACATAAAATAGGATATAAAACAGGAGGTGCAGATATATTCCCATTTAAATTTGCAGAATGACAGTTTTATGATAGAAAACATACAAAATAACAGAACAACCAAGAAAATCTCCGAAGAGAAAGACGGAAAATATGCTGAACAGAACAGGGTGTAAGGAGAGGAGATGGTATTATGGTATAATAGATCTGTGATGGAGAGAAAACGATCCAGGAGTTTTCAATTCTTTAATCAGATTCAGACGACATGTGTAAGGGGGAATATTGAAGAGAAGAAATACCAATCTGCGGTTAAGAACAGAACTGGATCGTGGTTCGACCTTGATATTAATGGAATAACACTGAATAATGCAACGCATCCTTTTATCTTATATCAACGAATTTCCGTCCTCTTTCCCCTCTATTTCTCTGTCTCTCTCTCTCTCCCTCTCTCTGTTTCTCTTTCTCTTTCTCAGTTTCTTTTTTCTCTCCCTCTTCGCTTTCTTTTCTCTTCTCTATCTTTATCTTCCCTTCGCTCTCCTGTCCTTTTTTGTATACAAAAATTGTTATCTCATCTTTGTGTAACGTGAATACGCATCTGTCTTTCTCTTTCTTTCTCTCTCTCTCTCTCTCTCTCTCTGTATCTCCTTTTCTCTCTTCCCCTCTATCCTTCAATGTTATGACTATTTTTGTAGGTCATTTGATCTGCTGCTCAGTTCCTTATATTCTGCTTGCCTCCCCATTTGTACAGCTACTATTAACGTTTGTTCCTTTTCAAGCCTTTTTTAAAACTGCGAATTTAACAGCAACAAAGTTAATGTATCGAGGAGGTGGTGGGGGATATTATAACGTACATACTAACGTACATCTAACTCTGCCTGCCCAGAACCTTCAACATTCCATATGAAGCATATCAGTGCCCTTATATTCGGTTCACTGGTGATAATGCAAGTGAATAACACTTTGGTTTTGCTGTCGACTGCTCGCAAGCCAGCTTGCCACAATTTTGATTTCCTGCAGCATTTTACACGCAGTTTGTTGACGGATATGTAGTCTAATTAAACACTGGCAATTGAGCGGTGGTTTACTTCGCCCATCAAACGCGACTGATGTTTGGGAAGAAAATGAAGCATCATGCATATTTCATATCTCGAATTTTATCATCAGGTTGACACAACAACAAAAACAGACCTTTTTAAAGGTAAGACCCATTGTGATACGAAGGATAAAAACAATTAAATGACAAATACAAATAGTACTGACGTTGCCTATGTGGTAATTCTGTTATTAACTTTTGACAAATAGACAGGCTTCATAACGAAGACTATTTTGCCCACAATGCGTCATTGTTGTCAAGCTTCTTCTCTCCGTGTCGTCTGCTAGGGACATGCGCAGTATGTCGCCTCTCTATCTCTGGTAGTCACTTCGTACTTTCCGTGGCATCGTTCTGCCAGCCGACCACTCCAAGTCATTAGAGTTATATCTCAATAGCGCTTTACATCTTCTCAACAACATCTCTCTCTCTCTCTCCGTTGCCTTATGGATTTATGGATATATCTAAACTGGAATTATCATCCTCGGATAACACCGACCGCGCAGTGGCAGGGGCTGGTGTAATCCCAGTATTAAATCGTATGTGTAAGATGCTTTTGTTTTGCGCGGGAAAGTTTGTTTGGTTTGGCGCCTAAAATCAAAAGTATGAGGACGCCAGTGATACGACACAACAGACGATCATCGATAGCCAGCACATGGGAGTTTGCAAATGGCGGGAACTTGCTGGAAGGGCGGGGGTCGACGGCTGACAGCGAATGTAAGTTCAATTATTTCTTTCTGTGAAGAGATGAAGACAGGTGCTACTTAATGAAACACAATCAATTATAAATCACTCGTAAACAACCAACATGGCCGCCAAGTTTTCGTGCGGAGTAGATGAAATGACAACAGTATTCGTTGAAGGAAATAAGGTTTATACAATTTTTAATTAATTTTTTTTTGTGTGCAACTGTCCCTTTATTTTGATCATGAACAAATGTGATAATGACCATTGGTTTTTAAGTCTTGGGCACTTCGAAAGAGATTCGAAAAAGCACGCTTTATGCAACTGCTTACACACAGAAATGGTTTTATAATGAGCTACAGAGGCTATGTCGAGAGCAATTATATGTATGGCCTCTTCACAGCTGGGTTTTATTCACTATTTCTCCTCCAAAGATTCCGCAGCGAGTGACAGATAACGGGAGTAGGGGCAGCGAACCAACAACCATCAAACATTAAATTTTGATAACAGAGTTACATTCGATGTGTAATTCAGCGCGAAAAAAAATCTTATCATATTTTAGGCGTTGTCAGACAAATGGCCTCCTAGTTGAATACGCAATTATGTCGCTGAAACTTGAAAGTTGTGAATGAATTATTCAACTTATTATACAAATAATATAATACATTCTTTAAAACAACGAATATCTAATTAATGCGAGTTTTGTATAATAAGGTTTAAAGGGGTAGATTGTGATCATATAAAATAAAATTGGATCTTGCACCAAGGTTCCCCATTTCTGATTCATTTTGTCTGGGTTCACGTTAACGTATGGTTTCTTTCATCCATTCGATTCGTATAAAGAATACTTTAAAGAATACCTTAAAGTATTCTTCTTACGAATCGAATGGATGGAAAAGAACAATAATTCACATGTGATTCACACCCAACACCCAACACACACACTCACATCCACCCACACCCACCCACAAACACAGACATATTCTCACTCTCTCTCTATCTCTATCTCTCTCACCCCCCCCCCCCCCCATCCTTGGGGGCATGCACAACACAAGCATCGCTGTCTATAGCATGCCCCTCCGATTCAATATAAATGTATATGGTATGGTCAAAATGATCAAACACCGCCTCTAGTGAATTCCTCACTTTCGAAATCCCTTTCTTAATCTCAATTTTTTTTTTAATCACATTTTTTTTCATGCAATTTGTAAGCTACGTTGCCCTGTATCGAAGGGCATAAAACAAAATCATTTTTTAGTTTCAAACATTACTATTGGAGTCACGTTTTGATCCAACGTGCCCCACGATATTTTTGAAATCATATTGTAAATAAGTCGTTTTAATGACACTCTCATTCAATTTTACATGATGAATACCAAAAATCGAGCAATTTAAAAGTACCTGAGGGCATAGTTTCAGAAACTGTTTGTGATGGTACGACATTAAGAAATGCTATACAGTATTGGCCCACTTACAATCATATTTTGTACAATTTGTTCTGATGATGACGTCTGTTTTTTTTTCCTCGTTCGTATTTCTGTTGCAGAAATCCAGTCCCCGATACGCTGAAGGATACGTGTCGTGGGAGGAAGCTATTTTTTATGTATTATGATGTATTTGTTGTGTTCTTCAATAAATATATTCTTTTTTATTCCTGAGGGACCTTATCTTACAAGCTATGCTTCATTAAGGTCTTCTCGTTTGCCTTTCTCAAAATACTGTAGCCCTTTCTGATCATTACATATGTACATGTACCCATTATAATGTTATACACGAACTTGTAGAGCCTAACTGTTACTGTTGTTATTGATTCTATTGTTGAAAGCAGGGGCGGATCCAGGATTTAGTATAAGGGGGGGGGCACACAAATGCAGGTTTGTCAACTTTTGGAAAAGGTAGACCCGTATTTTTTTGATTTGCCAGCTTCCCGAAAATTCGCTCAGTGTGGGAGGGGGGTGGCGAGAATTTTTTTTTCGCCAGACCTCCAAAATTTTGTTACTTATAGTTTGGGAGAAAGACAAATGAATGAATAAACTTGAACTTGGACTTGAACTAGCAACACTAAGCGATGTTGTGTAGAAGTTGAAACTGTTTTCATATCACCATATTTTGATTATACTAGGTCATTTCAATTCGATTCAATTCAAAAATGGTCTTTATTAACATACAAACATGAAGCAAATATATTAATCGTACATGAAAAGCAGCCTCAGCTGGAATATTCATGTTTACATGTTCATAGGCACAACATTTTTAAAAGACTAAACATGTAAAAAAAAAGGGTACTATACATTGCACAGGTTTTCATAAAATATGCATGGCGACATTTAAAAGTCGTTATTAATTGCATGTAAAAAGATTGAAATATATACATTCATAATAGTCGACTTGGGGGAGGAGACTAGCACTTAGTGCATATACCTGTGATAAAAGTGATAAGAGAGAAAAATTAAGAATTTTCAACATTTGTTGAGTAAATCAACTAAAAAGGGCAATGGACTATTTTTAAACCGTTTTGTTCTAGCTTGAAATTGCTGATAAGTGTGCATACGGCGAAGGGATATGTTAGTGTGTTTTTTCTGAGGTAACCATGTCTGACAAAAAGGGTGATTTGAAAATGATTTGGCAAATTTTATACACAGTGCTAGTCTCCTCTCCTCAAGAGTTGGTAAGTTACATACTTGACATGAACTTGTATATGAGATGTAATTATGCCCTAAAATGAGCTTACATACTCTTCGTTGTATTTTTTCAAGATTATTACTTTGCTGTACGGTAAGACTACAATGGAAAACTGGAGCACAATATTCTAAAATTGGTCTAATATAACCTGCATATATTGTCACTAGATCCTTCAAAGGCAAATTGAATTTCTTAAGTTTCCTCAACATATATAGTTTTCTATTGCACCTTTTGACCAAGTCATCAATATGTAAATTCCATTTTAAATTGGATTGTATAATCACTCCAAGAATTTTAATACTTTGTAAATTGCATAAAACAGAGTTATTAATGGAAAGAACTTCAGGAGGAGGAGGAATTTTCATAAAAGTAACATGCAAAGTAAAACACTTTGAAGG
This sequence comes from Heliocidaris erythrogramma, assembly GCA_025617745.1. Lineage (NCBI taxonomy): Eukaryota > Metazoa > Echinodermata > Echinoidea > Camarodonta > Echinometridae > Heliocidaris > Heliocidaris erythrogramma. Next base: position 11,306,493 of record CM046869.1, read on the forward strand.
ATTGAGTGACATATTATTTGATTTTGACCAGTATTGCACAGAATTTAGTATGGGTTGTAGTTGTGAGACATCAGTTGATTTACGACATTGTACTAAGGACAAATCATCAACATATTTGAAATAATGTATAGGAATATTTTTACATAAATCATTAACCATAATTAAAAAGAGAATGGGGCCAAGGCGTGTCCCTTGAGGGACACCGGTATGATTAACTTTAATATCAGACATAGTTCCACGATATAAAGTACTTTGTTTACGACATTCTAAAAAACTAATTATCCAATTTATAATCCAAGGTTTTATATGCATATTTATCATTTTTTCAATTAGAATACTGTGATCCAAGCGATCAAATGCCTTCCTAAAATCTGTACATACAACAGTAGACAATGACTTATTATTTTATTTTTATTATTGAAATGTATAAGTGAAAATCGTATAATACTACATAGTGTTATGTTATAATAATAATAATAATAATAATAATAATAATAATAAATAAGGAGAAGAATGTACAATTTATTTTAAGCGCTTATCACTACTGGGGTCTCTCCGCGCTGAAATGAAATTAATAAAAGAGGAAGAGGGGGAGGGATAGTTTCAGTTATGAAGCATCGGAAGTTTGGGTAGAGAGAAATTGGTCACTACTGGATGAACAAACATGTTTTTAACATAGACTTGAATTTTTCCGAGGAGTCCGCTTCTTTGAAACATTCTGGTAGGTTGTTCTAGAGCTGAGGGGATACTGCACGGAAAGATCGTGAACCGTAAGATAGGGTATTGGAGGAAGGTACGGTTAGATGTGATTATCACATAATTCTTCACATTATATCACGTAAATTTCGCTGCAGTAGATCTGCCCCGTAACGCAGCACAAGCGAATTCTGTCTTCAAGGACAGCCACATTTTTGGCACAGCATTAAACAAACATTCATATTGTCTCCTTTCTCTTCTTGTTTTATATTCCCATTTATTCATAGAATGAACGTCAAATCTATAGCTTTTGTCGTTTCGGAATATTACATTATTCGTATCTGCATCTTTTATCTAAGTATATCATAGGTAATACACATTGTTGTCTTAGCCGTGTATTCGATTTTTAAAAAAGTGTTTTTTGGTACATGTAGGTGGTCTAAAACCGAATTGATAATCAGTTTTCTTTAGTAATTAAGCTTTGACGGTTTAAACAAAAATGGCAATATAGGACGAGGGTTATCCGTCTGACCGGACCAATCGCTATTTTTTCCTGTAAATAAACCTTTCTCATTTGTAAATTTCCATTTACTGTAGTTAACTCATAATCTATCTATAATAGGATATCTCTAGGTTTGATAATATTTGTGTTTATTTTCGCTACCTATATTCGAACTCAAGTTAGCCAGTTTTCTTCATCTTCTTCTTCTTTTTTGTATTTGTTGTTTTTGTAAAGAGATTTAGTTTGTATATTAAAGATTGACATCATATCCGTTCAAAATTAATTTAAGCAATCTGAAGTGTCTTTGTTACGTTTCCTATGATGGGTCTGCTGGATATGCGCATTACCTTAGATTTTCTTTGGATACTTTCAAAGTCCCTTACAGAAAGAAGATTCCTATCATTTCGTTTCTTCATATTACCAGCCTTTTGGGGGAAGTACATATATGAACGTTTCGTGTCCATATCGTAGCCAGGGGGCACAAGGGGTCCATGGATCCCCCTGTTCATCCACTAAAAAATATTTGTGCCTCACCCCCCCCCCCCCCCCCCCCCCCACCCCCGTCTTCGCCCCTCCCCTGTCCAACAAGCCTGGTTACGCCAGTGTTCATGGTGCACACCAGTGTACACGTATACGGGGAATCTAAAGCGATCAGTTACTCATTATTACGACTTATAACCTATAAATGATATTAAAAACCTTGCTACGGATCTAGAACGGAGTGGAGTGAAATACATGGGATGTGTTCACCATCTCCCGCAGATGGATTTATAACAATGGGTGAATTAGTTCGTGTCTGGTGGTACAAGCGCTAATTGAAGAGCTCGTCGTGAAGATCTCATCATCACATTGTCTTAATGGTTTTAACAGAATCTTGAACTCCCATCCTTCCAGGAGAAACATGAACAGATTTTCCTTGGATTTTCTTATTATCTCTTCGTCAGTACGTCCTTTTTTCCTCTTCTTTCTCCCTCTCTTTCTGTCTCTCCCTTACCCCCTCTTACTCTCTATTTTTTTCTTTCTTTGTCACTCTATCTATTAGCAGATAGCAGTATTTTGTAAACAGGTGCATGGTAAACAGGGAGTGTATGTGAAGGGGGTATATTATGTGTGTGAGGGTGTACCTTTGTATGTGAGGGGGGAGAATGTTGGTGGCTGTGGATGCGTGTGTGTCTGTGTGCGTAAGCCTGCGTTACCCCTGTCAGTTCTGTATGTTGTATATTGCATTTTTTTTTAAATTTTAATTTACAAAGCCCTGTTGTAAACCAGCTTATTAATGTTTTGTTTGTTTTTTATCAATGTCACTTTTAACATGTAGCTGAACAGGTTACTATGTCTAAAGATGTGAAATAAATAAATAAATAAGAGCCAAAGAGGGAGGCAATTGCCACCTTATTAATCAAAATTAAGATAATTTGTCAGCACGGATTTTTGTGGCACGGTGAACACTGAAAGCAGATGTGTTTTTTTTTTTTTTTTTTTTTGGGGGGGGGGGGTTTCTCTCTCTCCCTCCCTGCCACCCACTCTCCACCTCTCTCTTTTTTATTCCTATCTTTCTCTCTGTCTTTTTTCATATCTCCCTTTATTTCCGTCTCTATCACTATCTGTCGGCCTTTTATGTCTCTGTACTGTGTATATGTGTGTGTGTGCTTCTCCTTCTCTCTCTCTCTCTCTCTTTATCTTACTCACTCTCTCTATCCCCCCCCCCCCCCTCTCCCTTCTTGCTTATACCCACTCTCTGCCCCTTACCCCCATCTCCGTACATGTACCTATTCCACCCCAACCCAGATAAATACGCTCGTTGCTCTTGCCATGGCCTTACTTGCGTAACTATGGGTTGAAAGAAGAAAATGAACTCCATTCTCCAAGTTGCCATGGCAACGCACGGTAATCCCATGCCGTTTGTCATATTTTTTCCTCTCTCTCTCTCTCTCTTCTCTGTAAGTTCATTATAATCACCAAGAATTATCTGCAATAATATATTATTTTTCACACTGGTGAAATTTCAAGGTAGAATTCTTTTTTTCCTGATTTTTTTTCTTAAATCAGAGAAAGGGAGTTCTGGTGGAGGGAAAATAATTGTGTGTGCTTTCTTATTCTTTCTATGTCAGTTTGGAAGAATGTCATATAGAAGAAATGTCCCCTGTCAACAATTGCTTTTCAAATGCCTTCATATTCGAAATGTGAAGTTAAAAAGCTGAAAAGTTTGGACCCAATTTTCATGCCACATGGGTATGTAGTCCCATATGGACATTTTTTTGTGCAGTGCATTTGACTTTTTAATAGCAAAACTGGGTCACTTTATTTTCATTTTGAGATGATTCCAAAACTAGACAATAAACGCCAATCCTAATGTAATACATCAACCTTCTCCATTGTTTTCAAGCAGTTTCTTTCACGATGTAATAGCATGACCAGAACTCTACTTCAACTTTTAAAAATAAAACATTTCATTGACTTTTTTCCCCTGAAGGAGGATGTCGCTGAAAAGGGAAGGTACAAACCTTGTTCCACACAATAACATATCGGGTTTCACGCCCGTGTACTATATTCAGCGAGTAATTTCACTGTTCTCGTTTTCCTGGACGAATCAAATGGATAACAAGATTATCAAATTACGTGTTTGCGACAAAGAAGTAGCAACGTCTTTATGAACGTCAAGTAATGCATAATGGATCAACACACACAATTATGCCCAGCATCTTGGGGGCTTTTTCAGTTGACAGACAGCTCACTGCTTCCCGCGTTTTTATTCAATTCAAGATGCATCGACATTTGTGAAGTACAATAGCGCTTTGGAGGGGGTATAACCCACTTTCTTGAGGGCTAATAAAATAAATTGAGTGTAGCCTGGCGCTATTCTGCTTGAGATAATCATTTCAATAGCTTTACCATCTATACCCTTCACTATAGACCATCATAATCATCTCCGCTCCTGTCTCATTTTCACAAGCACATTATGCGTCTCTTATTCGAATTTGTCGATGGAAATTGTTCTCATTAAGATAATTTTATCTTGTAAAAAAATATGTAATGACTAATTCGGCCAGTATACTGGAAAGTGGCCTAAGTTAAGCCTGACTTAACTTAGGCCACTGATTTATGGAAGGCCATTCGTCAACCCCTAAAGTCCCGTAAAAATTACTCTGTTTATGTAACAAAATAAAGAAACAAAATTATTTTCTGGCATGAAATGATAAATCGATCATATCCTGTCAGTTTTGTATTTGCATTGAATAGTCCCAGAACTATGGTGATTTTCTAGGATTAAAAGACGGTGATATTTGGCTCTCCATAATTTGGTTGCGTAACTCTACATACTTAGGCGGGGGCTTAAGTTAGGTGCATTTCGAGAATACGGGCCTTAAAGCTTTGTTGCCTAATTCACTGTCAGTCCACAAAGGGGATTATTTGAGATGAGATTGAAAATATCTGTATTGCTGCTCAATGTCTTAGTTGATATACATTTGGTTTATATATACAAAAGCAAACACAAAAATATACATGTCGCTTTAATTCATTGCCTTTTCCATATGGAAAACTGATATTTGTTAAAAAGAGATTGCTAAATCATATAAATTAAAACAGAACAAAAGCGGTTTCCAATAAGCCAACATGTTTTGAAGAAATTATTTTTGATTAGTCATCACAATGCTATATCAATCGCCCCAATATTTTTTTTAATGATCGCATGTACAAAATCGTCTAAAATAAAGCAAACTATTTGTATCTGAAGGGGGTAATAACATTCTCAGTATATATATATATATATTGACAATGTTGGTGACATTTAATGTAACATCATTTTGAATTTGTCTGAGGGCTTCAATACAAAATCAACCCCAAAAAAATTAATAGACAGAAAGATAAACTAGAAGAAAAACACAGAGTGTAGTATTTCTTCGTACATTGAAATGCTTAGATAATAACGATTATTTTTTTTGGTCCACCCGAGATTTAACGTAAGACACATGACACATGATCTTTCCTCGAAACCATGGTATTTTCTATGAACATTTATTTGGGTTTTTGCCCGAAATATTAAATAGTTTGTCCACTAAACGTGTAGCAAACGAGAGCAGCAACTCGGAGGGGATTTTGAGAAACTATTGGAAAAAAAAAAAAAGTTGGATTGGATTTCTTTTGATTACATATTGTATTGCATGTATATTTAATTATCTTCATCCTCATTACGGTATATGTAATTACATTACGATTGAATTATTTAGACAAACTATGTTCACAAGAAAGTCTTGCGATAAGTAACAAATATGATAAGTAGTAACTAAATCTTCTGATTAAGAATGATATGATAGTCTTTCTCAAGGTCGAGTGAAGAGGAAATACAAGATCTTTCAATTTTCACAAATAACAAGCAAAAAGTTGGATACGAGGGAGAATCTATACTTCTAACCTAATTGTATTTCTATGTATTCTTGACTGGCTTTTGTATGTTTTCGTTCATAGATAGTTGTTCAAGGAAAGTCTACTTTGTATGATTGGAAGGCGAATGTTACAAGCTTGCTGATGTTAGATTAAAGCAGGGTACTTATACTTTTGTTGATTCACAAAACTATAACAGCAAGATGAATCTGACCCTTACTCTCTTTATCCGCTTTCATTTTTTCTTTCCACTTAACCCATTGCCGGGTGGTCCCTGCATTAAGCATATGGGAATGAGGGCATTCAGTTGTTAATGGGTTCATTTTCCTCTCTTATTTTCTATCCCTTTCTGTCTATGTACTTTTCTATCATGTGTGGAGGTGGACTAGTGGATACGTCACCGGACTGTCACTGGATCTCACGGGTCGCGGTTCGAGTCTCAGCTGCGGCACCATGCAGTGCCTTTGGCAAGACATTAATCTACATTTGCCACTCTCCACCCAGGTGTAGTAAATATGTATCTGATCGTAGGAATATGTTCCTTGAATGCTTTCAGTGCGTTAGGGTAGTTGCGCTTAAGCCAGGGTAAAAAAAAATAGTACTTTGTAGCGCCTTGAATGGATATGTGCGCAATATGAATGTAGCCTTATTATCATTATTACTATTTTATTATAATTATGTGCGTCATGAATGGAAATCATAACTTACCCCAAAAGTGCAAACACCTTGAGTAAGTGTTGTTATCCAAGCTTATCCTAATCAGCCGCTAAATTTATTTTCAGTTATACGTTACGAGATGACAACAGACCTCGAGTGACACTGGGGTGTGAAGACCCCCTGATCATCGAAATTCGCCCCACCTGATCCCCGGGCTTCCCGCCCGTTGCGGGGACTTATAAGCGAGGCTCGTGTATCAGTTCGCATGACAAAATGCATTAATGCAAGTATATCCCCTCACTCTATATCCGAATGTTAAAATTTTTTTTAAAATAATAAGACAACGTAAATAATCGTAAAGTAGACGGTCTGTCTTTAGAACTTCTCCTACATACACTACCATATCCGGACAGGAGAGCAGTCCGTCCGGACAATATACGCCGAACCTAGTGATGAGATATGCTTCGCAATATAATTCATTTTTTTTTATTCGGCGATATATTCCATGTATTATTTGACGGTATGTCGGATGAATACCTGAAAAGCTTCTGAGGTTGCGAGGAGCAGATTTTTTCCAGGAAATAATATACGTAAATCCCGCTCACATAAGGCGTCCTTTTGACTGCATCAGGACCCCTGCTAATCGAGCTTAAGAAGGCAATTAACCAATTATCAAAGTATTGTTTGCGCTGTTCATTTTTCAATCACTTTAAAACTATATCACTCTTCCATGACGCGCAAAAGACCGTAGAGAGTCACTGACGCGGACCTTGCGTCAGTAAATGGCGCTTCTTAAGAGCCGGGTTTTAGATGTAACTACATTCTAAAATGCCTCTTGATTGAAGGAAATATTTCACTTTAGATTTTAGCGCGTTGCTGAATGAGGTAGATATAGATCATTAAGCAGATTTTCAAAACTAATGATATAAGTGGTAGGTGTATAAACACTCTGTATGCGAAAGTCATTAGTGAAACAAGAGAGGTTGAATCTTGTCACTTCTTGCCACTTAACTTTGTGTACCTAATTAATTGAAATTACGTAACGATTCTACACGCTGGCGACTCAAATGACGGTATCGAATTCCTTTCAAGCTGCGCTGAGGCCTAGGAACGAGACTGGTAGCTCAAGGACCATCTTTGTCTGTCTCTAGTATGATCTTTGTCTGTATCTGGTATGTCGGCAGTTCATGAAGATGTTACATTACCAGTCTCTTGTCGACGAGGATTCCACGAGGTGGAAGATAGGAGCATAACGGATCTTCCAATATTTCTGTTTGAATGTGACATTAGTTGTGCCTCCAATATTTTCTTAACGGTTACTGCATGCATCGAGTGGTTTTCTCACTTGCATCGAGTACATTGCCGGGGATGAAGTTCCATAACCATGCGTTTGGATACCAAATATGCCGGAGTGATCTTTAACAACCCCGTGTGAGCATGGTGAGATCTCTACCAGTGTGTCATGCAGAAGTCCTGCAAGTACCTCAGTGTTATTTTACATTCTTGCCTTGTTTCCATCAAGTTGCTACCCAGTGGATATGGGCCCTGTCAGTGCTCGCCTCGTGTGGTACTGATACTAAAAGGCTGCAACCTTATTATGGATCCAACTTTGCATGACCAAGGAGTTATCGTATGACGCGATTGTCCTCAACATAACACGTTGACTGCTTGTTATGACTTCATACTGGGTGGACGTCACTGCGCTCTAGACCAGAGTCTACCCCAGGCATTGCTGTAGGTCTCTGATACCGTCTGTTCAAAACACGAAATATAATTTTGTATAGCCTGGTCAGAAACTGTGTTCGGAACGCCTGCAAACACTGCAAAGAAATAGCCCAAATGATGAGATCATACAGAACTTCTTTGTTCGCATAAAGGGTATCGAACCGTAGACCTTTTTAAGGGCGAAAAGTTCACTACCTATTGCATCATATACATTTCTTTAATATTATTTGAAAATTATCTGGTTTGAAACTCTGTGTGAACTCTTGTTCATTATGTGAAGGATTACCCCTTAAAAAGAGAATCTTTGAATTTAAACTGACCCAAGGACTTGGTAGGAAACACGGGACAGTTGCCACGCTGAACTTAAGAAGGAACGGAGACACTGTTGACATGATTGTCCGTCGAAATGCCAGTATTGCCGCATAAAAATTGATGTATTGCAACTTATTTGAGGAAAATTTATGTGCTTGGACTGCTAACCCCAACGTTGGATCGCATTCACGAAATTGAGGATATTTTCCGGCACGCTTGATCTTATTTTCGATATCTTGCACAATAAGGAGTGACGACTGAAGGGTTTCTAACAAAAAGATCTACATAGAAGACGACAGACAAACTGCATGATGCGTAGGTATAGTAAGGAATACATCTTAGAAAAATAATCACTATTTTGTTGTCTCCAAGAATATTTCAAAATCAAGTGTGATGCTCAGAATGTGATCAGATGAGTGTCAATATCAAATGCTCATTGAATCGGAAATCTGGAAATGTGATGAGCGTGTTGTGTTGACAAGGAGTACACGAGAAACCATTACCATTTGGAAGTTTAATACCTCAGTCAAACCAGCGAGAACGTCACCAGGTCCCCGTTTCATAAAACTTATTATCAATAACAACTGCCTCATTTCAATGAGAATTTCACTCTCAGCCAATCAGATTCAAGGATTTCAATAGCTTATAACAATTATTGTAACTTGTCATTGATAGAAAATTTTATGAAACGGGGCCCAGACCGATAACAGACCGAACAAAAACTGACATTCCCCAAATGGCCAGGAAGAGGACGGTCTGAAGTCGGTTTCGGGCGGTGCGTGACTGAGGTATTAGTATTAATGAATACATGTCAGAGAGGAAATTGCCATTTCATCAGATTCAATTTCGGGCTACTCTACTAGCTTATGCAAGTTCACTGTGTTAATTAAATACTAATTGCATTGTTTCTGCTGATGGTGTTTATTCAGACGCTGCAGATTAAGCGGTTAAAATGCGTATGAATATTTTTCACTCATCCGGGTGTGAATATCGATTATAATTTGGAGAGCTCTCTGAAAAGAAAAAAGGGAATTTTCACTAAATGTTTACTACATTTCACGCCCCCCCCCCCCCCCCCCCGGAGTCAAGTCAGTGATCACTCGATTTTGTTTTTCGATAGATTACTGTGTCAGAAAAATCATATTCAGACATAGCAGGATACCTGAGAAGGAACTTTATTTTAATATGATTTCAGTGTGGACGCCATAGATGATGGTAAAATAAACACCAATTCGTTATTATCTTTTCCTACAGTTCCTATCATCCCGTTCTTGTCCAAACATCCTCTAAATACATCCAAGTTCCTTGTGTTATTCCCTCTTTCTCCATATTGCCTCTCTCTCTTTTTCCTCCATCTCCTCTTTCATTCATTTTCCCGTCCTCTCATCTCGTCTCCACCCCATACGTCATTCCGTAAATCACAGTTCTGTATGACTGGTATGAATCGTCTCATAGTCGTATCTACATTGTGGCCTAGTAAAAAATACAACTAGCTTATTTCTATTTAACTAGATTATTCTTATAGTCTTGTTAAAGCATAGTATATTGTTATCGCCATTTTGCAAGGAGGAACATGGCAGAAGATAACACAAAACAGTGGACAGGAATGTCTTTTGAGCAGCTATAACTAGAACAGCTGAAGACAGAAAATTATGGAGAACCTGTGTCTCAAGGTCCATTACATTGTCGCCCCAACTGCCCCAAGCTATGGGACATAGATAGATGATAGATTATATTGATATCAATGGAACGTCATAGCCAATATCTCCGGACTATATGATATAATATACTCCTATCGATTCCATGTTAAATTGACAACTGGGCCATGTCTTTTAAATAGTTTCGATGGATCCGAATCAATCGCAAGCTCCCCAATCAATCTCAAATTTACAGTTTCTGAGCTCTTATATACGGAGTTTCATTTGATATCATCAATATCAAATGAAGTTGCAGTCTATCGCAGCTCTATGTAAGACGGTCCCAGAGCTTGTATACGAATGGAATGATTCACTCATAATAATTTGCAGCTTTTAGAATTTCGAAATTAAACACCTCTTAGATTTTATTTGGTCACCCTGTAGCGCGTATGTTGGGAGAGCAGCACTGATCCTACTGCGACATATTATAGATATCATTCATGGTATTGCCGCATTTTACACGCGGTCAGGCAAATATTGGAAATCTCATATTCAGTTTATTGATTTATCGCCCCGACAATCAAAAACATATTGGGGATTTAGTTACTTTATTAGGCTTGTTTACCACAAATACATCGACACTGCCTGGATTTGCAAGCGTACATTTCAAACGTATCATGCATTTGTGTGTAATGGTATAATCGTTACATATGTGACTATTTTTGTATGATTCATATGACGTGTTATGCAGTGTTACGATAAATATACATGTAGTAACAACAACAACAATAATAATGATAATGATAATGAAACTTATAAAAATGATAACAACAATAATAATAAAGATGATTAATATTATATTAAAAGTAGTAGTAGTAGTAGTAGTAGTAGTATTAGTAGAAATAGTAGTAGTAGTAGAAGTAGTAGTATAAATTGTAGTAGTAGTAGTAGTAGTAGTAGTAGTAGTAGCATAAGTAGTACACTCTTAAAAATGCGGGGTCGCATATTGCGTGGTCGAATTTATTCGACCACGTTTCGGGGTTGTTTTCGATCAATAATGCTCCCGCTGCATTAAAATGACCAGTTTTTGCGTGGTCATTTTGACCTTGCAAAAACTGGTCATTTTAATCCACTCTAAAAAAGGACTGGTCAAAAAATGTACCAATGCGATTGGTCAACACCATATGGGTTATTTCCAAAAATATGTTGGTCACAATGTTCCAATTTCACTGGTTAATCACTAACCATTTGAAATATTGCTTATTCATCAGCAAAGTATTGGTCCGACTTCTACTTGGTTAAACGTTGGGCCATTGTCATGAATATTCATGATGTATCCTGAATACCCATGAGCAACCGTAAACAACCAGAATTTATATATATAAATGACACTTGATTTTTAAGTTTTTATGCAATGATTGCACTTTGAAATGTGATGAAAAATGTATATATACTAATTATTATGTTGTACATATTCAAACATGTAATTAGGTTTAAGATCTAAAAATCTACATTAGAAAATTAAATTAAAATCTTTAACCACTTTTAGCAAGCACTGCAATACAGTCCCTATATAATAAAGTAAAGGTTTTCAGGATACATAGGTATAGGATGTAGGACTATAATAGGAGTAGGGTTAAAGTAGGATGATAGGGGTATTATGCTGTACGATAGGAGAGGATAGGTTATAGGTCATAGTGAGCAAAATATACAAAATATGTTATGTTATGATATTACTTGACATTATATAGCTTCTTTTTTTAATCTTTGAAACGTGGATGGTACACGCGCATCCGGCAGAAGTATCAACCCCGTCCGACGGGAAATGACCACGTTGCGTGGTCGGAAGAAATGACCCCGTACGTTTTGACGGGGTTATAAGGTAATGATCATTAGTATGCGGGGTCAAGTTATGCAGAAATGACCACGCAATCGTGGTTAAATTTTGACCACATTCGGGGTCGAAATGTAACCACGCTATGTGGTTACTTTGGGTGACCCCGCATGGCGGGGTCAATGTGACCACGCACGGGGTTTGTGCATAGTTGATCCCGCATGCGGGGTCATTTGTAACCCCGTTTGGGGTTATTTTTGACCACGCATTTTTAAGAGTGTAGTAGTAGTAGTAGCAGCAATAGTAGTAGTAGTAGTAGTAGTAGTAGTAGTGGTAGTCATGGGTGTCGATCCCGGGGGATGTGGAGTATATAGTATATAGTATAAATTATAGTAGTGTTAGTAGTATTAGTAGTAGTAATAGTAGTAGTAGTGGTGGTAGTCATGGGTGTCGATCCCGGGGGATGTGGAGTATATAGCCAAAAAAAAATTGAGAGGGGATGGCCTGTATAAAAGTCCCTGGTGTGGGAGGGGGGGGGGGGATCCCCCCCCCCCCAATCATGAACACGGATCAACACCCCTGGTGGTAGTAGTAAAATATTAATAATAACAATAATAACAATAATCATCATCATCATTATAGCATCATCAGCTTATATTCTCTGCGGTTTACAAAAGTAAACTTATTATAATAACAGACGTGTTACATTCACAACTGAATGACATAATATTACATAAAAGTGAAATAGTGGATTACATTACAAAACTTAATGTAAAACATCCGGTAAGGGGAACGAGTTCAAAATTTAATGTCCAAGTAAATAATATCACCTACCGATGATAAAAAGGGAAATATAACAGAGATGAAAGTGCAGCTGATCGGACTCTACTATGATAGGATACTTTGACTAGTCCCTCGGATAGGTTTTATGATAGGATGTTATATCCCCTATTGATTACCTGGTTACATGTGTGCGTCAATAAAAAGAAAACCCACATTCAAGCCCTAATATCTCAATAACAAAGCGAAATTGCTGAAATATATTATATTGGTATCCTAGTTGATGTCTTCTTTACTTTGACAGGCTCACCAAAATGAGATCGTGGATGACTGAGCACTGGCCATGTCAAAATATTTGCCCAAGTTTGGGCTGAATGGTGTTCAGGAGTTACTTTCATTATTTTGTGAATGCATTCAACTGAAATGGAAACCATTCAACCGACCTTGGGTTGACCGTCCATTGCGTTCAAAACTTGGGCAAAGGCAAATAATTATAACATGAATATGGACAATGAATTTTTACTGTTCCGCTGTCCATGATCGGATTTTAATCATCAGTGTGTCAAATTAAAGTTAACATGATAGGCTGCAACGTGAGTGTCTTTGATTAAATCTATGTGTACTGATTGCAACAATATTTATGGTTGAATATGGGTTTCCTTTTTGCTAACTCACACATCGTAGATTAGTGCTTTTGTATAGCATCTTAGCTTAACCAGAGGTTGTACGACACGTGCTCCTGCGACGATTCCTCCGAGTTCAATTATCCTACAAAAACCGAATTCCCAACTTCAAACCATGAACGCAGCACTATTCCTAACCCGAAACCTAACCGTTTCATACGAAATAAAGCTCGCACTGTAAAAAAAAAAGGACTGTAAAATTACAGAAATCTGATGTCAGCAGAGCCGCCAGAAATTTGCTGTAAAAATACATGCTGTATGTAATTTTATCATTCATTTCAGATCTGTGATTCAGATAACAGGTTCTTATCTAATTGCGTTGGAACCCGAGTCCTACAATACATTAAAGTAAAAAAAAATAAACTGTAAAATTACACAAAAAACAGTATAAAAACCCTATTTTGCCTTAAAATCACAAGTTTCTGATGTAACTCAGTTTCGCAATTACAAATGAGGTACTTTTACGGGGAAAATGTAAAAATAACATCAAAACTGCTGTATTTATAATAAACAGAACAAATCATCTTTATTTTTCCCCTGTAAAAATACAAATATTTTTTACAGTGCGGAGCAATTGTCGCCGAAGCAGAATTCGGACAACCCAACCAAACCAAGTGAGATCATCACACGAAGGGAGCTAAACTTTAAGTTTCGCTTGTAGTTTCAAAACTTCAACTTATCTTGAAGTTAACAATTAGTTTCAGACCGTATGAACGGACTCGTAGTTCCGAAACTCACCACGAAAACACGAGCTGCGGGGGTCCTCCGTGACGTAGTTATGGACCGTGTGACGATGAAGGTGGGGTAGTATAATGATAATAATAACACATATTGCATAAACATTTTTTTGTTCTTTTCATTCCAATACTTTTGAGGAAAGCTCTAAACTATACATTTTATACACGTAATTAAGTTTAGAATTAATATCTGGGTTTTCCAAGGGAGAATTAATTATTGAATTGTGCATGAACACCCCCCCCCCCCCCCCCGTAGAGGACAGTTTCAAGGAAAACGATTTCAACAAGTAAAGAGTAAAATTTATTTTCTTTCTGTTCTCTACCTCCGAGTGAAGTACTACGTGAACAAAATAGTTGTAATTATTTAAAATTCCATTATTGATAAGCATTCTACTCGATCCTTGTTTTCCAAGATTTCTTATTATAATACTTGTAATAGTGGGGGGTTTTCGGAATAGTCCCAACACACTTAGAAATAAAGGTACAAATTTGCACCCTTCAAATGCAACACTGGCAGCACCTTTTTGGGTGCAACTTTGCACCTTTTAGGGAGCAGATAGCTACAATTTGCACCCTTAAAGGGTGCAGAGTTGTACCCATTAGAAAAGGTACAAATTTGCACCCTTTTGGATGCAAACGTTTCTGCACCCTTAAAGGTGCAAAGTTGCAACTTTCAGGGTGCAAACAAGAACAAAAGGGTGCATTTTTGCACCCTTTTCATGTAGGGTGCAAGATTGCACCCAAAAACGTCCTGCCAGTGTTGCATTTAGGGTGCAAACCTGAACCTTTTTTCTAAGTGTGAACATACTATTAACTGTAATGATTTTAATAGCTAGGCTACGGGGGACGAACTGGAAAGGGGTACAGTTACGAAAACTCAAATCAATTTATAACATTTATGGAGAACGTGGGATCTTAGTCCCTGTTATAATTATTGAAGATGACGTCACTAAAGCTTGAATAAAAGAGGAAGACAGAGAACAAGTGAAAGCAAAAGGGATGTAAGGGCGGGAAAGAAAGAGTAGTCATAAAACAGGGCTATTGTTTACCTGCGCTTGTGCATGCGAGTATTTTGACGCATGCCGTTGCTATAGCGATAGGAAAAGAGAAAATATTCGAACAGCCTAAAATTCTTTTTAAAAATAGTTTACAGGACTATTTTGTTTGATTAGACTCGAGATACGACACAATATAAGTGTGTGCGGTTATTGCGAGTAATTGGAGTTCTGTTTGCATTATTACATACATGTGTTTTAGCTCGTATTAAAACTTTGTCACTCGTCCTAGTTATGATATCGCATTTTGAAAGAAACTGGTGAAAGATCATTTCGAACTGTAGGTCATAAATCGGGGTAACCTCGCTAGTCATAAGGACCACTTATTCATAAGGACCGCTGCCGGCTATCCATAACGCGTGATTAAATGAATAGCGGTTTTGTATGAATAGCGGTCCTTCTAATTAGCGAGCAAACCATAGACAAATTGCCTCGCTATTCATAAGGACCTCCATTCATAAGGACCATTATACATAACTACTCATAAGGACCGCTATTCATAACGCGCGTTAAATGAATAACGGTTTTCTATGAATAGCGGTCCTTATGAATAGCGAGCGGACCCCATAAAATCACTGGGTTGTTTGAGTTGGTAAACTTTTTAATAATAAAACCTGAAAGTTATGTGCAATATGCACTTGCAGATTCATATCTGTAAGCTTAATTTCCACCTGTATCGTCAGTATACTCATCATTGTGTGAAATTAGTTTTGCTCATTAAAAGAAACTTTATTATTTATTTTTTTAAACATTTAGCTGAAATGAATGGATGTGTGAAAATGATTATGTTCGTCCATTTTACCAGAACTTGGGACAAGCTTTAACTTAGTAGGGCGGCATAGCTCCAAAATTTGGCTGAATTGTGCACTTTTGTCTAAAAGCACCAAAACTGGTGCAGTTGTTGAATGACACATATACTGAACAATATTAGGTATGGAAGCACTTCCAAAAAATAATTTATGTGGTAATTTTGAAGTAATTGCAAAACCTGCTGAAGTAGATAACTCGATCAACTCGATATTCGGACACCACCTCAGAGCTCCGAATATCACTGTGTTAGTGCTAAGATGGTAACATTACGCAATAAGACTTACAAGAGCGTGTATATTTTGGTCGAAATGTACATAGGGTATGGGCAGTACTATAGGTCTGGGTACAGAAACTCGAAAGGCTATAATAGGTGTTCAGAATGATTCGCGTAAATCGTTGATGTTTATAAGAGCAAGTAATTTTAAGACGTGAAGAGGTTGTATAATGATTATGATATTCTATTCCAAACCGTCCACATAAACAAGCAATTGTTTGTGGTTCATGAGATAAAATAGGGGTATATATATTATGAGGCAAGAGAATAAAGGAAAGAACAGGGGAACGTGAAGAAGACGAATTATGAAGAAAAACGGATTATTTTAACAGACAGGGAAAAGAAGAACAATCATGACTTCATAAATTATAATTGGGTAAATAAGAACAAATTGATATTATTATTTTAATATATTTTTTATCAATGCTATTATCATTACCATTATTATTATTATCGATTTTAGGGTATCGTAATGAAGCCCCTATTTATGTAGTCAAATGAGAGTAAAATTCAAGAAAAAAAAACTAATGCAGACAGCTCCTCATATAGTACATGTATTTTCCAAGAACATTGATATTCAAACTTGGCGAGACAATGCAAGGAGATAAGAAAAAACCAAAGGTGGAAAAGTCATACGGAACAAACAAAATATACACGAACGCTCATGAAATAAATACAAGACAAATTTGCGCTTGTCTGCTCTTATTTATTAAAATTTCTAAGTCGAAGTACGTGGTATGTATTGTGTTCCATTTACAAAAGTACACAAGGTCTAGTCGCCTTAATAATATGAACACTTATAATGCCCCAGTAAGTCAGCTGATGCTCATAGCGCAGTGAAAAAATGAAGAAAAATAAAATAAAAATAAGTTTGAAAAATGACAAATGTGAAAAGGTTACATTAAAAAATTACATATATACATGTATAAACAAACAAACAATAGCGTGTATGAGTTCCATGTTCATTCTTAAGCGAAATCCTACCCCCTTGAAATTATTTATAAAGTGGTTCCTATTTTTCTGAAAATACAGTCATTCTTTTACTGTTCATACTTAAACTCATTACTGGAGCTCATTCTTTTCTCTACGAAAAACAAAATGACAAAATCTGTAATTTTTTGCTATTTTTCTGGGAGATGTCAGAGCCGAACACGAGAAGAGAATTAGACAGTCCATAATCTGAGTATCACACATCCCCCTTATGAAGCCCAGGTAGGCCTATATCAACGACTGTTATGCAGTACAGGTTTTGGGAAAACACTGCCTGTTTGGAATGCAGCCTACAAGATAATGCTTGCCGCTGGGCTGTTTTCTTAGCATTTCCCATCATTAGCAAAGAACGCTGAGGGAATTCTAAGAAATATGGCAAATTCCGGAAGGTACTTCGTATTTCATATACCTGTAAAATAATCTCACAACGAGTGCATTTGAGTTATTTCGCTAGGGAAAAATCAGTACATTTTCTTTAAGTTCATTGAAGCTAAACCAATCTGTACATTATGCGGAACAAATATCGTCATCGCTGAGAGCGGAACCCTTTTTTTTGATAACTTTATGAAAGAAGATGTATATCTTCTTTAGAAGATTTTGGTGTTTTTTTTGTACTTTGCATTTTGCAAACAAAAAAATAATTAAAAATTCTCCTATTGATTTCGTCACAAACACTCAGTTCTTTAAAATTGCGTGAGCCTTTCTAGTGCCTAACACTGGGCAGAGCCGGTGTACCCCCCCCCCCCACACACACACACACACACTCACACAGACACTCACGCACACTATGTAGGCCCATGAAAACATTAGCACTCTACAACAAAAAAGGGGAATGTCGCAGTGGGTTTTCTAGAATGCCTCAGATTACAGAAAATGGCTTGAATGTTTTCGAACCTTTCTGAGGGAGCATGCCCCAATATCCCTTTACATGAATTGCCTTTGGTAGGCTAAGACTTAAGTACATCTTATCCCCTACTTACCACTTTCAGACTCTGCCTCTGTAGCAGTCCATACATGAACTGAAGTATTCATGATCACCTGCACATCGCTTTCATTTTTATTTTTCTTGCTTCTTTTTTTCCCCATTTTTTTTCTTTGCTTGCTTGCTTGGTTGACAATTGCCTGAATTCTTAAGAAACATGTCACATCAGCATCCCCCTCTCTCTCTCTCTCTCTGTGTCCCTCTTCCTAGCTCCCTCTGTCTCTATGTATGTCTGTGTGTGTGTGTGTGTGTGTGTGTGTGTGTCTCTCTCTCTCTCTCTTCCTCTTCCTTCATCCGCCCCTCTGTCTGTCCTGTTCTCTCTCTTTCTCTCTCGCCATTGTGCGCGCAAGGCAAGGAGTTGTAAAATTGCAAATCATAATTATCACGGTTGCTCGGAGGTGGAGAAAAATATGATTGTATAGGATCGACTTACTACGGTTTTAGATGAATCGTCAACAGTATTGGTGGGCCAAGGCCAACTATAAGGTGACGTGTTCCATGTAAGGACACGAACGCCTCGAAAGAGAATCAAAATGAAGGAAAATATATTGTATGCATTTCTCTCCGTGTTTCTCTCAATCGTACTTTTGGCGGGTTTACTTATCAGTGAGTACATTGAAACGAACACCATGTTGTTTGTAGACTGGCAAAAAGGGACTAATTGCGAGCCGGCCTATAGCCATATGCCAATAAATGAGAGTGATGCGAACAGATTTTTAAGGAACACATTTTTCAGTGTTATGTCAGTATTATGTACGCAAGATGAAGATTTTATTCTTTCTTTTACAAATTACGATTTTTGTTTTATTTTGTTTCAAACTTCTCTCAGATATCATTCAACCTCTCAGATATTCAAATTAATTCGAGACAGATTTATGGAAAATATTGTACACCTTTTTTTACAAATTAAGAACGTGACAGAAAGATGGATATATTTATTAGGTGTGTTGGAATTCAGCGTTCCTGGTGTAAACATTTTCAAATATATTGAAGTACTTGTATCATGTGGTATACTGCTATTTAAATGTAAACGTAAGTATAATCAGTATCATCGTAAGTAATTAATTGACGTTTGCTGGTGCATGCTGGCCACTAAAAAGAAACAAGGATGGATCCAGCATTTTGTACAAGAGGGGGCATAATTCCGAAAAGGGGCAAAATATACATACACACATATATATATATAATATATATATATATATAGATAGATATATATATATATATAAACAAAATATGAAAGTTCTGCGTCGGTGTGTTAATAATAGATATCGAAGAAAGAGTAAATACTTAGGAGTCAAATAAAAAAAAAACAGCAGGAGCCAAACAAATTGTATAGTGCAGTTAAAAGGAAATGTAATTATAATGGCTTATTTAAAATATGATTAAACAAGACAAAAAGGGACAAGGGCTGGTTGCGCGCCCCCCCCCCCCCGAAATCCGCCAGTGAATAGAAACGTAAATAAAACAGTAAGAGAACAACTTTCTTGCATTTTCTCGATTATGCCTACTCTCGTTTGAAAGAAGCACACAAAATGATTAAGAATCGATTTTAAAACTAAGCTTTATAGGCCAGTAAATATCATTGTATAAGTATACAAGATAAACAACAAATTATTTTTAGTAAACATGTAGTTCTTACCTACATATCACAATAAAATTTTTAAAAATCACTGTGGGCTGGAGTACATTTTCTGAGGTTGAACGAACTATTTGATTTCTGAGTTTTAAAAAAAAAAAGTGAATTGATATAATGAAAAGTGGTGATGACAAAAAGCGATGTAAAATTGCATTTACGTAGTTTGGATTATAGTGGGACTATTTTCCCAACAGAGCAATCAAATGTAATTATTTCAATCCTGCATTATTTCATGACCTATATTTACAGATATTTTTTTTCTATGCAACTCCCGAATGTAATATACTTCGGTGCTTAATTCATTGAAGGTATTATTGTCGTTTTGATCCACGTTGGACATTGGGGTATTAGGAATTATTTCAGCACTGTTCCAGATATTTGAATGTCAGAATGCAGACTCAATGAGATAGAATAACTGTATACCCCGCAGAAATGATTTAAGAAAATAATGAGGGTTTGTTGCTATTGTATACTATACGGTATACTAATATCGATATTCTATTATCGTTCATGACTGCGTGATTATTGTCTCTGATCCAGCGTAATAATAATTCTTGGTGTCGTTAATTTTGGTTCAATGCTTTTAAGAGATTTATGATACTCCATTCACACTCTCCTATTTCCTTCCCCTTTTCTCTCTCCCTCCTCCCATTCTCTCTTCCTTTTCCCACCCCTATTACTTTCCTTCCCTTTATTCCGCTCCCTCCTCCCATTCTATCGTCCTTTTCCATCCCCTCTTACTTTCCTTCCCCTTTTCTTTCTCCCTCCTCCCATTCTCTCTTCCTTTTCCCTCCCCTCTTTCTTTCCTTCCCCTTTTCTCTCTTCCTCCTCCCATTCTCTCTTCCTTTTCCCTCCCTTTTTACTTTCCTTCCCTTTATTCCGCTCCCTCCTCCCTTTCTATCGTCCTTTCCCATCCCCTCTTACTTTCCTTCCCATTTTCTTTCTCCCTCCTCCCATTCTCTCTTCCTTTCCCATCCCCTCTTACTTTCCTTCCCCTTTTCTCTCTTCCTCCTCCCATTCTCTCTTCCTTTTCCCTCCCCTCTTTCCTTCCCCTTTTCTTTTTCCTCCCATTCTCTCTTCATTTTCCCCCCCTATTACTTTCCTTCCCTTTATTCCGCTCCCTCCTCCCATTCTATCGTCCTTTTCCATCCCCTCTTACTTTCCTTCCCATTTTCTTTCTCCCTCCTCCCATTCTCTCTTCCTTTTCCATCCCCTCTTACTTTCCTTCCCCTTTTCTCTCTCCCTCCTCCCATTCTCTCTTCCTTTTCCCTCCCCTCTTTCTTTCCTTCCCTTTTCTTTCTCCCTCCTCCCATTCTCTCTTCCTTTTCCATCCCCTCTTACTTTCCTTCCCATTTTCTTTCTCCCTCCTCCCATTCTCTCTTCCTTTTCCCTCCCCTCTTTCTTTCCTTCCCCTTTTCTCTCTCCCTCCTCCCATTCTCTCTTCCTTTTCCCTCCCCTCTTTCTTTCCTTTCCTTTTCTTTCCCCTCCTCCCATTCTCTCTTCCTTTTTCCTCCCCTCTTTCTTTCCTTCCCCTTTTCTCTCTCCCTCCTCCCATTCTCTCTTCCTCTTCACTCCCTCCCCTTTCACTTTCCTTCTTTCTTTTTCCCTAACACACTCTCTCTCTCTCTCTCTCTCTGTCCCTCTCCCCTCTCTCTCTATCTCTCTCCCTTTCCCCCTCTCTATCTCTCACACACACACCATCTCTCTCTCTCTCTCTCTCACTCTCTGCGAGTGATTCGGGACAAGAGTTGGATGCAAGCTGCTTTACTCATACTTTAGGATGAAGTTGGCAATTTGACGTCATAAAGGAACGTAGTCTATTTGCCACGTTTACAATTTTAATATTAATATCAAGTCTGCTATATAGCCTTATGAAATCATGTAAAATATAAATTAAAATATCCTGTAACCCAGTACTGAAGCCACATTATGAAAAGAGTTTGATATTGCTAATGTTAATACTTGCCTCTATTTAGGGGGATCATATTTGTGATTGTTATTAAACCCAATCTTATGATTGCTCCGGCAATCGCCATGTTTTCATTTTATGACTTCTGATTGTTGCACACTATGTCGGGGGAGACGTACATGCCTTCCGTAGAAAATCTTTCACAGCTGAGAGCCTTTGGTTCAGCTAGCAGTAGGCCAGTAGTAGGCATGGACCAGCGGGGGAGCTTCGGCTGATGGGCCGAGCATACCAAGAGTAATGTCAAACTATATTAGCTCTAATTGATTTCACGATTGGGAGCTTATTATCATTCAATCTCCCCTCCTATCTTTTTCTTTTTTTGGAGGGGGGGGGGGGCTGGGATCTTTTTATCCGTTTACAGGGAACGGATGAATGTCATTGGCGATTTTAATTCATCCTGCTGACCAACATTTGTCGGTTCTGATCGTCATAAATGACTATCTGTGACGAAACGTAGAATGAAATTGTTCAACTGGTCGGATGGAACGGTGCGAAGCTCATATTGACGACAGAAAGATGTAGTGGCGGGTGCACTGTTTTAGAATAGAGAGGGGCGCCTTCGCCGGGCAAATCTTTATACTTGATAATGAATCATGTATAATAGAAATATGCAAAACCTTATTAGTGCATGACATGGGAGTTTACCAAACAAGAAATATATATATAGGGCTCATTCCTCCTGCACCCCCCCCCCTCATACGTCGATACGGATTGCTATAGGTTACATCTATGTCTCGATCCCCACCCCCATTGAGGAAAATAACATTCATGTCGAGGGATTGCTCCTAAACCCCTCCCCCCCCCCCTCCCCTCTTGCTCTGAAGGAATATATGAAAATTATATAGTGAGGGGTGTAAGCGCATCGCTGTTTATAAAAAAAATCGCCACCCCTTTCTTATAATCCTATATATAGGCCCCTGATGACGATTTGAAAGCGAAATGAACAAAGTGTTACATTCTGCAAGATTCAAGGTGGTACAGACTTAAAGAGTATGGACATTTCTTAGGCTATCTCTAATGATTTCATCTCCATCTCTCCATCTCTCTCTCTCTCTCAAACATGTTATAATCATGTTTGAAGTGTCAATTGTTCATATCCACTGTAAAAAGAATTTCCGTTGAGGACAATAAATTCAATTCAATTCAAATTCAAACTCTCCACCCATCAAAAAAAGGAATGTGAAAATTAGACAATGTCATATGCATGACGGGAATAAGTCACCTGGGGGGCAAGAAAGTGGTGAAAAGGGCATATCCGGGTCTTTACAGAGTGTAGGGGGTCTGGTTTGGCCGAAGATTCACAATATCATCCGCCACAACTGGCCAAGGGTAACGAATTCTCATCCGGAGAGCGAAGGGTGGTCGCGCGCGCTCTCATGCAGGTTGTCAGAAACGCTGGGGTGAAGAGTGCGAATACGAGTGACGCATTATTGTGTTTGAGAACGGGATCCGTGTTTCTCTTGCGCATATAGGAAAAGTTCCAGAACATACCACGTAATGATCGAATATGATAAATGATTTATTTTTGTTCTGTACGACCGTTCTCTAATAGCTCCTGGCTGATTTGTAAGCCCCGAGAATAAATAGAATGAACTGAATTGAGATAAAGATGCGCTCGCCTTGCTGAACGGCACCGCACAATAATAGTATACAAGACCATTGAGATGGAGAGTCCGTTTTGTAAGAAAAGTGTCTGGGATGGGAGATGGATCTATCCTAAGGGGTTGGCATGATTTGGAGGAGAGAGAGAGGGAAGGGAGGGGTAGATCCCCAACGCATTTGTCACCCCCGGGACGGCACCCGTATGGGTGATGAGAGACAGAGCCATCTTCTCCAAAGCCCCATGTCTTCAAATTTAATTTCCCAAATTGACGCGCAGCGTTAAGCCATTAGTAGGGGAGAGTGGATGTTATTGTAACCAGGTGAATAGATGTGCTCCCCAAGGCTGTGATAGTCTTAGGCCATAGATTGGGGGGACAGCAAGAAGATGGAATGATATTTAAAGACTGCATTCATTTCAATTTGAATCTTGCCTGATTTGAGATCATCTCCCTTCCTCCATTCCTCCGTAATCAGAACGATAACCACTTTTAAACAGCAATCGATACACAGCCAAACAAAATTATACGGTATCCTTAAAAAGAACATAATAGTTTAACATCTAATGAAGATCAAAAAGACAATATATCATTGCCAATCATAGTTACTTAGATAAATGTGATCATATCTGAAGGCATTGTACTACTAAATGATTATTGGTAAATTTAATTTAATGAACATGATATTATAATTATATTAGGATATCAATATGACCATTCAACAAATATATGTCTGGCTACATCTTTAAGTGGAATACGATTTTTTTTTTTTACAAATGTAAAAATATTTGATTTCAACATGGTAAAAGATTTGCTTTAGGCGATGTTCTTTAGCAAGTTCATGCTAGACCCTCGTCGAAAATTCAGAAGAAAGAAAAGCTATCACGAAATTTAAATCAGTTTGTCAACTGTCCGTTGAAAGCTCCAACAATGTCCAATGGCACAAAATACTGTAGAAGCCGATATTGTCACGTGACCAAATATTATTGAGGATATTCAACATGTGCTATTCGGAGTAGTAATTAGCATACCTAACATTCCTTGGCGCCAGTGGACCTTGTGCATTTCATTCTAATATGACAACCACCGACAGGTGCGTGTACGGGAATTTAAATTGTAATGATGATAGAGGGGGTGTGGTATGAAAAGACAACATTACAATGTGCTACTTGTTGAAACAAATTAATCATTTTTTCCCCTTCTCAAATAACAACTAGGATGGCATAATGCATTCAGCGGGGCTGTACGACACATGCTCCGTCGACGATTGCTCCGCGGTCAATAATCGAATGGTTCTCTTTACCTTGGACCCTCACCCTGACCCTAGCCTCAAAGCCAATGTCAATCCTAACCCTTATTACCCTGTATCAAGCCTGGAGCTAATGTCGCCGGAGCAGCATGTTGGAGTACCATGTAGGTTGTCTGCATTTACCCATGATGGGCGACGTTTTACGATGACAAAGTGGTGTTGCCTTTATAGCGGTAGAAAGAAAAAGTTATTAAAATGAATATACCCCTGTTTTTCAGAAACTTGATTTTATTCGTACAGGCGTTTTCGGAAAAGACCAACTTGTCTCTGAATCGGGGCTTCATCAGACAGGTTACATGGCTGGCAGTGATGGGTAGACGATTGAGCCTGAAAGGGCGTACAATTCTCCAGAATTTTGATTTTAGTCTTCACAATTATTGTCATTGTGATTATCCGAAAGACAACGCATGAATATTTTGCCCATTGAGCATTGTAAATCTACTCATTAGCAATTTCTTATCAGAGCTATCCATGGTCAGATCGAAAAGAGTATGTTATTTTTAAGTAAATAAGTTTGGAATAATTTCTGTATGACTTCACTGACAATAATTAAGTTAATAATTAGTTAAGAATACAAATAACAGTTCATACGCAGTCCATAATAACCGCTCCTCGCAGTGAACGTATATTAACCTAAAGAATACTGAATTGCCCTATTCCCATAGGTTTGATACAGCGCCCACTCAGTCCCCGAAGGCAGTGGGTTCAATTTAATTCTTCCCATCATCTGCTTGTAATTAATAGCGAATTCCTTAAATGACAGGCATGTGTTAGAAATATGTTAAAATGCTATTTTACACCAATCCCTCTGGCCTCTGTCTCTATTCTGCGACGATGTAAGAGTGATTAGGTGTTGATGACGTAGTGAAAGGTCCGAAACGGTTTGACTTTTTGATTAGCACTTTATTTATGCCTTGTTACTTCTCCATCACTGAAAATCTTTGCCGTGGCAGCCGAACGAACATATACAAGCAGGTGCGTGGGGAAAGGTAAACCAAGGATGTGGGACGTGGTAGGCTTCGGGGTGTTGGGCGGTGGAGCGGGGGTGGAGTAACATCACTTTATAAAGGTCTTCTAACGTGTGCGTCAGCAACGAATGCAAGATTTGAAACCCGGCTTACACGAAGGGTCATTTCGATTGCGCTAATCGAACCTGTGAAGGCAATAATAACACATATGCCAGTTAGTATTTGCACTGTTTATTTTGCAATCACTGCATCAGTCTTTCATGAAGCGCAAAAGATGGTCAGTTTGTGTCACAAAGCAATAGATACAACCAAAAAAATATTTAGAGGGAGCTGAGAGCTTGAGGAAAAATGGAAAGTGACATGACTTAATTAAATGAAATTCATATCCAGATATAAACACGACTCGCTTCATATCCTGAATACCTGTCGCTGTTAGCTACCTTGGGGCTAGGCGTAAAGGGGAAATCCGTCCGTCCGCTCCTTGTCTCTTCTCTACATCCCTCATCCACAAGAACTACACCACCCATCCGCAACTCCACCCCCGTTTTTAGGAAATTACCTTGAACATCAACAATGTACCGTTACACGTTATTCCTAGGCACAGAGGGTAATACACCTGCCCCTATTCTGACCTCTACCCCTCTCTTCCCCCACCCTCTCTCTCTCTGTATATATAATATATCCTTCATTCGCTGAACAAGAATTACTATCCCCTCTCCACCCCACTCCATGGCGGAGGACAGTAATCCCTAAGCATGCCAAGGCATCATTGATTTCATGTTATCCCGAGAACAAAGAGGTAATAGACACACCCTCATTTATCACCTCCACCTCTTTGTACCATTGCATCAACATCCATCTCCCCCATCTCCCCCCCACCCCCACCCCCCCCCCAAAAAAAATTTAAAAATCCGGCATCCAACCCTCTGTGGAATCAAGCTGTCTCTTACTGCTCTCTCTCCCTCTTATACCATTGTACCCCTTATCCTCTTCATAAGAACAATAATATTGCTCTCCACCCCCTCTTATAATTTTTTTGTTTAAATATCAGAACCATGTCTACAAACCATTCCACATTCTACCAAAGGCATAAGGGTGGAACGAAGCTGTGTTTTACTTCACTCTCTCTTTGTACCATTGTATCAACATCCTTTTCATGATTTATTATTAACTACCGCTACCATCACATCCCCCCCCCCCCCATCTCCCACCTCATCCCACTCTCTGCTGGAGGACAATCCCTGGTTTGCAGGACAATGTCTAAAAACCCTTCCACTGTCTACTAAGGCATAATAGTGGAATCAAGCTGTCCCTTTCTATACTATCTCTACACCAACACATCCCATTCTCTACATAACTAGCGCTATCATCAAATCCCACCCCTCCCCCATCCCCCTCCCACCCCACCCTCTACTGGAGGACAATCCCTGGCTTGCAGGACAATGTTTACAAAGTATTCCACATTCTACCAAGGGCATTTGGTGGTACCAGGGATTGCAGGACAATGTCTACAAACCCTTCCACTGTCTACCAAGGCATAATAGTGAGATCAAGCTGTCCCTTTGCGACCATTATCTCTCAATATCAATACACCCCATTCTCTTCATAACAAGCGCTTCCATCACATCCCACCCCACCCCCATCTCCCTCCCACCCCACCCTCTGCTGGAGGACAATCCCTGGCTTGCAGGACAATGTCTACAAACCCTTCCACTGTATACAGAGGCATAATAGTGGAATCAAGCTGTCCCTTTCCGATTACTATCTCAAAATACCAATACACCCCATTCTTTTCATAACTAGCACTACCATCACATCCCACCCCACCCTCTGCTGGAGGACAATCCTTGGCTTGTATACAGAGGCATACGAAGGGCATTTGGTGGTATCAGGCTGTCCCTTTCTTCACTCTTCCTATACCATTGCACCCCATTCGCTTCATGACTACCGCTACCATCACATCCCACCCCACCCCCATCTCCCTCCCACCCCACCCTCTGTTGGAGGACAATCCCTGGATCATGTCTACACCTGTTCTAGTTGGTATGAGTGGCTCGACCTACAGTGACCCACATTCTAACACGACTTGAAGCTTGTTAGCTGAACATACTGCTCAAAGGCGAACACAATCATGTATCATTGGGTTAAATAGGTCATCAATAGATCGCTAGTAGATCTGAACCTAGTGAACGCTGTCAACCCGATGTAATTGTGATTCATAGGCCCGAATTCACAAAGGAGGTTTGGTTTAAACCATGGTTTAAACCCCCTCCTGGGGTTTTTAGGCGTACGTGCGCACGGAATCCGATCCAATCATATATTTTATTTGAGTGCGCGCATCTACAATGTGCGCTTATTTACGCCTATTTCAGTACACTTACGGAGGTTTAAACCATGGTTTAGGTTTAAACTTCCTTTGTGAATTCGGGCCATAGTGTACAGTAGCAAACTATGAACAAACACATGAAACATTGCTTTATGACAGATTATTGTAAATAATTTCTAGTTTTATATCTTGTTTGTTTACATATTTTAACATTATAAATGGTAAGTACGAATTTAATTTTGTGTGCATATGTATGTCTGTACCGTTCGGTTGAACCATGTTAAATTTAGATATGTGAACAGGTAATGATGGGACGAAATGAAGCAGGTCACTCGGTGTATTTACACGCTTTCGGCTCCTGGCCTTCTTCAAGTTTATTTGCTAAATCAAACAGAATGAAACAAATAATAATAAGAATAAGCAACTTAACAAAACTAAAGGCAACAGAACAGAATTATCATAAAGCTGGCAACATAAATCAACAGGAGTAAGTGAAATTTAAAAGATGTTACTCGTCAGGAGAAAGTACTTTTGCTTACTTTTGTTTCTATTGAGTTCCTTTTTCGTTATTTCACTTACTCCTGCCGAGTAACATCTTTTCAATTTCACGTACTCCTGTTGATTTATTATTTGCATACATATATCATTATGATTACAGTTATATCAACTCTAAATATAGGTAAACCCGTAAGGCAGCGCAAACAATCATGTTATCGCATTTGGGGAGGGGAACCATCGTGTGTACAGTAATTAATTTCCTGTATTGTAAAAAAAAAAGAACGTAAGGTATGACATAAACTTAATGGATTTATGTATCCATGTCAACGCAACGATTCTCATTACACACCCACTTATAAACCTATGAATAACGCATGTAACATATGTCTTTGCACAACACAGATATAATAATGAACCTGTGTAATAGACGATTGTGGTGTGACTATATACGATCAACTTGACGCCAATATAAACGACGTCTGCGTTGATATAACGTTGCGATTAATTTCAAAACTGAATTTTGTGTCCAGAATTTGGCAAGGAACAAAAAATCACAAACAAACAAACAAACAGCAACTTATCTTTCGACAAAGGTATGTCAAAATTATTTTTTTTATTTTCGTTTTGGAGCATGGGATTTCATCTTTTCTAGAACCACTCAAAACGATTATTTTAAATGAATGAATGATGATTTCTTTTATATACGTTTTTTTTTAATATTTCCTTGATATCAGAGCGCGGATGCAAGGTGAATAGACCTAGGAACTGTTGTAATTTTAGAAAGAAAGAAAGAAAAAGACAATTACAATTACCTTATTGCGCAATGATCGTTGATCAGGATTTCTGTTTTGAAAGTTGATTTGCTCTCTGTGAGTAAAAGAACAATTTCTTTTGTGTTATTTTGCTTTGTTGTTGTTTTTTCTTCAATAAATTTCCTTTAAAATAAATGTACTTAATTATTATAGGCCGGACAGTATTTCCCAATGAATACAGAAACACATTCACCGAGCTGTACAGTTGAAAAATGACTAGGAGTTCCAGTTAAAGGCCGTTTTATACGATATTATAACAATATTGCAAGCATAATTGCTCGATACCCAGTAACCATGGTAACCAGGTTTTAATTCAGATTGCACCTTCATCTCAGGTATTCCGATTTTTCTGTCACTCAACCTACTTCATTGCATGGTACAAACATCAATAAGCGATAGAAAATACCGATACACTTGCGCGCGCTTTCGGCGCCTGCCGTCTGACACCGTTACCATAAATTTTTTGGCGGGAAAACACTCGTCATTTCTATCTACGATTTATCACCCTCAATCTCTCGTCTGGTAATTTAGACCTTTTCCGCTGACAGCGGTGGCATGCGTCTTCAGTTGGTATTATAAGTATCTTTAACGTGACAACTCTATCCGTCCTTCGGCTGTCGGTTGGTAATTGGTGATTAGGCCAATCGTAATTTACATGGTGTTGCAGTGAGAATACATAAATAATGCATCAAGACTGCCTTAATTAGCCCAGGTAGAAATCGTATGACCCATATCAGTTCCTTACTATCTCCTTTGGAACAATTTGGTAGACGTTTACAACGCAAAAGCTGTTAATCATGCGATGCGGTTACAAACTCAGATATTTCGTTTCATACTGGGCCATCTGCTGCGTCCCTCTAGCAAAATCAGAATTGTTTTATTTTAAAATTCCGGAACAGTTTTTGCTTCCATTGTTTTATTTTTAAATTATATTACCTTATTCTACCACCAAAACGACGAGCTGGAGTTGTTCCAAAGTTTTAACCATGTTTATTATAATAGTTGAGTCAAAGCACGAATGATTCAGTTCGTTACGAATGTGACGTCAAAATTATTCATGATTAATGCAACGCACAAAGAGATACAAGCTACTGTATAGGCATTACATAGGCTGTGTATTTTTTGTTATCGCTTGCATATTTCTTTGGCAATTAGGCTTGGAGACTCTGATGAAGACTAGAGGTCATTTGGAGCGCATCTCGACCCCCTCCCAACCCAGTGGTAACATAACATCTGTCCTGGTCGGTAAGATAGGAATGCTAGTTATTAGATGGGGTATCTGGACGAGGCCTGCAACACCAGCATTGCTTCATGATTTATTCCTGCTCAAGCATTGCAGTACTCCGTATCGCCATCAACACATAGATGAGATGTTATAACATTGGCTTTGTTATAAACTCCGTTAAAGAAACTTGAACTGTTTTGAAGTTATGTGAATATAACTTTATAGGCCAGAAGCCTTTTCCGAAATAGTCTCACCATTGTACATATGAGAGTTGACCCCTTAAAGTTACTTAGAACATCCATGCCATTCACAAAAGGCTTGTCAGCTCGAAAGAAGCCGCCGGGTTTGGCCCCCAGAGCCCCCCAAAAGGGCCCCAGAGTCAGGACGATCTCAGCACATCTAACATATGCGCCAAACTTTGTCAGAAGGGAGGTGTATGACTACACATACCAAAACACCGATATTGACACAATTTTCCGTCGGGATGGGTTGTCAGACCGCCCCTAAAATTGGTGCAGATTTTTCCCCTTCAGGTCCATGGACCAAATTTTGTCAGAAGGAACATGTATGGGTGTGCATTACAAATACATCTATAAAAATCTGACAAAAATTTCCATTGATAAGGGGGTGTAAGACGCCCCTGAAAAAACACCAAAGGGGCCCTAAACCTAGCTTTGCTGCCCAAAATGCTCTGGATGTAGAGAAAAAAATTCTTTGGCATTACAACCTTAATAACTCCAACGTGTGTCATTCAATTCATGTCAAATTTACATAGTACAATTTTGAGTATTGTAAATTTCTTGGGGTGCAATTTGGTGTCAAGTCATCATTTCAATAATTATTATTATTAAGTTATTAAATTGTGAAAATTGTATTGTGTTCTCAAAAATAGTCAAATGATATTGTCAGGATTATGTAAACACACCCATTGTCCATCTGCGCCTGTTTGACAAGGCATAATAGTGAGCTGGCAATGTATTTGTGTAATTAATTCATGAATGGTAGATTTCAGCATGGCAGCCACATAGCCCAGATACTTACCAAGCTCCTCTATCATGTCTTGTCAAACAGATATTGTTAAGTTTTTACTTTTTACTTCTTTTTAGAGTGTACATAACAGCTTTGCTCTGCATGATGGGCTTAATTATGGAGGCTCAGATATATCATAAATGCACCGAGCAATGGAAGACGGTTTCTTGTTTTTTGTGATCAGAGTAGAACAAGCTGGAAACATCTCTTTCAATTTCAATGATTGGTCCTAATGAGAAGGAGGAGCTGCTAGGAGCGATGTTATCTCTCAAATAATTAGTCAGATTGAATGTGTTAATGATCTCCTGCCCTCACTGCATTACATCGTATCGAAACATTTTTTTTTTTTCATTTTCATTTCCACATTTGCTTACGTTTATGTTTCCATCTTCTACATTTTTGTTATTTCCATTCCATTTTCATGATCAGTGTTTCGTGTTGGTCTCTGTTGTAGAAAGCGTTCTTTCTGAAGTGCAATAGAAAGTTCAGTAAGCCGACATGGATCCAGGTTTGGGGTATAAAGGTGGCGCCCGCATAAGCGCACACGTGCAGACACTGATAGGACCCCACCCCCCCCCCCCCCCCCCCCCAACACCACCACCACCACCACCCCCTCACCCTTTCCCTCTCTCTCTCTCTCTCTTTCTCCCGCTCTTTCTCCCTCTCTCTCTCTCTATCTCTCTCCCTGCTCCTCTATTGACAAAGAACTACAAGCCTATCCATAATAATTTAGAGTCATCTCTTTTGTATATAAAGATAACAAATTTTCATTTCTCGTCCATATCCAAAATAATTGCGGACCTTTAACATCCTTATTCCATCGCTATTTTAATCAGAAAGGGGGGGGGGACTATCCGCCCCCTTTCTTGCCCTCTCCTTATACATTTTGCGTAGAACAAAAGTATAGAGCCAAGGTAAATTCTTTATTGGGTTTTTGTAAATATTTTGTCATGATTTGAGACTAGCTTCTTAAGAGGGCACTTGACCCCGCCATTCCATATACAATTTATATTTAATTAATCATTATGACCATGAATGTTACTTGGAAAAAAAAAATACCAGCAAATTTCGAGGCTACCGTAGATCTTCCCTGATAGGGAATGAATGCATGGGATCTCACCCGCAGGCAGAGATTTTTCTCCTCCTTCTCCTTCTCCTTCTCCTTCTTCTCCTTCTCCTTCTCCTTCTCCTTCTCCTTCTCCTTCTCCTTCTCCTTCTTCTTCTTCTTCTTCTACTACTACTACTATTACTACTCCTCCTCCTCCTTCATCTCACCCTACTTCTTCTTATTCTTCTTTTTCCCCTTCTTCTTCCCATTCTTCTGGTGCTGATATCTTTCAATATAAATGACCAGATGAAGTTGTTGAATCAGTATTTGCTCCAATCAAAACATTACCATGTGATATAGGACTTGCCCAACTTATCCTAATCATTTTACTTAAAAACATAATCTCTCATGCGTATACTCTAAATTCCATATTTTAAGGGTAGCAGTTTAACAATTTAGTTAAAGCACAGTACGCTTTACTTGGCGTCAGGTTTATCGAAGTCCATTTCACAATTCTTAGAACTTTAATTCCAAGCGTAATTAATGAAACAGGGGAAGTAATATGGAACAATGCAAGCAAACGCACCATCTGTCGAGGCATATTATTGCCTTGATTTGGTGAAAGTGTTTGTAGTGTGTACACTCTAAAAACTAAAATGTTTAATCACCTAATTACCATTTAAAAGGGCCGAGGAGTGACCACTTTTTTTTAAATGTTAAATACTTTTAACATGCTGGATGCAACACTTTAAAGGCTGAATCCAGCATGTTAAAAGTGTTAATCTAAAGTGGTCCCTCCTCGTCCCTTTTAAATGGTGATTTAACACTTTATTTTTGGGAGTGCTATCTAATGTTTACCCTTACACCGAAGAAATATGTAAAGTGAAAACTAACTTGCATAAAGAATGGGTGGGCGTGTTCCCTAAAAGGGGGCGAAATATTTTCCCGTGCCCTTGTAATATTCCCTTTGGAGGCGAATAATGAAATGTGATGTTTGTGTCGTGAATGATTGATGTGCGTTGGGATGTGTATGTAAGAGGGAAGAGAAGAGTTGGTGAGCTATAAACCATACCAATCTACCCCAACTATATCTGGGATATAGTTTCTTCTCTATAAGCTTGAATATAATGCGACGTGGCAAGCGATGATCCTTGCATAAACATGCATTTGTTCAAGAACTATAGAAATGGATACTGTAACGGCGATACTCGAGATATATTTATAGAGATGTAAATGAAATCTTACACCCCTCCTGCATCATCTCACCCTCGGCATCTTATAAGCTGTTCCCCCTCTCCCACTCGGCATACCTACCAGGCTTGATACGCTTTTAATTACCAGCGGGTAAGCGCATTGGGGCGCAGCGAAATTCTTCTTGCAGACTGGGGCGCTGCTAGCGACACATTCGATTGTGTGTACAATGTCACGCGGAGGTGGAGGAAAGTTAATCGCGTCTGGAAGATTTCAAAACTGACTTGGTGTCTGCGTAACTGATTTAAGAAGACAGAGGCGCCCCTCCCTCCCCCCTCTCTCACCCTTCATCAATACCTTGGACTGTTCTTCAGTGGATCCGACCCTAATGGATGTGTCGTTGGCGTGTTTTGGCTCATTAGAAGTTTATTAGATAAGCAGAGACACGAATGTTACTTTGTTAGATAACTTTCCACGCCAGGATAATAATGTGGTATCAATTTGATGCTTTCGCTTGATGCACATTATCTCATCACGATACGATACTGTCTTCCAGAAATCGTCTGCAATACTTCTTGACGACGTTAACTCATTCCTACCTGTGTTTATACGTAATATTCGCGTTATGAACTGTAATCGTAGGAGCAAATGGAATAAAGGCAACTAAACCAGTTCGAACTTGGTAGAATGTCTACTTAGAATGATGTAATTTGAATTCAATCAGAATCATGTTAACTTGTAATGAATCGTTTACTGGTTATGCAATGTAGCTGGAATCAAGAGAATTGAACTTCGATTTCTTCTCCGATGTTTGTTTGTTTTTTTAATTACGAGTGTCACAGTTTAATGACTGACTGGAAATAACCAAGCATGGGATGTTTTAATAGACTAATGATGTATGGATTTATCCTTCTGCTTTGAAATGGACGTAATTCGTCCGCTCCAGAACGACACCTGAATTTATTGACAAGATTTGCTTGCATGTATTCAACAAACGCAGCTGGAAGTCTGTGTGTTTAACATTTTACCACGTAATAAGGTGACAAGGTGATTGTATACCAAGATTTCTTAAAACCGCCATTTTGAATTATGTTTGATCACATATTGAAGTACACGTGCAAAGGTAGATAATATTGTCCCGATGCAGAGCGTCAAGTTCACAAGCAAAAAATACAATGGAAACAACGGAATATGATAAACATTTGGATGTCAAATGCTGAAAGTTAGTGTTTTAGTCTTGGACTTTGTTTATAGCTAGTGTTTATTCTCCAAACCGCTCAAGGAAATGCCTTTATCAAATCAGTACAAGTCTTCCACCGAGACAGCAATACCACGTACCATATCGGAGTACCTTATTGGAATAAGTTTGGATATATCACGCGTGTATAGTTGGCGTTGTATGTGGACTATTTAGTCACCTGTTTTATCCATCGCGTTTGGCGGGAGAAATAGGAGGCCTCTTTCTTATATCACTCGAGTCGTCTGCTGCTGACGGTAGATCATCGCCGCCGACATGACATCATGTAAGAGAGTGAACCAAATCTTATTGATCTTTCTATAAATATTAACCCATATCAGCATGTATTCGTGCACTACTGTAATAGTTGTACCTCAGCTGCGTGTGCTATTGATATTTCTCACATTTATTCTCTTCGATAATGAAATTTATAATTCAGCATCATAAAAGAGCTTGAGATGAGAACTTATTATGCCGCATCTGTATGCAGTGATTTTTTAGGGTAATATCATACCAAGTGTTTCTTAGAAAATATTTTAAGATAAGAAAACTTTTCAAAAGCATAAAGTTACGAGTAATCACCACTTCTCTTGTGTATTCATTTATGTATTATTATTTTTGTTATCTTTTTTTTTTTTGATGACTGGACGCCACCTAATCACATTTTGAGAAAGGCCTTGCGTTACTTGTCTCCACTGAAACCATGAACAGATTATCAATCTGCATTTTTCCATTACAATATTTGCAATTATTTTACTAAGCATTCTTAACCATATTAATGCTGAATGTGTTTCCATGAGCTCTATCTTAACATTCAATCTGTCCTTAGAATGAAGTCATTGTAATCATTGTGATTATTTGTAATTATTTCCATCATTACAAATCTTGGAAATAATGAATAAATACAGTCCCCTCCAAAATGAACGAATACACTGACAAATTCTGACATCTCTTTGGTTTCAAAGCTGGACGTATTTACATCACTTTTATAAAACAGCACATTGACTTGGTGCGTTAAACAGTAATTTATAGGCATCTCTTGTGTTTCTTTTAAACATGATAAATTTGAAACTATTAAAGTTAAAACTATCATTCAGTCAGGCATTAGATTTATCCCGATACCTAGCCACGTAAAGCAAATGTAGGCGTTTACCTTCACATTTCAGTTTGAATGTTACTTTAAGCATATATATTTGCACATATAAATATTAAATTACTATTTTTTTTGGGGGGGGGGTTATATTTTACGTTAAAATCTTTCTAATCCTCTTTAGGAAAAAAAAGAAAAAGAAAGAAAGAAATAAACAGGTTTATCGCTCTGCAATTTTAAATAATTATCATAAATCTATTGCAGGGGAAATGCGGGAAACATTGATGAATTTCATGAATGATATTGGTCTCGCAGACCATTTTTATTTTCTTTTTACACCCCCCCCCCCCCCCCTCCGGTGGTTGTAGTAACTGACATTAATGAGAAGATAATAGCATCGTATTCATGAAAGCATGTGACGTCCTTGCCTTCGGTATGAAGTGAAGCGACTTTATTTGCCCAAGCGAACATGTAATGTAGTTCACAGATTCTCAAGTTCACAGTTGTTCCACGGTCAATAGTCTTTTCGTGGGTCAATAGTCTTTTCGTGTGTACAAATAGTGCATCTTCCCCGTAAATAGTACAGACGGTGCGTGCGGTAGTACAGGGGGACTGTGAGATAGTGAAGATATGCATTCTCTTTTGATATCTTATCACAGTGTAACATTAAGAGGTCTGCTGTAGGTATAAATTTTTCTAAAATTAAAGGAAGAAGACAATCCAAAACATGGGCGAAAATACTGGGGAACGGGGGACACTCCCCCCACCCACCCCCCACGATTTGGAGAGAGGTGGACACAATATTTTAAATGTCCCCAACGGTTTTTGTCTTTGAACATGCCCAAAATAAATCACCTAAGACCAAAGTTACATGTCTTATCAAAGTTCCAACGGCAACAAATTTCGATTAAAATGGGTTAATTTTGATAAAAATGTTTTTTGTTTGTTTGTTTTTTGTTTGTTTTTTGCCTTTTTTTTTGTTGTTTTGTTTTGGGTTGTCTTTATTTTTTTTTTTGGGGGGGGGGTGGTTGTCACGTAATTTCTGGTAATATTTGCAGCATCCCACAATTTGATGCCCCCTTAATTTTGTCATATTTATTATTATTATTATTATTTTTATTATTATTATTATTTTTCTTTGCTTTGCTTTTCCGAGAATTTAGAGTAATATAACTTGTCACTGCTACATTTTAAAAGAGTGCTTTCGCCCGTGATCCAAATCATACAGTGTACAATGATCAAAATACTTATTGTTGCTGCTAAATATTCATTTTTCATTGATCCGAGCATATGGATTTTCAAGTAATTTTAATCAGTCTTAAATATGATTTATTTTTATCAATAACAACTGCCTCATATCTGTGACAAATTCGCTCTCAGCCAATCAGATGCAAGTATTTCATTAGCTTATAACAGTATTGTTACTTGTTATTGATAACAAGTTTTATGAAACTTCGATTAAAATGTGTTAATTTTTCACAAACGAAACAGATACGTAACCAACTTTTCTTGTCAAACTTCACAATTCAAAGTTCAAAGTGTCTTTATTTTTGACATATGTCTTTTACAATTTTTTTTGTTACTAGTTCATATCAAAATTAAGAACAAGTGCGTAACAATAATGTACACAAACATAGATAAAGACTGATCACAATTCAATAAATTTGGAGTGATTTACAGTAATAACATGAATAAAACAATTGGCGTGATCGTAGAGGAAAACATAAGTGGAGGGATCTATAAAGAAAGCATGGCTTGTATTTCATAGACAAAATAGAAGATCAACATCTTAAAGGGATACTCAACCGCAGATTGTGGAGGTTTTTATGCCGCGAGAGGGCACGCGTGATCGTGACCTGATCATGCCGTTGCCCCGCAGGAGCAAACTTCGCACAGGCTGTTCGCCGCGCAACATGCACGCTCCGCTTGAGCTCGAGCTCTCGTGCGAGATTCGGTCGGCTTCGTGCAGTTCAAAAACTAATCCTAGTAGTCCAACGGACGCGTTCGACGCACAAACTTTGTGTACGAGTGAATGGGGCTTACGCAATCCGGACTTTCCCCACGGCCGCCTGGTGGCGTATCCCTTTAATATACGATAAATACTAAATGCGTAAAAGGGTTTCATGAAATAAACATAACATCGATCTTGATGTGCTTCCAGCTCTCACATACGGTTGAAAATTCTATATCACTCTTGTTGTTGTTATTAGGTGTAAATTTTACGGACTCATTACTTAATGCCAGTCATTTTAACTACGTAATAAAGCTACGTAATACGAGATTTGTAAGGGTTCACTACTCACAAGGTCTTAAGCAGTTGCTCATCTTAGAGCTCCAGTTCTATATGGTAAATTTAACATCAAATGAATTTGATAAATTTAGATAATTCAGAACTGCATAATAAGATGAAAACATACTTACGCAATAGCTTAACATTAATACTGTAGAGAGGACGTGTGCATTTAATATCGTATTCACAAGTGCACTTTAAGAAAAAGTGTTATTATTATCGAAATAACATATACAAAACTATTATGTTGTGAGGCAATATTCATGCCATTGTAGTCTGCTCTGAATGTTGTAATTCAACAATAACATAGAACAATATACGTCTTAAGGGTAGTGACTTCAATTGAAAAAATTCTTTTAATCACAAATGTTTTGATAGATTATATTCCGTTCAAATATTTATGGATTACTTTAATTTGTTTATGATCAGAAATCCATTTGTTTATCAACATAATCGAATAATTGTACCTCAAATGTAGTTCTTGACCATACAACCAAAATAAATCCCACCCACAAATATCATATTCGGTAAATCTTTGAAGAAAGACCTGTTAGTGGACTTGATATTGTTGTTTGACCATTCTGTATGCCAGTGCGGTCTTGTAAATGTCGGGATATTGCTCTTTAAGGACTAATCAATGAACTCTTTATGGCATATGTCAACTCACTCTTAACCGCATTCTGACATTTTGTTCCGATCCGAGTCATCATTACGTCTTCTCTTTTTAAGGAGATGTCAGTGTATTTTATGGCGAATTGGGTAAACAATTTTTGATAACATAATACGTCCGGATGACTCTATTGGCAAAATGCCATGAACCCCCAGCCGATACTGTAAATTGATTTGCCTCTCGGATAATTTCAAAGAAAATGAAAGCCAGTTAAAATTCCCAGTCCATCAAGAACGCAATTATGGGTTCCATAAAAATACGAGATGATGATTATGTGCAATTTATATCTCTGTACCACCCACTTGGGTAGGATTCCATTGGAAGGGAGCAGTTTGTAAATGGAATCATGAAAAGTGGATGATTTGAAATTGGGTCAAAATGTATCTTGCCCCAATAGGAATAAAGTTGTACATCAGTGATGTATTTGTTTTTTATTTGGGGGTGTTACGTTAAACATTAGACAAACAAAATAATATGCAGACATTTAACCGGGTTTGGACTGATAAATCACATAAAAAGTATAACCATGATTATGTTATTATGTAGAGAAATAGATCAAGACAATGAACACGTAAATTGCTGTTTTTTTAACAGTTCAACAAATATGAGATAATGTTGGATTAACTAGTTGACCATAATGAGATCGAGGTGATGTTACAGTCATACTATTTTCTTTGTGCACAGATGTGTGTGACCCAATTTTGCCTTCACCACTGTGACTTTTTCCTTCACAGATACCGTCGCCACTGTTATCAATTATGATTACATAATTGACTTATGGTACCACCACATTTGCGTGTACATCAAATGTGCACATTTCACATGTATAAATAACGTTTTCAGCAATGGGGATTAATATAAAATACCCCTACTTTAAAAAAAAATCTCTGAATACATTGTAAGGCTCAGATAGCTAAAAGAAAGTAGGAAATAATGCATTGTTGACATATCTTTGAATGCTGCATGGAATACTACTTCTGATAAAGATCTATTCGACTATGTTATATTTTTTACTATTACCTTCACCACCATCACCACAATTACCATCATCACTATCTTCAACGCCATTACCACCACCGCCACCACCACCACAATCGACGCATCTCTCGCTGGTCTAACCGCATAATGAAAGTGAGAACTTTATGAAAGATTTTGTGAAACTAATGAAAGAGAAAGTTGAGTTGAGGTAGAGATGAACATAATTTGTGAGCTCTCTCATTCTTGTTATGTTAGTTTGGAAAACTATCACAGTGGAAATTTTTCTCCAAAAGGGTTAACTCTTCAAAATAATGCCCTCATATTTTAAATAGCTGAAGAGTCAGAACAAAACTGAGTGAGTAGTCCCAAGTACCCATTTCTGTGTGGGCAATGCACATGACTTTTAGCAAAAGTGAGTCAGTTCTTTTCATTATGGTTACTCCAAAACCTCAAAGTATACATCGATTCTAAAGTACCATACCACATAATCAACCTTTCCCTATATTGCTTCCAGACTGTTTCTTTCATAATAATAGCATTACCCGTATATTCACTTTTATCTTTAAAGCTTTAAACGTTTTTTTTTTTTAATATATATCTCTATTGATGAAGACGCGTGGGAGTAAAATGATTATGTTTATGGAAACGTGGGAGGAGTGGGCAGGTATAAAGCATGAACAGACTCGTGTAGGAGTAGATATTGATCATAAAAAGGCGGGAAAATCCTTCATTTTTGTGTAACGAGTTCTTGGAAGAGATAATCATGATAATTTCATTTAAGCCCAGTAAAGTTCAAATTGAATTTTATTTTTCTTCTCAAAAGTCTTATATTTCGTTTCATGATTTCACTATTTTGAATGTAAAATATACTCATGATAATTGCTAGCACGATGACAACGCCTTATTGAAACTAATGTCTAAGAGAAAATCGTACCTGTCTTGCAGTATTTATAATACCTTAGCAACATATAAAATTCTTTTTTGTTCAAAAAGCTAAGCTTTCCAATTGTGAGAATACCATAACTTCGAATTCACTTCTTGGTTTTTCTTCTTCTTCTTTTTTTTTAGTGTGTGTGTTACTTAGGTTAGGGAAACACCAAAATAACCAATAAGTAGTAAGGAAGTATTTATGAGGACAATCCCAACTACATTATAAACAGCGTAATTCCAAGTAAATAAAATTTCTTTTTTTTGGGGGGGGGGGCGAATAATACCTTTTGGTTAAAAGGTATGCGAAATATCGGTTTGCTTAAACTTTCAGTTTTGTTTCCTTCTGTATGTTTCCTCCATTTATGTGTTTATACTTGTATGTTCCATGTATTTGTTTGTACACCCCTCTATTACCACATTTGCATTTTCTTTTGATTGAATTGCGCCATGGACCTCGGTTTTTGTGCTCACTTCTTTTATTTCTTTTGAATAAAGATGATATATAATATATTGCAATATTGCAACATATCAAATCCCAGTGGTAATAAAATGTATTTGCGAATGGGAGATTCTTGTTAAGCATGTGCATGATAAAGGCAACTGTTCTTTCATTTACCCAACAGAGAGAACAAAAAAGATAAAACATGTTTGAAATTTCATTTTGGTCATTAAAGGGCCCCTACAACCAAATGCAACCCAAATGCAAGCGTTTTGCTGTTGATGTGCAGGGATGCATACAACTACTATTTTGTTATTAAAAAATCTAAATATGTTTCATAGATTTTAAAATATTTTTTGAAATATTTTGTCCAACCTCCTAAGCTCCACCCTTAAAAATGCTCCAGATCTCATTCCTGCAATGACATCATCTGTCAATCATCAGTCAGCTACACTAACATTCTACAATAGACAGTGGAATGTAACTTCCCCAGCTCCAGCACATGCTCACACTGTGAACATGGCAAACAAAGAAGCCGACAAAATATACAGCTCCTCATTGTACCTTGCTCTGGTAGACAATAGAACATCAGTGGCGTATCCAGGGGGCGCAACAGGCGCGCCCCGCCCCCTATTGGCCGTTGTAAAAAAAAAAAAACTAGAAAAAAAAAACAAAATCCTCATACCAATTGAAAATATTGTTCATTAAATAGGCATCAAAATTGGTCACATATAGCACTGTTTTGCATCTCAGCCCTTCTTCAGAAGCAAACATTTTCCAAAGACCCCTCCCCCATGACGGCGATCAATAATTCCTGGGGGGTGAGTATGCGAACGAGCATATTATTGTACTTCAATGCCGCGATATACATAAT
Source organism: Heliocidaris erythrogramma (assembly GCA_025617745.1). Taxonomy (NCBI): domain Eukaryota; kingdom Metazoa; phylum Echinodermata; class Echinoidea; order Camarodonta; family Echinometridae; genus Heliocidaris; species Heliocidaris erythrogramma. The sequence continues at coordinate 11,348,667 of CM046869.1, forward strand.
CATTATGAAACGTATCTACTCTGTAATATATATCTTTCTTTTTTTAATGGCGGATGCAACCCCCAGCCCCACGGTTCTGAGCTAATGAGTTCCGGTAATGGAAGTTCGAAGGAAACTGGCCAAGATTAATACTGATTTTTTTTGTTTAAATCATTAAATGGGTTGTTTGGGACAGTTGAATATAAACACAATATCAAGAAGTTGTGGAGGAAATCACTTTCACTGGAAAGCACGTCTCATGATGACAATACGTGCTATGCACGTGTGTTTGTTGATTTCATTCAATCTTGGCTTGTTGATTTCATTCAATCTTGGCTTGTTGATTTCATTCAATCTTTCTTTCCCCATTACACGGCTATTATACATTTGCTATATCAAATAATTTGACAGAAACCATTTTCTTTCTAGTCTCGAAAATTTAGTATAAATTTCCCTCTAATTCATGAAAAATATAAATTTACCTTTTAATATCAACCTCACCATAATAAAACAAGGGACTAAGTTATTATAGACTACATCCACTAAGCTTACACACAGGTCATTTGAAACACGGTAAAGTCGGACCTCGGGGCTTCGCTAGATGAGGGAAGTGTGGGTTGTGACAACCCCCGCTCCCACCCCGTTTCAAATGTTGATGGGAAATCGGTCGTCAGGGTCAGCTAATTAACAAAATCTCAACATCCTTTCAATTTGTGCAAGATGGAACAGATTCAGATAACTTGTATGCAGCAACTTTGGTCCAGTATCTGTCCATCCGCCCCCCCCCCCCCCCCACTCACACACACATAAATGCTCAAAATCTTCGAGCTACGCCCCTGAGTGAAGTTGATCGTCTCTCCACAACCGATCTTTGGAATGCGGCACGTATAGAATGTAGCGAGAGTCACTAGTCTCTTGATGGCTCCTTTACACACTTGGGAAACACTAGTCTCAATCTAGGTTGAGGAAAGAACTATTTATAATTAAAATATCGATGTAAAATTCAAATCAGGTCAATCTAATGCCAGAACGGGATAGGAATGCGCCACCCCCATTCACAATTCGAAAAAAAATGTTTATGCATGACGACACACACAAAAGAAGAAACTGATACGTCTGTAACAAAATAAAAACAAAATTATACATAGTCAGTGTTAAAATGGCTTTGATATTGTCGTATTGATATTGACACCTGACGAAAAAAATGAAATTTGTTATAAGAAACCATCCCGTAAAACAAAGGCCGCAAAAAAATGGACATGATTGTAGTTTATGAAGTAGTGTATAATTGATTATACTGAAACCGTTCACTCTACCGATATCCGAAATGTAATCCTCTATTTCGAATGTCCGATTATCAGATAGGATCTTATAAATTACTTTTGGTGATGTTAAATCTGACCGCTCAACTATTTTTTTTTCCCCACTGACATGTGGAGAGACGATCTTGTTTCACTTAAAAGCAACGAGAATGAACTATCCATTCATTACCTATTGATAGTTATCCGAAAATTATGCGAAATGTAATCCTTTATTTGGAATGTCCGATTTTTAGCAAATATCTTGTAAATTGCTTTTGTTGATAAAATCTCACCGCTCCACTAATTTTTGTTTCCCACTGACATTTATTTTATGTCTTGTTTCACTTAAAAGCAACGAGAGTGAGCTATCCATTCATTACCTATTGATCATTTTGGTAGTAAAAGTAGTATACCATATCGGCTAACTAGAATGAATAGACCTTTTGTATTGAGACCGACCAGAGTGTGTTGTATGAAAGGAAGAAAAGGTGAATTACAATAGGAAAAAATCCATTCAAAATGAATCTCCTAACTAGATTATTATTATCTTATTTATTTGAAAAGAACTGGAATTCAATACATTCAATCCATGAATATGGATGGTCGCTACTTCGCTGATTTTGTCATTAAAATTGGGATTTTAGGCTTCTCAGACGACTTATATCTTATGCTAATAGGGTTTTGCCATCTCAATTATTATTTCGAGTGAATTAGGTCGTATATCATATTCATTCATGCCGGAAGCTCGCCGGTGAGATGTGATTTCTACATCTACACAATTGAATACTGCCATGTTTCTTAAAATCTTCTTTTCCTATCTTATTCACTTTAACTGCCTTCCTTACTTGCTCATAATTCAAGATATTTTTACTGTTGTTCTTTCTTTCTAGAAACTATTACCTTATCAGATATAAACAGTACAGTCGTTCATATCTATTGACATAATGATATGGGTTTTTTATCACTTTTCTTATTATAACCGGTTACAGTCATTTCTAGTTTGTACTTCACAGTTTATATTTTCTTTAACTTTGTACTGATTTTCTATATTTCATCATTTTTCATTACCTCCTTTTCATCATTCTGTTAACATATCCCCCCCCCCCTCTCTCTCTCTCTCTCTCTCTCTGTCCCTTTCCATCTCTCCCTTCCTCTTCCTCGCCTTTCTCTTCTGCTCTGTATCTCTTACCAATATGCACTTCTATTCAATGCATGTTTTACCCCAATCGTCGAGTTCTCCCTTTTTTCAGTAAAGTGTATTGCTCGCCTCTCTTTTTATCCATCTCTGTCTCTCTGTCTCTCTCTCTCTCTGTCTCTCTCTCTTTCTCCCTCTCTCTCTGTCTCTCTCTCTGTCTCTCTTTCTCATACTCTCTCATATACCTGCAGCGTTCGTTTCATGATGCCGTTGTACAGCTTGAGTCAATAAAACAGAAAACCCAGATTCACCTTCAAATATCATTGAAATCAGTGCATACAGATTTTAATCAAAGGTACTCATATTGTAGCCTCTCATGTTTTGTTTAAATATTAAACCTTGATCAATAGAATCTGACCATATATGGACACCTGAACGATAACATTTTCCCTGATTCATGACAAATTTGCCTCTGCCCAAGTTTGGAATGAAAATTAATCGATGATCAACTCAATGTCGATTGAATGTTTTCCACTCCAGTTGAATGCACTCGAAAATAATGCAAGTAACTCCTGAACACCATTCAGCCCAAACTTGGGCAAAGACGATGTTAACATGTTGTTGTTTTTTTTTTAATTGACCAGTGCTCAGTCATCCGTAATTTCCATTTTGGTGAGCAGCCTATCATATTAAAGGAGACATTATATCAAGTATCATATCATCATAATACATTTCAGCGATTTCAATTGGTTTTAAAATAGTGGGGCTTGAATATGGCTCTCCTTATTATTGACTCACAGTGTATGCCTTTTCCATCTGTTTCTTACTGATTTTTTTGACCTGTACAACAGTTCTCTCTCTCCCCACTTCTCTATCTCTCTATCTCTCTCTCTCTCTCTCTCACTCTATCTTTCTTTCTTTCTTTCTCCGTCTTCCCTACTCGTAAACCTAAGACTGCGTGGGCGTAACCAGTACATAGGATTAAGTCTCCCTGAACCGGAATTGCCAGGTTTTGCAGGTTTTGTGGGGGGTTTGTAGATAATATGAATAATGCATTGTTATTTCGATTTTTTATTTTCTTCCCTTACGACAGCCTACAATCCTTTATCCGAACCCCCCCCCCCCCCCGGTACTCAAGGAAAGACGCCGAAATTTCCATACGGGGAAACAAAACCATGTAAGCAGCTACTCTGCTGCAGCAAATCAGTGCTTAATTTTTTGTAACACTTTTTTGTGCCTTTTAAATGTACATATTGTAAGGAAATGAAATATACAAACAACATTGGAAATTCTCTTTAAATATATATGCTAGAAAGTGAAAGAAAATAAAAATGGTGCGTATCTTAAAGCAAGGCGCTTCCTTATTGGGAAAAAACCTTCAAAGATTGACCAAAATACGCCTGCGTCGGGATTCGAACCCGGGTCTCTGTTACCTTCACATGAGAAAATAGATGGCAATGCACCATATTATCTCTACGTATAGTCTAATTAGAAACTACATCTGTCATCTTTTGATATGTTTAGGGCCTATTATTTAAATTTTACAAACTAAAAACATTCTGTAAATGAAACAATCATCATTCAAACACGTCAGGCGCTTGGTTATGTAAAAGAGCTTCTCGTTTAACACACTTGCTTGTGATCCCCCCCCCCCCCCCCTCAGCATCCAATACGGGTCTTTGACCACGTGATAACATACTTATTTAGCTGTCAGGTAGATGTAATAAAACATTGCTACGTTCAGAAAATAATTAGACTTAATGTCATTTTCACTAAGTAAGGTCTAGAAAATGAGACTACGACTTGATAAACGGGAACCATGGCGATAAAAATCCCGAAGGCAGTAGAAAGATACAGGGTTTTTCCCCACCTTTTTCTCAACTTTATACAGGCCTTTATTACCAAGGCCGTACATCATATTGTGGAATTATGATATTATAATGTAATCAGGCACATAAGCTACACTCACGTGTCAAACATGTGTCCTTGTCATGTCTTTCTTCTTACTACACTATTTTCATATCTCATTTAGATTCATGGTGTGTAAATCCGATGATAATACCTTTATTTTCACTACCATGCTCGAAGATGAGTTGAGGAGTTGTGTCAAATAATTAGATCTAATCTCGAGTCTATTTCTCTCTCCCTCTCTCTCTTTCTCTCTCTCTCAGTACCTTCTCTCTTTTAAAGAAAATATTAAGACAAAACATGGAGTTGGAAATTTTTCACAATCTTCTTTAAAGCAAATAGGTCTGCGTTCACCTAATTTCGCTTTTGTAGTTATGTTTTGCTGGATTGATAAATATGTAAATAAGCTTATGAATTATGTTGACAAGCTTTCATGTTATACCGAACTTGTTGAATACATTGGCCTATATTATATGACACATTACTATTTTAGTAAAACCGCACGATGCTGTGGTATTGGATATTTCTTAAAGATAAAATTGGGTTCTGGTCATGCAATTAAATGTGAAAGAAACTGTCTGGAACTGATTCGGAAATATTGTAGTACATTAAATGTATATACACTGTGAGTAAGGTGAAATTGAATCCATCTTGTTGAAAGTCACGTGATATGTACACGGAAATGGGTATATGGGATTACACACACGTGTGATGAGAAAGTTTGGTTCAAATTTTCTTCTATGATTTTTCTTCCAAACTTGACCAAGAAGTCCCAACAAAATTATTATTTTTTCACTTTTACCAGAATTCAATTTTCTCTTTAAAAACCGTTTCCTAGATATCATGAATCTGGGTCAAGAAGTTTTCCGATTTATTTGCAACATTTTGATATGATTTGATTCATCCTTTAATAAATTACGTCTATATAAGTTTTGATAGGATTTTCTGAATAAAGCTTGATGCAGATTTTGACTGGAATCCTGCCAAAATATGATCCTGCGTCAGCACGGTATTTAAAGCTCGGATTAAACGTAACCACTTCAAGATGCTGTCTGGCTTTGTTAAACATCAATTAATCAGAGCTTAATGGCAGTGTCTGAATTAACTACTTTCTTAGTTAAGAAAAGACCGTTAGGTTAAATAAATCATGTATGAATATTTTCTGATTCAGAATCGATCCAAACGTAAAGAAATATAGTTACGTTTCGTGTAGGCCTATCGAAAATATGTTACTAAAGCTTATAAATGGCATTGCATTGTTAGATAAAATGGCTTACAATAATTTACAAATTGAAGCGATTTTGTTGTTTGGAGTCGCAGAGTATTTACAACCTAACAGAAAAATGCTGGAAATTGTATTTACTGAAAAGTACAAGTGATATTAATGAGTGTCGCAGGACTACTGGCTTGATGTCTATTCTTCAGCATGCATTACTCAGGATTTTCTTGGAGAAATATTAATAGATTATTCGTGGTCTTTATTCAGTGTATAAGCTTTGTTTAATTCTATTGGAATCTATTTTCTTGAAGCTGGAGTGAAAGCCTTGCTGCGTACTCGAATGAGCTCAGTTCTTCAACAGCATTTTTTAGAGCACAATCGCGAGGACGAAGAAGAAAAAGCCCTGTCGACTGAGAGGAAAAAAAATCAAAGAAAATCTAAACATAGATTTAATGGATGCGTTAGACGTAAAAATAGCTCAGTTTTCCATAGAGCTGTTTTTATTGTTATATTTCCTTTGTGATTTTTTTTTCTATTCGCAGATGTGACGTAACAGCGTTACTAGGAGGGTTGGGTAGTAAGAGCACTGGCGTACTGACCTATAAACAGTTTTGCATTTATTCCTCCAAGGAGGAAATCTTCACGTTGATATGGATGATAGCTGATATAAAACGAGAGCTCGCATCCTGCCGTCTGATACTCATATCATACTCATATCATACTCGACCAAACGGAATCCGCTGCCACGGGCGACTTGTCATAAAGATGTAGGCCAGGGAGCGTAGTTGATCACCGATCGGGAGTGGGTCGCTCGCTCTTGGCACGCCAATTTGGGGTCATTTAACTCCGTGTCACCGATGTCGTTGCATCAGGGTTGAACTTCGCGTCTCTGTCACGCCACTTCAGCGTTTCTCCCCTGTATACATAAACGGGCTGGTGAACAGCCGTCTTGGTGGTGCAAATATTGTGGAAGATGTTTGGCATTGCATGCTTTATAGGAGAAGCCTGACTTCCGGGAAGGCCTATATTCTGTATGAGATTTTTCTGGAATTATGCTCCCATGAAAGTTGTAGATCCCTCCCCTGCATGAACAAGCGTCTCCCTTGAACTTGGAACTCTCTCTCTCTCTCTCTCTCTCCCTCTTTCTCTTTCTCTCTCTCTCTCTCTCTCTCCCTCTTTCTCTTTCTCTCTCTCTCTCTCTCTCTCTACCAAATCCTCCATGTCATATTCATCTGTACGATACATGATCCAGCTATGATTGCTCATCTTCAAGTTCGTAGACAAATCGAAAGCGAAACTTCAACCCTGGCCCAAACGCTATACCAAACCCTAACCCTAAACACAACGTAAACCCCAATTGCAACGCTAACCGTAACCTTATATTTGGAGCAATATGTCGGAGCACCTTAATTATAAAACTGGCATGTTCGATTTCTTTCACGAAAGTCGATGCAAATATTTACGCGTGACATGCAGAAAATGTGAATATTGCTCTTAACTTATAACTGTTCAAATGCTCAAAATATTCATGTTGATTAACCCAAATTGACGATTCTCTCAAAAGAAGCAAAATATTACCATCGGAAACAGATATGATTTCAGATCTGAAATTCTCGACTCTTTCGATGATATTATGTTTAAGGTCATCTATGAAATATTAAATAGAGATTTTAACTATTCTGTATGGCGACAATGCTCCCAAAGCTTCCGACTGTATTCGCGAGGTCATTTACTAGCACAACGGAATCTGTCTTTTTTTTTCAGTTTACACAATATTCTAGGGCTATTCATTACTCGACCATGGAATTCGGTTAATATCAAAGAGAATATTACCATGGTAACATCAAGTGCTCGAGGCAAGATGAAAAGTGGTGACCAGAGCTACATCGTTGAGGTAGGGATTTGATATACTGTGTGCGGCAAAATTATACGATTAGAGTAGATTAGAGCATACTCGTATTATGGAGAACCGTTTTGTATGTCAGATTTTGAATTGAAAATGGATATATTTACCGGCTCCAGTGTCAGTGATCGCATTAAATCTTTCTAGAAGGAGCGAGACGAAGCAGAAACGCGTTGTGCGAACAGAAGTAAATATGATATGATGGTCTAGAGAGCGTGTGACCGCGAGAGATGGAGAATGGGAGATGGGGAGAGAGAGAGGGGAGGGGGCACACAGACAGAGATGATGAGGCAGAAAGCTATTAAAAGTGACAGAGCGAGAGACAAAGCGAGACACAAATATGAAGCGTCAGTGAGAAACAGAGAGCTAGAGCTAGAGAGTGAGAGAGAGAGAGAGAGAGAGAGATAAAAAGGTATTATAGGAGACTCAAAGGGAGGAAGATCTGTTATTTGTTAAGGCGGAGGGGAGCAAGGAAAGAGAGAGAGGGGGGGGGGGGAGAGAATGCGAAAGATTGAAATGGACAGAGATCCAAGAAGCATGACGGAGAGAAGAGAGAAGAAGGAAAGAGATAATAATTATAGAGGGGGAGCAGAGGACGGACATAGAAACATAGAGAGCAAAATAGAGATGAAGAGAATGCTAGACAGAAAACCGAACAGGGAGAAAGAGAGAAAGAGAGAGTGCTAGAAATGTAGAGGAAAGAACAAAATGAATAGAAATAGAGAAATAGACACAATGAGAGAGATAGGGGGAGGGAGGAAAGGGACGTAGGGAAATAAGGCAGCAACCGATAGGGAGAGTTGGAAAAAGGTAGAGATGGGAGAGAGAGACAGGGAGAGGGGGAAAGATAGAGAGGGAAAGAGACGCTAGAGAGAGAGAGAGACCGAGAGATGGGGAGAGTTTGAGAGAAAAAGAGAGAGAGGGGGAGAGAAAGAGAGGCAGAGAGGGGGAGGGGTGCAGAGAGCATTGCCAGAGCAGCAAGATATATGTCAGCGGGCCATTCTGCCGATGCCGCGCGCGAGAGCATGGCCCCGTGGGAGAGAGCAAGTGTTGTTCCACGAGATGAATATACGATATGATAACAGCTCTAGCTGATCAATAGGACATTTACCCTCCTCGACCTCTCGGCAGAAACCTCTGAGATGAAAAGATCAACGCTTGAGATGTCTCAAGAAGTTAGGAGAGAGGGAGAAAGGTTTGAGATTAATGATTTAAAAAAAAACCCTATTAGAATGCATCGCTATGATCGCGATTTTCTGAAAAGGAAAAAAGATCAAAATACTTTGAACAAATTTTAAAGATTTAAGAATTTTTAAGTGCATTATTTAACATTCGGGGCTATGATCATTCAAAGCGTTTCGAACATCAAGCTGTCCAATTAACAACTGTAATGAAATACCTCCAAAAACACACACACTCAAAACACAAAGAAATACAAATAAGAGAAAAACATCTCTTTCTCCTCTGATAGAATGATAAGTACATAGTTTTTTGCTATAGAGATAATCTAAACAGGTCTTTTTAAAGAAATTTAAGATGTTCACAATCTAAGCACCCTCACGTTTTATTGAAAAAAAAAGTTACATAGCACATTTAACAGTTGGTAATATCATGGAAATGACTGTCGTGTTAATTAAAAACTTTATTTGTAACAGTTTGTTAATTAGCCATGCATATCATGTAACATTTCTTTATGTTTTCTGTTTTTTAAATCAAATTTGACTCAAAAGAAGCATCACTTTATTACTATAACATACTGATTCTCTGTTTACCATCTCAAGGTATCGAAATGACTCTTTTTTTTCACAAGGTAGCAACACGTTTGACTACACACACACACACACACACACAGAGTCTTGTATTGCTTTACTTCCGAGGAAAAGTATTGTTCCTCTATTGTTCCTCCGTCCTCGGACAGTCGACGGAATAAGGCACAAATTCATTGTTCGACGTTCGAGGACTATTGTCCGGCTTCCGAGGACCATTGTTCTCATGATTTTTGTTTTGTTCTCTGTCCGAAAATGTTCTCGGACATACGGCTAAACACGTCCACACACCCACACACGCACAAATACTTCACCCTAGACATTCCTGTGCTCCTTAACCTTTATTTTTCCTATAACTTACTCCTTGACATTATTTCATGGACTTTACCATGGTACGCCTCCGGATGACGGGAATAGTCTGTGCCCTCCAGCCAACTAAACATGCGACAAAAAAGGCGGGAAAAACAGGGGTGCGTAAAAGGGCACATGGCCTACAGAAACGTAGGGGTGGGTAATTTGATAAGTACTACAAAACGTCGAGACATTGACATTCTTGAGAAATTCGAAACGTTGAGACATTGAAAACGTTGAAACATTCGTAATACTGGAAACCTTTAATTTTAAAGGGTTACTACTTCAAGAAATCTTGAGTTGAAAAGGCATGTAATGTAATAGAGTGGATATTCATAGCTGCAAACCAAAATAATAATAATGCATTTTGAATCCGCTGCAACTTGACTATCTGTGAATCTGGTAATCCATACAATAAACTATTGCAATAATCTAATTTGCTTGTAAAAGATAAAGTGATATCAGACGTGCAAGAAACGGTTTTTGGAAATAATATATTTATATTATTGGTATTATTATTATTATTATATATTGTATTATTATATTACTAGTAGTATTATTACTCCATGTATCATTATTATTATTATTATTATTATTATTATTATTATTATTATTATTATTATTATTATTATTATTATTATTATTATTATTATTTATTCGCCATTTCAAAGATACAACCAAATGACATGAAATACAAAGTTTTTAAAAAATGATTCACCTTCCCCAGCTGCGCCCGGAATTTCCCTAGAAGAAACAAAAAAGCATGTTCAATTTCTATGACCCTTAGGCTTTTCCACCTACCCCAGGAAACGCACCAGAGGGAGCTAGAACATAAACACGTACAGATATAAATAAAAAGCTTAAAATGTACATTTCCTATAGCCAAATTTTATATATAATGTCATATAACATTTAACTGAAATGACATACATGTATTATCATCACAGGACGCCATTCTATAAGCATAAAAAGTAGCGGTAGTGTTGAATTATAATTATCATGTCACACTGAAGCAAGTTTATACTCTTATCGAGATTATAAAGTAGGCCTATACAAATTAATAAACGTGTAGTTACAATACAACGCGGCACTGGAAATACAATACAGAGAACAGACTACCGGCATAAACGGGCGAACTTGTAGCACTTGTTAGTTTAAGCAGAGATTTATTTACTTACAAGAATTAAGCTTAAGTGCATGTTGATATCGAATATGATATTTGCTTCCATCCTTGAGAACTGAAAGTACACAACTTGACTTGGGAATGAAATTGCGAAACCATGTTGCGAGGTCAAGAGGTACACTCCAAACAGACCTAGCAACACGAGGTATTCATGAGCTATAGGTGACTTCATCCAGTGGCAGTAACATTACCGTGTTTGCTCTTCCACTCACCCTAGAAGCAATGTGAAAATATCAAAATAAGCAAACACTGTTCGGTATCATGGAAACCTACTTCTCCAAATACGAGTGAACAAACCACTGCGAAAAGGATTTTTCCGTAAACTCAACCTTTGTCTCCGAAATCTTCGTCTTCAAAATTATACTGGGCTCTAATGACATTATAGTATTTTGAGTATAAAATATGATTCCTCAGAAAATGTTCTCTTCGATTGCTCTTTAGGAGAGCTTTGTTTTCGCGAATTCCGATTGTTTGTTCTTGTGAAGGGAAAATATTCCAATTCCTTCCTTACATAGCACTTTAATAGTGTCGTTTATTCTGTTAACTTTTACCTCGCCAAGGGGTTTTTGTTTCAAGGGCTAATTTGATCGCATTTTGTTCTTCAAATTGGTAACAATAATATTTTGTTTTAGTGCTACATGATTGTAATAAAATGTAATGTCTTTGAAAACAATATACATGGTCAGAAACTTTGTCAAAAAGTGGAAAAAATGGCCAATTTCGATAAAAAAAACCCAATGATTTTGAATCTCTCAATGTGTTGCCAATTTAAGGATTTTAAAGCTTATTCTCTTTTTTTTAAATTCCTGGCAACAAACGCAATATGATAATGCAACAAAAATGGACAAAGTGTGTGCAGAAATCTTTGCTCCTATTACTCATGCATCTGGTATAATTTAGAGCTCTTAATCAAAAGTTATTGAGCCAAACCACAAAATGTGGTCAATTGTCTCGAAAGGATTAACCAAAATATTGTGCACAAAAAATGGAGGAAATCCATCACCTTGTCTAATGATACCAAACATTTTAACTTCAACAAATTCCACGCATGAAAATCGTTGAAAAAATAAAAGCTAGCTTCCTTCTAGTCCATGGCGTTTCTGTTCCCCATTCGTTCACTGTTGTTTAAATATTAAAATGAAAAGCAAAAATAGTACAAGATCTGCATTTTTCTCCAAAATGCTATATTTAACATGTTTGATTCACGCTTGAAATTGTATACATATATCTTTGTAGAGCAATTTGTGATTTTGTTTGTGACATAGACATCGACACAGTATTAAGAGCGATTCATCATTCCTATCTTGGAACAAACTTTCTCCATATATTTATGTCTGGTAAATTAAAACTCGCATATTGATGAGAATTTAAATCAGAGAATTTAAATCATCCCCTAAATTAGAAAAACACTACGAGTGACATTGTACACCTGCGAAACTCTATTAACTCTATCAACACTAGTTGATCGACGGTAAAGCACTTACATCGACGTAAAGCAATTCTACTTGCCTGTGTTTAAATGTTGTATTTATTTTTATAAGCAGCTCGAGAAACATCGTTTTGTGATATTTCAATCGATATATTCTAAGTTTAAATATTTAAACTTTTAACTTTTATAGCGCCATGAGCATTACTGCGTCACGGACCTAAAGCCTAAAGTCTCACTGGTGTGCGACCGGCTGCCGACCAACGTCACTCAGTTCATTGTCTGTGATCATATAGGAGGGTGTGTGTGTGTGTGTAATTGGGTTTTACAGACGTGTATCAATCAGATATGATTATTTACGTCTGGGGACCGACCTTTAACGTCACCATCCGATAGACGTGACTCAGTCTCGAACCTGGGTCAGCTGAATCAGTTTATAACTTCCACTGTTAGCTGGATTACTGGCGCACGCCACAACGCCCAGTTCATATAGGAGGGTTTTGTGGTAGCACTATTTACACACTGAACTCTACAATGCAGTCTTGTGAGGGCGTGCAATGTTTAACGACTGGTCTCCAACCAGTGAAAGGTTTTCGAAGTTGCATCTAAAAACTTTTGCCGACCAGTCTTTCTGAGCTTGAATCGGTTGAATATATAAAGTAGGCGACCGGTCTAGTACCTCCTTGCTGTAACCAATTGGCGACCGTGTGTGCAACCTACAGGCGACCAGTAACCGCAAAAAACCTCACTTACCTGTGTGTTACAAGATACATACATGTGAAGCGCAGTACGCTTACAAAATAACTCGGTTGTTTTAGGTGCTTTACCGCTTCATATTTGAACAAGCCTTAAGAAAGCACTCTCGTTATGTTCATCTAAAGTTCCCTGATGCTAAAAAGAAATATATCAACGCAACATAAAAATGACGTTTGGGAATTACACATCCCCACTTCCGTTTACTTTTCCTCTTGATATCAAGTGAATGAGGTGGATTCGAAACGAGTTTCCATGAAATCTTTCTCCTATTACCATCTGAAGTCAAGCGAGGAGGAATTTTATTGGTTTGTACACGTTGCGTTTATCACGGGATGGGATGAAATCACTTAGAAGTGGCGCTAAGGCATCAGCGGGTCTACTTAACCCCATGAGCCATGCTTAGCAGTGTTAAAGTAGTGGGCATTCTTGATCTTTTCATGCGGATGATGGACATGAATGATTCAAGTGAAGAAGGAAGGAGAGAGGGGGAGTGAGGGAAAGAGTGGGGAAACGGGAAGAACGGGATGGAGTTTATGTTGAGAGGATACATGAAATATTCGTTTCTATCTACAGTTAAGATTTCATTGACTTGGTTAATTTTTATTATCACACATGATTGTATACAGTATCTAACAAAAGCGAGTACATCATTGACAAAGGAGTTTCAAAAATGCCATGCAGTGTAACTGTAACTTCTTACAAAAATGTATTGAAAGCACAAGCCTTACAGAAATGATAGAGTAGACATTCTCTAATATGTATGTTGGTACAAAATATTTATTCCATAGCACAATGTACCATACTAAGTATATTGTTTAAATTGGTGCCAAAAAATGAGGCTACACTTTATGTCCATTGCGTCATACGTATGGTTATCGGATTTTTTAAAACCTATGACTACGGGAACCGGGTGATCCCTGTACTAAGCCTATGGGTATGAGATCATTCAGTATTCAACGGGTTAAAATGAGGGTGACACTATATCCATAGCGTGAACTTTACTATACATTAAGTACAAATCAAATGCAGAATGTTATCCTTGTTGCAAGGTGGTATCGTGTTATTTCAGACTTAGCAGATGGGTAAAGGAGGAAGAGATACAAAGGGAAGAATTCCTTTGAATTTGGATAGAAAAGAAAAGTGACGTAAGAGGATGAAAACTAAAGTGAGGTGCCTTGAGCTTGGCCTCCCATGATCAATAGCCTTCACCCTGCAGTTGTCATGGAAACCACACATCATTCACCCTCCTTGCACATGTTGTTTCCTTATGTCGTTGATATCATGGGCGATTAGAAACTCTAAAATGCATTTGGTTTTTTTTTTCTCGTCTTTAAGATGATGCCATAAGTAGCTAGACCATATCCATCGCACATGGAAATTGTTTTAGTACATCGTCTGCGATGATTTGGGGTATTTCTCTGCGTCATTCGTCTTGAGCTCATCTGTGAATGCAATCAGGCAATCTCCTAACACGTTCCTAAAGACATAAAAAACAGCCAGACGAGAGCCTCATCTCGACCAGCTCTCGTGATTTATCGCAAAGTACTTGATGTAGACCGTCGAGCGGCTCCTCTCGATAACCAACCTCCAAGATGCTGGGTATACAGCTATTGATTCTGCTTAAGCTTTTTTCCCCCGTCTGCTGCCAGTGACACGTCGTCATTTATACTCCTCCACCTTTTTAGAGCATCGTGCAATTTTGAAGAGCAAGAAGCCAGGTTTAGGCGTGAAACTGTTTGGAGTGGCCGAGAAGGGACCTTCTCTCTCAGAGGCCGACGGGTCCGAGAAAGGGGCAAACTCAATTAAAGAGAAGACTGAGTTCCGGTCAAGGCGAAAAATAATATGTGACTTTCTCCTTCCTCCCCCCCCCCCCCCTTCATTTCTGATTATAGATAGCATATCATGACCAAACTTTGATGCCACATGTGTGTGTAGTCCAGTATGCTCATTTTAATGTGCAGTTCATATAATTTTCTGCAAGATTAGGTCAATTTCTTATCATTGGATCATTCCGAAACCTCACAGTATAAAACAATTCTTATGTACTACATAGTAAACCTTAAACCTTTCCCAATTGCTTCCAGACAGCAATTTTCGTTCGCTGTGTAATCTCATGACCGGTACTCAACTTTATCTCTAAGTTAAAAAGACCGAGGGTCCATGTCTCTCGTTCGCCGAAAGCCATGAGAATAATGCGTTTGATAGTCGGGACACGAGGGATGTGCATCTTAACACGGAGTTAACATCTCACGCGAGCATAAGATGCCCCCGACACATGCTCACGCACACACACTCGCGCACACCATCTCCTCTATTTCTTCGCAACGCCGTTTGATGGATGCACCGTAGTTCTGTATTAATAATCACCGAAGATCTCAGGCAGACCGCTGCTTTTTTTTCCACCCTGTCCGTTAAGTCTGGATGTACCTCGCTAATCTTCGTTGTATGTCAAGCTATAATTCCACCGGGGCTCGGAGCCACATCTGAGAGGGTGCTTTGGTGTCATAGCTTCTTTTAACCGGCGGTCGCCCACTCCTCTCATCACGGACGGTCATTCATTTTATCAATTAAACTGGAGCATGCCGCTTTTCTACACAAACTACCTTTCATTTCATGTGCCTTAATTTCGTGCCCTTTATTAATCGTCGATTTCGAGTTTGCGATTACTATCATCGCTTATCGTCTGATTAACTATTTCTAATTCTGGAAGAAAAAACTACCACAGTTGCGAAACCACGTCGACCAAATGTCTAATGCTTGTCCGGTATATGATACCACAGTGACGTCATAATTGGTTGGTATGAGTAATACTGATTTAGTAGTAGAAGAAACCGAATCTTTATTCCGAGATGTTTCTCCTTGTTCGAGGTTTCTGACATTTTCTCCGTCCAATGACTAGTCTGGCAAGGCTGCTCATGATTGGAATACATTAAATAGATGACTTCTTTAAGCCTCGCCATCAACACATCTTAGATGTGATGAAGCGAAACATTGCTTTCCAAACTCCATGCTCCTTTTCTTAACTCGGCTCTTTTCTTGGCTTAGGGCTCACTGATTTCCAAACCGTGCTTAAGACGTGTGAGGGATTTCAAGCATCCATTGCGTCAATTTAGAAGTCGGTGCTTGGCCGAGATTGTGCATACTTCATTCCTCGCCTCTTTATTCTGGAATACTTTTGGATTATAATCGCGTCCGTATCCACCTCACTCGCGTGTAAAACTGACTGCATCATCTTGATTCAGAACCGACTCGTCATATTGACCATGCAATGTTGTCATAACTTCTGCACCTTGGAATCTATCAATTCTTGGGTCAAAGCACTCTAGGTTGTGATTTAAGAGAAAATACTGAATTGGAAATTCCACTTTAAACTTTCATTGTAAAGACAGTGGACTCTTAGTCGCCTTGCTATCATTAGGCCTCAAACCGAGCACGGTATAGATAGAACTTATTCCTTAGAGGAATCTCCTTCTCTGCCTCAAATTGCTCCCAAACGGATATATCTACTTTATATGATCTTTGTAACGTTTCCTTGAGACACTTGGATATCTTTAACCAGGAAGATATTTTTTATTTTGGAAACATAGCAGGATTTAGAAAGAAACATCGTAAACTATTGGATTTGCTATTTGTTGTAGTTGGGGTTGTCTTCTTTAAAAAAATTGAGGAGCTGATGCTCTGAGAATTCAACTCGGTTTAAATATGCGACGAAAACGGAATGTCAGCGCGTGCCGCAGGTGACAAGGATTTTATATATACGGATTAATCATTTTGGTAAGTTCATATGGTTATCAGTCAAGGAAAGTCACCTCTCTGAATTTGTCATTTTGACATTAAAGCATACCATCGATAATGTAAATTTAAAATATCTTGTGTTATCCAAAAATAAACGAAATATTCTTAACTTGAATCAGTACTAATTTTCGACGAATGAGCGTAAAAATTACAATCATCATTTGCTTCATACGGAAGTGGGGGTGGGATAGGGGCTTTGTTTCCAAGGGAAAAGTTTCTCCCTAACCCCCCCCCCCCCGCCCAAAGGGGACAAAAATCTGTTTTAATGTGTTTCCCAACATGATTTTATATAAATATTAGTCGAAGTAATGTGTCCCCCCCCCCCCTCGCGAACCCTCATTCTGAAGATATAGCGACGCCTTTATTGCACCCACTTGGTAGCATCTGAAGAAGAAGAAGAAATAATGGACGAAAATGATGTTTTTAAAATAAATACCGTTTTTAATGTGACGTGAATAAATATCCCCTTATGTACATCACGGTTTAATAACATTATTATCATCATTATTGTTATCATTATTATTATTATTATTATCATGATTATTATTATTATTATTATTGTTTTATTTTATTGTTTATCCAATCGTAAAATACCTTTTAAAACAAGTCACAGATGAGACAAAGCCGTCGATTGGCTAATGCTACGATATAGATCTACGTTAGATCGTAACTGCTTCACTACGATTCCTCTCTAGTGTTAGCTATCGATTTCGTATTACGCTGGGATAATAATTCATCAAATCATGCTTCGACTCACTGATGTTCAATCTCTTTACCTCGCCAATCTCTTTCCTTCTGTCCATTGCTCTGTCTTCTTATTTTACGTCTTCATCTACGTCTTCAAGTTCCTCTTCTACCTCTCCAAGTTCTATCTTCGATGTCTATTCCTTTTCTATTTCCGCCATCATATCTCATTGACTACCCCTCTTATATTATCACCCTTTTTTTTTAGATTGTTTCCCCATTTTAAATTTTTTTTCCTGCCTTGTTAAACATTTTCTATGATTTTTTTATAAAGTATCTGTACTTTTTGATACCCTCCCCTCTCTCTCTCTCTCTCTCTCTCTTTCTCTCTACGTATCTTTCTATCGCCTCCTCTCTCTTTCTCCCCTTTCTCTGTCTCTCTACTCCCCTCTCTCCCTGTCTCTCTCTCTTTCTCCTCTGTATCTCTTTCTCTGCTCCTCTCTCTTCTCTTTCTCTCTCCCCCTCTATCCCTATTAAATATATCCTCTATCTTTCTCTCTCTTTTCCTATCTTTCTCTTTCTTTTTATCTCTCTCTGCTCACTCTTTTTTTCACTCTCTTTCCCTCTCTCTCTCTCTCTCTCCATCTCCCCGACCCTTTCCTCCTCTTTTGTCTTTCTCTTGTAATCGTATTCTAACCCCGTGTTCGTGCATGGAGGTAATAATCACATGATCATATCATGCTCACATCAAACCCCAATTTACTGCTCACCTGACACCTGACCTGGTTATTGTATTTCTGTGCTTATGCACAACCTTCCTTCTTTGTAATTACTCTGGCAAACAATAGTTGGTATACTATTTCCAATTATTGTTGTTAATGTCATCTTTATTACAAGACAATAAATATTAGCATAATTTTGGAACATGTATAACATTGAAGAAAACCGCAGGTCAATGTAACTCTCGCACTCTTAGTGCCTCATCTTTAAGATCTTAATTGACAACTGAATTACATTAATCAGGCTATTTTATTTTATCTTGTTCTATCTTTTCTTTCGTTTCGTTTCGTTTTGTTTTTGTTTTATCTCTGGTTTCGTTTATGTCTTGTCTTGCTTCATTCTGGTTCTTTCTTCTTGTTAGGGGGATCACAGTGTGAAGTTTTTTATACTGAGCAATCTTAATTAACATTATTCAAAATTTTAGACTAGTAGATTTCTGAAATCCATTTCTGCGTTGCTGAAACAGAAATCAGTTGAAATGTTAAGGAAAAAAAGTATACAGGCAGGTATGAGGGACATTTTAAGGCATGTCAGTTATTTGAGGATTATTTGTCAATTTATATGGAGGATGATGGTCTTCGCTCATTGGATAAGAGAGTGGGTTTTTGTTGTTGCTGTTGGGGTTTTTTTGTTAATCATTTTGTGTTTTATAATCAATGGTACTACGGTATTTCCCCTTATTATCTCAGTATAAAGAGCACGCATATATTTCGCCCTGTCTAATTTCTTTCCTACTGTTAAAAAAAATGTTACACATGTGACCAACGTCACGTGACAATCCAGTCCAACGCAATCCAATAAAATCAAAAGGGCATGCATTCAGTTTGCCGATGATCTCCAAGTCTGACGTCACGTTCATACGTGGCAAAAATAATTCTAAGCCCAGTTTATTCTGACATATATTTTCCCAGGGTTACAAGGGTAACTGTGTTGTAAGCTTTAATGGACATTGGTCTTTGTTATTTATGTTGCATAGAGAATGATAATCTTCGAAAAGTATTTGGTAAGGCAGTGTTTTCTATCATATTGTCTTTTATAAATCTATGATATAGTGCATTCTTTCCCTTTATGATGTAAGTATAAAAAGCACATGTTCCACTCTTTCTAATTTCTTTCCTACTATTAAAAAATGTGACCAATGTGATGAATGTAATGATCCAATCCTATCCAATCGAATGAAATTAAAAGGGCATGCATTCAGCCTGCTGATCATCCCAAAGTCTGACGTCATATTCATACGTGTCAAATACAATTCCAAATCTAGTTTATGCTCACTGACATATCGTTCCCCCAGTGTTAGACCAAGAATGGCTACTGATAGTGTTATTTTTGTGGTAAGAAGGAAATGAAATATCATAAAAGCAAGGAATAATTGCTGGAATTTGGTATTCATTCAATGAAATACAAAGACAAATCATTTTTATAATTTTGTTTCCATATTATAGTACCCTTATTACAGAAGCTTGGTCTAATAATTTTTTCCAGGGCTGTATTTTCAGCTGAACATTGCTGTATCAAAATTTATGTGTATAATGGTAAATCTATATCACTGTTTAGCAGCATGAATCAGGCATTCTAAATATTCAAGAATTATTATATGCTACTATAGACATTTTTTTGAGAAAATTGCAAAAGTTTATACAGGGTCTTTTCAAATTTTACTTTAAACAATGCTTAGCGAACGAGGTACTGAAACATATAAAGGACTAAGATGAAACTCATGTATATTTCACAATAATTTTCATTCATGATACCTTTAGTGATTTTTGGTATCATTAAAAAGGATGATAAATTTCTTTAAAATTGCCCTACCCTAGATTGTACAAAATATTTTGTGAAATAAGACATGGTTAAAGATATACAGACGTTTGAAATGGAAGCATGTTTGTGTTTTGGTAAAATCTTGGAAAAAGCGACCCCCCCCGCCCCTGGCACACACTAATAAAGAAGGGGCTTAAAGTTGCTGCATCGACAAAATTATTTCGTATTTGATGCTTATGTAAAAATAAATAAGACGACAGTAAATTGGAATTATTCCCTGGAGGATGCATAAGACACATGCGCTTAGCCTAATTCCGTGCTCACAACCACTGGAGGTTGTAGGGGGTGACAACTGGCCCCGTGTCCCCCTTTTTTTAACCCAAGTGGCATACCTCAAGTACACAATGCCACGAATGTGCCTACCCCTTTTTTCAGGTGAAAAATCCTGGACCCGCCCCTGCTTATAACGGTCTAGGCCAGAAGCGTCGAATCAAAGCAAGGACTGTCTGATTACAGATTTATCTGCTATTGCTAATAATCACATGATGGACATGGTGAAGTACTGTGAAAATTGGGAGATTATCTCAGGGACTTTTCCTGAATTTGGTGAAGGGTATGCGTTGTATACTAAGTATTCGATTTGTTGATAGAGATACTTTAAATTAATTTCATTATTTTATCGGCAAATAATATTAAATGTATAATCTTGAGCATTTAGTTTCTGAGTGGTAACTGCACTCGTCTCATGATATTGTTATTCATGTTATTCGTTGGTCCTTTTGTAACTTATTAGATTATTGATGT
Source organism: Heliocidaris erythrogramma (assembly GCA_025617745.1). Lineage (NCBI taxonomy): Eukaryota > Metazoa > Echinodermata > Echinoidea > Camarodonta > Echinometridae > Heliocidaris > Heliocidaris erythrogramma. The sequence continues at coordinate 11,369,418 of CM046869.1, forward strand.
CTTCTTTTTTCTTTGATAATTATTGGCAAAGTACGATATACTTCACATAATAACAATGGCTCGCATATTGTAAGAATCATATAATAATTACCATGTACATGTATTAAGAAGATATTGTATGATTCTTGCTGTAGCTTCATTATCTGACCATTTGCCCATGTGCGGCGATTTCTTGTCACGGCCCGGGGGACGAGACTATCCTGTACCATTGGTTGCTGTACAAAATTCAAAACTTCAGGGGGACGCGTCCCCCCCCCCCCCCCCCGATGGCCGCCCAGCCATCTTTTTGGCAGTAAGGGGAAACCCGCCCGTGTCCCTCCCCTTCCACCCACCCCCTTTGATTGAAACCCAACTGGCATACCGTAAGTACATAGTATTTTTTTTAATCCCCATTAATTGGCGTTGTGCCCCCTCGCGTTGGTCAAAGTATTGTTTTCGTAGATAGATCCAATGTGAGATGATTATGCCTAGTCATAAGAACCTTTTTTTTTTGTTCTACATGAAATGATAAATAGTATAGGATGAGGGCCCCGAACCATGGGGAATCAATGAATCCGTGAGTGGATGCGCTAGTGCCCATTGGTAAGGCATTAATATTCATTACCAAGTCCCTCGGAGAGGACTAAAGCTGTTGCTTCCCTGGTTGCTTACTTCCAAGCATACCTTTTCAAACCTTTCATAATGATTCTCAGATCAATCTAAAGTGCTGATTTTTACATAAAGCTTTAAGCATTGAGCTTTGTGCACGATTCACTGAGTAAAATCAACATTGTTTTATTCATAACCAGAATTGACAAAGTACCGGAACGGAGAACATTTATTGTTCCTTATCCTTTCAGTATGATACGGTTTCTTAACAACAAACATCTTTTTGTGCATGTTATTTCTGTGGTACACAAAAGAATGTAACTGAGTATTCATTAAGGGGATAAAAGGAATAATGTTGAATGTTCAAGGTTTGCTTTTTAAATTGGTGTTTATCATTAATCCATGGAACTTATTCCTGCTTCATGTAATCAGTGAGATGGTTCAAATGCATGCTTACGTATTGATTGATTGATTTTTTTTTAAGCTGACTGCTAAGAAAGCATGTGTACGCTCGTAAGTAAAGCTGGGTTCACATAAACGATCCGATGCGCTGTCGATGGGATCTCGATGGATTTTGGGGGTGAGAGGGGCACATTCGGCGGCAAATCTGAGATGCTTCGTCGATCAATCGGGTTTTCCGACGACAGAAACGACTATTTTTGGTGATCGGCGGCCTGTCGATCATTTTTAAGTGCGAGTTAAAATTTTGCGATCGATCGGCGAAGAAAGCCCTGGCGGCACCCATCGCCGACTTTTCGGCCGCTGTCGGCGTGCAATCGCAGATTAATAGACGAAACGCCGCCGATTAGTCATTGTTCCCCGTCCGATTACAGCGTGTCAGCGAACTTGGCCAGTCATTTCCATCATTGTGCATTTATCGCCGACTGATCGCCGACATTTCGGCGGCTGTTGGCGTGCAATCGTAGATTAATCGACGAAACGCCGCCGATTAGTCATTGACTAATCGAAAGCGTATCGTCGTTTTATCTCCGACTGAACGCCGACATATACCTCCCCCCCCCCCCCCCCCCCCCATCGACGATGTTCAAAGGAAACCGTCGGGGGACGTCGGCTTTTTGTGAATGCTCGATAGCACAAGCGTTGCTGGATACCCCGACATCGGATCGCAACGTCAATCTCGCCGACGCCTATAAAATTTAACAAATCGCCGAAGTATCGGTACCGCCGATTTTTATCTGACCCAAGCTTAAGCAATGCTCTTCATTTTGCTTGTTTCACTTGTATCTGCATGCACTTTTGGTTTCTTTGTCAAATTTTTCTTGCAATGTTAATTGTACAGTTGTTATTTTAAAAATGAAAATGAAATGAAAATATACACTGAATACCAATGAAGTTCTCCATTCCATCAGACACGTTTGGATTAATGTCTTCTTAAATGCCTGACTTTTTTCTTTGTCGCCATTTTGTTATCATAAAACGTGGCGAAAGCGTTACATGTCTTGGTCTAAGTGAATTCTGATATTCTTGTGCTGTCGTAGTTTTATCATAAATCGATGTGAAATAAAGTCCCATGCTTCGATTTCGCTTCGTTCCTGTAGAGGCCGCCGTGACATTCCTCATGAAAATTCATGAATGTAGGGTCCTAAACAAACACAACATAGCTGTATGATGGGGTGACCATATTTTGCGCATATTTTAGAAATTGTTAGGAATGTGACATTCGATACATAATTTCTCATATTCTACATTAATTTATTCAGATCGTGACTGTGAGGTTTTGGAATTATCAAAATAAGAAGAAGAAATAGACCCGATCTCGCTGAAAAGCACATGCACTACACACAGAAATGGGTGTATGGGACTGCACACAACATAGGACATGAATGTTCGGCCCGAACACTTATTTTTTGTTTTCGAGATGATAAATCGCATGCTGAGAGCCAGAAGGGCGTAAGCTCAATGGCAAAGTACATGAGATAACGATCTTCTGGTTCTCATAGCGAAAATTAACAGAAAGTGAGATCAAAGCCTGATGATGTAAACAATAAAACTCTGTTATACTATGCTTTAGCGTAACTGGTAACTGGTAACCGGTTGGGACAAGCAAAATGACGATGAAAAAGGCTTTGAAACTGGAGCGATGTGAAGAATCAGGGGGTGGACAATAATGGGACGAAAATGGTTACAAGTCTTTCAATGAAAATGGGTCAATAGTTCCCAAGAGAAAGAGAGAGGGAGAGAGAGAGAGAGAGATGGCAGAGAGAGGGGAAGAGGAAAATGCAAAGGAAAGTGACGGTATTTATTAATATTACTATATTTTAGTGCTATGAACTTTTAAATTCATTTCGCACAAAATATCTTCTTTGCTTTTCAAAAGTTTTCTGATTTTAAATCTCTTTATCATAATTATTTGCTTCAATGGTACACCCTTATGATGATGATAGCTTCAGTATTCATCTTCCGACATAGCTTGATTACCTCTTATAATTCGGGTAACGTCTGGGGTTTCGAAATCTTAAAATATCATCAGGTGATTCACCCCAAAATGTTTCTTCTTTCCATGTTTACTGGCGAGTGGAAAAGAGAATGAATAATGAACAATCCGATACATTTTAATATTTAGAAATGTTCATCAAGCACATGCACGAATTGGTATATAAATTAATGTTATCATTTTCTTGGTTGATACAATTCGTCATCGTTAAGCAATTACACACAATTACACACACACGTTCGTTGACCAATGAATCCACAATTTCTTTTTGGATCATGGGAACTTAGTTCGTATCGTTTGATTTGGCATACAGATTGCGTGCTTTAAAAGTTTCCAATCTTATTTAATCTTCAGACTTCTACTCATAATGAAAAAAAAATCAAAATGCAATTTACATTGAAAAGACGTGGTCGAAGGAGGTGAGATTTCCAGGAATCTTGATCAATCAAAAAATAATTATCCACATGATTGCACTTTAACTCATGAAGCCGAAGACTCTTAAAAAACTGGAACAAAATCCTTCTTCTTAGCAGTTATTCGTTAATGATTCGTTTTAAACCATATATAATAAAAATGAATGCAAAACCAGAAATGTTACAATTAATAAAGCGAAGGTGGGAAAATAATATTTGTAACAGATTTTTGCTTTTATCAGCTCTTCCTATGGATCTCCCCCCCCCCCCGCCCCTATTCCTCCCCCTCGCTCTCTCTCTCTCTCTCTCTCTCTCTCTCTCTCACTCTCCCTTTCTATCTGTGAGTCTCTTTTCCCTCTTCCTTTATTTTCCCTCTCTGTCTCTCTCTCTCTCTCTCTCCCCGTCTCTCTCTCTCTCTGTGGCTCCCTCTCCCTTCCCTCTTCATTTCTTTCTCCCTATCTCGCTCTCTTTCCCCACTATTCTTTTCTTCACATTTATCTCTATCACAATGATCACTATATGATTTTTTTTTGCTTAATTCGGATTCAAAACCCACTGAAATTAAAATTTCTTTCAAAAAATCAATACATACTAAGTTTGAGACCCAACATTTGGAGGTGGGGGAGGTGGGGGGGGGGGGGGGGGGGGGGGACTTCCCGGTCATCTTGCCTAAAGCAAGGTATATGAAAGCAATAAAGTGTTGGTATGAAAGGGAAATGGATATTAAGTACAGCTTTACCTACTCAACAAACCGTTTGGTATTAGGACTGTATGCAAACGTTGTATACACAGCTGACCTGACAGCTAAATAGGATTAACAGTACATGAATAATGGTCTTCTTCTTCTTCTTCAAATATATTTATGTCTGTGGCATGTCAAGTCCTTCCAGGAGTCTGTGCAGATATTTAGCTGCAAATAGTTTTTTTTTAAGGTGTTCATATTTTGTCTGTACTAGAGCCAAGATGCCCATATGGAAAATTAATAATTAGTTGCATGTTATAAGAAAAACAGAAGGAATAATGAACGGCAGAATACATCAAAGTTATCGTCATTTAGATATTTGTACTTGAAGACATTATATACCTTATTCATGAAATTAATTAAGACTAAAAAGATTAATAAGAGTCATAGAAGATGACTCCTAAAGGTATTGCAATGATGAAAATGGTATGTAATTTTGTCAAACATTTAAATCTTTACATTAATCATTAGTTGAAAGTAATAGCTGAAGTTCGATATGTTTTCATATAATTGTATATATATATATATATATATATATATATATATATATATATATATATATATAGTAGGTAAGAAAGTGGTGAACTGCAATGGCTGAAGTGCTCAACTATATTTAGGAGCTCATATAGTACAAATTTTAATAGGCTGGAAAGTGTTGCTTTAGTGACTTAGCTGGACAGTCTGTTTCGGCCGAAGCCTCATCAGCAACTAAATCAACTTACACAATGTTTTATTAAAGTACAGCGTAAGATAGACATATAATTCTAGTGCAGTCAAGCAAGCAAACAAAAGATACATGTATTTGGATTTTAAAGGGTACAATAGAATTGGTAATAGTACTTATGTAAACATAAGAAAAAGTTCTCCCTCTCGGGGTATGGTTAACCCCCTGAACCAGCACCCCCCCCCCCCGCCCCTTCACATGTAATAAACTAGACTCAAACTACCCCACTCCAGGTTAAGCTTCTTAAGCCAATGACGACCAGTACCAGTACCAATTCTATTGTACCCTTAAAAAGCCAAGTACATGTATATTTTGTTTGCTTGCTAGAATTATATGTCTATCTTACGCTGTATAATTGATTTAGTTGCTGATGAGGCTTCGGCCGAAACAGACTGCCCAGCTAAGTCACTAAAGCAACTCTTTCCACCCTATTAAAATTTGTATTATATATACATGTATATAAGCTTCTGAAAATCAACGTCGTCATTACTCAACTAGATCAATGTATTAATCTACCTGATGTTAAACTGATCTAACCAATAGATTTATCGTGCCCGAGTTTTCTGATCTTTGAAATATTGACATAAATTACCCCATTTTTGATGTTTTTTTCTGGAATGACTAAGTATATATTATTGTTGAGGAGTTATGAGACACATACGGACGGCACAGCAAAGTACTATTGTATCTGTCTCTATTCCCGTACAGTGTTGACTCACTCAACCATCCACCCAGTACAATAGATACCGAAGGTTTCCCCTTTTTCCCTCTCTCATGCCCTGTCCACGAAGTTTGTTCCTTTCGCCAAGCGAACCTATTGTTCGGGAAAGTTGTCACCCAATATTTGGTTATTCTGTTGGAATCGCGTATAATGTGGTGTAAATGCATTGCGGTGCACTAAACTGTGTACTGCGAGTTGGAATAGCACAGTACTGGAATTCTCGGAGTTCCACAACTTCTTTACTCTGGAATTTATTTATTCTCGTGGACCCCTAACTTTGGACTGAGTTACCCAGGAATTTGATCCACCTGCCGAGGGGGAACTGACAGTAAAATGGGTGAGTTATATCGCTTGGTTTTCGGGCGGGGTTGGAAAAGTTTAGTGGCTCTGGCGGTGAGTTCTTTAACTATTATAATGAATGGCATGGGCGAATCAATAACATTGCCTTATAATGGCGCCCTAAATGACATATTTAGTTTGAAGCCTTGAAGGTTGGGTGACATTCCCTACCAATTAGCAGGGTACAGTTCATATACCTGACATCCACAGATGTGGGTCTAGCAGGTTCCCAGCTGTATAACCACGAGAGCTACGGGCCTTTCATACATGTAGTGTATATACCTAGAACGTGTCGCCGGTGTTTATTACAAAGATTATTATGAACTTCGTGTACCTGTTGTAACTGTCCTTATTATCTGCTTCTTGTCAATACTCGAAACTCATTCCAAACTCGTTACAAAGTTCCAACTTTGCAATGAATTATGTATTGCATTTTGTTTTAGTTTTAACGGTGCATATTTTTCGATTTCTAATATCTACGTCAATTTTGAATTTGAATGGGATGTTTTATCAGCCCTAGAATCTATCAAATAAGTACAATGGCGTCATTTTACATGTTCATGCGATATATAGGTTCTAGACCGAAAATCCTTAGATCCATCTTCTTGAAAAGTAGAAAACTGTTATGATAAACATTAACAATGAAAAACAGTTATTGCAGGTGCATTTCAAACTTATAATACTTTAGATTTGCAAGTTAGTCATCAAAATTTGGAAACGTTTTGCCTGCCAAGTTATTGTTACCTTCATAAATGTATATTTTCTTAGTTTTGTGTATTTCAAGCAGGTTTCGAATAACATGTCATCGGTTTTTTAACTTAAGTTAATATAACTTTAACTATATTTGTATTATGGTATATGAACCTTAACTGTGAGCTGAGAAACCAGGCGAAATCCAAAGTTTACCCTTTAATAACTTTTCTTCCGTTTTTTTTTCCTTCACACAGTCTCATAATGATATTATCATTTCCGTGTATAAATCCAGCCGCCATTGTTTTATATACAGTAATTTGTTAAGAAAACTGTGGCCAAAGTCGTTATTATGCCCAGCCGCCATTAAACCCACTGAATTAGTGAAGTTTCTTGGTTTTCATTGTTGAAATTCAGTTATTTATAACGGAATAAACGCTATCGTTATCGATCATAACTGAAAAAATTATCAGCAAGAAAGTACGTGATTCGAACCCGTTAAACGCGAGTGCGGTAAAGAAAGAGAATACTACGACAATCTGACCAAACACCTTTACTAGACCACGAGCAAATTATTGACTGCGAATGATCTTGCTGCACTAGATCTATTACTTAGTTTATTAAGCCGCTTTATACCTCCGCTCCATACAAATCGTATCTATACCTCCGTTCTGCTGTGTTTTTTTTTATATCCTAGGTAGGATTCTTGCCATTTGAGGATTACTGGGCATATTAGCCATAATAGCCAAAACGGCCAACACTTTAAAATATCGCTTAACATTACCAACTATGCTATATAGGCCTCGTAATATAGTCCAAAATACTTTACAATATTTCCTTGATGAACATCTAAATTCTATAGCAAGATGTTTCCATCAGAGCACTATAGAACTTCGTCGGACACTCTCCTAACTTTGCTCATTCAGTATTTTGCTGTCAAAATATTTACAATGAACATTTTAGTAGGTATTTAACCGAAAGGTTATGCGAGTTTTCCTTGAACGCCAAACATGATCGGGACAGAAGCAATGTCGGCGCTCAGGAAGTGATCCAGGGTTTTGTAAAGGGGGCAAATTTAAATTTTTAAAAATCTTACAAACCAAAGGAAAAAGGTTTATCAAAGGTGCCCCTTTTCAGTAAAAATAAACATTTGAAGGGGGCACATTTTGGGGGTTGTGTACGTACGGTATGCCAGATGGCTGAGAAGGATAGCACCAAGAAGGTCACCAAGAAGAAGCCGGCAACACACCCACCTCCTGCCGAAATGATAGCCTCCCCCTTTACTCCGGAAGGTTGTACCCCCTCCATAACTTCGCCAATATCGGGGGGGGGGGCGTATCTACCTATACAAATGCCGTTTTGTTTATTCGACACCAAACACCCTGACAATGTTATGCCTACACACTCGTAGATTATATTTAATTGGACCGACAGTCACCAAGTCGGTTTTCGTAATTGCCCGAGTCAACTCAGATCCTTGCACAAAGTGCTAGCAGTCTTTCAGTCTATAAATAAAAATCACGTTTATGCGATTGTGGTGATTCTCTGTCTGCTTTCATAGATGTATTCCCGGTAAGACGCCACAAAAATGGAGTGATTTATAATGGGCAGTGATGTATGACCAGTGGCGTAGCGTCATGGACAAAGTGGTATAGGTATAGAACTTGATCTCATAGTTTTCCTCCTACTCTTTTTTTTTTCTCCTTAATTATTATAAGTTTTCATGAGGGAATTAAGAAACTAGTTAATGACGATTATGCCACTATGATAGTCATTGAGAGATTTACCTGCCACGTGGCTATTGCAAATGAGATGGGGGCAGGTCGCGTATGGGGTGGAGATGATCACAGATCCTGGATCTCAACACGGTTTCCATTAACCAAAGTACCTATATTTCAAAATAACCAAGACAGTTTTATATCCCCCAGTCACACTCACTATTTGCTGTATACGTCAGCCGAAATTTTGACGAGAATATCCGAGCATGAGTTCGGATTATTCCGTTTTGGAGCCATGTCATGTACATAACGCAGAAGCATGTATAAACCGCTGGCTTTGAACGGTGGGTGTGAAATTAGACAAGCTGACACATTCGCTTGTACATTGCCCTTTAAGTTCTTTCGAATTTGCAAGATTACTGACAGCTGTTCCCCCCTCGGATGTAATGTCTTTTCTATCAAATGTTGAATCAAGTACATGTATTTGCCGTTCAATGTGTGATATTTTAAGTACAGTACGCGAAGCGATGAATGTAAAAGTCTATAGCAACGCAAGATAAACTGCTTGAAAGTAATTGAAGATGGAGTTTACATATCAATCGTTAAAAGCAAGGCTGAAAAACACCTACATGGATATGCATATGTGGGACAAGGTATAATACATGGATGAGAAATGATATCTGACCTGTCCTGACCAATCACATTTCACCTTTCATTTTTTTTAAATAAAAGTTCATAAATGCTTAATAATTATACCAATTAACACGTGGTGAGAATTTCGTTAGATATTGTTGCTTTTTATCCACATTACCGGAATACAATTCCACGTTATTTAATGAGAGTAATAATTAAAACTTTTATTTAGCTGTTGACACCTATAATGGCTATGATGATGGTGATAAATGATCACCTCATACTAAGAAAGAAGATGCACTAGCTACTTTTAGATGGCTGGTAAATCTCTTGTATAACGTTGTTTTTTCCTATTGTCATTTAGCTGTTGTGATATAGTGCGCTCTAATTAATCATACCAAGGTGTCAAGAACATTCCTCGAAACCTTTGCCTTATTCTCTTCTTTCAACATTAATCGATATCCCATATCCCATGATGCAACACAGCCCAATTTCCGTATTCGGTGGATGAAGAGAGAAAAACACACTCCAAACCCTCAAGCATTAATGTAAACTTATCGGTGAATGATTTTGAATTAAAAAAGGCAAATATTTGGTTGTTGTAGAGAGCGCCTTGAGAGCCATAATAATGCAAGAGCCCGCTGGTTATGACGAGGTATGACCAATATTTCTTGATGACGTTGGGTTATGATTGATGCGGGTCCAGGAGTTAAATCCTTATAATGTCGTGTCACGCTTTGAAATGCCAAATTGGCAAAGGTTAGAATAGAAATATCCCTTTTGCCAACAGCATACTTTTTTCATAATTATGCTCTGACTCTTTCTACATCTTCTACTAATATCAAAGGTCACAATCCCCTTTATTTTAAGCTCCAAATCTTTTCCTTCTACACTTTCATCAGTTCTTCCTCGTGGCAATATTTCATCGTGTTTCTCTATTTCTGTCTTTCCCTATAGCTCGTTATGTCTAAGCTCGTTATCTCCTGTATTTTATATCCATCCTTTTTTCTAGCCTCATTATCACATCTCATTATAAATCTCTCACCCAAAAAAATCTCGTTATTTCCGAAGTATGGCATTAAAGATGCAACCTTTTCACCTTGGAAAAAATTAATTGCGTTCTTTTCATATTATCACTCATATTATACCCCTCTTTTGTGCATCTGAGTCACTTCAAAATAATGTCTTCTTAATATCAAAAGTAAATTTGTACTCTCTCTCTCTCTCTCTCTCTCTCTCTATCTCTTTCTCTCTATCTCTTTCTCCCTCTTTCTGACATTCATTCTTGAAAATGAAGGTACAGCCAAAAATGACGTCACTTCAGTTTATGTACTTTTATTTATTATGAAAAGTCAGACGTAAAAAAAATAATGCACTCTCTTAACCCTTGTAAGTTGGATTATTAAACTGACGAGCTAAAATTTGAGGAAATGTATTATTTGCATTATCACAAAACAGGAGTTAGATCTCTCAAAAAAACTTTTTTTTTCCTTTTTGTTTAAACCAAGTTACGAATTTTTGCTTTTGATAACATGTGATATATTTCATTAAATATAAATACAATCACAGCACAACCTTAAAGTTTAAACAACTTGTATATACCTTCTGGAGAAATGATACCTTTTGAGTTCACATTCAGTTAGTTAGTAAACTAAAAATCTGAATGAGAGTAAATTTGTGAATGGTTCTGAAGTAAGAATGGATAAATTTTTCTTTCGATTACAATTGAGCCTAACTCTATCTTATAAAGTCATTAAAGGAACTGCTGTAGACAGCTTCATATGCAAGCCAATTATTGTGACCTTTCTAGGGACCTTTTATTTGAAATTTGTAGGCCTGTAATAATGTGGCGTCGAGCAGCAGGTCTTGGGCCTCGTCGTGCGCCAGCCATGGTATACCAACCTAAGACGAGTATCAACACCTGTTACATGAGGTGGAAATTTTCGCACCCCGTGGCGCCTCCGTACTATGAGACTCGTCACCATTTTGGGGATGAAAAGTGGGACAATACCGATGTACGTCTGTGACGTTTGTCAGTGGATGTCATTGCAAACGAGGGTAATACTTGTCGCCCGAATGGCCACCGTAAATATAAACAGACATGAAATACAAACAGCACGTTTCCAGAACGTATGTCACCAAAGTATCGGGAGAAGGACATTGGCTTTGAATCAGGGAGTTAACTTTTCACCGGGTTGACGGGGAGAAGGAGGCCAGTCTAGAGCAAGGAGAAAGAGAGAGTGAGAGGGAGAGACATAGAGAGATCTATATGTATATATATAGAGAGAGAGAGAGAGAGAGAGAGATTTATATAGAGAGAGAGACAGAGAGAGAGACAGAGAGACAGAGAGACATATAGAGAGGCAGAGAGAGAGACATACAAAGAGACAGGCATAGAAGACGAGAGAGAGAGAGAGAGAGGGGGGGGGAGGAGGGAGAGACAGACAGGCAGACAGACAAATAGACCGGCAAAGAAGACGAGAGAGAAAGAGAGAGACACACACTGTCACAGAGAAGGACGTATATAAGACAGAATACACGAAGAGACAGACCTGCATAAAGAGATCGACAGGGCGAGATATAGACGATAAAGACAGTAAAAGAGATAGGTTGCACAATACATAGAGAGTTTATTATGAGACAGATAAAAAGTTTTCACAGATAGCTAGAGAGAGAGAGGGAAGAGAGAGAGAGAGAGAGGGGTGATGCGATATAGATATAAAATGTAGGAGAAAACGACTTCGACGGGCTAAATGTACCTTTTTAAAAACGCTAAATCCCTTAAAAGAAATTTTACGCACTTATTTATCCTGACGAAGGATTTTTGAAATTATAAAGAGAAACTAAGATAATGTCAATATAGTTATTTTTTTCAATGGAAAATAGCATTACATTGCAACTTTGGCTTATAAAATGAATTGATATAGGCCTATGTTCATAACTTTAAATTTGACTTTTGTGCGTGTTGCTAATATTTTTATCAAAAGCTTGACCTACTTTCTTTCTCTCAACTCGACATTATGCACTGTCCTTATCTACTGTCTTTATCACGAACGGGACATTCGCGTTCTTCTTAGGTTTATCATTAATACCCGATTCAACGGAGGGCTTTATTACTTTCGGTCTTACGTTATTGATTATTTCCTTTCGGCCCAGGCTTGGAGTAGCACACTCCGTGCATAGGACTATGTCACACATTGTCACACATTGTCATCCCCTCCCCACCCACCCATCCACTCACTCACACATCTATCATACTATCCCAAGGAACGGCCATGGGGCTGGGTCATGTAATGTAGATCGATGTTAGGGTTGCCCCGCCTTCCGTATATGACTTATACATATATTTATTTTGTTATTGAAGTTTTGTTTGTCAGGAATGTTCTCGACTTCATGCACTGAGGATGCGGTAAGGAAATCGTTAAAATAAATAAGTATTACATTATCTCCCATTTTGTTGTTTGTTAGTTCTTTATATACGTCCATTGTATATGACGACATTTATAAAATACATTTTCGCATTAATTTTCTGAATATTTTGTTCATATTTTAGAAAAGGTATGGCCATAATGCAATTATTTTGTCCATGTAGATGTCTTTTAACAAAGGGTACTGCATTTTCAGAATATTCTTTTTCTTCCTACATGTATGTATGTGTGTATTTATTCATTGAACTTCACTGACATATCCATCAATATTTTGTTCGAATATGACATCATAAATAATAATAATAATAATAATAACAATAACAATAATAATAATAACACAGTCGGTCATGACAAAAACAGAACAACATATCGTGAGTATAGCATTCAAAATAAGTTAAGAACATTTAGGCCTATATAAATATAGCAGTGATACCCTGTGATTAACAATAAATGATATGTACAATAATATATTATGTTTTATGTAGGTCATAATACTTGCATAAATAGTCTTGTAAAACACAAAAATTATGGCAACGTGTCGATATTACATCTTTTCTTATTACATTAAGGTACGTTTTTAATAGTTATGAGTGAAAATGAGACGGGTGTAAAATAAAATCAAAATATTCCTTTCCCTTAATTTGTCTGTATATTTTTACTGTTGTCGGGTGCAAAAATGCACCCTACAAACAAAATTCTATTTCAAACCCTTTGTGGACAAATATTCTTGACATAAATCGTTGTAAGCTTTCAAATGAGAAAACTTACAACATTATCTGTCATGCAACTGAAGTCATGTTTGGATTTTAGAGCGTTGTATGCACACATTTCTATCTGGCTTCGGGGGAAGGGGGAGAGAGGAGAGAGTTTTGTTGGCGGTTTAGCTGCGTTTTATTGAATCAACGTCAAGCATTATAGATCGAGTGGTGATGAGGGCCATATCAATAGTAATCTCATGAGAAAGAATTGAGACGAATCGACACTCAAGACCGAAATACCTTTCTCTCAAATCACGAGGGAGTTTGTGTTTGGTTTTGAGCACGCCGTCGTCATCCCCCCCCCCCCCCTTCAAAGCCACGTGATCAGGCTGTCGCCACCGCGGAATAAGATCTCTACTTATAGATTTCAATAAAAGACGCGCTAACAGTGTTAACACGGATCAGCTGAGAAAGCACACCGTTTCGATATATATACACAGGACTGGCGTACACGCTCGTATTAATCCATATTTTACGAGTACACCCGGCGCTCTATATAAGATGTACATTACTCTTGAAGTTAGTGTATACATTGCCAGGATTGTAACTCACCTTTTTACGATGCACCCTTCTGGCATGTTCAGTGCGTCCCCATGCGCGAGGGATGCACCTATATCATGGGTTTCCCGCGCATCGTTCATCCAACGAACCCCTTTCTCGCAGTAGGGATATCAAAAATGGCGGCAGTGGGGACGTCTGTTAGATTGACATGTACTCGGTTTATAAGATGCTTTCTACGGGGTCTACTTTACTTGATTGCACGAGTGGTCTGAAATTAAAACTCAACGAGGGATGATGCGGATGATACTCGATGGTATTCGGCATGATACACCAGAAAATCTTTCCACTGTTATCCTTCCCCATCAGATTGAATCGTAAAATGGAAACTGCGGTGATGTAAAGCTATCTGGCAAGTCAGATTTCATGTCACGCACTTCAGTGAACACGTTTATTATGATATTCAATTGCAGGGATTATTTACAGTCAACTACAGTGATTAATCGTATTGTGTACGTCTCATGCATTACTCTTGACAAAATAGTATCGCTTTAATGTATTGAACTTGCCCTATCGGCTTCGATTAGGGAAGAGAATTATTTCGTTTTCACCACCAAAGAACAAAAACAACTACAGAATAATTATAATATAAATATAACATTTATCAAGTAAGCCGTCCATTTATATAGATAAGGATACTAATTATAAAATAAAAAGATAATGAAAATGTGAAAAATTGTTAGGCCTTTTCTTTTTTATGTGAAATACCATTTCTGTATAATACCAATTTACAAGCGCATGGGCCCATTTTCCCAATCATTTAACTCGTTAATGACTGAATTCACTCATCCCCATAGGCTTAATACAGAGACCACACGGGTTCCGTACAGAAATGGGTTAATATATATTCCTTCTGCAAAAATTTGATTTGAACTCGTTTTTTTTTTTTTTTTTTTGGGGGGGGGGTGAAAATCTGAAGTTTGTTTTTGAATTGGTCAAAAATATAATACTCTCCATTATCTTAAGTTTCCTATGAAACTTGCTGCTTCATATTTCTCAAAAGTGTTCTCATGGGTTTGAATTATGCAAAGAAAAGCATAATAAGAAGATACATGTAGTTTTCTTTTGTAACGCCTTGCTTCCTATGTCAGTCAATTGTTGGTTAGTGTAGAAACTTTAACTTTATTGTATTAAATAATTAATTATCTGTACCATTGATAAAAAAAAAATCATTTGTTTTCTTGGTCATCTTGTAACAAATAGTACTTTGATTATGTCACTGGTTGATATTTCTTTAATGTCTTTATCATATTAGGAAAGCTCTCATCTGCGAACGAAATAGACAAAAGGATACCTATAAACGTAAAAAGACGAGAAATACAAACGGGGCAAAACAAGAAAGACGGGAAAGCAAAATAATTGTACAAGACAGTATCTGCACCTGCTTTATATCCGGTAGTACATGATGTTGGTTGCAAGATAAAATTGTAATTTGTTTCTTTTAATTGGAAGGATGTGATAGTATGGTCAGAGAAATGCAAGCGCGAATACCTAAAGCAAATTACTATTTAGATAATGAGGTCAGTATTGAAATCGATACATTTATGACCTTACTACACACAGGCTTTAAAAATGTTTCTTTCTTTTTTTTTTTTGGTAAGTCGGGATGTCTACGCTGAGTGTCAGCGATAATTTTTTATTCACGACGAGATTTGAATGATGTGTCCTACGCGAAGCTGCAACACTGATGTATGTAAACTGGTCCCCAGGCTCAAAAATATGCCAAGAAACATGCGAAGTGAAATAGTGCATTTCGCGACGCTGGGAGCGATATTAATTTGAACACATACTAAAAACTCGGTTGAAATTGACAAGCATCCTTTTTATATCCGTCCTCATTCCTCTCCCGCGGGAAAACATGTCGGCTGCAGCATTAGGAATTTGAGTTAACCGTGTATAGTTCAACGGCACAGGTGACAGGTAATAACTATTACATGTCTACCGATTTACTGCTATATATGTAGTTGGATCTGGTCACGAAGTTAATTAAGATCCGTAGAGTTATTCAATGAATCATGATTCTGCACCTGATCCTCAGTTTCACGCAAGACGTACTGATACGACATACATATTGCCACCTATACCTTTTTTGTCTCATATAGGCCTATACATGATTATGTTCCTCTAATTTTCCTATATTTCTCGCGTTTCTTTCTTTATCTTGTTCATCTTTCAGACACAATTACAATTTCTCCCGCCCTATCTTCGCGAAGTGTATATTGTATTCTTGCTCTGACTCGTACTATTTCTTTATTTGAGCTGCTTTTCTTTTTCTTTGTTCATACTTTCCTTCCTCCGCACATATCGTCACTTTGTATTATCACTCTTTTCTTTCTCGGTTGTATGATGTTATTCATGTTTAGTATGTTCTTTTCTTGGAGTGTCATCAAATGGATTATTTCGTGGTAAAGTCCGGGTGTTTCTCCGCCATATCTATCCATCTCTCTCTCTCTCTCTGTATACCGTCTGTGTGTCTCTACTCTCCCATTTTTTACTCTCTCATCATATTTTCATTGTTTCTTTAAGACTGTCACACACTCACAGACACACAACTCCCCCCTCCTTTTCTGGGCAGCTCTTTTCAGCACCACTGTCTTCTTACTTCTGTTTCTTTATGTCCTTTTTTTCTCTCGCGTTCTCCCTTCCTCTTTTCTCTGTCCGTGTCCTTGTATGTCTCCAACTCTCTGTTCCTCTCATTCTCCCCTCCCCTTTTCTCATTCTCCCCTTTCTTTCACTCTCCCCCTCTCTCTCTCTCTCTCATCTCTCAACTCTCAAGCTCTCAACTCTCTCCCCTCTGTCCTCTCCCCTCTCCTCCTCCCCCCTCTCTCTCTTTCTCTCTCTGTTGTACGATGGTCTGTACCTTAGTAAAATCGCCTCCTCCTTTTGACACTAGGATACACACATGAGCAGGTGTTTTAAGATGCGAGAGGTACTTAAATCGTTAAGTCGCCGCTCACACACGGCAAACAGCCTCTTCATCTTATGTAGTCTTAGACCCAGTCATATTCATGCCGATATATTGCCGATTTTGCCATACAGGCTTCTTTTCGAATCACATTAGTGCACATTCTCTCCAGACAGTGTCAAACTTTGTCATGGTCTGTTTGTAACAAAATATATGCAGTAAAACCTGCTCTTAGCAACAACCTGTGTCGAAAGACCACCAGTCTATAAAACAGCCTTCCTTTACATAGTCATTCAAACCTGTACTAAAGTAACCTGGGACCTGGGGGACCACCTGCTTAAAAGGCCACGTTTTTTACTCCCTCTTATAGTTTTTATATACAGGTTTCACTGTATTTGTGAGCGCATGTCGGGTGGAGTACGGTTCTGATAAACTGGCATTTCTATATTGTTGTCTGTCAAGACACAGGTGTATCAAACTTGTTTTAGGCGACTTCACGGTTATCGGTCTAAAGCAAACGTACATAGTTCATCGTGGTTGTAATGTTTGGGAGCAGACTGGAAGTAGATCATTAATTTTCTTTGACTTAAATTGGAATTAGCATGGTACTTTGTGATAACAAGATTCAACATCGAATTTTCACTTGATTGATGGCGTATATACAGGTACCCTAATACATGCTCCAGTCACACCGACAAACCGATCCCACACCGACTCCAAACACACCGCTTATTGGCCATTGGTGGCAATGTAATATTTTGTTCGGTCTGTTGTCGGTCTTGTTGGTGTGACCTAGCCAGTATTTTAGATCCACAAAATGTTGAACATCATAATTTATTCGTGATCTTGCGATACTCTTGACGTTCCCATGCCAGAAAGAGCATCGGAAATGTGTTTTAACTTGAACTGGATCAGACTTTACTGCATGATTTAGAGAAAACAAAGATAGGGTAGAGATATAGAATATACAAGAATACACCTTGTTTTAAAGTACAAATATGTCAAGATAAACATAAACTAACATAAGTGCAAATAAACTGCCGAATGGCTACATATAAGCACTGAATGAGTCCCGACATGTCGGAGACAGGTATCAACTAATATTGACGTGAGAAATGTCCCAAACGTAAAATGTTACGCAATTAATTTAAAAGGTAATCTTCCAACAATTTCTTAGTGTTTTGCTTTTGTACTCTCAAATTAGAACTAAGAATTCCCTCATCGTTGCTAGCATTTCATCACATGATTTGAGAGTTGAAAAAAAAAGAATCGCCTTGGGTGACAATTAACGGAATTAAATATTGGCAGTTACTTCAACCTTGGTTTGGAAAGTTCATGAGGAAATGATGCCGAATTAGAAGCTCAGCTATAGCTCATGAAGTTTAATCCAGATTCCAAATTCAAATGCAACTAGCAACATCAAATGTCTAGGAAAATACAGAATTTTTTATTACGACTTACATTTGATAAGATAAAAACGGTCCTTTCAAATTTCTATTCCTTTATGCACAGTAAATGAAAATGAAAGGATGTACACATACAAAAACACACTAGACATCACATACACACATCTCAATAGAATTTTGGCTGCTACGTTGGCAGTTTCTAAAATGTGTTTGTGGTTTTTATCACCAACACTCGGAGTTGCAACATATCTGTTCACTGACAATGTAATACACAAGAAAGACCACGTGACATTTAAAAGTTTTTTAAAAATGTGTTTAAATTCAGGCTCGTACATCTCCAAGAAATTATTTACATGTCGCCAATCATTCGAGTTCAACCGATAAATATTTTGAAGTATTCTAAATAGAGTATTTCATAACCGCCCTCACCATGCACACGCACACGTCAGCACCTGCTGTGATAGTTTCTCATTTCATAACGGACTTTTGTCTGTACTGGTGGGTGTACCTTAAGACACCAAATCTTGTCATAGAGTAAATGGGTAGAAAAATTACAAAACGATCCTTTTTATATTTATGCGACCTAGATCGTCTTTGACCTGTGCTTAAGTAACAGCATGCGCTGCTGCGGATAATACCCTTTTTGTGTGAAAAAATAATGTTTTTAAATATTTTTTTTTATATTCGATGGTTATAATACACTGTCATGAATATCGACAATATGTATTCTTCTTTCAATATTTATTTTTCTCTATATCCCTTATTTTTTTCCTTTTCTTTTGAATTTCCCGCCCCCTCTCACACTACCATTGCTCTCTCTCTCTCTCTCTCTGTTTCTCATTTTCCTTTATTTTTACCTCTCTCTCTCATCTACATCACTCGTCTCATCGAGCGACTTTGTCATCTACATGTAGAGTATTTTTAATGTAAAATTGGATGTGTTTTGGGATATGCATGTGTATCTCTCTCTCTCTCTCTCTCCCTCTCTATTCATCTGTATTTCTTCCTCTCTTTCCCATCAGCCTGATTAGTCTTCCTCTCTCTCTCTCTCTCTAACCCTCCATTTGTTTGCCCACCCCCCCCTCTCTCTCTCTCTCTCTGCCTCTCACCCATTTCTACCCCGTCTACTGTTTTTATCCTTCCCTCTCTCTCTCTCTCTCTCTCTCTGCCTCTCTCGATTTGAATCCCCATTCTCCCCTCTCTCTCTCTTTCTCATTCGGTTGATCTTTATTTATGTCTCTCTCTCTTTCTCTCCTTTTATCTCTATATTTCCCGTTGAATCTTCTCTCCGCTGCTCCTGGCGACTGTTGTAGTCCTTGATGCGTCATGTTGTCATGGTTACGATTTGATCGCTTGAAAACCACTATTTTATTCTACATTTCGTTGATCTTAATGTATGTATTATTGGAGATTGTCACAGATCCTGATACAGCTCATTACCTCCTCTCACCCCCCCCCCCCCTCCTTCCCTGCCTTCCTGAGAGAAATACCATTTGAATAGTTAAAGCTATAGTCCTAATGGCACTAGTTGGCTCAAGGCTGTTTTATTTGTCGCCTGCCATGATATTTTGACCATATTATAACTCAAACATCTACTGAAGTCGTTGATGACCCGATAAAACAGAGAATAAAGCCCAACAGTATTCGAATTAAATCAAAATAGTATTTTGGTTTATCATAATGATATTTCGATTTACCTAAATAGGGTTGCATCCCATCAAATTTAATTTCTAAGCTAGCTGATCTTACGAATAATTTTCACTGTATTCCTTTGTATTTTCCTAATATCAGTCTAGTTTCCTCGATATGCATTCATGAAATGCCAACTATTCTTAATTTAGGCCCTTTCCGCAACGTAAATAACCACAATTCCTACTCCAAATAATTTTAGGGGTGACAATTTTTTGCCTTACAGCGTAAAATAAAACAGTACTGATTTTCATGAACAACAACCCTTGGTTGAAGCACACCTTGATTTATAATTCATCATCGAACCCACTCGCGTCATTATCGTAGATAAATCAGAATTTACTTAAACTTCGATATGACAAAATAGAAAGTAAAGTTAGATAATGCATTCATTGCATAACCTTCCTGCTTCAGTGGTGTTTATTATCTAAACGATCTAGACCCAATTATTTATTTGTCACTCATTTCGACCACGACGTGTTTGATAATGTATAATTCTGACTTTACATAATTCTAGACTTGGGAATATTTTTTCGCCATAGCCCCAAAATACAGACTGCCCAGTGGACCTTTAAGCCTTCAATCACAAGAGAAAAGTTCGCTGTGATCAAGATACGTTCCTTTTTACATATTATGAACAAATCTTAGCCTTCGGCGACTGTTTTGCCATAATCTACATTTGTACATTCTCATTGTTGGGGATCAGACCCAGTACAGTGTAAAGAAAGAGAAAGAAAGAAAAAAAACCGCGAAGAAACGTGGGGAGCGCGGTCGAAAATGTCAATGATTTTGTGCTCGTATACGCACACGAGATAAAATGTCAGAACATCAGCTTTCTCTCTCAATAATCTCTGCTAACTTGATTCAGTGACATCATTACGTGTCTGTTTCCTAGGACTGATTTGATAGGGGATTGTGGTGAGGATGGCAGACTGACGTAATGGATTCCGCTATCCCTTGTCAAACCGGAATTCATGACGGCAGCGGCTCTTCAATAAGAAATGAGGAGAATGGAAAGGGACCCCCCAAAAAATGTCCTTTTTGAGTTGCCATGTGAATCTTTTCCTATTCCTCTTCCCTTCTCTCAATGTTATATTATATTAAGGAATTATTTACAGCATTTGAAATATGTATAAAGTAGTACATTCTATGTGCATCAGATAAAATCAAGAAGAAAGCAAACTACATGTATTTTACATATAAGCTCCCTGGAATATTATTTAAAAACAGACACCACATGTGACTGTTTAATAAACATACCATTTAGTTGGCCTCCTACATACTTGTAATCCATTAAAATTCCTTTCTACCTTGAACGTCGACGATGTAACAATGAGCATTGTATTCTCCCGTTTATTTTCCCTCTTTCAAATCACGTTCGGGTTTTTTTTTCGTTGTTCTTTTGAGATGTCATACTGCATTTCTTAACAGACTAAAATATATACAACATTGGGACAGCTAACATAATTCAAATGATGACATCATTTCGCTGTCCACACGATGTGAGATTTCACACCGCATTTCTTAGCGTGCCGATGTATCTCACATCGCATGGACAGCGAATATGATTCATATCATGTCCTAATTTTGCTGTCCATACGATGTCCGAAGTCACGTCGTATTTCTTAACACTGTCAAATATCTACACCACTGGGACAGCGAAAATAATTCAAATCTTGACATCATTTTGCTGTCCACACGATGTGAAATGTTACGCTGTGTTTCATAGCTCTGCAAGATATCTCACACTTTATACTGACAGCAAACATGATTCAAATCATGATCTTCATTTTGCTGTCCATACAACGTGAGATATCACGCCGTGTTTCATAGTTCAACAAGTTTTCTCACGTCGTATGGACAGCGAACGTAATTCAAATCATGTCATTTCGCTGTCCATACAATGTGAGATGCCACGCCACGTTTCATGGCTCGTCGAGATATCTTACAGCGATCGTAATTCAAATCATGTTCCCAATTTGGTGTCAATACGCCATTGCTTTAAATCACGGATAAAATCTACTTGATTTGAGATGATATCTTATGATAGTATATATCGAGATAATACATTTCGATACAATACGTATAACAGTTACGATTATCGTTTGAAAGATACACAGGCAAAAGATTGTTGTAATATGATATACCATCACTATACAGGTTGAATATGGAGAAGAGATACAGAACCAGATTAAGAGTTTGAACACTCTTTATTCAATACGTAAAGTATGTATAACTCCTTAGTTTACTTTAAAGACTCTTGTTTCAAGCTTTTGATGTATGTTTTTATAAAATTGGGGTTTGATTTGACGTGTTTCTAAGGGCAAATAAACCTTTTTTTTTAATCTGCAAACTCTCGCTAAAGTGTGGCAAGCTAGTTTCTGTTTTGTGCTGAAAATGTTTGAAATTCGAGTTAAGATTTTTTAAAGGTTTATTTATTTCCACATGTGGGGTGGATTACTTTTTCAACTTCAGTTGGTTTTCAAAGGGGTCCAAATGTGGTGTAGAGATAAATATTGTAGAATAATCAAACGGACAAGTATATGTGTTATCTTGTGGCACAATAAGGATAACAGTACCTGTTCATAATTAATAACACATTTTGAAAAGTGAACTAACTCTTTTCACAGAAATCTAGAATTGATTACGTGTATGAGGAAAAAATAAATGCGCGCGAAAGGAGCATTATATTCCTGATATAATTTACATACATTTTTGGAGTTAAATACAGACTGTAATATTTAAAATTAATAAAAAAGAAAGAACGAAATGACATACCAAAATCTTACATTTCGAACATTATCATGTCTGCTGATGAAAAATTGAAGAGAACAAGATGGTACGTTTTTATTACCTGGACAACAGTCTACAAAAAAAATCTACTCGCACTATTTGGTAATTTCATACGCCTTAAAAATGAACTCGAGAAAAGGAAATATGCCATTGCCGTCAGGCTTAACCATCATTTGTTATTATTATCATGATTACTCTATTTGAAAAATGGTTTCCTTAATTTCCCAGGACTCCCTTTTCCCTTTAATTTTCAGAGCTGTAAACCGAAGGGAAAAGCGAGCCCGCGATGTGTCGGTGAAACACCCTGGGGTGAAGCGACATATTGAAATAGTTTGAAATCTATACTGCTCAATGTTATTGGTCCGCTGGAAGTTCCATCACCATGTTTACAAAAATTGCAATCAATACCACTTGCCTTGCTGTTCGCTCATCATAATACTGTTTAAATAACTCGCGAGTGAATATGCATGACATTCATAAAATTGCCAGTGAAGTTTGAAAAGCTGCATTTTTTGGCCTGAGTGGGCGCATCTATTTACAGTATATGGGCCTTGGGGTTAAACTATGAGTTTGCATTACTCTTTATCACGATATTCACTATGTTGACAACTGACGTTTTTTCCCTTTATTATGAATCCAGAGTAGGCCTCTTCTATTTTGGGTAGATGGTAAAAACATCTCTAGTATACCTTTGTTTTCTTTAT
Organism: Heliocidaris erythrogramma; assembly: GCA_025617745.1. Taxonomy (NCBI): domain Eukaryota; kingdom Metazoa; phylum Echinodermata; class Echinoidea; order Camarodonta; family Echinometridae; genus Heliocidaris; species Heliocidaris erythrogramma. The sequence continues at coordinate 11,392,682 of CM046869.1, forward strand.
TTATTGAATTCGTATTTATCTGCTAGTTTGATAAACTATCTCTATTTTTATTTGCATTATGCATTCCTCTTTGCTAAAAATTTGAGAGGATGGGAAGGTTTAACATGTAGATGTATGAATTGAAGGTTCTAATGAAGATTTTTTTTGATATTTTATCCTTTGTGTTTGAACGGTCCTTAATAATATTAATACATATTTACATTACGCTTAATGCATAATTTTGAGCTAAATCAATTTGTAAGTGTAGTAAAAACCTGAAAGAGATCGTTGCCCCTTTTCATTTTTCCTTGTCCGTTTGGCAAGCAAAAGAAGGAAAAGAATATCGTAATTATTCCAAAATTTCGGCTTTAAATGAATTCGGTTACTTTGCTTGGTGCTGGTCTTTTCCTGTGCGTTTTTTCATGTTAAAAAAAAATTGGATTGAGCTTGCAGAATAGCTGGAAATCGTCAAAAATACTGTAAGAAATTTAAAAGCATGAAAAATTAATGTAGGTTTTGATGGATGTCACTTGCGACTCGTCAACCGAGATATATAGACTAAATAAATGACCGTATGAAAGTGAACAGTCGATTTATTTTTCTTGATCACCAATTCATGTTGATGCAATTTATGCATATAATTATTTCGTTTCGATTCAACCAAGCCATTTCATTCGTTCACATAACTTTTTTTTCAGCCGATAGCAGTCTTTTTATTTTTCCCCTAAAAGTGTCATCTTCCTACTTTTCTTGTCAATAGTTCTTACTATCTTAAGTAGATATAGACGCAGTCTGTCTTTATGACCATGCGCCAGTGAAACTTGTACATAAAGACCTCTAAAGGGGGACAAGAAATGGGGTGTTGCAAGAAAGTTGCAATCAATTGCAAATTGTAAAGCAAGCATTCTGAATGGTTCAGGGTCTGCCCATTCAAGAAGACGCGCTTGCAACAATGATTTTGATTGGTCAGTACCGATCAGTTGCAACTTGCAATCAATTGCAACTTTCTTGCAACACCCCATTAGTGGTCTTTCAGTAGAGGTCACTGACGTGCAGGTTTCAATGAGAAATAATCATCAACGGAAACGAAGAATGTGGTCTTTATAGATTGTCTTCCTATATGCAGGTATCTAATAAAGCAGATTTCACTGTACGTGTATCTGTTCTCGCTTTTGGACACTCCATTTTTTAGTATCTGAAAAGCTTCCCTCACCCCGTCCAATCTGTTCTATATAACAGAAGACAGATCACCTTTCTATACTAAGCAGATTTCGTTGTCCATGTAACTCAGTCTGTTCTAGCTTGTGGACACTCCAGTCCTGTCCGAAGGTCTTCCTTTACCCCGACCACGGCGTCATAATCGATACAGTGCAGTGATTCTGTTTACTTGTGCGGTGTCCAAGCTATCGACTAGCGGTTCCGACGTGACACCAGCTTTCCGCTTCATCGGCTGACCAATGCTCCGGCGCACTGCGGCTCAAAGAACCCGTGGTCTAATGGTCCATACAGACACTAGATTTCAACTTTAAAGGGGAGAAACATTACTAGATCTGCGATCATGATCTTATTATATAACATTTTACATCATAGATTGAAAGGTTTCATATTCAGAATTTTTTTACAAAATCAGTCTTCACGGTAATATTTTGTTTTGGTTTTACCTATAAAATCTAACAACATGATCGAGGAAATAGTATATATATCATTTCCAACTTTAAAATACCATTGGGTCTGTTTAACGATACATAAAACGTGCTGTCGTATAACACATGTCTGTCATGCTGTGTTCGAATATTGAACAGAGGATTGTTGAGACCACTGGTGAGAATATTAATGAGGGTGCATGCAGAGAGAGAAAAATAATAAAGAAAGATGAAGAGAAAGAGAAGGAAAGGGGTAGAAAGAGAAAGAGAAAGAGAAAGATGGGTGCGAAAAGAAAAAAGTGTGAATGAGATAAAGGCCGAATGAGATATTGAGATACATTTGTAGTTATAAAGAAATATAAAGAAAGGGAAAACGATAAAGAGAAATTTTAAAAAAAGATATATACGGAGAGAGAATAAACTGAAAGATAAATATATATATATATATGCCTATATATATATATATATATATATATATATATATATATATATATATATATATATATATATATATATATATATATATATATATATATATAGTGGTGTGTGTGTGTGATGTGTGAGAGAGATAGGAAGAGAAATAATGAGGGAAAGGTAGATTCAGAGAAAAAGATCACGACAGAAGGTAATGAAATAGTGATAGATGGTGGGAGTGAAATAGAGAGAGAGAGAGAGAGAAGGAAGGTAAGAAACATATAGATTCCCGTGGTGAATGAGAGTCATTATGTTCTATTGACCTCTTTCCTAGAGCGTGCGGTGCATGCACGACGAGGAGAACGGAAGGCTAAAACAATCCCCGTAGGTACACATTAAAGTTTGCAACATTCAACGGCGCCCTAAAGTGGATTCACTCACCGTGTGCGTTGCGATGGTGTAATGGTGTCGCCAAAGATTACGTTTCAATTGAAATCTTCACCAGATTTAAATCCCTTACTTAACCTCGTCGCTTTCATGGCCTCCTACAAGCCATGTGTTGATACGATGAAGGAATGAAGTTCTTGATGCATTGTGACGAGATAAGGAAAAACAAGACCATTCGTGTAGGTTCACAAACAAATTTATAACCTTCTATTAAGTGTAAAGGTAGCTTTCCTTGCAGTGTGCGTTGTGATGTTTTAATGGTGATACATAAAATCATTTTAGAACAGGAAATCTTAAAAAGCTGTAAGTCCTTATACTTATCCTTATTTGATTGGCTTCACTGACCATGTGCCTTATATCTTAAAGGGGAAAGTCACCCTGATATCAAGTTGGTTTTAAAGAAGCAGAAAAATTAAAGAAAAAAAATCGGTGAAGAGTTGAGCAAAATCCGATAAGAAATAAGAAAGTGGTGAATTTGTAAAGTTGTAATCAAGCAAAACAAAAATTGGGAATTCCGTGACGAATCTGGCGAGCTCCTCTCCCATTTACCCTGTATCCAAAAATCATTAATTTCCATTTTATCTAAATAAAATTTTCAATCATACATGCACTTTATATCTAAAATCATTGCTCATAAATTTTTACGTACAACCTGTATGAAAAAAAATCTATTCCTTCATAAAAAAAATAAGGAAATGACAATTCATTACATTTTCTGTACTGAGCAAAAGGGAGAGGAGCTTGCAAGATAGTCACGGAGTTGCCAATTTGAGTTTGATTGTTCTTTTTTCTTATCGGATTTTTTCTCAAACTTTCACTGATCTGTTTCTCTCACTTTCCTTCCTTTATTCAAATCAACTTAATACCAGGGTGGATTTTCCCTTTAATGGTGAGAACACTTCAAATATTAAAGATGATGACTGTGCACGCTATATCGTTTACAATATTTAACTTCTCGTCATCGCTAAGTTATTTTACTTAACTTTAAGTCTCATATATATATTTCAGTTGGCTTCACCGACCATGTGCCTTATATATATTGGTGAAAAATTTTCTGCTGTTCAAGATAGTGAGGATGTACGCTACATGGTTTACATTTTTACTCTTCAGCTTTAAGTGATTTCACTTAACTTTAATTAATATATATTCTCATTGGCTTCATCAACCGTATGCCTTATAATTTGATGGTGGTAACACTTAAATTTATTATTTCAAGATAGTGATGATTTACTCTACATGGTTTACAATGTTACATGTACGTCTCCGGGCCAGCTTGAAGTGATATCGTTAAGTCTCATATACATTATATGTGGCTTCACTGACCGAGTACGTTACATTTTCATGGTGATAACACTTAAATTTGTTATTTCAAGATAGTGATGATGTACTCTACTTGGTTTACAATTTTACCTCTCCTGACCAGCTTGAAGTGATTTAACTTATCGTTAAGTCTCATATATAAATTATAAGTGGCTTCACTGACCGAGTGCCTTACATATTTTATATTGGTGATAAAACGTAAGTTACTGGTGTTCAAGATAGTGATGATGCTCGGTACATGGTTTACAATTTTAACTCCTCGTCAGCTTTAAGTGATTTTACTTAACGTCAAGTCTCATATATGTTCTACTTGGCTTCACTTACCATCGGTGCCTTATATTTTGATGGTGATAAGGATTAAATTTGTGATTTTCTAGGTAGTGATGACGCATATTACATGACGGACAACATAAACCCCTCGTAAGCTTTGAGGGATTTTACTTAACGTTAAAGGGAAATTAACCTCAGCGTATGAATTAGCTTATTTTGAATGGTGTAGTATATGCCTCTTATTTGATACATGCAATTTCATGTAAAAACACAGGATATAGATATAAATCACTATTTTCCAGCCAAGTTATCGTCTGCTAGCAATAATAAGGGGGCTGCCATTACTTTATGTGTACACGAACATATTTTTCATCCCAAGTAAAATTTCCTTCATCGCTAACTTGTAATTGATTTTTAGAGGACAAATATATATTAGATAAAGTCACATATTCTGAAATGTAAGTTTAGTTTTATATATTTTTTAAAAGGTCTTAATTTGTTCATAAAAAATATACTTCATAAAAAATATACGTCAAGGACGGAGAATTGACGTCAAGGACGGAGACAATCGTAACAATACCAAAACAAAGCGAGGAATCTGCTTTACAGGATGGCTATTAGAACTCATGGGTCGTCAATTATCTAGGCCCATGGCCAATAACAATCGTAATACAATCAGAACAAAGCGACGTATCTGTTGTAAAGGTAGGCTATTATCAATGCATATGGTACCTAATGATCCGTGTCATGCACAAAATGGCAGCCTCCATGGAAAGACGTAGCAGACAATAGGTGCATCTAGAATATCACGTGGGGTTACTTGTCCTTTAAGTCTCATATATATTCTTGTTGGCTTCATTGACCGTGTGCCTTATACTCCAATGGAGATAAAACTTATTTATGATGTTCAAGATAGTGATGACGCAAGTTGTATGATTGACAATATTAACTTCTAGTAAGCCTTAAGTGATTTTACTTAAAGTAAAGTCTCATATGTTTTTATATATTCTAATCAGCTTCAATGACTGTGGGCCTTATACTCTAATGATGATAAAACTTATTTATAATGTTCAAAGTCGCGACGATGCATGCCACATGATGGAAATTTTAACTCCTCGTATCACCTTTAGTTCCTCTACTTAATTGAGTCATTTACTTAACTTATCTGAGTGGCTTTGATCACTGTGTGCATTTTGATGAGGATAACACCAGCATTTGTTAAGGAAGTGATTAAGTATGCTACATAAATGGCAATAACAAGAACTCCTTGCAAGCTTTTAGTTACGAAGCAATGGTTTTGATCTCAGTTTGTCATGTGTTTGTGGGGGGGGGGGGGGGGGGGGGGGGGGGGGGGGTTGATAAAGATAGTGACAATGATGTATGCTTACTTAAAAAGACATTCGATATATCAACATAAGGTTATTTCAATAGCCTAGTCTGTCACCTTTGGAAATGTGCGAATATTAAAATGACATACGTAATCTCAACATGATTTCTATAGGCAGTTATACAATAGGGTATTGAAATTGCCTTAAGTTAATTTCTTGTAAGTTTTTGCGATTGTGTTTTCATGAGAAGCGCGCACACGGACAAACATATCAAATTGGACTAGTATTTTATGTATCAAAGGGGAAAAGTAAAAAAAAATCACAAACATACCTCTTCACAATTATTTAAGATCCATTCAATGTAGGCACCTCTATCACACAACACAGTTCCATAGATATTCATTGCAACAAAAATGTTTTGTTCATTGGTAGTTTTGTATGACCCTGGTCAACAGCCAATTTGGGGTCTCTAAAATTAACAATGGTACTTAAAATTGCTATTTGGCTCGTGCGCTCAAAATATTCTAATTTTGATATTGCATGTGTAATATATGGGCCCCAGGCTGTACATTCTAGGCGTAGGAAGAAAACATTTGATAATTTTAGTAAACGAAGAAGCTTGATGGGAGGAATTTTTAATTTTAAAATGCCTAAAAATTTGTTTACAAATTAAAAATTCCTCCCATCAAGCTTCTTCGTTTACTAACCATTGTCTACGGCGGACTGTTGAATATTGATGAGTCAGAAAGAAGAGGATCTTGGGTATTTAATTCCAGTTATCGTGACTTGGCCGTGAACCAGAATAGCCTGGTGGTTAAGTCGCTGCCCGGCAAGCAGTAGATGACAGGTTCGAATCCCGCTGGTTCCAATTTTTTCTGACTTGTGTTTTTCATTACAGATCGAGCATTACGATCTTTAACACTGGGAGTAAAATGCCTAAAAATTTGTTTACAAATTTGATAATTTTGTTTGTTAATAATTTGTATCAGACTGAAATTTCTACATTGTAAAGTTGTATGTGAAAATCCATAAAGAAAATTTATATTTTGTTCAATAGGAAGAATTTTTGCAAAAACGCAGAGCAGTGTAATCAAACTAGGGGGGGGGGGGTAAAAGGAAAACCCCACCCCCTTTTCTCGTGGTCTAGTGCCTCATGAATCATTTTGATTGCGGTCTACCAAGGGGAACGGATATAGATCAAATGATGCAATTCTCAACTCAGCCAAGATGTTGTTTCCATGGCAGCCCATCCACATGGAGCAGTGAGGATGAGAGAGAAATGGTGCGCGTTGTGCTCGCGGTTGGGAAACCTCCAGCACGATGAAACGTTCCGTCTCTATTCGGGCACCCGCTTTTACGCACTTTATGTTTATAAGTTGAAATATGTTTTTCGTGTAATTCATTCAATCATAATTTTGTAAATTCATTAACCTTTAATATATTTTGTTGTTGTTGTTGCTGATGCTGCTGTTGCTGTTATTGTTATAGTCGTTGTTGTTGAAGATTATAATTGTTCGTTTTCCAGCGTTAAATATTCTAGAGCGAATTCCCGTGTCAAATATTATTCTAAAAGTTATATGAATTTGACAGGTCATCAGACTACAGGGAATGTAAACAAAAATCACTTCATGAATCTAAACGTTGATGGCGTGTCTGATTGCTATTTTTGATTGATATCAATGCAGCCTTTAAAAATTGTCGCCTTCAATGGGCTTCCTATTTCAAAGCTATCCTTCGTAAGTTGTGCGCACAAATTAAAACACCTCGCGTTCTGTGAATTTGCAGTATGCGTATAACTTTGAGAACGGAAAGTTGCTGTAATCGTAAAATCGCAATGCTTGTTGTGGTGATTATTATCGGCTTCTCGCAATGGAATGGCAAATTCTAGTTGGACAGCTTTCGTTGGCAGTGTGGACAGGCCTTTTATAGCTAGTCCCACGTTTCCCATTCTATCTCCCGTTCGTAAATTCAATTCACGGCTAGGTAGGAATGTTAATGATCAGACATTATTGGTGAATGTGAGAGGACATTGTGACCAGCATGGACAAACTTCAAATACATGTAGAGATAGAGAAAGACAGATGAGAGATGTATGGAATGAGAGAGCAAGAGAAGGGAGAGAAAAGAGAAATAGGGTAGAAAAATTAGGTAGATATGTTAATGATCACACATTAATAATTATTGGTGAATGTGAGACGACATTGTGATTAGAACGGACATACTCCAAGCACAGCTCCGGCAAGAGTGGGAGAGAGAGAGATGGGAGATGTATGGTGTGTGTGCGTGTGTGTGTGTGTGTGAGCGAGAGAGAGTGAGAATGAGAGAGAAAAAAGAGTGAGATGGAAAGAGTGATAGAGGAGGAACGGAGAAACAAAGATGAAACAACAGAGCAAGAAGAAACAGAGAGACAGAGAGAAAGAGAAAGAGCGGAAGGAATACATAAACATAGGAAAAACAGACACGGATAAAAACATTACCTATCGCGATGTATATACACGCTGGAAAAACAGAAGCCAGAAAACACCATTACGAGAAAATATGTAAACGCTTTTGTCAATGATGTCGATGATAAAGTATGATATTGTTGATGATGATGATGATCTCGTTGATGACACTAAATGACGAGAGACTATAACCAGGGAGAGGAAGCCAAAGATGGGATCACCGAAAATTATAAATTGACGCTAGTCCAGAACCGTGCGTACGAGGAGAGAAATATGTTGCACATAGTATGATATTTTAATAGAGACGGAGAGAGAGAGAGAAAAGAGAAAGGGAGAGAGAGAGAGAGAGAGAGAGAGATTGGAGAGACCAAGGGGTACTTTGAGAGAGGGAGGGAGAGAGAGAGAGAGAAAGAGAGAGAGAAAGAGGGAGAGAGATTGGAGAGACCAAGGGGTACTGTGATGTCAATGACATGGCTGGTAATGATTCACCCATCTCATCAAGCACCTATCAACCCCCCCCCCCCCCCCTCCCCGCCATTCCAGCCTCCAACTTGTATACTCTTGAAAACAGGCAAATCTAGCAGACTTTTGTTACCCCATTGGCTACTAACTTCTCTCATTCCCGTAGGCTAAATACAGGAACAATTCGGTTCCAGCAGGCAACGGGACAAGCGTATGGAGCATCTCCGGTTATTCATTTACTCATTAAACGACTATACATCAAGAGTATCATTTACCACAGTTCTCGCTGACTAGCTCGTTCCCGGTATCATTCGCGACATACGTGTGTCCAACGGGGCGGAGGTGGGGGGGGGGGGGGGGGTGTTGGCTGCAACTTTTTTAGTGGACATGTTTCATAATGCTGATGTAGTATAAAATAATATACATTTTCGCAATTTTATACGCCTCCTCCCTTTCAAAGAAAACTCTGTGTGGCCCCTTTCAATGACTTAGCAAATGATTAACCTCTAAGAATAGGAGATATTTGTGTTATTATACATAAGATATAGTATTCTAAAATATGCTCCCTAACACACAGGTACAGTAACATAAGATTTGTAGACTAAAATCGTACTACAGAATACATGTATAATGTTAAATAATGACTACAACGCTAATTCTTAGTCAGACAAATCGGCGATTTTCTAAAACACAGTGACACATTTCTTACACATACATGCATTAAGCAAACTATTTTAAAGGATGATAATTAGCGGTAGTCCATGTCAAGCTAGTAAAACTATATCTCGCTGGTATGTGCCTAAATTGGCGAAATAATCATTTCGGTCAAGATTTCCTTCAGAAATATCTAGGCCAATCAGGAATTTCAATTTTAGATGAAGAGTAATTTTTAATGAAAATCATGACGCCTCTCAAAGAGATGGATGGCGAGTTCTGATCACCAATGAAATATTCTAAATATGATATTTTATTCTCTGTAAGATATGACGCAATATGATACCGACAGAAATGTTCGCACAAGAAATGTGCATTATATTAGCAAGATAATAGCCAGTCGGAGCCATTAGCTGCAAATATATATTAACAAACTGACTTCGTGCTGGCATGGAAATAGACCAATATATTCTTGTGATAATACCATGAAATAGTACGTAGGCTCTGCGAACGCTATTAAAGGTTGCCTCCTCGAGACACCTAAATAAATAGATCCCGAAGAACGCCTCATCCTTGGATCGATTTAGAACGCAATGGAAATGTGGAAATTCTGTTCGTCTGTCGGACTAGGATTAAGAAGACGAAGCCGGAGATTGTCAAGACGAACGTGAGGCTGATGGCGACAGAAGTGCGAAGCGGGATGACGAGTAAGGAAGAATAAATTGTATAGAGGCTGATAAGTTAGAGGGATGTAAAAAAGGGAATAGAAGTGAGAAAAATTAAAAAGAACAAGATAGAGAGAAGCGAAATCTTTTAGAGAGATAAAGAGAAACTTGGTGAGAGGCGAAGTGAACAGAGAATTGATTGACATCACATAGATTTGTAAATTCAGAGGAGGGGTGAGAGAGAAAATTATTGCAAATTGTAGCCGAGAGCTGCAGGCAAGTCAAGCTACCTGCTTATGAGGTAGCCATCCTGTATCTAATTTACTTTCATAATACATTCAATGCATACTTTGTTTGATTTCGTACATTTTCGGTACGTGTAATTATGTCTTCGAAAACTTATGGCAGATCATCTATTTCTTTTTGTTCTTGAAAGTGTATGCTCGAAAAAGGTGATGGATAAACCAATAAATCAAAGCAAATCAAAACAGTCAACGAAACAATCCCAAGCCTAGTTCAAATCTTCCCGGAAGATATCTTATTTTTACAAGCGGATTCACGTGGGAGGTGGGAGTGGGCTTTTTCCCTACTTGTCACAGATTTTAGAGGAATTTATGGGTGTGACAATCTTAGTAATAACTCCTTCTTTTGCGAGTCATATATTTTGGATACCCTTTCCACCTTCGTCAGCAAGATATTCTGGACCTGCCAATGGCTATTTGGATATTTGACAACAATCCTAGTCCTGCTGTTGATCACGGATGGATACCCTAACTGACAACTAGACATGTTTTACCCTCGACCCTATTCCGTGTGTCAGCATAGTTATTGCATTGCAGTTAGCTCAATCTGATATATCTCCTCATATTTCATCGCCTCGCATCTGTGGGATGGTGGCTACGCCAAGGGATATGGACCTAATGCCTACCAATGTTATGAATGCACCCACTCATGTTGCCTTCAGTCCCACTGTACCCATATAGGTGTAGTGTAATAACAAATGCTCTATCATGATGAATCTGTAGACCTGGCAGAGTAACTTTATTATGCTAGGTTAGGTGGTTCTAAACGGTAAATGTGGTTATTATGCATTTTTATCAGAAAAATATTTCTACATTTTATACTTATTATTATAAATACCTTTCATTTAAATTTGCTTATCAGGTTTGTATGTATTTTCCTATATAAATGGTCTATCATTTACGTAGCCATATGACCTGGAATGAGATTGTCATTGGTATTCGTCACCCTGTTCTCTTTTGTTTTCATTTTGAAATTTCACAACTTTAATCAATACCATCACTTTCAAAGGCTTATTAATAACGATGATACTTCCAAATGATGCTTAGTAGGGGTAATCAAACGAGAACATTTAAAGGTCTTCTGCACAAGAGTTATACCATGCAATCTTACGTATAGTTTTTTGACTCCTCGTGTACTTGTCATATGCCAAGATCACAAAAATGTTAAATGTTCTTTAAAGTGACAGTGAACCGAAGCTCCTAAATAGCGCCATATATTAACAGGATTTGAAAAGCATCTGTGCCTCTCTTTTCCCCATCATGTCCCATTCTAGTTTGTAGAAACTTAGAATGTACCTGCAGGCAATTTTCCTCATTTGCCAAGTCAAAAATCAAGTCAAGTCAAGAGTTCGAAATATTTAATGTGCCTATTATCCAAACAAGCTGCTTGTTAAAATTCAAAACAAGATGCAATTTATTTTCAATTTATATAATTTTAATTTAGCAATCACTGTAAGATGGCGCTGTTCAAGTTTTACAGTTAAGTGCCACTTTAAATAAGAAATATGCTGTCAATCGACATTTTGTCTTCAGTCAACATGTCAACTTCATGTGCTAGAGTTTCCGACTGAGTGCTTTAAAAATGATGTACGGTATGGGTCGACACTTAACATGAACGGGCAGATGGAAACATCTGTAAACCGAATATAATGACATCTCACATTGCTGGAATCGTCCAAAGTTATCAGACTGTCTAGAATTTAAAATCGTGTCAGATGTTAAATGCCATTCCTAATGGAAATATTCTACTGATAGGCACCGCCTCTTTTAAAGAGAACAAAATCATAGTTGAATGAGGTCAATTGCCTCGTAATAACGATTTATATAAAAAGTCTTTGTTCTGACCCAAATTCCATGAAAATTCCATGAAAATCATTACTTTATTGGGCTTATAAGAAAGCATTGTTTTCAATTTTTGAAAGTGTTAATGTCCCTCTTTGCAAAGAATCTAGCTTGATTTTGAGAAAATTTTAAGAATAGGAAAGCGAGAAAAGTGTAAGTGTAAAATTCATCCTACGTAGTCAAAGCTCAAACAATTCGGCTAGGTGAAAGGCCTGAATCTGATGAGAAAATTTGTCGTTATATTTGTCTTATTTTCACCATTTCAAAACAATATCTCCGATGTATCCTCAAAATAAAATGGTAATCAAAAGTCCTTTACGTTAGAGATAATACTTTTAAAGGAACAACCAACTGCTCCAGATAGAAGTATCATTACTTTAGATTAAAATCCAAGGGCTTCATGTCCTCGAGGGGACCTCAAATGAAGTTGCAGCCTTGACTTTTCTTTTTTCGTTTATTTTCATGTGTATGCATGTCCAAGCATCAAGGCATAACATTCCAAAATTCAGAGTGTATTTATGTCATTTAGTTAGACATCACGTCTGACAACACGAATGATTATATCAATTATAATATAAATGATTTGGTACCTTCATTTTTAACGGTTTAGTTGTCAAATACGTCATAATCTACGTCTTTCATTGCTGAATCTCTGATTTTATGAAACAGTTTCGTTCATAATCAATCTCGTCTTAGATTTCCCCTTCTTCCTTCATCCATACACATAGCTATGGTACACAGTAGTGCCATTCTAAGAGAGCGTGAGTACTACACTTAAAATAGCATATTCAATGTCATTCGTGACTGGAGGGCCCCTGTTTTTGCTCGAGGATCGGAGATTATATCGCTTGTCTTCTTCTATTGATTTTCACTCGAACTTCGCGTGACTTCTTGTTCTTTTTTTTTCCAGGTGTTAGAAGCATTTCTATTCTTGTTCACCTTTCCTTCGCTATTCATCCATTCATTGTTGTGTTTTATGTCTTATTTTTCTACTTATCCCAGCCACACGACAGAAAATTCTGAAATTTGAATCAAGTATTTGCATCAAGCTAGCAACATGTTTATGACCAGCTGAAACCATGTATTACTCTGATTTTGTTGTGAAATTAAAGGACATGTCTAAATTTTTAATCTTGCTTCCTGCACTTGCAACACGAAATGGCGTCAGATAACAGTATTTAATCTTAACGCGATCGCAAAGACTTTCCAGAAATCAACTCAACGGCAATTTCATTACCATTTTTTAATTGTCTATATAAATTGTTTTCGGGTTTTGTAATGTGTCATTGTAGTTTTTGCAAGTTTCAGAAGGTGATACACAAGGCTACTGAAATTGTCCTTTATTTTATTTCTCGAAAGTCTTTGCGATCGTGTTTGTTTTAGATTTTTATTTGGTTGTATAGATAGTCAGTGACCTGTTTAACCTAGCCCATGCAGTGATCCTATCTAATGTTACATTTTGAGCTGTAAGTTAGCGTTTTTAAAGTGAACTGGTATAAGCTGGGCATGGAAATAATCTTTTCGATTGGTAACTGTCTTCAGTCACGTGACACTTTCCCGCTCACCGAGAGATAATGGAGAAATCAAATCATCGTCTGATTCGTCTGGTGAATGTCTTTCCCCGTGGTAGCGGCTCTGTTCCCACAGCAAAAAGTGTACAACCCCTTCGCGATCATATACACAGTGCATGCCCACGCATAACTCTGCGCACATATCTGAACTTTGTGTCACTGACGGAATTCGAAGTTCCGATATTGGTTTGACGAATAAAGTTTTAAGTTCTGAAATTGATGAAAAGGACAGTTCTCATGGAATTCATGGAAATTCGCACTGGGTAATAAAAGGTATGAAAACGTTCGTAACTGTTTTTTAAACAACGAAGAAAGATGAGGACAGGACAAGGAATGATGAGGCCTTCGTGGTTTGCCGGGAATGCCATGCACACAATACCCTTTCCCATAATTATGTACACATTTGAGTTAGTACCTTTCCGTGTGTTTACAACGAGTTTCGTGGTCTTATTATAAAGCATGCTCTGGTTTAAATCGTACAATGAAAAATCATATTCTGTACAGTCATGCTTGAGTATGAATTTTGGACGACAGACTCTCAAGAGTTAAACGGTTTCTTTACCAGGTGAAAATTCAAGATTAACTTTAAAAGAGAAGAATGGGGAAGTGGGAACGTTGCTTAGATGCATTCGCACCTTCCAAGGTTCCTCGCTATTTCTCTTAATCGACTCTTAATTTGTGCATGTCGTTAGGCGGACAATGTGCACGTGGAATAGCTTGACTTTCTATTTATAACATATCTACGCAGTCTCCTTCTCATGAATATTGTGCGTTCATAATGAAAATATATAAAGAAAAATGTATTCACATGCATACAGATTTCTTTTTTTTTTCCGAATCTAAGTCGAGTCATTCCAAACTTCTGTAACATCTTCCTTAAATCTCTTTTTCGTCACGGGCCTACGTGGATCCATGGTTTCTGTAACCTTTGCAAAAACTCGTAATGTAGCGACAATTCTACCAATACATTATGGGGAAAAACTAGGCGAAGGGTAGTTAAAATATGTTTATCATTATCGTGTAACATCCCAAGGGTAAAAGAAAATTAATTACACTGTAACTTGTGCAAACAAGTGTGCCAACAAAGTAACTGCATTGATAGCTTGAGTGGCAGAGTGGGGGAAAAGAGAAGAAAAACATTATAAACATTCAGGATTTAATTGTTACAATGGATAATAACAGTCGTACATAAATTTGTGACGTGGAGGAGATATCAAAAATTGCTACATACGTATTATCAGAATCAGATGAGTACTTGTTTCGAGTATTTTACCAGTATTTTAACAGAATAGTGTAGGGATCAAGTTCAGAAGTATTACGATCAAAATGTTACGTGTTCTAAAGTTTGGCTAAACACTTTGTGAATAACACCTGTTCTATGACTTCGGCGACGTACAATCTAAACGTTCCTTTGTAATTTACTCGATAACATGTATCCCCACCACAAGAACCACATACATGTAAATATGCACTCATTTATATTTCATAACTTCGTAGAGTTTGTATTGACTTTCTCAGGCTCGTGTCAACCAATATCATTTGCGGTTGTCTAAAGTAAATCGCCTCTCGATTTGGCCTTGGAAAAAAAGAAAACGCAGTCCACATGTGATTTTATGATACGTAACAACTTCATCAACGAAATTTCACTGATAACAGTCAAATTCTTTCTTAGATTTTGCAAGTTAAATTCATGTTACGTGATACTTTCAGGTTATAATCATAATATATATATTTTTTTTTTGATGAAGCAAGGGTGTGATAATATCTTCATCTATCAAAATATCAAATCGTTGTATTGGTACACTAAATTCAGGGTAACGAGGGTGTAATCGCTTTATTCATAATGTTCAATCTATTTAGATATACTAAATGGACCACCTATTAATCAGTGAGATAGGTATCTCATATATTAGGGTATGTCTATAATATATACATTTTTTGTCCCACACGATATAGCGCGAATGTTTACAAGTCAGCAGGTCAATTTCCCTGATTGAAAACTTATCCTGTCTATATGGGCTGCGGGTGGGGATTAATTATTGATACTGTTTATGTAACTCAGTGGCATCACTGATACCAGCTTACGGCTCACTAGCCATCTACCGTTGAATACACATACTACTACACCAACTCGGCCAGCGTGGCGCCTCTCTGGAGGGGTCACGTGATCGCACTGTCACCAGCCAATACAACGCGCCGCATTACATACTCGATGAATGATCCACGAACATTGTCTGTAAATAAGGACTCCTTCATACCGTATCCTTCATTCCGTCTCGACAACCATTATTATCTTGTTGCCAATCTAGATCCCCTTATTTTTGCTCGGTGCACATTATGGCCATCAAGATATTGTTGGACTATCTATTTAGAGATGTGTACTTAACCGTCTACGATTTCCTTAATTCATAGTAATCAATCTTAGCTAAGCTTGTTCTTTCTATTCCACTAAACACGGCTGGACTAGTTTGCTCAGACATTAATCTACTTTTTCCCAGACGTGCACAGTTGTTTTTGATGTTTTCGTAATACTTGAAGCATTGCCACCATTATTGTCTTTTTCAAACATTTTGAACCGCTCTCGATTTCTAGCACAAGATCGGAAATTCAGCACACGTTATCAAATATAACCAAGAATGCTTTAATATTAAATCTCTCCTTTTAGAAAGCAATCTCATTTCCCTCAGAGTATTCCCTCACCGCCACCACCACCACCTCCGAGTCTATTTTCAGCTCTTCTAATAATAGAATAACAAATCGCTCTGAATAGAAAACAACCAGACCATCATGCCTGTGCCGTCAGCCGTAAATAAATGATCAAACAGATCACAATATGCAAGTCGTTTATTTTCCCTCTCTCCCCCCCCCCCTCTCTCTCTCTCTCTCTTCGAGATATCTTCCAAGCATTAATCAAAACGTCAGATGCGATAATTATATCCGAACACAATTACGATCTGATAAATAATGTGACTTGCAGCACATTCTCCGGTTCCTCATATTTTTGGCCTGAGTGGGTTAGATTTTAACTCTTTATTTGCCACATAAATACTCTTCAGTGGGATTTGTGTGTATAAAGTCTATGCCAAATGGCACAATAGCACAGTAAGTGTTAAGGAACCATTCAAAGATCATTATCTCGGAGAAGGCGCCATTCTGAAACTCTGTATGTAAAGCAACCCAACTGTTTAGTGTTGTTGTTGTTTTCTATTTGTTCGTTTCACAATGAGAACTGACAGAAGTCAATATCAAATCTTCACAAACCCAAAAAAGGAAGCGATTCATTGATTTAAAAAATCATAACACTTCATTTGTTTCTAACATAAAACAAAATGTAACCTCTCCCCCCCCCCCAAAAAAAAAAAAAAAAAAAAATATATATATATATATATATATATAATGTGAAAGAAATTGCGAGAATAACGTTGCGTAGCTCAATCAAAGTTCCCCAGAGCTGTCCTCCCTTTTTGAAATTTTTGCAAAGCCTGAAAAAAATGTCTCCGCCGGGAATCGAACCCGGGTCGTTGGCTTAGAACGCCAATGCCTTAACCACTAGACCACGGAGACGGGTTAGTGGTTTCGGCGACACCAGATTCAATTGACCGACAGATTAACAAATCCTCAACCTTATTAATTAATTCCCCTTGTCGGGGGCAGATGAGTTTTTGAACAAGACAAGCCGCTAATACCTCAGCTGGATCCAAGCGAATGCTTTGAATACATGTATACATTGGAATAAATTATTCTTAATAACATTATTGTAAGGAAATAACATATACAACAGCTTTGGCAAATCTCGTGGAAATAAATACAATGTGAAAGAAATTGCGAGAATAACGTTGCGTAGCTCAATCAAAGTTCCCCAGAGCTGTCCTCCCTTTTTGAAATTTTTGCAAAGGCTGAAAAAATGTCTCCGCCGGGAATCGAACCCGGGTCGTTGGCTTAGAACGCCAATGCCTTAACCACTAGACCACGGAGACGGGTTAGTGGTTTCGGCGACACCAGATTCAATTGACCGACAGATTAACAAATCCTCAACCTTATTAATTAATTCCCCTTGTCGGGGGCAGATGAGTTTTTGAATATATTTTGAATTATATATATATAATAAAAACTTCGTAGCCTAGATGTATGGTGTCATAGACAATCTAGCTTGCTTAATATCAAGAAGTAAGAAGAAGAGTTTATTCATCTGTTTTTGCAGTCGTGATTTCTGATTGCAGCCCGCACACTTGAGATCAAAATTATGACGGAAATGAGATAGACTCCTGAATGGATTATGGATTGGCTTGTGTCACTATCCATGGTGAAATAAAAGTGTTTTTTTTTAAATAATGTACTTGTCTCATTTGCCCTTTTTCAGCCTCTTTTAATCAGCGTCCCCAATGCCAATCCGTTTTTAAACGCATGTGTTAGACAATAATGGAAGCAGATGTATTTCAAGTTGAGGAGAAGATTGATTGCTGGTAAATGTGACAATTAATTCCTTTTATGTTAGTTTGGAAGAATATCATAGAAGAAATGTCCCCCTGAAAAGGCTTGCTCTTCAAATACCCTCACATTCAAAATACGAAAAGGAAAGCTGAACAGATGGGACATGCAACATGTGTGAGTAGTCTCATACACACGTCTCTGTGTGCAGTGCATGCGACTTTCAACAAGACGGTGTCAATTTGTCACTTTGCTGATTCCAAAACCTCACATTATACGCCAATTTATACTGTAGAATCAACCTTTCCCAGTTCTTTCCAGACACTTGTTTTTACAATGTGATCGCAAGACCAGAACTCAACTATTGGGTTGGTAATATTTCCAACAAGTAAAATAGAAAACAAACTAAAGGTACTCATCAACGGTTAAAATGAAAGAGGTTAAATTGTGCAAAAATATACCTTTAACTACTTTATAAACTTTATGACGAAAGTCAATCATTTTAATGTGTTGAAAGACTTATATTCTTCTTTTGTATTTCATTGTGCTCCGAATGTGCTTCGTAAAAACACAGTGGGAGATTCCCATATCACCTCTAAATTTTATCTATTTATTTAAAATATAATAATATGTAATTAAATGGGTATTATTTACTGTTTCTTTAGTCGTTTACTTTTATAAATTCCCCCAAAATGTTAAACTGTAGCTTCTAAGAGAGAACATTAAAGCGTATCACTCAAAGACAGCCTAACTCCCTGCCAATGTGTGTGTTTCCAGCCCTCTGGCTGTTTTCTCTTCACACGCGGCGCGATCTATAGCCACTCTCGTAGGGCGAATGAACCGTGACGTGCAAAGGTAATGCGGGGTAACCAGCTGTCTCATGAACAAGTTGCCAGTGGGCGATTATTTCCTCATAAACAAGCCCAAACCATTGACAATAATACGCAACATGTCAGTTGTTTTTCAGTGTGTCATTTTATAAAGCTTTCATGACATATTATGATGTATAGTAAGTATATAAGTTTACTACACTATCACACAGACCCTGTTTGTAGAATTAGAAAGCTTATTTTACTAGATTTTTGTGTTGAGATGGTAAATGATAAACTGATGATGACAAAATTAACTTTCACAGCACAATAATGCCACCATTTTTTAAAGCAAATTTCTCCCCTTCGGAATGGTTATTTCTGCCTTTGAAACCAAATTTTTGGATGTGTCAATGCTTGTAGCTACTGGAAATTAGTACATTTATGCAACAACAACAACAAATAATTTTGATTTTAAAAAACACGGATGTGGCATGTTTTGGAACTGCACTCTTTATTTATATATTGTGCCGAGCTGGAATTATCAAAAGAGTAACACAATTCACTCAATCTTGTTCAAAATCATGTACAGTAAAAAGCTCGGCACACAGATATGGGTATATGGGACTACAAACACAAGCGGTATCAAAATCTGGTCCAAAGTTTTAAACTAATACAAGATATATTCGGAATGTGAGGGCGTTCAATTTTAGTGACATTGCTAAAATGACATTCTTCTGCATATGAATAAAAAAAAATAAAGGGCTCAAATTAATTTTCACCATCACCAGAACGCCATATGCATCCTCTCTTTAAAATCCGACCTGGAATGAATAGTGAATATTTTCGGAAGGTGAAAGGCATCAATTTAAACAAGAAGGCAAAATAAAAGAAGAAAACACCTGCTACCTCCTTTCTCCTAATTCACTTTCGCCTGTAGAGATGGAGTTATCGCGGCCACGTGGAAGAAAGGATTCAGTCTTATTCAAATTTAGAATGAACGATGGTAGAACTTAAAGTAGAACACTGATGATTTTAAATATTGGCTTAATACTTATTATTGCATAGATGGCATAAATTAAACAAGGTTATCCAAATTTAAAGCTTGGAAACATTTGAATTAATGATTATTATCAATTATAAAACGGTAAAATACAGCCCCCGATATAGCAGCTGAAAAGCTCCTTGAACGCTGCTGAGATGTGTGACGACACAAGAGGGGCGAGTCCTGTCTAAGCAGACGATGTCCCATAACATTATACACATTTTTCAGTGCCTGTTTTGTCATCTCCTCTTCACTTATTTCTCTTACTTGACTAGCGTCAGTCTTAATGTTAGTCTGTTGCCTCACTCTTAACTTCGTGTATGGTATTATTTTGATGAAAAATGCAGCGTTAAAAAAATAAAGGAATCAGTCACTTGTAAACAAAATAAGACGCCATTGTATTTTCAGCTGCTTGCACCGCGGCATGTTCGGCGTTTCAAGAGGGAACGAATACCATCCAGCTATTATTCGCAGGGCTTTTCAATTTGAAAATGGGGTTTATTTCATTGATCATTGACCCTTCTCCTGTGTATTTACAATCAAACGGTTTTAGTTATCAGAATCAGTTCACTTTCCCTTTTCGAATGGTGTGAAATAAGGTCATGTTTAAATGTACCAAACTCTTTATAATTTGATAAATAATTGCATTGCAATTACGTTCATTCATTATAGGAAGTCGTCTGCTTAAGCAGGATCGATCCCTCGTATGACGACATCAAAACATCGCTATATTTCTGGCGAATCCTCGGATATTCCACATGCTGAGAAGAGCTTTTATTTATGTTGTTTTTATAATCATCATATACGCAGTTGACATAAAACTTATACGATTGCCATCTGTAAGCTTCCCAATTTCTAGTGATACATTAATTGCCATATTTGTGATTTTCTTGACTCTTCTACGTTAAGCAACAAGAGGGGGCGATGATACTGTTTAGGTCGCTGAAGATATTGACTTTCGCATAATTTTCCACTTTTTTTTCGTCAGTGGATGTAATTGAAAGTCTACATGTAAATATACAGAATGTCTCAAATGGAGAATATACATGTTGTTGTCATCGTATATAAGTTGGACTTTCACAGAATGCTGAAAATTGATTAATATAGACTGTAATTGACAAAAGATCTATTCGCCTGCTTTGTCTGGGCAGGGAATAATCTTAGTGACATTTTCGGGGTCTGAGTATTTTGAGGCTGTTCTATTTTTTTACGTTATGCCTCTTATATCATTTTCATATCACTACTAAGCTGTTCATAACTTTGTACCTTATTGACCAAAGAGATTCATGAAAATGTAGACAGGTTTATTCTACGACGTCAAAGTGGATTAAAGGCTCAACTAATTCATCTCGCATTGTAATGGTTTAAAAACCAATCCAAAAAAAAAAAAATACTGAAACGCAGCAAGGACAATGATAGGACTCGTATGTGCATTGCCATATTGCAAAAATCACAGCGCAATGGTTGACCCTCAAAATGATGTACTACAGTCGACTGAATTTCAGGCTATTTTCCAGGGATGGGGTGGGGAGATGGATGCTTGCAGCCCTAGTTTGCATGCACAAACCATGGTCAGTCGTAAAAGAGTGTCTGCACTGTACAAATACAAGAGACCATGTACTATAGCTCCTCCTGACCTATATTGACCTAAATTGACACGACCAGTAGGTAGCTGGGTTAGGCTTCTCTGAAGACACAATGATTTTCTGATAAAGTTCCAAATTGGGGTCTTGCAGACTATACCCTAGACCATCCCTAGACCCTGCCTTTGTAGACCCCGGCTATTCTAAATAGCGTGTGAACGTTCTATAGCCCGAGCTAGGCATGGGATTACAAAATCCAACCACCTTACTGATCAAAACAACCACAGAGCACATGGCATGGTTTGAGAACATGACCCCAAATCTGACCTCTCCGTGAGATTATTTTACAGGGTGTATCATAAAAAAATGGAAGTGCAACTTTCGCGTTATGCGCTATATAGAGTTGATGAAGCAATACATTGTAGATAGTGGTGATAGAATCTGAGACACAGCTTCGTTAAAATAAACAAATAGAAAAACAACAACAACAATCTAAGATTGTTTATAACGCTAAATTGAGGGGTACAAGGTCGCGAACTAAATCTAAAATGTGAAGCAAATCGGTGAACGGCTGACCAAATTCAGAGCTCTGTGTGACATCGAGCTAGGTGCACGAACACAGTTTGTCTGTTATGAGAACATCTCTCCAACTGTGCTGTGGATGTGGTATGGTCCTGCTGTAATAGCTTCTTATTCAGTTATGGCTTGGCTTGAAGATCAGTACAATGCCAATATTTGGTGGAGTTTATTGGGTGGTGATATATACCCGGACCTGGGCCCTACATCGTATAGTAATAACTTCATACCGGATTGCGAGACTCCGGAGATGTCTATGTGTGAGTACATGGGGGTAAACGGTGGTGCCACTTTCTCTAGAACAGGCACAACAATACCAATATCTATCCCATTTTTGAACTGTTTAGGCCTTCAGGGTAGGCTTCAGCTGAATTGTACGGAGTTGAACAGGTTGCAAGGATACTTTTGTGTGTTTGAATTTCGGATACTGGTCGTGCCAATTCTGAAAATAACTGGATTTGGTAAGGGTAGGCCTATAGGGGTAATTAACTTAGAGCCGGGAGATGGAAATATGAAGATTTCAAGAAAGACCTCCGTGCGATTTCTAGTGAGTTAAGAGTGGAGAGGTTAGAAAAGATACGAAATATTCAAAAGGGCATCACTTGTAATGTTTCTCAAAGTGATGTATGTATTCATTTATTTATTTAAAACGGTTTATGGATTTTAAAAATATCAATTTCGCGGCTTGTGGGTCGAAATGCAGATTTTTGTTACAAAGGATAGCATAATATTAATCATATACGAAGAAACGTAATATTAATAATAATAATATAAGGGACCAACCGTTATAAATATGATTAGGGCCCTGTAACATAAAGCTTGAAAATTGATCTTACGATTGATTTTTACGATTGATTGTACGTTGTAGTCAATGAGATTGATCGTAAAAATCAATCGTACGATCAATCTAAAGCTTTATGTAACTTACACGGCCCTGATCTGTCATGAAGCAGAATATGTCATACCAAGCCACACCATATTCATGTAGAATTATTGTGATGTTCAGTGGAAAAACTCTAAACAAAGATGATTTCCCACTTGGTGTAGGGAGACATTGTCTAAAACTTACCATTAACGGTAACTTTGCCGTCATATGGTAACTCCCATGGAAACCTTGATTTTGATTGGTTCTTGAGTGATATTACCATGTAGTTACCATTGAAAGCAGAGTTACCATTAATGGTAAGTTTTATGCAACGGGGCCAAGGTCTATCCCGCGGTTCTAGGACACCTACCCCCCGGACAACCACCCCCCCCCCCGGATAACAACCCCTAGGGCAACCACCCTCTAGGACGACTACCCCGGGACAATTACTCTCTAGAATGATTACCCTCCCCCAACTAATTACCCCCTAGGACAACCACCCTCTAGGACAACTACCCCCGGACAACTACCCCCTGGACAATTACCCCCAGACAGCTACCCCCGGATTCTGGGGTAGTTGTCCGGGGGTGATTGTCCAGGGATAGATGTCCGGGGGGGGGGGTAGTTGTCCAAAAGGGTGGTTGTCCTAGGGGGTAGTTGTCTGGGGGCAGTTGTCGGGGAGGGGGTACTTGTCCTAGAGGGTGGTTGCCCTAAGGGGTAGTTAGCTGGGGGGTAATCATCCTAGAGGGTAACTGTCCCGGGGTGGTTGTCCAGGGGTAGGTGTCCGGATACGCTATCCCGCATTTGCTTATTAATTTGGATAACTTTAAATACATACACAAATTAAAGTGTTAAATCACCATTTAAAAGGGCCGAAGAGTGACCACTTTTTCAAACGGTAGATTAACACTTTTAACATGCTGGATTCAGCCACTATGGTTTTACATCCAGCATGTTAAAAATGTTAATCTACCATTTTGAAAAAAGTGGTCACTCATTCGGCGCTCTTAAATGGTGATTTAACACTTTAGGTTTGAGAGTGTACTCACTATGAACACGATGTCAAAGAGAGCGGACAATTTATGCAGCTCCTCATTGTACCCTCCACAATAGCTCTAGTAGACAAAAGGACATCTTTTCACTGCTATTATGTGACACCTGTTCTACATATTTTTACAGGATAGCAATGAATGGATGTTCTTTTGTTAACCAGTGCAGTTGTGAAGGGTACAATGAGGAGCTGCATAAATTGTCCGCTTCTTTGTTCGTCATGTTCATAGTGACTGAAGCTATGCGTGTGGAACATTAAACAGAGATGGGCACTTTATGTTAACATTTTTCCTACACGTCGCGGAATTTACGACAATGTATATACGGTGTGAAAATGATATGTTGATATTTAATTGTGATACTTATTTACAGAATACGTCATGTTTTGGAAACAATCGCGGATACTTTTATTTCAATTCAATGAATTTCAGATGGCCAAAATGTTAGCTCCTTACTTTTCCACTGATGTGGTCATAAACATTTTACGACGAGCGCCATCAGTCGTTCATACTTTCACTTCTCTCTTCTAATTTATCCTGTTTTCTCCTACTAATATTCTGAATGTGCTTATTGAGTGTCATGCCGGTTATAGAATTTATCTTTTCAAAGTTTTTTGCAGTTTTGTAGGTATTACTATACGTTTGTAACGTATTTTAATCTCCGTATTTTCTTGTGAAATGTTGGGGAAATGATAAAATCTGCTTCATCAGACATCACCCTCAAGCAAACGAAGGAGAAAAACAATAACAGCGGGTTTTTCGTTGTTGTTGTTTTAAAGTATTTGATGAAACCCTTCTGTATAGTTTTACATGTAATAAATCATCAAATTTAAAAATAGGAAGATACTTCTTTATCTCTTAGTGGGCTCTTTTTTTCATGAATTCTGTAATCTGATTGGTCAATTTGTCTGAGAGATAATTCCGTATTCTTGATCAATAAATTATATGTGTACACTTTAAGGGATAAAACCGTTGCACCCTGCTTGTTCTCACGGAAAACGGGAAATATCTACGTTCTGGTTCCATATTCCATTCGGCCTCCGGCCTCATGGAATATGGAACCAGAACGTAGATATTTCCCGTATTCCGTGAACAAGCAGGGTGTAACTAATAATATTCGTTTTTTTGTCTTGGTGATCCAACTACCCATTAACTGTTTGAATGAATTTCAATCAAATTGTTAACGAATATCTGTAATCTCTTTTTGCCAAATGATACAAGTACTTATGTATGTTGTTGTATCATCTAAGAAATCTAAGCTTATGGTAATCAGCGACTTTTCTTGGTAGCCAATCCTACAGAAAAAAGAGAAATTCTACAGAGAATAGAGATATAATAGTGAAAATGGAAACATAACATGATTATAAGGATATACTCCAAATCAAGGAATACTCAACGCGTCTACGAATCTGTATATATTATGAAACGCGAGCCCTACTTTGTAAGATTCGTTGCAAGTTGAAACTTGAAATAAGTAGGATAAAGGCATCGCATTACTACGAAATGGAATATTGATTTATCAGAAACGCTTTTTATTTTTCCTTCAGGGTACTGAAGTATTGGTCTTAAATGTCAATGTATACTTATTGGAACTCATTAAAAGGCATTAGTACAAAAGGGATCACTCTTTTTTGGTGAAAATCATTTACAATTCAAGGGGTTTTTATAGTTTGCCCTGGGAATTCGAACAATGAATATTTCAGGGATATTTGTATCTATATGGGTAAATACAATGATACCCAAATGTGATATAAGTCTACAGTTAAGTTCAGCTTATCAATGGTAAATTATAAAATAGGAATACGTCTCTATCTCCCCTCTCCTATCTTTCTCTCTCCTTTTCATTCTTTTTCTTTATAGTTAGTCATGATATGAAGATATACCTAGAAAATTAGGTTCGAAATATGTTATTGTTGGTCTGGGTAGGCAAGTTTAGATATTTCGATATAAGTCTAAATGGTTTTTCTGTGCTCACGTAATGACACGATATTTCTTTAAAGCAGATTTTTTTAAAATCACATTCCACTTTGAATGATTTTTTGTTGTTGTTAGGTTGGACAAACCTTCACCAAGTCCTTACTGTTCCCAAAGGGTAAGGTCTGCAAGGCGACCTCAAATACCCAACAAAAATGACCTGTTTATATTTTTTTAATGTGAGAACTTGATTGACATTTAAAGTACACTTATACATTTATTTATGGTTGTTTTATAATTCCGTAGCTCTGTTTTGTATAGGCTTTCTCATCAGTCTGCGGTTACGTATGGTCAACGTTTGTTCGTTATTGATCGAAAAATGAACTTTCTGGAAAAAAAGTAGGATTCCAAGTCAAAAGATGTTTTTTAAAATTGTCAATTTTTGTTTGTGTCAAACAGGATTTAAACAAGTTTCAAACATTTCTCGAGGCGGTAGTCAAAATAAAGCATATATATCATCTCGTAAAAATTGTAATAGTTTCATTATATGATGTATATATTTTAAAGTCATACACCTTTCCATTTTACATTAATGTTTCTATTTCATTAATCGTTTTTCTAAATTTTAAAGCTGTTAATTTTGTTTCCCCCTTGTAGCTGTGCCGGCGGGAGCCATAGGTGCCCGAAGCGCCATGCTGGGGAAGGTGCATTTACGTAAACATCATCGGAAGCGCGCCAGCAACGCCAGTGTTCTCACAGGAGCCATCCCAAATGAGTTGGGTGTGCCTATCGCGACGACCCCACGCTCTCGTTCGCCTTCACCGACACGAAGTCCTAGCACACATTCGGCCGAGACAGTCAACCTCGACCCCGACCAGTACCTCGAAGACGAAGAGAAAGCAGCTGCTGAAGACGACGACGCAGAGCCACAGATATATCTAAGCCGACGCTACGGCTTGGAAGTAAGCGCCAAAGACGCAGCACTCGCTGCGGAACAATGGAAGAAATCTCAAACTGACGAGGAGAAATTGTCACGGAAACAGAGACAGAGACGAGAACACGAGTAAGTAAAATCAACAATTTAATTTTCCATGCTGTTGCGAAGAATGTTTGTTTGCTCAAACAACTTTGTCAACATAACATTTTCGATGCCTTTGATGTACGGAGTCTGATTGAGGTGACAAGAATGGTTTTTAGATTGTAATCCCCGTAAGCGGCATCAGCGTGATGTGTATTGACAACGCAAAGGTCATTTGCTTTCAGCGGAAGATGTAGACAGAGTGGTGTGCTTTAACTCCAACACGCATGCGTTCAGACATCGATGACGTCATAGGTCATTTCACTGGGAGACTAAGAGAGGGAGAGAGAGTGTGCGTGTGTGCGTGTGTGTGTGTGCTTAAAAGCGTGAGAGGAGAGTGAAGGGGGGTGGGGGTAGTCCAGGACGACTGCGATCTATTATTGAACAGTCAATGCATTATGCCTTCGCTGTTTTCAATGCATTATGACTCTGCCATTTGCAACGCACCGCCAGTACGATTTGCATATGACAACCCGATCATCTCGTGTACATGTAAAAAGGCTAGGCGTGTGTGTGTGTATGTGTGTATAATGTGGTGTGCGTTGAAAGATAGTGTGCGGTGTGTGTGTGTAATGCATCCATCGTGCGCGTGTGTGTCTAGGTGTATCATCGTGGGAATGTATTGTGTGTATGCCATTGCATTTTGGCGTGTATCATCTTCAGGTAGTGGTATATAACGTGCTATGATGTTACTTTCGGCCTTGGGAATTCGTTTTGGTAGGCAACCTGTCCTATACTCTTAAAAATCCCAACCATGTAATACCAATGTGAATTGCAAATGAAATCAATAGAGAATACGCTTTTCATTATTAAGCCCAGACGAATAAAGGCTTTGCAGCGCCATTTTAGAATTAAATTCACGGTCATCAAATGCGTCATTTGATTTCAACCCTGCAAAGACAGCTAAATCTACATAGATTACCACAAATTTATATTTGATGGGTTTTAGGATCTTTTTTCATGCTGGTGACAGGCATATGCGATTTATAATAAGCTACTCCTTTTGACATTAACAATGACATTTGATTCATTTTGCAATGAATTTGAGTAACAATGCCCAATGTGTATGTGTGTTATTATGAATAGCGCTGTCATTTTGTTTGACATGAGGTACAAGCTGTACTTTGAGAAGGATATCAATCTTTTACTTATGATTTTTGTTTTTCTACAAACTTCAAATTTTTTTCTGAAATAACACCTTTTTAAAAATTTGTTCGGAATATTGATATACCATTACATATTAGATATAATTTTGTTTTGTGATACAAAACGTATCACCTCTTAGGGGTTTTATGTTGACCTACATTATCACACCTAAACAGAAATAATGCCAAGCGTCATAACTGACGATATTTTATGAGTAAATTATATAAGTAGGCCTGTTTTTTGAATATTTTCGTGCGTATAATTATTGTGTTAATAAGAAATAAAATGATATACAAACTTTAAATTCTGATTCCTAGTTACAAATATTTAAAAAAATTCTGATTCCTGCGAGATAGGAAAATGGCACCGCCCCGTTCCCCCTCACATTCCTTTATATCCATGCATAGTTTTCATTGTTTATTGGTATTTTATATGTGCGAATAGTAATGACTAATTGGTTTCCTCTTCTTAAGAAATGAACAATTTCATAGAGCCACGAATTCAAATGAAATTGACATTCAACATTTCAATGACATTTATTTTAATATCATCATAGGAACTGAATGCAGAGACCTCGAATAGTAGATTAAATCTAACCTCATATCAAAGAACATGATACTAAAATCTGACTTCTAATAAATTGTAACTGTAACAAAATACATGACACAGATTAAAGTAATGCATGTACGTCTAACTACGAAATAATTATGATTAATTTGTATCTTTTACACTATTTGTATAACAATTTTAAATATTTTATATGATTCTGACTAGCCAAATCGTAAATAAAAATGATGCAAAAATTAAATTTTGAAACAATCATAAATAGTATGTCTAACTAGACAAACGTGTCATCACTATATTTTTGGTCTTTTAATGCAAAATGTCTCTCCTTTATTGTTGTTGGTTTGTTTCTACATTATTTTGTAACCTTAAAGTGAATATCATAGAGTGAAATCATATTTTTGAAATGTAAATCATACTAGCTTCATGCAGCTATTTTCATTAATGCTTTTTGTTTTACCCTTTTACAGTAATTATGATAATGGCTTCTGATATAGCGCTCATATCCGTCACGCAGTGACTCTTATGGCGCTTAGA
This sequence comes from Heliocidaris erythrogramma, assembly GCA_025617745.1. NCBI lineage: Eukaryota > Metazoa > Echinodermata > Echinoidea > Camarodonta > Echinometridae > Heliocidaris > Heliocidaris erythrogramma. Next base: position 11,421,617 of record CM046869.1, read on the forward strand.
CATATTACCCTTTTACAGTCGAGCCGTCAAATTAACAAGCGCCCAGGCATATCAGGTACCCATTTACACCTGGGTGGGGGTGGCAAATGTAGATTAATGTCTTGCCAAAAGACGTCAGTGCCGGGCTGGGATTCGAACCCCGTGATCTACAGCCAAGTAGCTTATCTTGTAGACCAATGCACCTCCACATGGTAGCAGTATAAATACAGAAGGTATTAAAGAATATAAAGTGTATTCTTAATGAAATGGTCTATAGGTTTACCCCTATCATCTAATTTTATGAAACACAGTGAAAGTGGTTGCTTGTGGAGTTGTGGTTGCTCGTGGTATTAAGTTACAAATAAACTGGTAGTGTATCTTCGTCACCTACGCCACAAAAGCTGGACGAAAAAAAAAAAGATGAAAAGGTCAAAAACTACTTAAAAAATACGCCATAGAACGAGAGACCTGGTGTTGGTAATTATATATCTCTCGATTTATCGTAATCAAAATTGAACCGGCAGTTGGAGCTACCATGCTATAGGCCAATTACTGGATGGGTTCATACTGCAATTAACTAATACCCAAGGACGAAGGATGGTTTGTAATAGATATGATGTTAGTTTGTACACCAGGCTTGTGGCTGAGATATTTTTGTTTTACAGAAGGGAAAGGTTATTAACAAATTCCCATCCCAAATGATTTGAAGAAGAAATATGCGAAGGAAATAGTCCCTGATGCAATACTCATTATAATGCTCTTTTTGGCAGTAAGGCATGGGAAAGTATAAACTGAGTTGACAGGGGTGGGGGCCGTCGGCACAACAATTATAGTGCTAATCCACCAAATTCTGTCATTTCCAGAGAGATACGTTTAAAGTTCTTGTAAATTCATATGACAATGGATGAATAGAAACTGCGTAGCCAATGTAATTTTGCCTTTTTGCAATTTTGATTAAATTAAGATATAATATTAATAAACGTTATGTACGTTGTTGGATAGTGGGTATGAATCTTGTTAAATGGGACTAATCGTTTGAAAAAAACATTAATCATCCAACACAAAATATATTTGAATGAAGCGGAAAAGTGATTTCGAATTGAGACCCGCGTGGAATTTACCATTTTTCTTTTAGAATTTGGTTATTGTGTCAAAGATGGGCATGGTCATGATTTATGTCTTTACCAATCTTACCAATATTACTGTGTGTAATCTGTAAGCCACAACGGTACCCAGTCTCCATTTTAGTTTGCTTGACGACAGAACTCCTGATTGTAGCTGAATCTTAGGCTCGGTGATCAAATACGTGGATAAAAGCTATCAGTCGAAAGTAGAACACATGGCCAAAAGTCGTTCCCTGACCTTTTCTTTTCGGAAAGGAACGTCCCTCAAGGAAAGAAATGGCGCTTGAAATTTGGGACGTGTATTCTGTTCTCTTCCTTTACAGTAAGTCATATCTATTGAATGCGTGTGTGTTTCAAGAAATGCTTAAAGATTTACGTGGGGATAAAACACAGAGAAAGAGATAGAAAGAGTCAAGAGAGAGAGAGAGAAAGTTTGTATGTTTGTATGTGCATAAGGAATGGGAAAGTCATTTTGCAGGCTATTACTCGTTGTATCACTTTATGCGCTCTTTGTACTTTAATAATTAATTTCATTTAACAATGTATGTATCTGAAATATTGATAAAGAAGTGTAAAGGAGAGAAAAGTGGATTTTTAACAGAGAGATAGCTAGACAAAGATTTTGTGTGTGCGTGGGTGTGTGTGTGTGTGTGTGTGAAGGGGCAATATGAGAAGCGATAAACATAAGGGGAGACATTGCGAAAGAGACAGGGAAAGAGGGAGAGAGAGAGAAGAAAAAAAGATAGAGATAGAGAGACATGGAGAGCGTGAATAAAAGAAAGATAAGCCACGGTTAATTTGTACTAATGTGTCATCTCTCGGCAACTTATGATTGATTTGGGGGGAGCAATTAAAAGCTCAGCGTGGAATTTATGTTCTGTATATGTCGGTATTAAATGGGAATGAAAAGGTAATGACTATGTGTGTTGGAAATGATAGGGTTATTGCACTAAACTGAGCGAGTCAATATGGGGAAGGGAAAAATTGTTCTTCTCACAACATGAACATTTAATGTCACAGTACAGTTCATACGGTATCTCATCAAATATTTAACAGTTATGCTAAGTTTATTGAAATCTTTCTCTTGAGTTATTTAGCTTTTGTAAAACAGAGCATGGGCTTTGTTTTTGAATTCTTTTTTTCTAAGGAATATTTGATAAGATAAGGAACAAAACTGTTTTGATGTGCTTCATTCCACTCTCCCATCATACTTATTAGACCGTTATATTTGCTGAAATTAATTCGTAAATATTTCCATAACTTGTTGAGTCTGCAAACTGATTACATCTGTTTCTAATAGTATCACTTTTCTTTTTAAGACACGAATCATTAGTTTCTCTATAAACTCATTTTTTAGAAATTGAAAATCTGATGAATTGCATTAAAGGGGAAGTCCAGTCCAAAAATAACTTGGTTTTACTGTAAGCAGAAAAATCAGACCTACAGATCAAAAAAAGTTTGAGGAAAATCGGACAACTAATAAGAAAGTTATGAATTTTTTAGTGGCATGAAAAACTACAGAAACAATGAAAATCACTTGACAAATTGGCAACTCAGTCATTGGTTTGTGATGTCATAGGTACACAACTCACCAATTCTTTCGTTTATATTCATAATACAAATTCACAAATTGTCCAAGAATATGAGTTTTCACATAACTTGAACCAAGTTACATCTATCGTAATATGTTTTTGCATGTATAAACCATTACAAAATATTTCAAGAAATATTTTTTTTAAATATTGCATTTCCATAATCACTCATTTTTTATGTATATTGTATAAAATATTCATATTTTCATGATTTTTACAGAACATTATTTACTCTATATTAGTGTATACGTGCAAAAACATATTACTATAAATGTAAGTTGGTTCAAGTCATGAGGGAATCATATTCTTGGACCAAAAAATAAAATTTGTATTATGAATATTAACAAAATAGTTGGTGAGTTGTGTACCTATGACATCACTAACTCATGACTTAGTTGCCAATTTGTCTAGTGATTTTCATTGTTTCCCCAGGTTTTCATGCCACTAAAAAATTCATAACTTTCTTTTTAGTTGTCCGATTTTCCTCAAACTTTTTTTGATCTGTTTGTCTGATTTTTATGCTTCTACCAAAACCAAGTAATTTTTGGACTGGACTTCCCCTTTAAATTGAAATTTGAAATAGCAGAACATTCCCAGAACATTCAGTTCTAATATTAGCAAGGGGTGTTTCACAAACAGTTAAGTTTGACTAACAGTCGCACTTAAATTCCTAGTTGTGCGCGGTATATGACACATCACCGCATTGGTCAGATCATGCTCAGGGGCCGCGCGCTATTGGGTAATCTACCAATGAGATTACGCGTTTAATACCGTATGCGCATTGGCACTTACGCATGACTTTAAGTCAAACTTAACTCTTTGTGAAACACCCCCCAGGTGTCTTTCTTGTATATACTTTGTGCGTGAATGAATCTAAGGCCGGTCAAATAATATGTAACAGCTCTAGAATAGATTTGACTACATGTATAGCATTAATGTTCAATGCCAATGCCATCATGCACAATAACTTGAATAAAAACTACGTCGCTGTTTCCTATTCCGTTCATTTTCCTGAACTGCCCTCGAAAGCAGAAGGACGACATGTACGTGTAGTGATGAACAATATGCATATTTTAGAGATAGAGGAAAATTCGTTGAATAATTCATGGCTGTATTCTGTTACCGATAACAAGTGATATAAAAAATTGACAGAAGGTTGACAGTTCGGAATAAAATGATCGATTAGTTGCAAGTACAAGTGTATTTCCCTTGTGATTATTTCCGGTTCTGAAAGTTCTGAAAAAAACACTGTACAGGATTGGAATATTAGAATATCCTGTTGAACCAAAATCGAATACATAAATGATACTTTTACATTTACATAACGTCCGTTGAACCCCGGTTATTTTTAAATAACCACAACCCAATGTACCATTTGTTCTAATCCAGAGGTGCTAGAAGTAAATAATTGTATCTAATATGCTACGTTAACTTGAATTATAAAACGGGTTCAAGAATGTAGCCATCCTGATTGGTCAAATAACACCATGTGATCGTGCAAAAAAAAAAGTGATAGCATACGGCAAAAAGGCTCTAAACCACGGCTGATCTGCGCGTACGCGTACCTCTGGTGCGTGCAAACTTAAAACGCAATGAAATCGCGTAGTTTAATTGTCATTTTAGCGCAGGGATTACACTAAAACGCGCATGACTTTTGTTGGCTGCGCGCGCTTCTGTGATGTCATCCAGGAAAGCAAATGGCAGCCTCCATGACTGTGCGACTCTTGGCGTTTCTATGGGGTTCGTAACCATTTTTATAGACTTCATAATCATATTACCGACCCGTTTTATAAAACTATTAATACATGGTTGTGAGTTCGTGAATTAGTGCGATCTGGCAACACGCAGGTTTTTATCGTGGTGTCAAACACACTCGGCTTGCGCCTCGTGCGTATAGTACACCACGATAAAAACCTTTGTGTTGCCAGATCGCACCAACGCACTCCCAACCATGTATTAATAGTATAATATGAAAAGGAGTTATTAAATATTATAAAACGGGTTCTAAAATGTAGCCATCCTGATTGGTCAAATAACACCACGTGACTGTGCAAAAAAAAAGTGATAACATACAGCAAAAGGGAACTGTTGCACATGTAAACATGTAAACATAAACATGTAAGCATTTATGTAGCGCAGACTATACGACTCGATTTTGCTATATGTTTTTACACGCTATACCGTATACGCTATCGATATCGCGATATCGATCGTCGCGCTAATGTAAAAAAAAAAAAAAATCAACAAATCAACAAAATTACAGCTGTAGCGCTACATACCGCGGTCGGATCGGTGCAGTTCAGTACAGAAAATGAAAGTTTAAGTTTAATTTTTGACGATAGAAGCGTTTTAAAAATGGCTGTATCTTCGAAATCTCAGTTTTGCACTTCTCACGGAGGAAGAACTCGACGATCTACTGAATGGGAAGGATTCCAACAGTACGAAAAAAGCAGTGAAATTTGGATTTTCAAAGCTTGAAAGTTTCGCTAAACTCAGTCGCACGGACCTATCCACCATCACGCAACGTGAGTTAGATACGCTGTTAATGTTGAGCCATGCAGGCATCAGAAAAGCGGATGGAACGGACTACACAAAGAACACAACTGTGCCAAGTGATTCCTACTCCGAGTCCTACTCCTACTACTAGTGCTAGTACTAGTCCTGTTCCTACTACGAGTGCTAGTACTGGTACTAGTCTTACTCCTAGTGCCATTGGTGGTACCTTGTCTTCACCTTCAAGCTTCAATATAAGTTAATAAGCTCAAATTCGAACATGCTCAGCCAAGCTCAAGGAAGTGAAAATACATCGGTGAACCAGATTCAATACCACTTCCATAATTATTGTCAGGTTCACATTACTAACAAATAGGTCTAGGCCTAAGACGAGGCCTAAACATTGTAAATAAACATTGTAAATAAACATGTGTATATACGTTCGCAACCGTCTAGACTAGGCTAGGCCTAAACATTGTACGTTTGCAACAGTCTACTACATGTTTTGCTGAGCAGGATTCACGCATGGGACATGCCATGACAGTTTGAGGTAAGTGAAAGCACTAAGATTGTAGACCCGTTTTATAAAACTATTAATACATGGTTGTGAGGTCGTGCATTAGTGCGATCCGGCCACACAAAGGTTTTTATCGTGGTGTCTAACACACTCGGCTACGCCTCGTGCGTTAGGTACACCACGATAAAAACCTTTGTGTGGCCGGATCGCACTAACACACTCCCAACCATGTATTAACAGTATATTATAATCATTAGACCGTTTTGCGATTTTCTCTACTTCAGCGTTTTGTCTTTCGCAGAACGTATTAATCTGTAAACTACTTAATTATCTTATTACTGTAGGCTTTATGCAGAGGCCGCCCGGTTTCCGTAGGCAACGTGTTAATTGTGAACTTGGATGTTGTCTGCTTTCATGCAGCTGAATCCAGTACATATAATTAGAGAAATAAGTAAGAGACTAATACAAAAAAAGTTCCAGAGATATACAGGTTAAGTTGCTATTATAACGCATTTCGATGCTTTCTAGAACCAAAAAATCAAAATTAGTCTAGCTCTATATACGTAGGTATGTTTTCGGGTTAAGGCTGGCGCGGTATTATTAAAGCTAAAACATTATATATAAATATATATATATATATCCGCAATGAAAGTAAAGTATCAGGAAAAAAACCCGTAATTGTTATGGCGATAAAACTATCGACATTGAAAATATTTGAAAAACATTGAAAATATTTTTGCAGCTTGAAAAAGCGCCATCCTATGGTAGAAGCTACAGGTTGAAAATCTCCATTCCGCGTCATATTTGGGATTTTACTGGGGTCATGAATGGGTCATTTGATGAAACATATTTTAAAAATCTCATATAATCAAGTATTAGGAGTTGTATATTCAACCAGTTTCAGCCATTTAAGTATTGGCGGTTAGGTTTTCACTCAAAATGTATTTTATTCCTTTTCCCCCTCTTTTTTCCGTGGCCCCCCTTTTTTTGAGGGGGGGGGGGGGGGGTTAACACTCACCAGCAATGGTGATCTGGGCCCTGGGGCCATATGAAACATGTAGCAAGTTAGCCTGTCATGTGGACCGTGACTCTAATATTCTGCCATTATTTAAATGATCGCCAATTTCAATCTCCGTCTTGATAACAAAAGATCCATTTTGTATCGTGTTTTTCATTATCGGTTTAGGGGGGATATGAATACCTCAAACATATAAAGGCCATGGTACAGACAACTTTATAAAATCTTGCTTGTCATTATGCATATACATCTCACATTTAGACTAATTTAGGCTAATCTGAATATGGTGCATTATGGTGCGTTATTTTTTTATTCGTATTTCAACAAGGCAAAATATTGATTTGTTGTATGTAGTTGATCTATCTATCCTCATACTTAATTGGTGAAATTTGGAGATGAGAAATATTGATGAGAGGAGAATAAAATTTCATGTCAAGAAGTTTTGTTTTTTTATTCACTGTTGTTGGATACTGTTAGAATCACTGTTGGAGTAGAGTTTACCTATAAATAATTTCGTGATTTCTTTCCTTCAGAAACAGAACTGATGTATCAAAAATAATATAACAACCGTCATCGGCGCCTTGTAATGGGAAATATGGAGCTATAAAAAATATATATGACTGATGACTGATGATTTAGTCGTAATCTAATCTGAAAATCAAATAACCAACAAATAGAAAGAGTGGTCCACAAGTCCACAATCACTATGTGTCCGTCACAATCATGTGGGGTGAAAATAGAAATAAGTAGATTTTACAATTTGTAAATATCTTCTCGAAAGTTTTAAAGAACATTTTCAACCCTGCATGGTAACGGTGCAGAAATAATTAGTGAGCTTTCTCATTCTTTCTTGTGTCAGCGTAGAAGATTAGAAGAAAAGTGTTTCCTGAATAGGGTTGCGCTTTAAATGCCCCCGTATTCGAAATATGACGGGAAATAGCTGAAAAGTGTGAACCAAATTTTAATACAGCATGTGGGTATAGAGTTCCATATACCTGTTTATGTGTGCAGTTACATTGTGACGTTCAGGAAGATTGAGTTAGTTTGTTCACATCTTGCTTGCTGATTCCAAAACCTAAAAGTTTACACTCATTCTTATTTCCTATACATAATCATCCTTTTTACATATTGCTTCCAGACAGTTTCCTTCACAATGCAATCGCATGGCCAGAACTCAAACTTATCTTTAAAGAGTAAAGATTAGAACTCTTCTTACGTACGTGGATGTGTGTGTGGGTTGGGGGAGAGGTTGAAGTGTAGTATGTAAATGGATAGATGGAATACATAAAAGTGCCCTGAGCAGTAAATGCAGCATCTACTCATCTTCTTTACCCCAATTTAGATGCTTCCGATGCCTTTTATAATTGCATGAGGAGACAACCTCCGCCAAGAAATTATTCACGATATTGTCCCCTCTCTTCCTCAATGTAATTAAAGAGCAATCATGTTGGCTATATGGGCTTGGCCGAGTCTGAATGAGTTTCCCACCCCTGCCGGGCCCCGATGAATACGACGGGTCTTACGCTCCACCTCCAGTCAGTGCCTCTCGACATTTTCCTACTGGCCCCGTTTTCACGGGAGGTTTATGTTGCGGTGCCATTTGGAAAAATATGTGGAAGTTGTTTGTCAGTACATATAATACACATACCGACAATGGTGCGTGTAATGCATAAGCATCGTGGCCCTTTGCAAGACTCCATGTGTCCATGCTTATACATTTTATTTGAAAAAGTGATATAATGATGGAAGCGTAGTTTGATGTTCTTACTGTCCATTTCCCTTCTTTTGATTTGCTCTTTACTAAATTTAATACTATTGTTTGTCTCAGGTGGATAAAGTAGTGGTTATGATCACCTCTGTACATTATACATCATTTAATATTCTCGATTAAAAAAAAAAATATTGCTGATCACGATATGAACAGCAATTACAAATTTCACAATAATGCTTGCTTGCTTTGAAGTTAATTTTCACACCATCTAGCAGGCATACGAATAAAATCATTTAAATATTTTGAAGAAATTGAACTGCGAGTTGAAAAAAAACCCTGTTGAATATTATTCTTAAAATCTTTTCAGAAATACGAAATGAACCGCTTGCCTTGCCTAACTTAACACTGTAGACAATACATAAAACTAGCAAAGCCAAAAAATAACCTTTTTAGGCTTTTACCCCCACATATCTCCTTATGATTATGAGATGTAAAGATGCAAAATGAGATAGAGAAAGCATGTGCTACATTTATTTATTCGGCCCAGTATCTATCGATCCTTTGTAATCGGGAAAACGTCTTCGGATTTCGGCTGTAGGATATGTGTAACATTAGGATGAAGTGCGGAAATAAAAAGGTCTTGGTGTACTCCTTGAGGCCAATTATGTTTGATGAAAAGCCATGCTGATACGCGCAGATACACGCACAAACACCCCCCCCCCCCCCCCACACACACACACCCATAACTAGTATTATATTGTATTCTGCCTGTAGGCCTATGTAAAATGCTCTTTTAATGGAACATTAGGTTTCAACATTAATGTGATCCCTGTTTACAGATAATACCTGTCGCCAAGGTTATGATGAAATTGATGAAGAATATAGAATTATACAGTTATGATTATAAGGCCTGGGGCCTGTAACATAAAGAGATAAATCAATCTTACGATTGATATCAATCGTAAGTACAATTGATCGTAAGATTGATTGTATCTCTTTATGTTACAGGCCCCCGATATTATCGAATTTTAAAATCAATCATTAGACTGTAATTTCTGCTGTAGTTAATGTAGCATTAAAAAGCAAAGACATTGAAGTAACATGGCCTTATCTAGGTAGTAGAACCTTAGCTGGAGTACTGAGTTTACGTGACCTAAACGAATGAGAAAAGGATTAGGAGTGGAAGAAAGAAATGTCGCGCATGCTGACAGCATTTTAAATAAGAGCCTTCGTGGCCCCTTTGGTATACATTATACATCAAACATGGGTAAACAGTGAGAGAATATACAGCCTCATCCAACTTGTCTTCACATATAAGCGTATTCATGTTAGTCGTGGCGCCATCGTGCTGAGGTAGACGGCACACCGAGCCCTCTTATAGGCTAATATGCTGTGATCACGTGATCAAGTCGACATGTCTGGCGTCGCATAGAGCCCAGTCCACCTGCTGCTGCTGATTGTATGGCGTTGACTGATGGACAGCCCATGATGCCCACAGCCGCTGCAACTCCCAACGTAATGCTTCAACAACATCGGGGGGGGGGGGGGGGGGGGGGGGGGCTTTCTGATACAACCCAATAAAATGGAAAACACGCCTACAAATGCATGCCCAAATGTATCATAATCAAACAAATTGATGTTGACGTTTACATTTTTATCACACTGGTATCTAATGGCATGTTGTAAATCTCATTGCATGTTAGAGAGTAAAAGAAAGAAAGAGAGAGAATGAGATATAGATAGATAGATATATAGATAGAGATATATATATAGAGAGAGAGAGAGAGCAAGATATATATATAGAGAGAGAGAGAGAGGCGGGAGGGGGAGGAGGAGGAGGAGAGAGAGAGAAAGAGTTATAGAGAGGTGGAAGGGAGGAGGAGGAGAGAGAAAGAGAGAGATAGAGAAAGGGAGAGAAGGAGAGAGAAAGAGAGAGAGAGATATCTCCATGTTCGATTGTAACAAATTGATAGGTTAGTCTGATTTGTAATTTGTCAAATTCTCAACTTCTCAGGTCTGGAAAATACATCTTTTTTTTATATATTTAAACCTAACTGTAATTGTCTTCATAGATGATACAACGAATCTGCCTCATTAACATTGTGTCACATTCAATATCGTTTTATGCACGAATAGAGGGCGGGGGGGGGGGGGTAAAGGGAAACGACCTTTTATATTCCAAAAGGGGAAGTAACCTTTGTATTTTTTAAGGGCAAGGCTGAAGTAAAAATTGTCTTTTATTTATGACGGGTAATCGAGGTAACCGCCTTCAAGTACGGATGCAATTTTCTGGGTATTATGATCGGAGTCTGTTTCATTTGCCGTAGGCCCACAATTGTGTATTATGAGTATTCTTGAAAAATCTGAGTGCAATAAAGGCAGATCACCCTCGAACATTCACTTATTTCATATCTCATCTAGACGAGATACATGAACTATGCATTTCAAACAAACCATTGTAAAAATGTGAAAGAGTTGAGGAATATACACGACCATGACTAATATTATTTTATTGGTCAATTGGGGGTGATCTTGGACGTTGAATAGGCTGGGTTGTGCGAATTATGAGTTGGCAAAATGTAAGTTGGGACAGACATTTGTCTACACCAACATGTGATATGATGGGTATGTCTACGAGTACAGTACATTTGAATTATAACGAAGAGGTCAGTAGCTCTTCTTAGCTGCTCTTCCCACATCATTTATGACTTGTATCTTTCTCATCATCTCCCGCCCCCTCTATCTGTCTCTCTCTTTCTCTTTCTCTTCTCTCTCTCTTTTCACTCTCTCTCTCTCTTTCTCTCTCATTCTTTCTTTTTCACCCTCTCCCTTTTCTCTTTTCATCTCTTCTGTAAACCCTTCTCTCTCTGCTTGATCTCTCGCCATCTCTCTCGCTCTCTTTATCTCTCCCTTTCTCTCTCCCTCTGTCTATCGCTGTCTCTCCGAGCTCCATATCTCTCTCGTCCGCTCATGCACTATCCGTCAGTCTGTCTGTCTCTGTCTCTTCCTCTGTCTCCCTCTCTTCCTCCATCTCCCTCTCCATCTACTGACATTCTGATAGGCATTTCATCCTCATGTATGTATTTCAAAATGGTTACATCCATGAGACTTATAGTCCATTAACGTAACTACTCAATCATGACTTTCCCGCTTTGAGCACACGACCAGTCGTTTAGTCAAGCATGCAGATTCGACGAGAAAACCACATGCAAGTACTTGATTGTATGCTAACCGGAGTTAGCTCTTTTTCATTTCTTATCCGTTTGATCAATTTTAGAATTGCAAATTGCTCAATTTCTTCCTCTCCCACTTGTATTTATAGCTTTTACAATACATTTCTACGACCACACTGCTCTAAAATTCGATTATTAAGTAGATATCAAGCTCGAATAGAACATTTTCTTTCTTCATCTCCTGAAAAAGGGAATTATTTTTAGAGTATATGGCTATTATTCAGATCCGTCGTCTAACTTCTGTGATAATAGCATTCCATGCATCCATAAAGTATAAGGTATACCTATACGATTCGGAAAATAAAGTGGGGTATCGGCTATTCTTCTGTGATATTGAAAGTTCGTAAAGTAACTGACAGTAATTAGAAAAATCAAGTGATAAGTATTGTATAAAATAATGGACGCAATAAACTGTACATACATGTATAAAAAATTTAGGGAATAGTCGTTATAAGCCTGTCATTCAGCAAAAAAAAAAGAGGTGAGATTTACAATGCATGATAATACTGACATGTTTGAGCCACTCAATGGATTGCACAGGGCCATTTTCACAGATTAATATCACACAGTTCATGACCTTCGCATTTGTTGCGCTATCCACTGTCTGATACTTCAAACGGTATCCATGGCAACCGCCGAAGCTCCACATTAGTTTGATTAACTTTGCGACAGAGGCTGGAATGGGGAGATAACTTCATGAAATTACGCTAAATGAAGACATCGTTCAGATATGCAGCGATGCAATGTCGGAAAACTTCGGGTGTTTATGGGAAATTTGACGTAATAATTTGCCCCATAAATAACGGAAATAGGGAGGTGAGAGGGAGACATAGAGAGAGAAAGAGAGAGGGGGAGAAAAAAAGGGGGAATTGGACTAGGTTGAAAATATAAAAGGAAACAGCAACAGAAAGAGTGGGGAGGGTGTGGATAGTTGATATGACGGGGAACATGTGGAAGGGGAGAGAAAGAAAGATAGAGATAGAAGAGAGAGAGAAGAGGTGATGGGATACGGAGGAGAAAGATAGAGAGAGTGAGAGAGGGAGAGAGAGAGAGAGAGAGAGAGAGAGATGTTAGAAGAAAGAGGGAGGGAGGGAGGGGGAGAGAGAGGAGCAAGTTCAAGCCCGACTCGGTATGCATGCGAAAATGTAACACAAGGTATGCCGTGTAGCATAATGTACGTACTGTTGATATCACATTCAATTTTGAATGGGTGCCTCTTTATTCAATGTGTACTGTGACGACACAATGTATTCCTCTTCAGTTGTTAGTATCATTCTTGGTATTGCATTCTTTAGTATCATAATTAGAGATTTCGTATATTACATTGAGACCTTGAAGTTCGTCTTAATTCTCCATGAACCCGTTTGAAACCGTGAGAGTGAAGAGAAAAAAAATAAGGATTTCATGAATATCCTGAAATAGAACCTGCTTTTGCGGTTGCTAACCAATGGCAAGAGAATCGATGGGAAATTTAAAATTCAGTCTGACCAATCCGACAAGCTAAATATAAGTAGCCCTAGAATCTATACGTCAATATTGAATGTATTCCGGTTAGGACCCATCCTGAATTTGTGATTAAAGTGACTAGGTAACTTTGTGGAGGCTTGATAAAATCTAAGCTGCCTGTCCTTTCATGCTATCAGCGTATGTAATATGGTGTAAAAATGAAGCCCATGGGGAAAAGGGTCTTCAAAATCATCATGTGCTTCACAAAAGTAAACATATGCAAGTGACCGGAAATACCAGACTCAGTTCCCCCATTGACTCAGTGTTAGACTAAAACGCTTTCGTAAATGGGAATATTCAGTCACATATATCTTAATAATAGCATTATATATTTGAAAACCTTTCTATACCTGACTATTTATTTATCCTTCTGAACATCATTATACAAGCAGATATCAAAATTCAACAATTTATTAAATCAAGCCTTCACAAAGTTACCGAATCCCTTTAATGTTATGGTAGTCGTTATGCTAAAATATGGCCTGATACGCTATACCCATGGTATAGAATGGGATTAGGCTTATAACGGGATAGTTTTATAGGCCTCGGTAAAGCCCCTGTTACTTTTTTTGTCATGTGACATCTCTTTCCGTCTTTGCTGCATGGAAGTTTAAAGGTAATCGATGCTATCTGGCATTCGTGGAGAAAATGGCTTTTAATCGTTTTAATACCACATTCACACCAACTAGACCGGCAACAGACCGACAACAGACCGAACAAAATTTTTCATTGCCACCAATGGCCAAGAATCGGTTGGTATGGAGTCGGTGTGAGATCGGTTTGGCGGTGTAACTGTGGTATCAATCGTTCTGATTTAGCTCCATGTTGTTTCGTATGAACGTCCCTTATGCGTCGTGCAGATCATCTCGATTATCCGAGGCACCACTGCCATGACTACAGTTTTAAAATGTTCAAAATTATCGTTGTGCCTTCAATAGTCGATACTTAATGACAGAATTGATGTACAACATCCGTCAGTGTGATTGGGGCTAATTGCTGAATAATTATGTAAACCCCAAGACTCCGGGCACGTTGACGTATACCGATAATCACTGAAGATATCCCCTGTTCATGTAAAATTAATGTAGAAGGGAATAAAGACCCGATACTTTGAAGAAAGGCTTTCCAAACAGATTTTTATTCGATTACTATGCGACGGTAAGCCTGCTGCATGTGCGAATATCCTTTTCATTTACGTCAATACAAGATTTCACACTGCATTATGTACGACATTGTATGGGGTAGGATTCCTTGTATAATGATGGACTAATCATGGGAGGTGTATCTGAGAAATATATACGATCAGAACTCTGTCGAGGGTACGCGTCTCCCGAATAAGAATCATCCGTTTAAAAATTCATGTCTTTTAAAATCTCGTTGGGAACGATCAAAATAGAACTTCGGGTGGGGTGCAATGGGCTAAGAAGACCTAGAGCACGAATTTAAAAACATTGCTCAGAACTATAGTTGTGGAGATTCAATGAATAAAGGGATATAATGGGAGAGGGGATGTATCACGAGTGTATCCAATAAGCTTTCATTAGTGTAGAAGTAATTGTGTTGAACGTATACCGGAGGGGGTCCTAAAACAGGTTGCAATCGCACAGACACTTGTTACATGATAATTAGGTCCGTTCAATGGTTGTTACGTATGTAATGCTTGCTGTTGTGCGTGTGCGGGATATGATGTCTACCGTAGATGTTGAATGCACATTGTGGCAATAAAGGTTTAGAAATAAACCTCAGAAATATCCCAACAGCCGAATAGGGGTGCTTGCAACAATTTTTTTCTTCATTTTTTATGCTAATTCTGGGTGTTTTGCAGTCCACCGCACCGCCACCACCAACACCATCATCATCAGCACCATCATCATCATCAACGTCGTCGTCTTTTTCTTCTTCATCATCATAACCAATCATCATTATCATGATTATGACCACTCGTATAGGCTCACTTTTATTTCCATCAGATTTCAGTTTCCCCTCTCCAATATTATTCTACCATGGCATTCTGAAATGTCGCGAGCAGAACAAAGACGTTTTAAGAAAATAAGTGGGTATATACGGTAATACACATGAGACGTCATTTACCTGACGCAGGACTGCGTCATCAACTTGCGCCATCTTTGACGCTCCCTGTGGAAATGACATCGTACAAAAAGTGAATGCCAAATATTCCCTAGAATTACTTGCTCATGCACTAATTGCCTTCATAAGCTTCATTAGCGTATGTAATAGCGCAATTTAAGTGACGCCTGGGGAGCGTTTCATCAAGCGTTTTGTCTGTGATTTTTACCGACAAATGTTATAAGCTACTGAAATTCTTGCATCTGATTGGCTGAGAGCAAATTTGTCAGTAAAAATCACTGACAAAACGCTTGATGAAACGCTCCCCTGGTGTTCAACGAGCATAAGAATTCAGAGAACATCTTTAAGCGGACGTCGAGAAAAACGAAACGATGAAACGGGAGAGGAGGGCCCCACCATATTATACATGATGCTCCAAACCACAAGTCTAACGTGTACTTGAAACATGCATAATACCGCACGGAGGTACTTCATGTTTTAGGCATTTTACCATGTATTAGAGTATCAAATGTGCTCGAAAGTATATTTGAACATTGCATGAATATTCCTAAACATCCTTTCAGATCGTTTTGGAAACATATCCGGTTTTGTGCAATTCATATTCATCGGATTATATGGATAGTGTTGTAGATTATTGTTCAAATCCTTTTCTCTACTCATACACAGGAGGGTACATATCCATTTTGCCATTTTTCTTTTGCAATTGTGTCAGACAAAATATGCCAGTTAGAATGTTGGTATATGAGAAAAGGGCAATTTCAAATTACTGTTTACCACACGTATGAAAGATTTTTTTGTTTTGCTATTTCAAAATGTATTCATGAGAATTATTGCTTTTCAACAAAGATAGAAAAGATGCACGTTGTTACAAAATAATTTATGGATTCGATTCCGAAAGACTTTTCCGATTACAGAAAACTCCCTGAAACTGGATATAATTTATACATGGAGTGCTCAGTCGCTCTTTCTCCATCTCTCCTCCTCCAACCTCTCCCTCTCTCTCTCTCTCCCTCTCTCTTTCTCTCCCTCTCCATTTCTCTTTCTCTCCCTCTCTCGTCTTTCTCTTTCTCTCTCTTAGTCGAATGGAATATGTATTAAATCCTACTATCTCCATTATCCCTCCATACACTTGTAGCGCATGCATATATTTCCACTGCTAAATTTCCGGTCACTTGGGACACGAATCCAGTGCTTATATTCATCGGAATGATTACTCACTAAATTTGTATTTGATGTGAATAATATAGGAGAGGAATAAAGTGCGTTTCCAGGATGTAATTCTATGTAATATGATGTCATGAAATATTCTGCAGATAAAATACCTCATGATGATATAAAATCCCTTTGTTATACGCGAAAGCGAATTGTCATAGGAGACAAAAGTCAGTGCTTCATAATGAATATAATGAATACTAACTATATTTTTATAGACAAGTTGTTAGAACAGGAGGTCGATGGGCATATTCCCCCACCCAAAATCCACTATCATTTTTAAATCTACGGCAACAAGCAATTATACAATCATGTTTGTCCACAACTGGAAGCTTTCAGTAAAAAACAAGTTATCACAATGTGCATTCATAATCAGTCTGAGATTAAAAACAAAACTCTTTAAAATGTTTTGAACATCCTTTAGACAACTCTAGGCCTCAATGACTTGCCAACCCGCCCCGAGACTTCAGAGTCAATACAGAATACCCCATGGACTCTTCGCCCTCCCAGTATAGACAAAACGCCTTCACGTTAAGCTACAGACTTCATTTGCATAAATCAGCTCAGCTTGTGCGGTGTGGCGGGCGACGGACTCGAGCCGGCGATCCAGAGTTGTATTCGACAACTGAGGGGGGCCCCGAAACAGGGAAATTTGTCAAAATAGAGGACGAAAATGGGGGCGGCGAAGGGGGAGGCATTTCCATCTTCTAAGCGCTAACTTAAAAACCAGAGGAGTTTAGGATAATATGTAAATACCTTGAAGACTGCAGGTTTGCTGAATAAGGATAAGAGGAATTGCTTTAATAGAGAAAGTTAAACTATTCGTATGAATTAAGCAAAATGATGACGGTTCATGTCTCATATCTCATGAAGATGTGAGGTCATTTCACGACCAATTTAGTTTATTTCTTTGTTGGTTTTTAATATTTATTTAAAATGGAACTAATCGCACACATTATGCATGGCATATGCTTTGATTACAGATCTAAATCAAGTAATAACGATTAACCCTGGATAATCTAAGCTCTGTTTTAGGACAGTGTAATAATGGCTCAGTACATGTATCGTGGCAGATGGATGCAACCTCCCCCCCCCCCCCCCCCCCCCCCATGCAAATACTCTTTTGGGTAGGCACGTTTCTTAATGCTGATGTTTAAATGTTCAGCCCCACCCCCTTTCAAGGCTATCGTCAACTAAACTGTATAAGCACATGTGAACATTCTGTCTTTGGAATTTTAAAAAAGGCAATGTGTGCCATGCTCCGATAGAAAATGTAAAGAATATTTGATGATATTTACACAGTACAGAACGCTTCAGTCACATTTTCGTCATATGATTTGTCATGCTGTAGAGCATGAGTCCCTCATGCTAAATTACAACCCACCGCCATGAGAACTTATTTCTACAATCTGATAAATAGGTTACAGTCGCCCATACCAACAAGTCACTAGCGCGAAATTCATTTTTTTCGGCCCGCCATTTATCTTCTTCTCTTCGCTGCTCCCACCCCGCGTCGGTAGCTCATTCACCCGTCGTCTCCCCCCTGTTCGATCCGTGGTGCATCTCATTAAAGACAGTGTTCCTCTTGACATTTAGAAGTCTTAAAGAGAACGTTGTGTTCTGGTGGAAGGTGACACATAATTTGTAAGCTTTTTCATTCTTTTTTTAATGTTACTTTTTGAAAAATATCATGAAAGAAATGTCCCCTGAAAAGGATTGCTCTTTAAAGGCCCCTTATATTCCAAATATAATTAGAAATATTTGTAAAGTTTGGACCGAGCTTCATGTCACGTGTGTGTATTCCCATATACCCATTTCTGTGTGCAGTGCGTGTGACTTTCGGGAGACAGAGTCAAATTATCATCATGGTGATGATTCCACAACCTCACCGTATATACTAATTCTTATATACTTCACAATCCACCTCTTCAAATTGCTTCTAGACAGTTTTCTCTCACAGTGTAATCACATTACCAGTCACAAACTTCATCTTTAAAGATGGTGTTCTCCCGCTGGCTGCTAGCGGCGTCTCATAAACTAAGCCTTGGGTCTCCGTCTTTTAAAGAGGTAAAGCTTTGCCTATCAGCATCAAAATAAAACGGGTAATTAAGAGTAAGTGAGAGAATTGAAAGCGACGTAGACATGTCAAAGGCTACAGACAGACAGGCAGATTCAAGATGAATGTAGCGAATGCGGGAGACTTTTAGAGAGACGTTCGCCGCAAGAGAATTATTATTCTTAATTTATTCTTTCTCTATCAGTTAGCATTCAAATTTGAAAGAAAAATAACACATCGGAAGAGGATAAACATAGTTGCCTAAAGACCTCAAAAGACAGCAACTTAAGTACTAGGTGAGGGGAAATGAAAAAAGTAGAAAACAAAAGAAAATAAAGGAAAGCTTCCTTTCTTTTAAGCCAAAACGCATGCACACTTTGCGTCATCTGAATTATTTTTGTCTCCAAAGTGATTATACATAGTAGTAACTCTCTTTGATTACACACATTTTAATCATTTTTAAATTATTTATTTTTATTTATATTTTTAAATTTTATTTATTTTATTTATTTATTTTTTATTTTTTTGGAGGGGGGACTAATTGTCCGGTGGTCATTTATTAATACGATCTGTGGTGTTACACGAACCCAAGACGGATTTGAAATGCCCTGGTTCTTCAATCTCGGTTTACAATTGACCCCATCTGTTGTATTTTGCCATTAGCAAGATTTTTTTTCTTGCTGTGTGTCCAAGTTCTCATTATTGACCAGTTGGATGCTGTAAGGTGATCCCACATCAGTTGGCTAATAATTTAGGCCTAGGTGATGCAGACAATCTGTATTATTTCCACGTGGCATTTTATTGGGATTCATCATAAGCCTTTGAGATATGAAACGCCACTTGCTGCTGCTGTATTTATCAATTCCACCTCCCAAACCAACTTCCGTCATGACCTTTGCAAAACCTGACCTTAATTTATGTGGCTGTATCATTTTTAGCGAAAAGGACGCATTAAGCCACACCCTTTTTCTGTTTCTTGATCTATTTGCGGTGGGAGGGTATATACAAAACATGAAATTGCTTTAGTTTCTACGTAAATCTCTTAGCATCTTTTAAAATTTTGTGGCACCTCTACATGGTTATACCTGTTAACATTGATTAAATATCATTTTGAATTATAAATATTTACTTTATTTGTATTTGACAGCTTGAACAAGAATTACACATATGTGTTCTTTGTACTATTAGTTTGGAAATATATTAATTTCTTTTTCTTTTACAGTTTGCATTTATAAAAATCAAATTCAGATCAGTTCAATTTAATTTTACTTATTTCATGAAATCACACATGTGAATTATGTACATCGGGAAATGTGTAGGATCAAGCGAGTGATTTAATGTAGGGGGGGGGGGGGTGGACCCACAACATATTCCTTTTTTCAGAGATTTTCTATCTTTTTTTTTGATAGTGGAAATTTCCCCTTACGGAAGACTTCCCTCCTCTATAGACAGTTCCGCTCTCCACTTCCTCGCTCCCACCGTGACGTAATAAAGAAGAAGTTAAAAAAATATCTCATTTATAATTGACCTTGGAAACTCCAAGGTCGCCGGATGGGTTAAAAATAGTCGCATTGCAAACGCAGTGGATCGATATGAGATTGGTATAGGGCAAAGAGGAAAGGAAAAAAAATTGGCCAAATCAAGAGGAGACCGCTAAAAGATCAAGGCAAGGATGCAGTAGGATGGAAAAGGAGAGCTCATCACGGACGTGGGCAAGATTAACAGGTGTGTGGGGGCAAAGAGGGTTGGTGGCAGAGGCGCCAATTTGGCTGGAACAAGAAGATTGGGTCCTGGTAATGGTGACAAATAATTTGTGAGCTTTCTCATTCTTTTTATATCAGTTTGGAAGAATATCCTAGAAGAAATGTCCTCTAAAAAGAATCTGTCTTTTAAATGCCCTCATATTCGAAACATGACGAGAAATTGATGAAATGTTTGGACTACACATTCATTCCACATATTGTGTGTGTAGTCCCATGTATCCATTGTTGTGTGTTCAGTCTATGCGATTTCCAACAAGTCTGAGTCAATTTCTCAGCAATTTTGAATTGATAATTCCTAAATTCTTTCATTACATAATCAACCTATCTTTGATGGGTAATCCCTTGACTATTTCTCAGCTTGTCTTTCAGGCAGATTCGTCCTCCCTACCACTTTTATTGTTTTTCACGCGTTTAGATGGTGGTATCTTAATTGTTTTATATTGTCTTGTGATTTTAGATTCTTTATTCTGGTCTCTTTCGTCATGTTCCTTATCCGCCTTAACAATGGCGACTGCATAGAAGGCTCCATAACATCAGGTTCACCCAGTAATTTTGTAAAACCTGAGCTTATTACTTATTTTAAAAGTTTACATTGTCGCGGTATAATATTTCAAAAGTTTTTTTTAGCGTCGTATAAGAAAAATCCGACTTTAAAGAATCTATTCATATGCTTGGGACACCAACGGCTGATTGCCAGTCAGATACAAAATTAAAAATAAGCAATTGTTCATTCAAAATGATGACAAACACATTTACCTGACCATGTTTGTCTTTTTTTTTAACATATATGTATATCTTTTGTATTTTAATATCAATTTTTAATGTAAAGATTAACAAACCTATTATAGAAAACGATTTACCCATATGGAGCCTCATATTTTTTTTTCTTCAAAGATCATTATAAAATTTTATGTCGGAACTGAATACTTTACATAGCAGAAGTAGCGGATGCAATGAGCCGATTTCGATCTAGCAATATATCAGCTACTAAGAAAGAGATAGAGAGGGAGAGAGAGAGAGAGAGAGAGAGAGAGAGATTGTATAGTAGAGCGAGAGAAAGCTTACATCAGCTCATGGCGTACAGTGCGTGTAATAATGCATTGACGGGCACTCATTATTGGCTCGTTGTTCCTTGTGCTTCACATTCGGTCAGGGTTTCTCTCCGCTAAGAACCGATGCTCTTTCTCTTTCTCTTCGCCCTTTCTATCTCGGCACCAGCGACACATAAACAAATCAGCGAGAGTGCAGAGACTGAGAAAGAGAGAAAGAAAGAGAGATAGAGAGAGAGAGAGAGTGGGAGTGAGGAAGATAAGGGATACTCAACATATGGACATTTTCTACTGAAGACGAAATCTTTTGCGATATAAACCGCTTCCCGCCTGCATGGGTGGGAGGAAAAAGCGAAGGAATAACACTTTGCATGATTCGATGAGAATGCAGCGATAAACATGTGTCGGACGTTGATAGTATATTATATGGTTTTTAAAGGAATACACAGTTGCGGGACTGTGTAGCATCGAAAACAGACGACTGTCTACAAAAAGAGGTAAGTTTAGACAAAACAGAGGTTTGTGATAGTGCCGAGTAGAGAAATGTGATGGTGAGGGAGGATGAGGTGTAATTATGTAGTTGGTGAAATGAGCAGCCTAAGCGGGAATGTATGTTCCAATTTGTTAAGTTGTATGTAACAGCGTATATAGAGAGAAAGAGAAAGAGATAAAAAGACAGCCGAGCCGCGAATGAGACGGGAATATACTTTGTTTTTAGTTTTTGCTTTCTATTTTTGAACGTGAGAAACAGAAAGAGAAGGACCAGTTATTGGTGTAACAAAATGATATAAAACTTGCGATTTTAGAGACTGATAGAGACATATAGAGTGCGGACAGACAAACAGAGAGAGAGAGAGAGAGAGAGAGAAAGAAAGAGAGAGAGAAAGAGTGAGAGAGAAACTTGAACTAATATGGATTATTCTCATAATCATAATAATACTCATATATCATTTGATAACAGCGAACAAGAAGCTAGACGTAGTGAAATAAAATTGTTGTTTTATATATATATACCAAAACAAAATAAATTGCATTTTCCACACTTGTTTAATCATATTTTAGTAATGTTATTATTTCGGAATATTGTGGGCCTATTCCCTCCATTACTATACTATAAAATAAGATGGATATGTCATGACAGCAATGTATCGCTTAAAACGGCATCAACGTTTTTTTAAGAAAAAAAATATAACTATTTTTTACGATTCTGTAAAGGAATAATTATGCATATTATTAGTAATATTTTGTACACAAGTTAGCCCGGTTGCTATTCACTAAGCTTGTGAAGCAAAATCTATTGTGTGACGTCAATCTGGATAATGCCCTTCCAAACATCATTCCTGCGAAGTTAGTCTACCTCTATCTTCTATCAACTATCTTGTACTTTTGTATATTCTAAATCTTCATTTCTAAACACCATTGTCAGTCTTGTTTGAGATATATCTTGTGGACCCGTAAAGTGCTCGTGTGGGTATTTTATGAACGCAAATTCTTCGGTCAATATTGAATTATTGCGAATTCGTGCCTTCAGTTAAAAGCACAAGTGTTAGCTCACTTACTAAAATATATTTGAATACTCTAACTCGCGAATTCAAGATCTGTAATGAAGATGAGATATTACATCTTCATTTCTATTAACACCAAGCTTTATAAACTTATGCAGAAAAGACGAAGTAATGATTTTAAGTAAAACAATGAGTTACAAATACAGCGGAGTATAATTATATATATAAACGACTAATGGGTACATTAGGAGGACAGTTTTTGTTCTTTTTCTTTGTTCAACGGTCGACCTAATGTACCAACTGTCTACCTAATGTAGGGGTCGCTATTATGACGGAATACACTGCATTGTTAGGTGTCGACTTAATGTACCCGTTAGTCAAATATACATATATATATGTGTGTATATGTATTATGTATATATATATATGTATATATATGTATGTATGTATAATAACAATAAATAAAGACAGTCCGTGAACAATGTAGCAGTACAAATTTTCGCCCTTATGATATGTATGTTGTGATATAGTTCCACGTGTTGGAATAAATGAATAATGAACAAAATCCGGACAAATATCATGCTTAGTTCAAACAACAGTTATTTACAGATCCACAAATATGATATGATCCATATATATAATATATCTATATATATACAATGCGAAAGGAAATGAGAGAATAATGGTTGCGTAACTTAAATCAAAGTTCCCCAGAGCTGTCCTCCCTTTTTGAAATTTTTTGCAAAGGCTGAAAAAATGTCTCCGCCGGGAATCGAACCCGGGTCGTGGTCTAGTGGTTAAGGCATTGGCGTTCTAAGCCAACGACCCGGGTTCGATTCCCGGCGGAGACATTTTTTCAGCGTTTGCAAAAAAATTCAAAAAGGGAGGACAGCTCTGGGGAACTTTGATTTAAGTTACGCAACCATTATTCTCTCATTTCCTTTCGCATTGTATATATATTTCCACGAGAGTTGCCAAAGCTGTTGTATATATTATTTCCTCACAATATATCTATATATATGTTTCCAAGACAATGCGCCCGGTTATTTATAAACTAATCGCGCATTGTCTTGGAAACGCTACATGGATAAGTTTTCGAAATTTTGTCATTATTCACTTGACAAAGACGGTGAGAGGATCGTCGAAAATTCGTGAGAAAATAAAATAGTTGGAGAAAAAAGCATGAAATGTCTACTGGTCTTTTTCTTATATATATATATATATATATATATACACACACACACATACATCCACCTATGTATATATATATATAGGCATACAACTGTAAACAAATTGGGAAAAAAAAGAAATAGGTTAAAATAAAATTAATTTGGGTGATACACACAATTCATTTCATTTTATCTTTATAACTGCCAAGTAGCTTACAGTGTAACACATGTCATGCATGCAGCAAAAAGAAAAATAAAACAAACTTGAAAGTATAATCATAGGAATAATGATATTTGTTACAATAGTAGCATTGAGAAATGGAGTGAATGACTTTCCAAGGAATAATCTACATAGACATAGAAAATATCACAAAATTTACATGAATTTATATCAAGTTCTCTGTATTACGTTTGTTTAAAAAAAAACTCAGTCATACTGCACTAGCAAAACGGAAAGAGGTATATGTTCTAAATATGAAATCAGAGTATGAAAAATGGCCTTTGTATCTCAAATACTATCTACAATAGACCGCTTCGGTAATGTATGCAAATTTTATACTTACCTTTCAAACAAAGGTTGTTCTTGACAACCTGGAAGCTTGCCGGACATAGCAACAAGTAATGTATACAAACTGGATCCAAGCATTGAGGCCCATTTATAAAAAAGTAGGTTAATCAAATAGCTCGTCACTCGGTGCTCAGATAAGAAATGTGAATAAATTTGAATACATTACAGTACCGGTCTATTCCTTCAGTTTCTCGAACTAACTCTAAAATAACCTTGATTAAATGTATTAGAACAGTATATTCTTCTGCCTTGCAGATTGTTGTTCTGCTGTGGCACCAAATGCATCAGCATAAATTTGTACTAAAACTTCTAAGAGGTCAACTTAGGCCGGGACCCCTGGACAGCGAATTTTTTTCTAGTGTTTCAATTACTTATCAACCTTTAAGGAATTTTATGCTGGCAGCAAAACTCTCTCGAAAATATAAATTTTTACTTTATTATTACATCATTGCCCACGATTGCGAAGTGAGTTGCACATTTTATGTAATAACATTTTACTGCATTTCACCTTTTTATGACCCCTCTTAAAAATAAGACGTGCGTGGATACTGAGATGGAGTCGGGAGGGTTTAAGAGCTTTGGAAAATAGAAGGTTTTGTAAAACTAAAAATATATTCCGTTACTTTAAAAATAGATCATTTATTTGTCATTGTTCCACCGCCACAAATTATAATTGGTTTTAAAAGTGAAGAAAAATAGTGAGGTAAAGATCTGATGAAGTTATGTGAAACTCACCAAAAATAGAACTCAACATATCTGAAATAATTTCTGCGATTGATTTCTGAGATATACATAAAACTTAATGTCGGAAATGACTAGCTGATGACTTATAAACCTACATTGCCTATCCCAAGCGCTCCTCACATCATTATATTAAGGTACCTGTTAGGCCATTGGAATTCTGATCATGAACATAATCGTTGAAAATGATGTTTTTTATAAACGGCGACCTTCCTTATCTCCTTTTCTCTAAATTCTAGATAGAAAAGAACATGCCCCTATTTGGATTTGTTGACTAATCCAAAACTGCGATATCATCATGACCCCTAACCTTTTGGCTTATCGGAATAAACGTGGACTGTACGAGATCACCTTTATTAAAATAAACCTTTATGAAGATATTAAAACTGAAATAACACAGTTGTCGCCTTATCGCCGATGACACATTTTGGATGGCCTCGCTCAATGTTGCAATACCTCTTCCAATCTCCACACACCCCTTCCTATATCTCCGCTTACTTTGAATTATTGACTACTATCCTGGCTAGTGCGACACTTGGCCAAGGTTTTATCTTCACACCTCCTCTTCTCACCCTCTCATCCCATCCCCTCCATCTTTTATCAGTTTGCACGTCTCCCCCACCCTCCCCCTCTCTCTCTCTCTATTTCTCTTTTCGAGTCTCTCTCTCTCTCTATTTCTCTTTTCGAGTCTCTCTGTTTTTTGTGTGTTTCTTACTCTCCTCTCTGTCTTCATGCAATCTCTACCTCATCTCATATTTATCTCTCTAATGTTTTTTCTCATTATTTCTGTCCGTCACTCTGTTATGCATCTCTGTCTTTCTCCTTCTCTCTGTTATGCTTCTCTCACTTTCTCTCTTTCTCTATATCTCTCTCTCTCTCTCTCTCTCTTGATTTTCCTATGTCGGTCTTTGAATTTCTCCTACTTTTTCTGTCTTTTACAAAAAATATTTCCTCAGTCTCGCTAGTCTCTTCTTTTTATCTTTGAACTGTTACATTCTTTAAGTTTCTTTCATAACCATTGCTACTGAATGTCGGTCCATGACCTATTCCTTGCCGAGCTTCTTCAATGTTATTACAACTCCTTTCCATATTCTACTTAAACCTCAGTCACACCGCCAAACTGATTTCCAACCGACCAATTCTTTGCCATTCAGAGTAATGTAATTTTTTGTTCGGTCTTTTGTCGTTCTCGTTGGTGTGACTGGGTTATGATCCAAATACGATATTCTATTTAGCTAAATCCATCATGGATTTCTTGTCAAATGAGTCGTTTTCTTCTCCAATCTTAAATATTACACAGAAAACCCCCAGACGGGGTAGACAGAAGGAGTTACGAAACGATTTCATTAAAGTAATATACCTGGAAAGGAGTAAGACCTCGTCCATGCAAGTAGACAGCCACATAATATAAGGGTGCGTTTAGAGCTCTTTTTATAAAGGGTAGAATCAGCGTTTTGATACGCGTTTTGTTATGCCGCCGAAACGCCGTTTCAAAACACAGTTTCAAAACTCACTCCTTGCAGTGAGCGAATCAAGCGGCAAGGCCTGGCGAAAATGGTACGGTGAAACAACGTTTCAAAAATGTGTTTTCAAAACCGTGTTTTAAAACGCTGATTCTGGCTTTGCAATTGAGCTGTAAACGCATCGGAATCAAACGATGTATCAAGATAGTAGTCGCCAGTCGTCTAGTATGAAAAGTCTTTACAGTTTGTGCATTTGATTCGATGAACGGACACGAAAACATGGACAAATAATTATTACACCAGCTGGTGCGCTCATTTTCTTACAAGACACAACGTTTGAAATTAAATGATGCAGACATCGGGCAAACCCTAATACCTTAATATGATTTACATCAATCCCCCAGGTATGTAAATCGGATTGGGGAAATCAACGAGCGTTAATGAATTTCACATTCCTATTATATACTGTCAATGGTCTGTAAGTTTGTTCTTACCCCTCCGCTCCTCGCCCGACAGCGATCACCTATGAGCTGTGTTTGTCCAATCATTCAATTTGTACCTTTCAAATTTAACTCACTGCTTCTAACAGTATTCCTGCCACGAAAAGTGTTAACATACGTGCATGTACTAACTGTTATGACTCAATGTAAATGTAATTGTACTTTTCACCAATCGAATAGCAATAAACTTCCAATTAGTATGATTATGTAGTGACATTGAGCTGGGGCTATATAGCCGTTAAACAGATAGCCGTATAGACCTCCCAGACAAGCCTTACAAAATGTAGTGATAATGTATTCATCCGCAATGCACCATTTAGGAAAAACTTCCAAATAATCATATGGCTTTTCAGACGTTACTTTCATCATCATTATCAAATTCAAATTTAAATGTTTTGTCGGCTTACAGACTCCTATGGGGTGTTGCAAGAAAGTTGCAATCAATTGCAAATTGTAAAGCAAATTAGAACAACCATTCTGAATGGTTCAGGGTCTGCCCATTCAAGAAGATGCGCTTGCAACAATGATTTTGATTGGTCAGTACCCGATCAGTTGCAACTTGCAATCAATCGCAACTTTCTTGCAACACCCCATTAGTCTAGTATTTCATACGGACGGTGCGTTTCGGAACATAAAAGTAGAATTGTAATGCATTGTTGAAAAAATATATGCTGGTATACCCTTCAATTATTAGTTTTAAAGAATTCTATACATGATTGTTAATGGACAGGACGCATGGTATCAAGTTTCATCAGTCCATAGTGACAGGTATCGAGAAGACAATAACATGGAACTAAAATCGTGTGTTTGTTTCGGGTGCGGGGGGGGGGGGGGTGAATCAACTCCAATCCTGCACAAACGTTTGAAGACAATGGTGCTCAGTGATGCATGACCGTAAATCCAACAGAGATATCATTGAGAAGCATAATTATGAATTCTTCTTTCAGATGATACGAATTTCGTGATTATTAAACCAGGTAAAATCATTCACGAAGGCTATTAGTAGTAGTATTTATTTCCGTATAAAAAGCATAATAACAATAATATGCGGTGGATTGCCCACATTCAGCTTAACCGACATAGGAAAGCTGGTCTTCCGTGTTGATACGAGAAGTCCTGTGTTCGATCTTTGCTCGGTGATTACATCCCTTGGCAAGGTATTTTACCCATATTTGTCTCTCTCGACCCAGGTTGTATTAAACGGGTACCTGGAAAGCTGGGGTAATAGTAATTACAAGGCCATCAGGAAGCGCAGGATTAACACTTAAGAGGCAACCTTGTTTAAATAAGACCATAAATTTATTATTATTATTATTATTATTTATTATTATTATTATTATTGTAAGGGGATGGTTTTACTATGAAGCTACATGGTTCAATTTCTACCTGTTTATATTCTAAAACCTGTTTGGAAAAGTTCTAATAAAAGTTGTTATTAATAATATTGGGTTTTTATATAGCGCTCGTATCCACCAATGGTGCTCAAGGCGCTCCAATATTACCCTGGCTTTAGCCGAGCTGCCCTATAAGGCGCTCAAAGCATTTCAAGGAATAAATTCCTACCAGGTACCCATTTACTACACCTGGGTTGAGAGTGGCAAATGTAGATTAATGTCTTGCCAAAGGACATTAGTGCCGCAGCGGGACTCGAACCGCGAACCATGAGATCCACAGTCCGGTGACGTATCCACTAAACCACGACACCTCCTGCAGTGCGAACAATCTTCGATTGCTCTTGAGAATGAAGCGAGCGGGGTTTACCTTCTATCAATGAGGACAGGCCGTACCATGATTGTGGGTATTACGTTGGACGATATCCACAGAGCACAATATATTGGCATACCTACTTCACGTAAGGCACACAGCTGCTTAGGGTTGAGGAGAAATCGATTAATTTATGTGGTTGTAATTATGACCATGGCCATGCCACTAGCAGGGGGTTGGATAATGATGGTAAGAAGCGTTCCGTCCTGATGCGTCGTGGCTTGAGACCAATCAAGCAGATTGACTAACACCCGATTTCTTACCAACAATCATAAGGGGTCCTTAGACTTGTTTTGAACTCGACTGCATGAGGGAAGGAGGTCGGAACAAACAGATGACTAAAGACAGAGGGAGAGAGAGAGAGAGGGAGCGCGCGGAGACGGGAATGAGAGAGACTTACAAAACTCTCTTAAAATGTAGGACTGAAATGTGTGGTAATATTTATTTTAGAGGAGTTCCTTACATAAAATAAAAGATATTTCTCAAAGATCAGCAAATTATTGTTGTTTTAGCCATTGCATTAGGATAATTCATTGGAAATTCAATTACCAAAATTCATAAAGTTATTATTTGGGGTTTGTTTAATGATGGACGACACCCTAGCGAAATTGAGATTAGTTCAATCAAATAAAATTCAGTTTAATTTTCAGAGAAAGGTAATGCAATCATATATTACAAAAATAATATAATAAATACTCAAAGCAAACCATACACTTATCATACAAAACGTAAAAACAAAACCTTTTTGCCTTATGGGATGCTGTCAAAAAAAAGGTTCATCTATGACGACGTTAGGATGGTCCGTTTTTACAAACGCATTTATTTACAAAACGCCTTTGTTTAAAAGGAAATTTCCACAACAACGCGTGACGGTGTGCCTATTTCGCAACAGAAATGCTCGCAACAAAAATCATTACGCCCGCCAAATCGGATCGATAATGCTCTTCGTCTGTTAGAGAGGACGTCCGGATTTCGGTTCCACTATAAACACGTTAACTCATGTATGAGTTTACATGCACACGCGCCTTCCATACAGAATGACATGCTTTTACTAGATCTAATTAAAAGTTTAAATTGGCTTTATTATAGTACGGAAGAATAGCAACCCTGTCCTACTGATTACGTAATCCTAAGACTCAATTTCAAAAGTTGATTAGAGATATTGCTTGTTTGAGTTCTACGTAAAGATTTCGGACTCGTCTAATTAGCAATCTGGCACTCTCACTTTTAAAGGATTTGTTTGAAGAAAACAAATATTCCGAAGCCAATGATACAGCATGTTGACGCTCTCTGTGGATGACATGCAATTAGTTTCGTAAAATATGATTTTCTAACGAAAATACGGGATTTTGTCATCGTGCTAGTGTTTGGGTTATGGCTTAATGTAGTGATTTACAAACGTTATGGTTCTTTTTTGCGTGCATCTTGTTTTTTTCTAAAAAGAGGAAAGTTGAAAGAAATAACGTAAATGAACATTTTTATTTTCATAAGTAGTTTTATTCAAATCAAGCGCAATATCAGTTTTGAACCCTGATTTCTCGTACTAACAAAAATGGAATTCAACACATGAGTCTTCTCTATGTCAGTTTTTAAGTAAACACTGTTAAAATTTCGACTAAATCCAGTGCATTTTTTAGATATAGTTATTCGAGAAAAAAATATGATGCAACAGTATCATATAATACAGAATATATTATGTAAAAGCCAAAGGCTGGATAGAGTTTAATAAAATTTTCGCTTGTATACATTTTTTTTTTTAAATAAATTTTTACGTATTCAGCTATATACGTGGAATGAAAATACACTATTAATATTTCAGATATTACGGTAAGAAATATAAAGTAGGATCAATAACAAAATGAAACATTATGCATGTTTTACTTATGTGGATTCATAGCCTGATACATTGTCATCCAATTACTCACATTTTTCCCGCCCTTAAGCCACCTTGCTTGAAATTTGAGGTAGAAATGCATGTCGCTCTTTCTACTCCCCGGGGAAGGATATCGACTCCTTCAGCCCCTGTAGGGACGCTCTCTGTCGCTCATAGAGTGTGAACGAGTGGACCCTGTCTCATGATTCATACAACAAATGGCGTTGTACGTTTTATCTCTTCTCCCTTCTTTTTGCTACGCTCAGTCCCACTGTTATGTTTCCGCGGGGTGTAAGGAAGACAAGTGCCATGAAATATTCACCGTCTTGTTTTGGTCCCTGGCGTCAGACCCTTGTTTTTTCCACTATATTCATACGGAATTCTTTCAGTTCGCCTTAGACCATTATTGCTGTAGAACTGCATATAGTCTGCCAGTCAGGGAATTACAAGACTGCATTTTAGAATAAATCATAAGCTGTATATCAGTACCTGATGAATTTTAGTTTAAATTTCAAATTTCAAAGAAATGAAGACAAGCCATACAAAGCGATTGTTTTCCGATACTACAAATCTAAGTGCATAGTTATTTGCTATGCCATGCACTTCAATTTTAAAGTTATTTTTCACAAGAAAGCCCTAAACTTGTTGTTTTTATTGTAATTAAACCCTACTTACGTGGAAAAGATGTGTAATTAATGGAAGAATGTCTTATTTCATAGCTTCAGACAACTATCCTATAAATAGTATACAAATAATGAATGATACGGACATTGGGTCTCAATTTGTGCGAGTAATATTTCTGGGGAATGAACCACTTCGTGTCCAAAAAGAGTTAGTGTGTGTATCTGTTGGGGTGCGTGTGTACATGTATACACATTCAAACCGATGACATCGAACAAAGAGAACAATGGGTCATCGGTAGTAATTCAATATGTCATCGGTTGTCAACACTTGGTGAGGTTTATTCCGTATTCAATAGTGGAGTCATCGGTTGAAATTCGAACAATATAAAACATAGATGGGTGTGTGTGTGTGTGTGTGGGTGCGTGTGTTTGTGTGTGTATGTGTACTTGGAAATCAGTGTATCATAGTGATATCAAACTTTTTAATTGTCTTCTAGTATATAGTCTCTCAGCCCCATGTCAAGTCTCGACCTAATTAAAGATCCCCTCTTTTAAACGAAGTCCGATCGATCAACTATAAAATGGGGCAGGGAAAATATTGACATTGAGAGACAATGGAGAGGGAAGGGGTCTATTGTAAAGGATATCGATTTCTTTGGTTGTCACATTTCCCTTTCTTTCTCCCGCTATATTTGTTCATTTCAAACGTCCTGTCATTACCAGACATTGTAAATTGATAATTCACTTCAAAAGAATACCATTGAAAAAATCCAAGTGCGCTGTGCAAAAGAGAAAGAAAGACAGAACAAGTTTGGATTTTATTTTATAAAATCAGTATTGACACAGTAGTCTAGTTATAGCATGTTTATATTAGTGAAGAGAAAATAATTCGAATAGTAACTGAAGACTTCCTTTTCTTTCAGTCTCTGTACTAATCGACAGATTTAGTTGACAGTAAGATCGTATAAAGGAGACGGATATGCGAACGTCCTCTGGGCCCCGTTTCTTAAAACCTTTTTATCAATAACAAGTTATAATAATTAAAGAGAAAACTAAAGAGAAGCGGAAAACAAATAAATACCCCCCAACCAAAAAAAAAACCAAAAAAAAAATATCAATAACAAGAAATTGTGCATTCATTGATCCGTTTGTGATGTATGCAACAATATTCTCTTTGTAGGATTACTGAGGGGCGCTATTTATATCTCAACAGGAAGCAATGCATCTGGAGCACAATAACATTAGATATCTTGATCAACATATTCATCCGATCCTGTCGGGATCTCAGAAAGATTATTAAAGTGAAACACAAGAAGGCTGTGAATTTATTGATCGAGTATCCGTGAACGGAGGCGTATTCATGTAATGGGGGGTGACAGACGGGGGCGCGTAACCAAGCCTCTCTAATGAGTTGAAAAATAAGAAATAATTGTAAGAATTTGCGGGATTTTAATGATGAAAAACACAAATAAGAAGTAAAAATTACACTTAAAGGGCTAAGTAATTATGGAACATTGGCCTGCGTAGACCATGATTAACGGTGGGTTATAGTCTGTTTTCTGTGGGCTTCAATAAGGTATTTTTGATAACAATTGTTAATTATGTGTTGGTACAATAAAAAATAGTTATTTCGGGGGCGATGATTGAAGATAATTGAAATAAGTTTTGTTATCTTTTTAGCTCATTGTTATTTGATAACAGAGTTGTGAAATTCAATCGTGGTGACAAAGTAATCAGGTGAAATCTCCAAGTATTAACGTGACCCGCAATTTAGAAGAATAAAGTGTGTATTTGTATTGTTTTTAATATGTATTTTTATAGTAGTATTATATGCTGATGTTAATGGTAAACTCGAAACGGCGATATTGTTTAATAGTTTATATCATTGTTGTGGGACTCATTGTCTGATTTAGTGAATTAATGATATTCTATGTCGATGATAAACTCACAACACTTATTGCAGATCAATGAAAAGTCCATAGTCCTTTTCTGTAAAAATGACTTAATAAATTGCGCCTTTAAGCTTTATCGTATATGCACAGTATTACATGCAATAGTTTTATTTTTTAGTTCTAACGATGTTAGCGATTTGAAATACTTAGATGGAAAGTGAACTGAAAGCACTGTATGTAAACGCTTGCGACCTGAATTCTTCTTTAATGGTAATATAACTGTTTACCCAACATATCATTTATCTAAATACTGTGGAGCAATTCCTTACAATCAGGTTGATAAGCAGTAAGATACTGCCATCCTGTGTCCACGAAAGGTTATTCCTCACTGCCTTTACGGTAACTTGTGAAAGTCTGTTACAAACAACTCTACTCGTTTGATTAAAGAGCTAGCTGCTAACAGTGATGTTAATAACTTTCCATTAAAGTTATGATTTAACCTCTTACTAATTCAATAGATAAAAACGAATGTTAAAATCGGATGAGGAAATTATAAACGATATGCATGGCAGTGGAAACAGACCACCTTTTATAAGCTGTATACCGATTCAGTCCTTCCTATTGAAAGAACCCGTAGGTGCACCTGCTCGTAACAAGGTGCCACTATGGTTCTTTTATTTGGGAACCGATATCAATGAATACCAACCGTCATCAACCACCTGTTCGTACTGTGATGTAACTTTCAATCCCAATTACCCTCCTTTCCTCCCTCAACTCAAGTACTTACAAAGGTTCGATTTTTAAAGCATTGCGAGTTTGAACTGGACGAGTCTGTCCTAGAAGCTGAGGGCATCCATCAAGATAATTGTATTATTTTTAGCCAATTGATAAAACTAACCAATCATCACTTTAATGGCATACTGAAGTTATTCCAACACACGTGGTTACGATGTGTACAAATTGGCTATTATCGTAAATTGACTATAACCATTGTTGATATGATTGATGACCAGGGGGGATTGTTATTTGACCACAATTACTGTTATGGAAAGCGGAAAGCATTTTGACTGATAGATATTTAGTAATCTTTTAGCGGTCAGCAAAACGTATTTACGTTTGGCAAAGTAATTTATTGTTGGTTGGGCAAAACACATTAACGGTTATGGTGAATTTGATATGTGACTCGCAAGACTCGGCCTTCTCTAGCATCGTTCAAAATGGAGCTGGAGAAAACGTCATGGGGCCAGGATGTTTGCTCAGTTCGTGATGTCCACAAAAAAGGCATAACAATATTTTTGGGAGTAGTTCAACGTTCGAAAGCGGCATAATCACGTGATAAATCATGTTGCAATTGTCTCGTAGTAGAGGTATCATATAACGATCAGACGAGACGAGATGCTAGATTTATTCACGCGGTTCCACCGCCTTTACATAAACCGTTATCGGACAGACTGGTATATGTTCATATCTACCGTAGCAGAGAGGCGGCCGAGCGCCACGGTGAAGCGCACAACTCGTATAGCGCGCATGCGGCGCCATGCGAGATGTGAAGATTGACCATTCCTTACACGTCGGTACAGTGGCACTGTGTTTGATGACGTTGTAGCCTGAGGGGGTAACCGTCTTTGTCACATTACGTTCGTATCCACCCAGACACGAGCGTGTAATCTGCGATAGGCAGCAAAAACCGAACTATCTACACTGCTAGGGGCTGCCATAGCGCCTTCCGAAACCTATCGGCTAGGACCCAGGGTAGAGAAGATAGACGTGGAGAGAAAGAGAGATGGATAGACGTAGGGACATGGAGAGGAAGGACGAGAAGGAGAGAGAGAAAGAGAAAATGATATAAAGGGCTGGAGACTGATAGAGATACAGCGCGATTGATATTGAAATGGAGATGGAGAAAGGAAGATCGAAATTGAGAAAGAGAGAGAGAGAGAGAGAAAGAACGAGAGAGATGGAAGCTTTAGGGAGAGAGAGAAAAAAAAACAGGGAAATAATAATTGAGAGAAAAAGAAGGGAGGCAGACACACATTATTGAGGGAGAGAGAGAGAGAGAGAGACAGACAGACATTGAGAGAAAAGGCACAATACCAAGAAGAGACACAGAGACACAAATAGAGGGGAGTTTGAAAGAAAGAAAGAGATAGAAGGGGGATAGGAAGTGCGAAAAAAAAGAGAGGGAAGCCGACATGGTTACTGTTTGTCAGCGTTCTAGAAAAGCGAAGTGTAATTCTACTAATCCTTGTTCTCGCCTCGACTTATCTTCCACGGCGACTCCTCCGCACATCATCCCGAGTATATGATTGTATACTTTAACACGCGGTTGATGGGTGATTTGTGTAAACTTGCCTTTCTGCCAGGACCGATGTAATTCGAGAAGACTTAAAGTGCCAAGTCGTGACCGTTCCTCGTGCTAGGGCTGCTTGCCCAGTAAGCTGTCGAAAATAGTACAGGAATGCAATTTGATATCTATTACTAAAAGTGTCAATGGCAGAATATCTGATATGGTAATATAAGTAGAATTGGAATACGTAGTCTCGTGTTTTAACAGTAGCAGTGGTAGTAGTAATATCAGTAGTGATAGTAGTATAGCAGTTACAGTAGTAGCAGTAGTAATACTAATACTAGTGCTATAATGATAGTGATAGTGATAATAATAATCTGTCTGCTGTCTCTCTCCCTCAGTAGTGTGTGTCTGCCTCCCTTATTTTTCTCTCAATTATTTCCCTCTGGTTACTTATTTACAAGCATACACATGCCTTCTTAGAAGTCGGGTAAAATAAACCATCAACCATAATAATGATAATAATAATAATAATAATAATAATAATAATAATGAAAAAAATAATAATAGTAATAATACCAATAATAATAAAGATAATGATAATATTAATAATAATAATATCAATGATAGTAGTGACAATACATACAACTGCAATAATGATGATAATGAATGATAATGATAATGACAATAACGATAATGATAATGATAATATTTACGGTGCTAAACACAAAACGTATTAAAGGTGATTACAAAATTAAAGATTTAAAAGCAGACAAAATACAAGAAATCAAATGAGTTGGATTACGTCACAATTCTGCGGGAAGAGATACCTTTAAAGGGATCTGATTTCGGTTGCAGAACCACTTATTTCTCTGACCCAAAGTGGGGTTACATTAAATGTAACCCTACTTTGCGACGGCAGTTATATCGACATTTCATACCATGAGCAGTTGTACTAAAATTTTAAGTGATGGTGTGAAATGTGGAATTATATAACTGCCATCGCATGAAACTACATTTAAGTTACAATCAGTCTACTCAGAAACAAAATCCATTATAAATATATATTCTGTCAACTGCCCTGTAGTCTAACTTAACAATAATTCTATCCATCTCTTATTGCACTACTGCCCAGTTGGATACATCCCTGTAATCCTCACTGTAATCCTCTTTTTCCTTCCGTAATCTTCCAATTAACTGTCTTGCTCATCATGTTCACAGACCTCATAAATCAACTCGAACTGTTGACCATTTAACCCATATTCATATTGCCTATATACATCAGCTCACCTTAATAAGTGATATGGAATAATGCTTTTAAAGATTTTGTTTGCATGTAAACTATTTCATAATTTCAAAGATAATGTTAAACTCCGTCTTTGTAATGAAAAGAAAATTTAGAGAAATGATCGTGCAGTATTGTGTCATTGTTCGGTCTAGTAAAATATAAACAAACTATGAAAGCCACATTGACTGAAACGCAGAACTAATTATAAAACCGTTTGCTTTCTGAGTGTATCGGTATTATATATAGCTCGATTTCCTCCCCACCCCTCCCTTCCTTTTGATGACCTTTATCACAAAAAGACATAAAATCATTGCAGAAAATGACACACGGTATCATTATATGTGAATTATAATATGAGAATTTTAACAAGACTAAAAGCAAAGCACCATGCATATTTAAAAATTCCTTTAAAGCATCCTAAATACCAGTAGTCTTGTCTTGTATTTCCGTTGACGCCCACAATCAATGAGTTGATTATTATGGCATTTTAGGTGTAGATCTAGACCAAACTTGCCCCGTCCTGCATTGTCCCATCCGGTAATGACTTCTTTTTTTTTTAGCATATTTTTTGTTCTTTATGATAAAAAGGTGTTGTTGAAGGTTTTTACATGCTGACTCTCGACACAAATGTGTCAAGAGTCATTGCCGCTACCGCCTTCTCTGGGAGCCCATTCCAGTCTTTTATAGTTCGTGGTAGGAATGATGCTGCTCTGTACTGCGTCCTGCAGGTGATGGGTTGGAGTTGCCTGCTGTGGGAGCGTCTTTGGCGAGGTGGCAATGCAACTACTTTGGATTTGATTGTTGGGCAGTGGGCTTGGTCATTGTTGATCCTGTACAACATGGATAGACGCGAGATCTTTCTACGCTGCTCCAGGGATGTCCAGCCAAGGGAGTTGATCATCTTGGTGACACTTGAAGTGTTATGGTACCTGCCTAAGACAAAGCGAGCAGCTCGTCTCTGTATCAACTCTAGCTTACTGATGTGTTTCTGCGGTGCAGGATCCCAGACGCTGGATGAATACTCGAGCACAGGTCTTACAAATGCGTTGTATGCTCTCTCCTTGACTTTCCGTGAGCTAAGCTTCAGATTTCTCCGGAGGAATCCCAGTGTTCTACACTGCAAAAACCAGGGTGTTAAATTCAACACCATGGGTGTTAAAAGTTATTCTTTCCCGGTATCTATATCCTGCAACACCGAAAGATTAAAAGAACACCTAGTTTCGGATTAAATCAAAATTAACACCCAGAATGGTGTTGAATATTCAACACCAATGATCAACACCACTGGTGTTATTTAAACACCAATATTGTACACCATCCATGGTATTAAAAATAATTTACACCAATAATTTACACCATAGCTGGTGTCAGATTAACGCCATGTCCTATATCATCTTGGTGCACACACAGAAATGTTTTACAAAAATTATGTAAAAAATTATGTTAAATAGGAACTCCATAACTTTTTTGTAAATTTTAGCTAACAATATATTCGACGATAATTATGTAAAATGTCATGTTAAATATAGGTACTTAAAATTCATGTGTAAATTTTACCTAACAAACAATTCTACACATGTATTATGTGGTTGGGCAAATTCAGTTGCCCAATTGTTTCCTTTTTCCTCCAACCCAGGTAAAAAAAAAATAAACCTGCTTGTTATGTCTTGCTGGGTCTTAACTTATTAATCCTAACCTATCCTACTTTAAGCTATCCTATCCTACATGTATATCTTAACCTATCCTATCCTAGTCCTATCCTATCCTGTTGGTACAGTCTAGTGCAAGCTCTTATATACCCATTATAATTTTTTATGCATATGGTAAGAGTTATTAAAATCGGGCCACCCTAAACCATACGCTACTGAAAATTCATGAATATTCATATAAGTGTTTCCCCCAATATTGAGGGGAAAATACGAAAATGCATTTTTTACAAAACCGTTTGCAAAACATTTTTACTTAATGACGACAAATTACATTGTGCATGTTAAATAAACTTAACGAAAAGGGCAATATTGTAAAAATCTTTATGAAGAAATATCTTACAGCGTTACTTTGCAAGATTTGTTCAGTCAGTTTTACATAACTGTGTATCAAAATCATGTTAATGTCAATTAACTTCGATTCTCGTTCCTACCGGTCACGCGTCGAGAAAGTTTGGTGCATGCGCTGCTGCACTATGCTTAGACCAATCAGGAGCTAGCGATCCCGCGGTATTTCTGTTCATTTATTTTGCGCATGCGTGTTTTAAATAAATTACACCCGATGGTGTAATCAACCGAACTATTCCAACAGATTTGATTACGGAGCCATAACAATGATTCTCTGGGTGTTATAATAACACCATAAGAATACATTTAATTGTACACCAACGTAGTGTTGAATATTTAACACCCTGGTTTTTGCAGTGTACTGGCCTTGGTGTAAATGTTGTGGACATGGTCATCCCAGCCCATGTTCTGCTGGAGGGTGACGCCTAGGTACTTGACGGCAGTTGCATTATCCAGTGTGTGGACATGCAGATTGTAAGATACCGTCAAGGGTCGTCTGCTTCTGGTGATCGACAGACAGGAACACTTGGTAGGATGAAACATCATATCCCAATTCTTCTCCCACTCTGTGAGGCGCTGGAGTTCTTGTTGTAGTTGGTCTTGGTCCAGGTTGCTAGTCACTGTTCTGTAGACTACTGTGTCGTCAGCAAATAGACGTACCCTTGAGGTCAGGCTGTTGGGCAGATCGTTGATGTAAGCTAAAAATAGGCATGGCCCGAGCACTGACCCTTGGGGCACGCCTGATCTCACATGGACAAAGGATGACTTGCTTCCGTTCACGAGGACCGCCTGGCGCCTATCAGTCAAGAAGCTGGAGATTCAGGACGCAGTGGACCCTTTTGACACCATAGCGTTGGAGCTTATGGATCAGTAAGCTGTGGTTCACCCGGTCGAAGGCCTTGGCAAAGTCCATAACTACGATGTCCGTTTTCTTTCCACTCTCCAGGTTGTGAGTCAGTTCTTCTGTAAACTCAAGAAGCTGCGTGTCGCAGGAGCGCCGTTTACGGAATCCATGTTGATGATCTTCCAGGACGTTGTTTGCGTCAAAGTGCTCCATTACTTCGCTGACAACAATGTGCTCCATAAGTTTACAAGCTACTCAGGTGAGCGAGACTGGCCTTTAGTTACCTGGGTTGTAGTGTTCACCCTTTTTGAAGACTGGTGTCACCTGTGCATCTCTCCAGTCTGCTTGAACTGATCCTGTTGTCAGGGAGGACTGGAAGATGGCTGTAAGTGCAGGAGCAAGTTCTTTCGATAGCTCTTTCAGTACTCTGGGACTGATATGGTCAGGACCATAAGCCTTGTAGAGATTCAGGTTTGACATCTGCTTCTCCACACCTTCTACAGAAATCTCTATCTCGTCCATGGAGGTAATATAAGGACCTGTCATACCCGTCTTCTGCACAAACTCCTCTTTGGTGTAGACCTTGCCATTACCAAAGACCGACTGGAACTGAAGGTTAAGGATCTCTGCCCGTTGTTTGGCATCGGCAATGAGATGGCCGTCCTTTCTCAGGGGAGCAACTGCAACATTACTTGACCGCTTGTTCTTTATATAAGTCCAGAATCGCTTGTTCCTGCCAGTTTCTTCAGTTGAGTCATCATCTGTGAATATCTCATTCAGGTACTTCCAGTAGCTCTGTCGCATCTGGGTCTGTATTTGATGCCTCAATGTCTTCACTTCGTCCTTAAGAGCTTGAGACCCTGTCTTATTCATCTGCCTGTACAGTCTGTTCTTCCTGTTGATCAGTTTCCTTAAGTTAGCATTGAGCCAAGGTTGGCTGATCTTTGAACGGCACTTCTTTTGAGGGATGAAGGTCTGGACTACGTCTCCCAGCTTCTCTTTGAAGGTGATCCACATGTCTTCTGTTGTGTTGATGCCCTTCATCACTAGGAGTTCAGCACTGATGCCTTTTGCTGCCTCCCGCAGTGACACCCAGTCCGCTTTGCTATAGATGGGGATATCTCGAGGTGGTTGTTTCATGCGCTGAGCATGAATGTTGAGCTCACAATATGGAATGCTGTGATCCGACAGACCGGATATAACCTCTACTCGGGAAACAAGATGTGGGCAGTTCGTCAAGTAGAGGTCTAACGTATTGTCCTCTCTTGTTGGTTCTTTGACAAGCTGCTCTAAGCCGTTGTCGTGGACACTGCTGAGGAACTCGTTGTGCAGTCTTGGGCATGGTGATCTTGCCTTGAGGGTGCCTGTCTCCCAATCCCAGCCAGGCAAGTTAAAATCCCCTCCTACGAGCAGATACGCATTCCTCATCTCGGCTGCTCTCTTAAGAGACGGCGCAGTAGGATCAAACTGTTTTCATCCGTTACATTAGGGCGATAGTAGGAACATGCGTAAAGAGTACGCCGGCCTTTCAGTTTGATGCGGACCGAAAGAATCTCGCACTCTACATCTAATTCCGGGACAATGAAGCTGCCAAGATTGTTGTGAACTGCAATAAGCACACCACCTCCGCGGCCACCGCGATCTCGTCTGTAGACATTGTAGGGGTCTGGAAATATCTCTGCGGAGGCTATTGATGGGTCTAGCTAGGTCTC
Organism: Heliocidaris erythrogramma; assembly: GCA_025617745.1. Classification (NCBI taxonomy): domain Eukaryota; kingdom Metazoa; phylum Echinodermata; class Echinoidea; order Camarodonta; family Echinometridae; genus Heliocidaris; species Heliocidaris erythrogramma. The sequence goes on from CM046869.1 coordinate 11,463,241, forward strand.
AGTCCCTATGATAATGTCAGGTTTCATAGAGACAATCAGGTTGGGGATTCCCGCACATTTTGCACTGGCCGACTGGAAGTTAACATTAAGCACTCTAAGAGGGCTGCTTTTCCACTTGTCTTGGGTACTAGCTCTGGTGGGGGTAGAACAATGCCGAGGTAGAAAAGTAGTTTCCGTAGGAGTAGTACAGGAGTCTTCCTGTGAGTAGTCCAAGGTTGAATCAGGGAAGTCAATATCATGGAGACTGAAGGCTGTAACACTATTTGGGTTGCCACAAATAGCACAGTACCATGGCTCTTGACTGTCGTCCAAAGCTTCATAGCTTTTGGTGTTGATGCTTTGGCACTGTCCGTGAAACCACTGTCCACACTGATCACAAGCAAGACCTCTATCACTCCAGTTTACTGGGAGGTCGCAGGTGCCACAAATCCATGAAGAATTATTCTTAGATCCCGAGAGCGAAAGGGATCCTGACCGGTCACTTGTAAGGCTACCATTTCTTGTACTAGACGGACCAGGGTTGGGTTCTGGTAGGAGTTACTGAGTAGGAGAACAGCAAGGTAGAGAAGGACAAACACTGCCGACTAACGTTGGAGTGACAATGCAACGATTGCTGATGGGCTTCTGCAAGTGATCTACGATGTTCACCTGCAGCCTTCCTTGGTACTGGTAACATTATGACTAGCAGTAGTAGATTAGTTCGCAGAGAACATAGCTTTAAAAAAAAGCTCAAGCAATTAGTGAATAAATACCAAAGTTATGATGGCCAAGTGTAGATTAATATGAAGGCTACTTGGTGAAGCACGCATAAAAACCTTCAGTAGTTGTAGTGTGCCAACTGTAGTAAGATCACTGCTCAGTCAATGGAGACACAAGATGGAGTCCATCATGAAATCACACATGTGGGACTGGGTACAGATCCACAGCTCTTCTTAGTATGAAGACCATATGAATAAAATCCAACAAAATCCAAGCAATCCTAAATGAGTTTTCCATGAGACATACATCAAGAGAATCAGAAGATATCACTTCATGCAATGAAATCAAGATTTGATCCAAAAACAGATTGAAAATCTGCAATTTGAACACAAATTTCTCCCCCCCCCCCCCCAATCAGAACACTGCAGTCAGGACAAGCCAGATCCCGACCTGGCTAGTTCTACATGTCATTAATTGGTTAATTAAGCAATTAATATCAGGTAAACATAAGTGGCCCACACTTCGAATACCCCTTGTGTGACATGGAATGTATCATCAAAACATATTCATGACGCTCTAAATGTCCTTTTTAATACTCACTATTAAAAAGATAATCAGAGGAGGTTTAACGAGTATGCTTGCTTGAGTTAGAAGTTTAAACTCGGATTTTAATTACACTATTTGATTACAACTATAGTTGACAATTTTTATGATTCCAACCAACATTTTTCCAGTTGACCTTCTAACGAAATGTCAAAGTAAGACATTATAAATACTTCACTGCAGCTTGAAACCATGTCACTCTATTTTATTGACTTTTAAATACTGATTAAATTGTATGGAGAGGTCTCTAGGCGTCAAGCCTTTTTGGTTATTTTGGGGATTCGGTTCTGTTCGGAGTTATTTTATTTTATTGTATGAATATTTATCAACTTGATAGGCCTATACCTATACTGTAAATGCATTCCGATTAGGAATTGTTTTTAATTAATTTAAAAACAGTTGAAGGTATGAGAAATTTCACTACCATACGGAAATGATAAGAAACCTTATCAACTTTTCCTTATAAAACAATATACATGCTGATAATTCGATGAAAATTTATATCCTGCAAAATGGAACTTTTTCTTCTGAACACAATTTTCTTCCACAATGGTAATCTTTTATACATTTCATTGAATTACGTATCATAAAAAAACTATATTTTCTATTCTGAGGAAGCCCAACTGTGACAAACGCCGTTTAGGTGCAATATTCAATTCAAAACTTATTCCCTTTTCTAGATTTCTAGATTATATTCTATGGTGTTCACTAAATGCATTCGTCTCTTTTATATTACAAAAATATATATATGTAAAGTGCAATTATCAGGACATGGCTGGAAATGTTTCTTCCCCCCTCCAAAAGTCTTTTCATCTATCATCTAAAGCGGAAACGCAAGATCAAATCTACCATGTACTCGAGCGAGATAAACATTACACCGTGTTATTAAAACACTGTGCGATTCATTTTTGCAGGTATGAATACAAGCGTTTATTCAATTATGTTATATAAATACCAGGGCCTTCCATTTACAGAGAGAGGTTCAACGGGGTCTTCGCTGCTTATTATCAGCATCGGCTATCAGCTATGCGCGGCGAATACGAAGCAAATCATGTATACTTTATCTGTTCGCCATCGAATTATTCCCGGCGTTTGATTTGCATATGGAGTGAGAGTCATGGCTGCACTGACACACGCTGTCATCTTCGGGCGACCATTAAAGGTTAACTAACATACACGGCTCAAAAAACAAATGCACTAAACGCCGCCAATTTGGGGTTGTGGATAACTACGGCTGGTCGCTCAGACGTTCAGTGGCGGCACACATCGCGTATATCCGAAGTCATCGATACACGCCGTGTGTCTTTAATCGCAGCTCCGCCGCCACCAGAACACATTGAGCCCTGCATAAAAGCCTCCTCATGAATATGCATGACGTGGTAGCGAAAAGCTTTTCTCAGCACGGCGCACACTGCATGCATTGCACATAAGGGGGCCCCATGCATGCATCGCGACGGGTAGATTCCGTCATTTCATGTCGCCGCGCCGCGCCACTCCACTGTATTATCTCTCACAGTGTCATCTGTTGGAATTGCACTCGTTATTTCTCGGTTATTTCCACCAAAAATGCTCTGATCAAATCATGATATGAGCGAAATTCTTCATCCCCGAGGAAACCCGAACACCAACTCTCTACACTGGAACCAAATTTGGAGTATTACCCCCTTTTCATATGGAATAGTATCTTGCGTAGATAGTGACATGGAACAGATAGCAATAAGCGATATATTCTCGTAACTGTTAGTGGTCAAGCATAGTTCAAGTAAGTGAGTATATATTCATACTATTTGTTGTTTTTTAACACCAATAGTAAAATTATGTAATGACTTGTATATCCAATATTTCAGAGGTAGACGATTCATATTGTGCTACTTGTGCAGTAACGAACGGATCATGGCGTAATAATGGATTCTTCTGAAGATATACTGTCGTACTAAACTGGGATGCTATGTACGGCTTTTACACCTGTTTACCACCACCTGCTGTGGTATATGCAAGGAAGATGACGCCATAATTCTGTGAAAAAAAGATGAAAACAATTGCTTTTTAAAAAATACACCATATATACGTAGCCGCCTTTCCACATCAAAACATCGCAAAATTAATCACTCCATGTTGCATTATGCACTAAATGTAATAATTATTTGATAAAATGAACGCGTCAGTACAGTTGATCAAATATGTAATTCCTTTATTTTTGTCATGAAATAAACAGTCAAGAACACTTGAATCTATGCCTTAAACTTAATAGTTTTCAGGAAAATAATGTGTAAATGCTGACCTCATTGAAGGAGTCAGCGCCTTTGAATGTGATAAAGATTGCAATCTTGTGCATAATGATCTCTTCAGAAAAACGCTTGCGACGGATTAAAATGAGACATTAATCTGTTCGATTATTACATTTTCATATAGTTTGCTCATTTCATATAGATAATAATCATGAAAATTTTGTATTTGTGTGTTTTTTGTTGTGCTTTAACGTTGAGGGGAAAAAAGAAAACCAGCGCACGGTGCCTTCCCCAAATTGGAAGGAAAAAAAGTATGAAGGTTTTGCAATGCGCTTTCATTGAATCATGAGAAGACTCATTTTTTAATGATTTAGGTAGAAATCATTTGCATTTCTGTCCTGAAAATCGTATGCGTATTGCTTTGATCTGGTGTTATTCCTGATCAAAAATATATTACGTTGAAAGGGAGGAAACTTCCACTATATTGTTTCTAACAGCGCTGGGGCGATGCCGTAATATTTGTGTCCAATACTTTCCTTTTACACAGTGCAAAGTATATACTTAAAGTGAAGTGATGATCGGTCGGGTTGTATTAATGACAAAGAGAAATAGTATACCTTTTAGCCAACAGTTTCGGACGTCTATGCCATCATTTTTGTCAGTATATTGATACCTAAAAATCCATAAATAGTCAAACAAGATAGAATTACAGAAACTGGTACGCGTGGCTTTTCAATTTACCTTTACAAAAGTGCCAGTATATTTGCGCTGAATTTTATCTTATTACTAGTTATCGGTCGTAAAGCTATACTTATATTATGCTGGTATGTATTGTTACGTGCGTGGTATGACAGAGGGAGTGGGAGCGTTGATGTGTGGGTGTACATATATATGCATTTATTCACACGTAATTGTCAAAATGTGAGAAAATTCGTGAAAATCGCGATCTCCTCCTTTTTTTTTTTTGGCGCAACGGTGATTAAACAAAATTCCCACAGTGGAATGATTAGCATAATCTCATGGTAAATACGATTTAGAATTTCAGGAATATTCAACTTCATGTTTTGCATACATATCCAAAATTATATACGATTCATATCCACATTTTCATGAATTTACGTGTTGTATTTTTTGTAGTATTCATTATAGTAATTCATATTCTATCATTTTAATATAACATACACAAATGCCTGTATATACTTTTTTTTTGAAAAAAAAAGTTACGTCAAAAGTCTTCGGCCAGTACCTAGGACATGATTTTGAATTGCTTCTTTACAGATAAATTAAAGGGAACCTTCACGAAAAAACGAATGCATTTTAATATACTCAAACTGAAGAACTTGTCTATTGTTCAATATTGATAACAAGTTCTGCGAGTACAGTCATGAACGATCTTTTTCACAACTTTATATATGTGATACATATCTTGTCATGTTTTTTTCCCCAGTACTTGTGTAAACTTGAAGACGTCAAAAGCGGTGAATCATCTCTTGTCATTTTCTGAGTGCTATGAAGAAATGTTTTGTCAACTTCGCCGGGCTTTGATTCGTCAGTATTGGCCAGGACTGTCACGTTCGGCCTTGGGCGTTATATCGAATAGCATGCGATGCGCCCCTTGTATTACGGCGTTAGCCGACTTATCGTATACGAGATAACCCGTCCCGATCCTATTTTCAGTAACGAGGCGTCACCGATTGAACAGATGGAAGATTAGCACTCACATTTCATTCAATTCCGTTTGGTTTCTAATTAGTTAATGAGGAACCTTGTTTCATAAATGGAAACATCGAAGTCCTATTTTATCTGGAATCCTCTCTTGGAGGAGATGTCTACGGCCCGACCTTTCCAACGGAGAGGAGGCAGGAATTGTCTCGTCTCTTTTGTAGTTCATCCCATCAGCACTCTGCTAATCACTTTAGTCCTTTACGTCTTTTTTGTCATCAGTTCACCTCGTGATGTACTCTGAAAGCAAACAAAATGTAACACTATCCAGCATTCCCAAGGATATGCCGAACATATTGAAATGAAATGTATTTCTCTTGTTTGTACCGGTACTCCATTTGCATGTGCTTTTGATTGATAGGTGTTTGTGAATCAGATGAATTGTGTCCTCATTTTTTTTGGCAGTATTTCTTATGACGATACAAACATTTTGAAAGCCTATAAGTCTGTTCATGAGGCATTGCGTTTAAAGTGTTAAAATGTACCTCTTATCCCACTCCTGACATCACTATACCATCAAATCTACATTTTGTTATGTAACCTGTATTAAGGTTATGTAATAGAGATTATAGACATAACATGTATTTTACGTAAACTCTGTTAAAACAATACAATGTCAACTATGTTGGTTACTTTTTCACTTTATGTTTAAAAAATGATTTTTTTTTCCGCATTTACCATGTTTACAATTTTGTCACGGTGCTTAATAATATTTTTATAGGTCTTATTTTACATAAATATCGTTCCTTTATTGAATGGCCTAGCAAAGAATTAGAACCGGTGTCATGTGCTCAATTTTTCTTCGCTTGTCATTACAGAATGGCGGCTTTGACAACGGGGGCGACTCCGTACTCGGACGGACTGGAGGTGAACTTTGGCGGGGGTCCAGCCCGAGAGCCTCCCCCACCCTCGCCGGAGGTCACTCAGAAGAAGACGAAATCACCGACTGGCTTCATTGTGTCTCTGCTCACCAGTAACCGTTCTCTCTTCATCTTCAGCGAGGAGAATTTCATTCGGAGATGTGCAAAATGGCTGACAGAGTGGAAATATCCTTTACTGAAATCATTTAGGATCACACATTCAGTTACCCAAAACCTGCTATTTAACCCTTTAAAGTAAATCGTTTTATAAGGAGGCGAATGACTCTCCTTTCACCTTCAGATTTCAGCAGTTTATATACCAACTTTTATTTTTGCCAACAAAATATCATACTAAATGCATGCGTTGATAATGCATTCACTTCCGCAATTCAGCTCAAAATGTCCTTAAGCGTATTGCATTCATCATTATTGTTATTATTTATTTTTTCATTATTACCAGAGTGAGTTAGATTTTTGTTATTCATCTATTATCTCCATCCTATTAAATTTACGGGTGGTAGAGCCATTGGTCAAGATCATGCGGTAATATTTGTTTTTTCTTTCAATTTTCTGACATTTGCAAGGTGATGTATAGATCTATCGTAGAACCCTCCCTTCCCTTGATTGTCCAGTGTCAATATTTCGTTTCAATTATGAATTAGAATCTCATACATCACAAGCAATACATCACGATAGCATTAAATAATTCGTGTTTTGTAAATGTCAATTTGAATTAATACTTCGGATCACTACAATATGCCTTTATACTCATACGAAATGAAAATATAGACTACAGTACTCATAATAATTGTATTGTGATTTGGATCAACATACTCTAAAGTGGCATTCATAATATTTCCATTGCTCGCGTGGACTTAATATACATGTCTCCTTCCCCCATAAGCGGCGGTCCATATAAGGTTGGATCGATATACGGCATACCATGTACATACGCCAGAATCAATACCATAAACCTTACATAAACTTAAGCATAATAATACGCACTGTATGTCACTGCCATAGTGCGCTGAAATGCACAAAGACACAATGCTCCATAACAATGATGAAAATCATGGGCGCAATGATTATGCATGTAGTGTTTTTAATTATACTTAATTACGTTATCCATGAAAAGAAAGACCCATTGTATTTTGTAGCATACATTTCAGTAATTGTAAATATATCAGTATGTTTTTTTAAGCAGAGAGTAGTAAATTTGACGTTAATGAGAAACGTTTTCGTCAACTTCTTCATTTTTTATAATTATACATTAAGTATTTATATTATTATATTTATTTATTTTATCTTCTTTATTTCGCACTGCAGGGTTAGTCTGTTCGGTTATGCAAAACTGCTTTTCAAAGGCGCCCTGCAGTGTAACAAATCAGTCTACACGACCCTTAGGTTATAATTTCACGGTAAATTACAAATGTAGAGAGTGAATTTGTACTGTGTGAGCAAATCACCAATCTTTGGTTCAATCAATCAATCAATCAATCAGATAGTGCTATTATCCCCTTCTCAGGAAGCGTATAGTACTTTAACTAAAGTCTTGCGCAATACTATTTCCATCCACCCCTCCCTCCCCCCTCCCCCCTACATGCCCTATTAGTCATGTTGAGAAGCGATATATCAGAATGACTAAGATTGAAGGTTAATACATAATTCAAAATGCAACGGGAAACGAGGTCAGTAGGTAATAAATCTCATTTACATAAAATTGAATAAGGGTAATTCTAGAGCTGAACTCTACCGGTATAATGCTACCTGCTGCTTTATAATATAATATTTACAAACAAGTATGAGTAGATGTACAGATGTATGCCGACAACAAGAAAATGGGAAATTTGGGTCAATATGTAGAAGTATAGGCATCAGCTGCGTTGATTTCCCCTTGCCTTTCCGTATTAAACGATTTTCGACCTTTAGGCTCAAATGCATTCTAGACAGCTGTTACCAAAATGTCTTTCTATATACTTCTTGATTAAGGGAACTTTTTGAAAACAAGTTTGTAGTGACGCTCTTTCCACTATGATTTTTTTTTTTTTTTTGAGGGGGGGGGGGGGTCCAACATTGATAAGCGTTAAAATGTTCTGTAATTTTTGTGACATACATATCTGTTGTCCTATTCAGTGGCACTACATCTATAAGGACACGTCACTCTTTGGATAAGCAAAACGTGTAGTCCTTTGCATTTAAAGTGAACAAAAGTGGGCCTGCTACGTGTTGTTGCAAAAATCTAAGATCGAATTCTATTACTGCGCTCAGGTTCGTGCAACGAAAAACCTCCCCACAGCCGTGCACCGAGCTCCCCTTGCAAGTGATTGAAGAATCCGACATAACAAATCACTTTGTGCCATCGAAGACTCATTCAAAGAAAATAGGACTCGACGTGTAATTCCTGCACCATAAAATGGTCATCAATTTCAGTCCAGGTCACGTGATGGTTCCTTCAATTCACCCAGCGTTGCTTTCATCACGTAACGTCTCCATCTTGCAAGCTTGGGATTAAAGATAGAGATGCATTCCAGTCTCCGTCTTACTCCAATCTCTTGATGAAATGGCTGCATGACATTATACCATTAAAGGGCATCTACTTGCACGCATCCAATACGCAAGTAATTCAGCTCACTTTGTTTCATTTCTTTACTTCATACAAAGACAAAATTCACAACGGTCATAAAACAGACGACATAATACAAAGGAAAAGTTATATTTTTATTTGAACAAGAGACCGCAGAGATGAACCTGTCCCATCAAAACAGGACCCCCCCCCCCGAACAGGACCCCCCCCCCCCCTTCACTATACATTTTAGACTTTAAAACTTCAACAAACATCTCTCTGTTAGATACTATAAAATTATATTGCTTGTAATGGTTTCTAATAGGCTTCTCATATGCTTTAAAATGTCTAAGCATGTGTTATATATATATATATATAATGAATGAATTCCAGAGAAGACATTGGTAATGCATTACCAATGTCTTCTTTCGCGTGTGCTACCTTGGTGAAAATATATATATATATATATTTCAATTATGTATTTCAATTCGTAATGAAACAGGCAAGATACGAGTTCCCCCACCCCCAAACAAAAAATAAATCGAATTTTCATTTAAATACGTGATATCGATATCAGATCCATACATTAAAAGCTGGTTTGCAGGGGGAAAAGAAACGTTCTTAGTTATCAGTCCACATAATGATGTGTTTTACTTTCGCGTGTGCTACCTTCATCTTTTCAATATTATCATGCTCTGAATATATCTTGAATTCGTTAAAATGAAGAAAAAAGGGGAGACGATCGACATTTACAAAACTTGATTATAACATTTCATATTCTAGTTTACAGCTTACATAGATATTGTTAATGGCGTAAAGTAAATTCTCAATATTTACTAGAAAACGGGGCTTCTAGAATATCATATTCACCTATAAATTTGGTAATTTAGAGATCGTGTTATTATCCCCGCGTAGTTTATTTCTCGCAGGTAATATTACTCTCGCGCCCGCAAAGAAAAGCAATAACCCGTCCCTCCACCCATCTGTTGTATGGGCTATACGCAATATTACGCGGGTTGTACAGGCAAATTTAGTCCAATCTTGTAAATATAGCTCGCATGATGATATCAAAATTGAATTTGTCACATAATTCAGCCTGTCTGGAGAAGCATTTTGTCTTTTTTTTTCTCTGATACAGTTAAGGACAAGGTATGTGATATAGCATGTATTCAGAAAATATGCGACAGTAATTCTTGATGTTATATTTTACCCTTTTCATGCTATTCTTCATAGACACGCTGTCGAGACATGCCTAGTACTCGCAAGATTATTTGTACAAATGTGTTTTTTTTTTCTTATTTCAATCAGGGAAAACAAACTAGCAGTTTGGAAACGGGAGTATTTGGCTATTTCATTACTTAAAATCATAGAAATACGATGACAAATTTTGCAAATTTATCTCAGTTACATACACGTCTAAGGTAGATATGAAACCAGTAGGTCCCGGGTTATGATGCCATTTTATATTAAAGTATGACGAATTCATGAGGAGAATGGAACTGAATATTATCATTATATACCTGATATATGTTTGTGTATCACAATATGAGTTAGACTCACGATATATTATAACCATATAGTATGATATATCGCTATTAAACTGTAATGGTGCTCAATAACATAGTGTGTGCGCCCGTCAATTAAATATTGCTAATTATTCTATGCATTATTCATGTCATAGTCATATAGTAATTCCTCGTAGAATAGATCGACCAGGAAATGTGATATATCAAGTGCGCTGGTTATAATATTTCTGAAAAGTGTTCTTGGGTTATAATTCTACGAACAGTGGTGATAATACGTTAATTGGTGCTTGGAGACCCATACGAATGAAAATACACGCAGGTTACATGTACTTGTAATAGATCTATCACAGCATGGTTTAATTTTGACTGCCAAAAAAAACGTAATTAGTCAAGTGATGAAAAAAATTGTTATTACCATTTTTGCCCTTTTTCAGTAAAATAGATTGCGATTACTTAATTGAATTCGTAACGAAACTTGATTATTGATTGTACGTATACTATGCATGACACGAACACATATTCTGGATCATGTTGAACATGATTACAATGAAGCCGAGCTTCGCTCCTTTTTTGGCGCCCCTTCATAAATTTCACATCAACGCCGCAGCCTATCTGGGAAGGTCACAGTCGACTTGTGGGATATTAGACGTGTCGAATTGAGCCACCGCTGCTAGTTATAACCAAATCCAATATGGCCGACTTGCGTTAGTTCTGTACAATTGGGACTAAGAGTTTTCTACGAATGTGATTAAAAATTTCTTGATCGTGATCCACATTATGTGTCAAGATATATATTTTATGTAGGTCGTAGATGGAAGAAAGTTGATTTTTGATTGATTTTTTTTTTACATTCATAAAAAATACCTAAATTCGAGAGAAAAGACCCCCCCCCCCCCATATATTTTATGTAGGTCGTAGATGGAAGAAAGTTGATTTTTGATTGATTTTTTTTTTACATTCATAAAAAATACCTAAATTCGAGAGAAAAGACCCCCCCCCCCCCATGATATTAGCTGTCCTGCCACTTCTGTGTCTCATCCTTTAAAGTTTAAATATCTTTTTTTTTTGCGTGGTGATTTTCAACTAAAAAAACACAGTGTTGACTCTATGAAAAACTACTGTTACGTTTATACGTACTCATGTCGTCCAATCATTACATAAAGTCAACCGCTCACAAATTGGTGGGGGGATTCCCCTTTTTAAGTAATATAATATAACTCAAATCTAGAGAAGGAAAAGAGTGAAAAGTAGACCCGTGTCGCCAATTGTAAGATAAACCCAACCTCTTACAAATGGCGGAAATTCCCGTTTAAAAAAAACATCATTTAACATCATTTTGTCCAATCATAAGATAATGAACATCACGCCATATTGCTTTTACCTACCCTATTTCACTGTAAATCGTGATGCCATGATGAGAAAGCGAATATATTGCTGCCTCTTTTCCAGGAATTATACGGATTCATATCCGCTACTTAACGAGATAGTGCGGTATAGCCTCTCTTTTCAGAAATCCATCAATATTTTTTTTAAAATCACATATGATATAATAATGACAAAACGTTAACATTGTTAGCTCTTTTTTTTTAAATACTGTATTTTAAATATTCTTTCGGCAAACTAAACTTGGCGCTAAAGGCAAGCGAAAGCGAAACGCAATCTGCCATTGAATCGTGGCATGCGGTTTACTAGATATATAGCGAAGGCTGACTTAGAAGACTAATCATCTCCCGTAGTTGCCTAATGCTTGACTATATCTTGGTATATCATGGAGATTCCGTGTTGAATATTATAATTGCAAAGGCTGGGTAATTCCATGTACCTCTCGGTTGCCTTAGCAATGGGAGCTAACATTCACATATGTCTTGGAAACATCAATTCGGCCCTTTTGATCCACACATGAATGAGTTATCGCCCAATAAAGCGAGTGTAATAAATACTTCACTGTAGCGAAGATCTTATCAAGGCAAGATTACACCGTTTCCTCTTTGGTAATAAGATAGACATTACATATTTCCCATGATCATATTTCATTTTTTATTGGAATGATGGATATATCAGCGTACAATTCGACAACATTATTACCATTTTTTTGTTTGTTGAGTAATCTTCACATCATCCGTTTTATATTGTCAAAGAATATAATCTAAATATTACAGAAGTTTGAACTATGTTTTGTAAGAAGTGAAAGGCGCCCCCCCCCCCCCAAAGATCGATCTCAGAGTCAACATTTGTAGTTTCCTTAAAAACCAGGAATTATGAAACTGATTATCACGTGACAGGAAGAAAGTATGTCATGTTTTTGACCTGTCTCCCGTGAGAGATGTCAGATTTGGATTGCCCTATAAAAATGCACACTTAATATTCCAATAACAAGAAGGAGAGAAAACTTTCGCAAGCTGCATGTTCATTAATTATTCATTCCCCCCCCCCCCCCCCCCCCCTATATCCACGGCAAAATTCTTCCGCTGGTATATACAAGCCGATTTTTCCCCTATCCAAATAACACGTATTTATAGAGTGTATAGAATTGCACTGGCGAATTCATTGGGACGTGGTATTGTGAATTTTGAAGTTGAAATAGAAGCCAAGGTTCTCGCGCGCGAGTCCGCCATTTTAACGTAGGCTCATCTTGAATTATTAGCTGGATGGGAGCTAGGAGAGAGCTAGCTTTATTATGTACGGTTCAAGTGCCAGGCGTCGTATCTGGTAACACTCTTCTCTGCATTATGAGTGCGTCGGTAGATTCGCCTTCACCTTCTGTCTATCTTCCTCCGTCTTCCTCCCTTCCCTCTCTCTGTCTTTCACTTTCTTATTGTCTTCTTCACCTTGCCTTTCTTTTGTCTGACCTTCTCTTTCTATTCTCATGCTTCCAGTTTCCTTAACTGCTTTATATTCCGACACCTTTATTTTATTTCTTTTACTATCCCTACCTCGCTCCATTAATTTCATTCCATCTTCCTCTCTTTCTCTCTCTCTCTCTCTCTTTCCATCTTTCCTTGTCCTTTTCACCCTGCCTTTCTTTATTCCGACCTTCTCTTTCTTTTCTCATTCTCAGTTTCCTAAACTGCTTTATCCCGACTCCTTTTTCATTTTTCTTTGAATATCCCTACCTCACTCTATTAATTTTTTCTCTTCTAAATTACTCCTTCTTTTCCATATTAACTTTCCTGCTGTTTGTATTCTCACATTCTTTAGTTTCCTGCCTTTGTCGTTTGTTCCATTTGTTTATGTTCACTTCTATTTAACCCTTTGGGAACAGTTTTATTTTCACTGAACACCGATTTCCCGTGAGCAGGTGTGGAATAGAGAGAAAGAGAGGGGGTGGTCAGGAAATGAAAGGAATGTGAGAGATAACGAGGAAACTCTTTCAATTAATATGTTTACCAATACAACTCAAATGTTGTAGGTAGAGAGTGAGATTAGAGATACAGGTACAGACGGGGAAAGGGAGAGAGAGAGAGAGAGAGGGGGGGTGGGGTGATCGAGGTAAAAACGAATGGCAGAGATAACAAGGAAACTCTTTCAATTGATATGTTTACCAATACAACGCAAAAGTTGTAGGTAGAGAGTGAGATTAGAGATAGGGGCGGAGAGAGGAGAAAGAAAGAGAGAGAGAGAGAGATAGGGAGAGAGAGAGGCAGTTAGAGAGGAAATGAGTTTGTTTCAGTTGGTGAGCTACGAAAGAGAATCGAGCGAAGTCTCATCTTACCATCCCCCGAGACAGTCCCGGACACTTCATCGCCTAGCTCAGAGCCTCTCTGGCTGAATGATAAAATCAACAACGAACATTACATTTACAAAACCCAAAAATTTAATCCAGTTCATTCCGTATAGAGAGTGTTATACGGCAGAATAGATGCCTTGGCAATGGGAAATTTCCGTTGTGTAACAGCCCTACAGGAAGCAGGGGAATTAGTTTTAAAAATCGACCAAGAAAAAATATTGAATTTACTGAAAGCTTTCCAAATTACTGTGCCAAATATTTATGCACAAAAACCACGAAGATTTTAAAGATTATAGTCCTGTACATTGAAAAAACAAGTAACCAGGGGAGCGTTTCATCAAGCGTTTTGTCAGTAATTTTTACCGACAACTGTTATAAGCTACTGAAATCCTTGCATCTGATTGGCTGAGAGCAAATTTGTCAGTAAATATCACTGACAAAACACTCCCCTGGACTTACCTTTTATTTCCTTTTGTTTCTGATGAATATAGGTGATGTTGAAAAAAATTCAGAATGATGGAATCAAGGATTTGATACAGAAATTTTTGTTAATGGGAAAGATTGAGTATATGAACCAAGCTGCTTTATTGCAGAGGATAAACGTAAATGTTATCAATAATTTCATTCAGTGACATGCAATAACATGACACAAAAGCAGTCTGAAGGATACTAATGAGAAGAAATTATTGAAAGCGAAATTTAAATTTTGCAGGTATATCTCCTGCATATTTCGCGCAGCATTTTCTAGACCCGCTTTTGCCAAACGTAAACTAGAACACAATGAAAGAAGAAGCTCATCTAATAACACTCTAAAATGATAACCACCTTTGAACTTTCCGATGAGTTCTCAACATTATAATAATTAATACATTCATGCAGGTTTCAACCTGTAGACAAGGGAAGAGTTTCTCAAAAATACCAAACGGTACCTGTAATAATTCCTGTAAGGAGCTTGTGCGGTGTTTCAAAGCTCATGTCGACATGTCCCCGTTGGTAGTCAAAGAAACCCGCCTTTAAAGTGTCTCCATTTGCGGCTCTTTATGCGGTACGAGTTAGGAGAAAGTTTGTACAGATCGTGACCGAGTTTCATCTACTCTCCCTTGATTGCGGAGAGTCGAGAGGTAGACATATAGATTCTCTCTGCCATGCCCATGCCTCCCCGCCCCTCTCTTTCTTTCTCTCTTTCTCTCTCTCTCTCCCTCTCCACATTTTTGTCTCTGTCTCTATGTCTCTCTGTATACACACCCCCTCCCTCTCTCTCTCTCATTGTCATTTGCCCCCCCCCCCATTTCTACCCCTTTCTCTATATCTCTGTCTCTTTCTGTCTGTCTCCCTCTATTTCTCTCTCTCTCTCTTTGTCTTTCTCCCTCTTCATTTGAATGTATTAACCCTTACGGAGAAAAGGCAATTCTTGGCAGATATAAGGTCAATTGTATTTGAAATTCCGCGTAATTTTCTTCCCTCTCTGTTTATCCCTTCAAAAAACACCCCGTCGAATTTTCCTCCCATCTTATTGGCTCTTCATACTCCCTCTCCCCTTTCTCCATGTTTCTGTTTCTATCTATGTCTCTCTCTGAATCTCTTTCTCTTTCTCTCCATTTATACTCAACTGATTGTATAAAACGCTGACGGAAGGGAAGCTAGACTTGACATATCTAGGGTTAACTTCATTTTGATCGTCATTTCACTCTCTCCCCTCTCTTTCTCACAGTCTTTACCCCATTTACTCGAAACTCAGTGTGGGCTCTCAATTTCTTTGAACGAATGTATCTCTCTGTCTCTCTCTCTGTGTCTGTCTCTCTGTCTCTCTCATTCACTCTCTTCCCCTTATTCTTTAATATACTCTCGATTGAATAATCCATTGCAAAAGAGTCATAGAATGACAGAGCAAAAGCTTAAACTTCACCTTTCTTTCGTTCTGTTTTCTTCTTGCATCTCCTTTAAAGCCCCCCCCCCCCCCATCCAAAGCCTTATTGATTTTCTGCATATGAGGGAAGATGTATTTGGTTAAGGAAAGGCTATTAGACTGCCAACATTGTGAACTATCATTTAGTGCATTCGGAACGAATTTCGTCATATAGATGGATAGCTACTTTCCTTTTTTCCAAAATTGTATCAATATTTGTAATCATTTGCAACTTTTTCCCCCGGTCTGATCAATCTTCTGGTACTAGTAATAAGTTAATTATTAACATTTCTATCGACAGGTACCATTTCCCAATTTACAAATTTCTGCTACGACTATTGTAAATTATAATGAAACTCAATACCTTTTCTAAAGCATTAAAACCATTTTCATTTTAAAGAGCATTTTTTTCTTTGTTGAAGCCATCAAATGTGTAGGCTTATACCTATTCTTTTGTTTGGTAGTAGAACAAACGTTTCCTTTCTTTTTGTGTATTTCTAAGATAAATTGAGACTTTATGTGGAAAAGTCACCTCACACTAAGGGCTTAAATTTATATCGAACTCTCTAAAAACTATATGCATTTTAAAAAAAATTGCCATATCGCCATTTTAAAGGACATTGGCAGTGCACCAGAGCCTGCCTGCAGGATAGGCTCAGATACAGAGTGGTAACATAGCTCGAGGGTAAGAAAAGGAAGTGCACCATGTGTTTGCCATAGTGTGAGGGTGAAGAGGTTTGGCACCTGTCTCTAACTTAATTATGTTACATCATCGTCTATTGATGCACGATTATGTAGGCCGCTCGACCGCAATTCGGGGGTTTAAGTTCACCTTTCCTATAAGTGTGAAAGGTGTTTTTTCGAGTTTTTTTTTTAAATAATATTTTTACTATTTTTTATTTAGGGAAATTGAGACTAATGAATGATGTCATGTTTGGCTTCAATTAATGTATTTATTTTAATATAAAACAATAACTTCCCTAGAAACTGCTGAACTTGAAAAGAGCACCTGGACCTCGACGTTTCTGTCACGTCTCGTATTATTTTGCGACATTTCTTTTGTCAGGGGCATATTTTAAGCCGTCTAAACGGCAAAATACATCAGAAAATATTGGGGCTATGCAAGATGCCTTTTTATAACCTTCAGATTGAAAGCCACATACTGAAGAGACGGAATATCCTGCATTACTTGTAGGATTTTTCGTCTTTGAGACTGACTTGACGAACAACAAAGCCCACCTATTATGAAGATAAGATTTGCACGCCATGCTAGAAGATTTACATATTTTTTAAAAATCATAACCCGTCCGAATCAGGTAATGTCCATATACTATAGTATATGATAATAATAATAATAATAATAAAGATATGTCTTGTTAATCCAGGGTAGCCTCATAAGTATGAATATTGTTCTCCCTGGGGGCCTTACAATCATATATTTACCCCTTTAGAGCGGCTACCAAGATAAGGCGCTCAGGCATTTAACGAATTTCTTCCTACCGGGTATACCAATTTACTTCACCTGGGTGGAGTGTGGCAAATGTAGATTAATGCATTTCCGAATGACGTGATGTATGAACAGGTTCATCAGCATTCTATTCTTACTACGTTCACATCCAATGTAGATAAAAAGCTGACGTGGATAATGGCGGATGTTTTTACTTTCTGATAAGACAACGCACTCGTTGATTGGCGTTCTGTACTTCTTCCCTCCGCCCAATCGATAGCGTGCCCTCCTTCCTTAACTAGCTCCCGATGAATAAGAGGATGCAAGGAGTATACGTCCTAAAACTGTCTTGAGGTTCTATTGTATCTATGGAACGAAGGAAAAGGGCGCGAAATTGCGTTTACTTGGATACCCTAAATTCATCGTTCCAAACGATCGCCATGGTAGTCTGCAAGGTACATACTTTATTTTTGACGCCTATGCATTCGCGAGTCGAATAACTTTGATGGAGTACATGGACTCGTTCAAAATAGACAGGACTCCATCGCTTGCACGGCAGCAAATGATTGTAGCATTGCGGAGTGGTAGATCCAGTGGAATGGGTGCAAGGGGGCAAATGCCCCTCCCTTTTAAAACCCTAACTGGCATACCATAAGTACACAAAAATATGCCCCCTATAAATTATGTGTCGTTGTACCTGCCCCACTTCTAAATGTTAGACCCTAATAGGCACCTGAAAATGTAAATCTTTTGTTTTACATGTCAGAGGCTGTATGTTTTTTTTTTGGTTGTTTTTTGTTTGTTTGTTTGTTTGTTTGTTTTTTGTTTTTTGTTTTGTTTTGTTATGTTTTGTTTTGTTTTGTTTGTTTTTTTGTTTGTTTTTTTTTGGGGGGGAGGCATTTTGCCCCTTTAAAAAGAAACCGACATCTGCCCACAGCAGTGCATGTGAACGCAATCTTCAAATATACCTCGAAATGAAATGATTGTCCGTGACGCATTTTCACAAGGTCGTAATCGCTCGGCCTCTCTCAACATATGGTTGGTGCCATCCGTTATCTGCTGAGATTAAAAGCATTGGTGTTTATAGACGTTACAAGGTCCTCCTCTGTCATATTGAGATTTATGGCTGGAAATGGATGGAATGAGAGAGAGAGAGAGAGAGAGAGAGGGAGGGGGGGGGGAGACCCACCCAGGGATAGAAAAAGCATATGCAAATAGAGTGATATAGAAATATCAATACAATTGCATCTTCATGCAGCAAAAATCCATAATGAAATGAATTCTAGAAGTGTTATACTTTTCTTATACATCAATATTTGCCAAATAAAATCTCTATAATCATTTAAGTTTTCACCATCCACCATGAGCTCATTATGTTAACGCATTATTTATTTGAGGATATACGTAACGTAGCAAATGAATCATCTAGAATAATTGATTGTCTTAACGAAGCTGAACAAAATAGAATATGGTTATTTCCATATTTAGGTATTCATCGTTCATAATTATATCCTTGCAGAAACGAATGATTACTCGTGTAATTAAGATTAAACAGAACAAACACATTTTATTTTAAAATCACAAATGTTTCATTTTTAATTGGAATCTGTCCAAATTCAATACAATACCGTAATACATTTTTGGCCATATGGGGTGTACATGTGTGAATTCCTGTTATAGGAATGATATATGATATGTTCAGACTGTCAGTCATATTCCCAGTGCATTTCAAGATATCACCACACCGCGACAATGTCTCCCGCGAACAGAATTTACCCAAAACAAGTAAATTAGCAATGCTCTAGTTTAACATCTAACGACGATAGCACATAGGGCAGCTATTATCCCAAGGGCTACTACAACGATTTGAGTGTACTTCGTCTTCCATATATTCATGCAATTATTGGTCCGAGATTTAGAATCAAATTGTATTCGATACACTTTTTTAACCTTTGAGAGTATCGTAATTTTGTCAATGTATCGACGGTTAACGGTCGTCATGTCTAAAACGCGAATATTTGATAAGAACTACCCAAGCGCAATATTAGCGATGTTTAGTTTTTTGCTTTCCTCGCGCCAACCCAAATCGGTGATAAACCGAGTCCTTCTTCTTCCTTAATCTCCTATTTCTTTTGAAGTTATTCTTTAAATGTTTCTGATTTAATAATCACCCATTTTTTATAAAATGGCACGGTTGTATACATGTAAGTATTCGGTAATTTATGCACATAAGGCAAAATTTGATCAATTTAGGGCAGTTCATTCTTAAATCTTCTTTGTCAACTGTCTTCAGAACGACCTGAATTATGTAGCTTAAGACGACGGGTTATTGCTACTATTGAGCAGGGTCGAATACATATCCTTATTCTTCTAAATTCAAGTGTGAGCGGCTCATAAACACGACATTAGTTTATCGAGTGTAGGGGAGATTTGATGATAAACTTTGATTTTGTTCAGCATAGGAAATAATACACCGGCCCCTTCGGCAATACAGTGCCCCCTTAATGGAGATACCTGCTTTTATGTAACAACCACGGGATACTGATTTACATGTGTAAGTTATTAAACATGCACGCCGATAGTGATTGTGCGATGTTTCGATAGCTTATCAAGATGACTTTGTGTCAAGTATGAAGCGCCATGCTGGCCGTTGCATATTCCCTCGTCTCCGCAAAAAGCGATAGTGTCTAGTATTTACGTGAAGTAGTGGGGTTATTTGAACCCATATTAGATCCCGCATTTTAAGCTTATATTTTGTTACACTGCAAGGTCAGGAGAGGGCCATTGAAATAATTTTATATCTACTTGTCTATATGCCTAGGTATGAAGTAAAGTGGGTGTTTTGTACGATTAATGATTAGTTCGCAAAAAAATTATGTCTCTATGCTCCATGTTTGTAAAAATGCTTGAGAGATGAAGCTTTTTATATTGGGTTTTGTATGTTTAATTATATAAAATGTTAAAACGTGCTTGTGTAAGTGTGAAACCAATTTCAGATCTGAACGTTTATGAGTTAGAATGTTTTAATCATATTTCTCAGAAATGTTACTGTACTCGTTCATTGTCGAATATGCGTATAAAGTATTGACCTAATGCATAGTACACGTATTACATACTTCAAAGAAAATTATGGTCTAGAATCTGATACGCTTTCCAGATGTTATTCTCCAGCATTTTCGGCAGTGGCCGCGGTGAAAATGTCAACTCCGGGTTGTCAACAATTCGTCAAAAGTAGTAGCCCTACCACTAATATCGTCATAAAATTCGTCACAGTCATGCAGCGCGCGTCTCCGCCCCGCCCCCCCCCCCCCCCCCCCTCCCTGTACAGTGGAGAGTGTATCTAATCTGTCAGTATGATACCAGACGACATAGTGTTGGTTTAGCTTGATGGTAATTTCTCGAGTAGGGGTATTCTTGGAGCCTGAGTCTATTTGTGTTGGAAACATACATGGCGAGTAGCTGGCAGTACACTAGTCTTTGCCCACTACCATGATGTCATTTTTTTTCTTCATTTATTTGCATCATGACCTTGGTCCCTAACCGTGCGTTGTAATAATGTACCGCCGCCAAACCAGACGGACTTCTTAGTTCCATAATATTGTATGTTTAAGGACACAAACTCGTCAATCCAACTTCGATTGGCCTCTGAAATTAGTTTGATTTTCGAGTGTATCTTGAGAGATGGGGTTTTATTATATAGACTAAGTTCTGGCGGGTCGGACCGATGCATTAGAAGCACATTAATGTACACAGCGAGTGAATTCGGAGGAACACCGTTCAAACAATCGGCCAGATACTATACCTTTATCCCATCGTCGTGAATAATTACATTTTCCGCGAAAAGAAAATCCGCCTCTCCCGTTGATACCAATCTACCACCCGTCTTTACAAACAAAATGGCGACATTGGGGCATATAATCAGTGTCAAAAACCTTTTTACAAATAGAATAAGGCGTAGACACAATTCAATGCTTATACCACATATTCTCATTCGAATCGTTGATAGAGAGGAGGGAAATGTGACCTCAATATTTCATATTAGTCCGCCTTTATGATATTCATAACATCCAATCAACTCCTTCATAAATACATCTTGCCTTTCTTGCAGCCACGCCACGCGACGCTTGAAGATTCTCTATCGGTTGTAATCCATCGATAAAGCCTATGACTTGCGGCCACGTACGGGATAATTTTTCAGGTCATAAATTAGCCGTCTGCAAGCCTGCGCGCCTTGTGATTTATGATCGGGATTGGGATGCATCTCTTTCCCGCCCTTTTTCCTTGCTCGTCGTGTGCGCTGAAGATGGGCTTCTAATTCGCTTACTGTCATCACCGGTTCTGATTTATAATCACTGAAATTGTAATCTTATCTCGGGTTCTTACACTCCTAGCGACAACTGGCGATTGTTTTTATTATGTATTATGATAGGTAGTGGAGTAGGGGGTCCAGACACTGAGGGGGCCACCCGGCATCATGGGGAGGGGGGGGGGGGGGCACTATAGGTCGACTTGCTGTGTGAAATGCTAATGAACAAGGTGATTGATTGATAGATGAGAGGTGCGTGGGAGGGGTCGTAGCATCTTCCTTTTGTATTCCCATTATCCTCTCCATTTCTTGAAATCTCCCTTTTCTTTTCTGTTTCTGTTTTTTTTGCAATTCGATGGGGGACGTTCCCCCCTCCCTGTGCCCCCTTGAAGCTACGTCGCTGATCATAGCTTTCCCATTGGAAGTGCGTTGGTGAATATTCGATAATCACTGTGACACTGAACTTGGCCCATGCAGTGAATGTTACACACACCAGTACCAATGCAAATACAAGTGCAGTCAGAAATTAGCTATGTAGGTAGAAGATTTCGTTTATCTCGACAGTATCTATAAGTGCCCTTTGCTTCCCCTATACCCCTCCGGCATGCCCAAAGCGTATAGCACCGAATATTGCTTCTAAGAAATCCGTTTGAAAAAAGGTATGACATTTACATTCCTGTTTCCTTGACTGTCAATAATCATATACAAAGCTCGTTGCTTCTGAGCTTTTATAGGAATGTGATTGAATCAATAATATCATTATTGTACAGGTTTTGGAATAAGACAATCCAGAAGTCTGTTAAAATCCAATAATGACTGTGTTATATAAGTTCATAAGGGTATTGAATTTCCCATACAGGTTGATTTTCCAAAGCCTCTGCGAGCCTGTTAATGATGACATATTTTCAAACCAATTTCTTGATTTGAGGGTATGAGTCGTGTTAAGTAAATAATTTTCTCTTTATTTTTTAAGGCACAGTAGTGTTGTACAACTAATATGATTTGATATTCAATGAGTACTTGATTTCCTTAACTGTTCCTTTTCTTACTCCGTTCGAGTATTTCATTTTAGCGACAATCATAGCCAACTGTGTAGTGTTAGCCTTGGATACACATCTACCAATGGAAGATAAAACACCCAGGTCGATAGCGCTGGTAAGTACAGGGAAGGGGTTTGATTAGATTTAATTTCACTTGATTTGGGTCGATTTGATTTGATCTGACCTAATCTGATTTCATTTCATTCCATTTCATTTCTTTTGATTCGATTTGATCATATTCTGTTCTATATATTCTATTCTATTCCATTTGATTTGATTTATCATCAACAATTATGATCAGTGTCATGACAGTACATGAATATAAATCATATACATGCGATTTAATTTCTTTTTCATAGACAAATATATATCTTCATATATATCTTCAAATATTAACATTCGCTAAGAGGTATATATGATAAGATGTGTTCTTTTTTACGCCCTGCATTTTCCATTAATTTGGTTTTGACCTGGGCTATATTATGTCTCCTTTTTAAAAATTTATCTGCCCGTACAAGTTTTACACTCTTCAAAAAAACAAAGTCTAGTCAACGTCTGGTCACATTTTCTTGATCAGATTCTAGTCATTCTGACTAGGATTCTGTTCATTTTGACTAAGGTTCTTTTCACCTCAAACCTGAAGCTGGTAGTTTTGACTGGAATAGTGCATAGTGCATTTAATAGTCAATCTGACTAGAATAACTTTGATAATGATTACGATGGAAAGTAGTATATTTACTATCATATTTGACTAGATTGTTTTCAGAGTGTAGTATACTTAAATACAGTCAACGAGTTTGCAAAGCATAATTATCCAGGGTTCCTGAGGAATATTATTTAATGATAATGATAAGATGGAAGGTATTATATTTACTATTATTCAGGAGTAACATCCCCGTTACCTCGCACACATTGAGTTTACATTACTGCGTAGAAAGTAACATAGCGACGCGTCTATAATATAAAGAGAACATAACCGTCCTACCATCCAAGTTTAATTTTGCTTCATCCTTGCTAATATCATCATAAGATAGACATAAATGTTTGTGCTGTGCATTTTGATCAGAGCCTGAAGGCATTCCTAGTGACTGAAGGAACGTCTTCATTCTGGGTTATTCAAATCCAGACGTCTTGATATATTAAAGAGGAGGTTGCATTGTGGTTTAAAGTGAAAAAATAATTTGTGAGCTTTCTCATTCCTTTTACATCAGTTTGGAAGAATATCATAGAAGAAATTCCCTCTGCATAGGATTGCTGTTCAATGCCCTCTTTCTTTCTTGGAATTATGATAAGAAATAGTAAAAAAAAAAAAAAAAAAAAAACGTACCTGCCACATGTCTTGTGTGTGTGTAGTCCCATACACACTTTTTTTGTGCATTGCAGTGCATGTGACTTTCAACAAGACTGAGTCAATTTCTTAATATCATTTTGATGATTCCAAGACCTCGCAGTATACCCCAATTCTCATGTACTACATATTAAATAACCTTTCCAAGTAACTTCTATATTGTTTCTGTCGCAATGCAATCGCATGACCATGCCGAACTCAGCAACATCTTTAAGCTTTTTCCATCTCACTTAGCATGGCCACAGTACGCAATATTCTCACTGACGCCGATTGAACATGTACGGTACATTTCTAATGAGTCTGTGTTTCCATAATCGAGGGATGTATAGGCGAGTGCATCTCCTGTCGTCCACTTGCATATACTTTAAGTGCTTTATTCAGTGATCTGTGAATCATTTCAAGCTTTCTATTCTATCATAATTCTCTTTGTTTTAGTGAATTTCTAATCGTTCGAAAAAAAATAACTTCACGGGCATTGCACTAAAATGTGACACTGTTGTAAACTTAAGCTATAATGATACTTGATTATTAGAACGACCTGTTTCTTTCTCTTCATTTTACTTTCCCTTTTCTGTTTCTTCTTTTCATTATAATTTTCACTATCCCTCTGCTGGTCATATACTCACATTTCTTTTCTCTCCTGTTCTCTTTTCATTTGCCCTACATCGTTGTCTTCTTCTATTTCTTATTTTCTCACTTCTTTTCCACTATATTCTTTTCCTTCTCCCACTCATATCCACCTCCTCTTGTTTTCCTTCTTCTTTATATACAATTTCATTCATCTTCTCCTTTGTTTTTTCTTTGTTTGCTTTATTCCTTCTGATTCTCCTTCTTTCATTCGCCTTGTTTTTGCTCTTCTTCATTTTTCTCTTTTTCACATCTTTTTCTTCAGCCTTCTTCTTCTTCTTCTTCTCCTCCTCTTCCTCCTCCTCTTCCCCTTCCTCCTCCCCATATTCTTCTTCATCTCCTTTTTCTTCTCCGTCTCATTTTGCTCTCATTTTTTTTTTTTTTGTATTTATTCCTTTCTTCATATTCTACACTTCATATTCCACACTGTCCTCCCTCCTTTCATACGACTCTTTTTATTCTCAACCTATTACGCCTGTGCTTATTTCCTTGGAATTCATTCCACCGCCCAACCATTTTATATAGCTTATTGACACGGCGTATATACTATAAACCATGCTGACAAATCAATATAATTTTCATTGTTATCAGTATCATGAATATATTGAAACGCAGGTTCATAACTCTCTTGCAGACCGTCTCCTTTAATTCCCTCCTTAATCCAGATTTTGAACAATGCATAGAAAATCGTTGCACCCAGGTCTGAGATGAAGAAGTTGACAGTCATCTTGAGAAAGAAAGAAAAAATCCACAGAAATCCCTTCGAGATTTGATTATTATATGTGATCTGTTTAATTCAGCACACCTTCTTTTCTTTTGATACCTTAAGCATTAGTATAGCTGTGTAAGTCTAGAAGTGAAAACGAAGGATTATACTGTAAGATAATTACGAATTGACGTCAATTCCTCCTGCACCAGGGCAGCCAAGCCACAATGTTTTTCTCTTATTTCATTTCATTTCTTTCTTTCTTTCTTTCTATCTTTCTTTCTATCTATTATTCTTTCTTTCTATCTTTCTTTCTCTATCTTTGTTGTTATAACATTACTAGCCCTCAGTGATTTGTCTGCATTATAGGTAACAGTTGCATTACTTTTAAAGGAGAATGAACATGATGAATAAGCAACCATTTAAACGGTTATGTGAGTTGAAATGAATGTTGCTATAGATAATTATAGGTTTTTCTGTCGTTCAGGTTTATTGATTAAATCACAAGTGAAAACAAAACCAAAACAAAACAAACAGTTACAGGAGGAAATTGATAAACTAGCTTTTGGTTGGTTTTTGCTTGCATCTGCACACAATTTATCTTAGATGCAAATAAAAACCTTGAAAAAGCAATTGCTATACTTTTTTCGAGTTTTAAGCTTCCGCCCATCTCTCGTTTGACCTGTTTAGACTTTTAAAAATATCATT
Organism: Heliocidaris erythrogramma; assembly: GCA_025617745.1. Classification (NCBI taxonomy): domain Eukaryota; kingdom Metazoa; phylum Echinodermata; class Echinoidea; order Camarodonta; family Echinometridae; genus Heliocidaris; species Heliocidaris erythrogramma. The sequence goes on from CM046869.1 coordinate 11,489,257, forward strand.
GTAACTCCTACTCTTATGAAATATTTCTCTGTTGTGGAGTATAATTTCCTATCTTCCTTGCTCTCATTATGGGAGTAAAATTCAAAGTATATCGTTATGAATAATGTACGAATGTTCACGGAATCGCGTTCTTGCTAAGCAAAACTGTAGTGAATTGTGGGGGTTGCCTCTTCCAAACTATACTAATAAAGATTTCTTGGTTGATCGCGTCATCGGTTTTTTTTTTGTTCAGGGCCCCGTGTTATAAACAGCTGCGATTAAGTGCAAATTAATTTGCAACAGATATCAATCGCAACTATGTACTTAATAAATAGAAGACTGTAAATTTACGATCGATTGGAGGACTTACGATTGATTCGGATCAATCGCAAGTCTTTATAAGACAGGACTCAGATCTCTGCCTCTTCAACTGATAGTAGGTGAATAGATGGATTTACTTTCTAATCATTAACATTTCTCTTCTTTATTATTATTTGTATCACTGTGCAGGAGGATACTGAAGTATACTTCCTCGCGATTTTCTGCTTGGAAGCAGCGATCAAAATCATAGCACTAGGTTTCTTACTGCACGAAGATTCCTATCTCCGGAACGGTTGGAATATAATGGATTTCATTGTAGTCGTCACAGGGTATGTATCGTTATTTTCTTCAATGAATCAAATATTAGTAGCTATAATTTATTAGTTATGTTTTGGGGAAGGTTAATGATACTATTTTTCCATCTGATATGCTGGTAGAAAAGGCCTTTCTTTTCAAGAAAATACACTATCACCGTTTTACCATTTGGCATTCCATAAACGTCATTTTGTGCACCTGTCGTCTGTTCTGAGATGTCTGAGAAATGCCCCTCCCGATCCCGATCGCGCAATAAATTTCGTTCCTTACCTGGACATTTTTAGAATGCAGTCCACAAAAGAATCGAAAGAGATTAATTTGGGCTTGCCATTCATAAGAATTCGTACCGGCATGGGATGATGGTAGACCACGGTCGGTCCAAGTCCCGAATCCTGATGGAGTTGTCAATCATTGAACAGGTGAACGATGACGTGAGGTGACCAGCTAACTAGTCGCAGGAGCTAGGAGCGGATCAGGCTACTTGCGGCGCGGTGGTATGTTGTTGCCATCGACTTTCCAACACGATTGTTACTAGTAATCCGTGTGAGAGTTGGATAGGAAAAAAAAGCCTGCTCGGTGGCTGGAATTTGTAATCAGTTCTGCCTTGCTTACATCTCAGTAAGAATAATATTAAATTCAAAATGTGTTTCAAAAATAGTGAGGGTTTGTTTTCACGTAACTTAACTTAGTTTTGCCATTTGACAGTGATGTCTCATTATGATAGGCCTAAAAATTCTTATTCAATCCTTGCACATGTATATATACAAACTGCCGTTTTGCTGAAAAATTTGTCTTTGTATTGTATTATTGACTTTTTTCACTCCTTATGAAATCTGCACTTTGACTTATTTTATCATGCTTCGTGATTATGCTGCTTTATAAATAAACAGCATAGCTAGCATAATTGAACCTGCTTTCGATCAACCAGCTGTACGATCTATGCGGGTTTTGAGGCCTCTTAAGTTGGTCTCTAAGAATCCTAGTGAGTAGACCTGGTCTAGTACATGTAGTATCAATTGCTCCTCACATTGTTGTACCCTTCTTCCCAGCCTGTACCTAATAATATCGTCTCGACATCGAGACCGTTATTTGTCTAGTACTTGTCTAATTTTGTTCAAATTGTCAATAAATAATTAAGTGCTTATATAGACTCTAATAGTAATATCATTGTCACAGTCCTTGGAAACTAATATTGTCATTGTTGTAATATGCTGATGTGGCAGACACAGGAGGCCGACACAGGAGGCCTTCCATTTTGTTTAATTAGTTGTCCTTTATTTATATTTGGGGTGAAAAGAGTTAAATGTATTTGATACCATTGGTATTTGATACAAATTAACAGCTTCTTGATATTTACAGCTGCCTTTCTTTTAATAAATCTCCAAGAAAAAGTATTGTATTTTTCCCCAACAAATACTGCATTCTGATCAGGAGGAAGTGTTCTAAAAGAATAGTGTTGTGTGCAACAACTTCCAAAAGTTTGTCAAGACTAACTTCAAGTATTGTTGATCTTTATTCACTTTACAAGCATATTCATTATTTTGTATGTTAGTGTATTATTATTTATTTTTTTTTAAATATGTGCTGTTTGTACCTTCCAACATGTATTAACTCAAATTTATGTCTTTGTGTAATAAGTTGATCTAATTGAACAGATAAAGTATACATAAAAATTATCAAATTTACTTATTCCAATCTGAGATCAATTTTAACATTTCATTTTAAGTGTCCATTTGGTCATCAGCTGAGAATAGAATGGTCATTAACATATACCTCAGTTGGCCCAATTTTTTATCACGAGTGCATATGACTCAAACTGTCACCTTCTTACTAACGTTTCTTAAACCTTGTTATTTCCTATCTGAGAATATGTGGTTTTGAAGCGTTAATACAGTGCTTCTCTATCAATCTGAATTGAAAACCATGTACCTTTAATGGAGACGTGCCGTCCGTTGAGAGCCAAAAGGGCGTTAACTCTGTGTTAAAGTATAGGAGTTAACGCCTTCTGGCTCCAAACGATGAATACTATTGTGATACCTGGTTGTATAGAACTTAATCACTGTTTTCGAAAATTGAGGTATGCGCATTGGCAAAACCTGCCACTTATTCCTCGTGGTAAATTACTAAAATTCTACTGTGTGAAGATTTGACATGAACAATTACAGATCTCCTGGTGCTTTTCACCAACTGAAAACAATTAATCAGACGAATTGATTCTGAGTTCTTGAAAGAACTGTACATGCGTATCATGTCCTTAAAAAAAAATCAGTTTGGAGCTTATTATGATGTTTCCTTCTAACTTGACTCTTGTATTAACCATGTTGGGAATTCTGATGTGTTGTGAACTTGTGTTTCATATTTCAGTACTGTATCAGTTGTAGAAGCGACTAATGCTAGCCAATCCGGCGGCGGTGGCTTTGACCTGAGGACTCTACGAGCCGTCAGGGTGTTGAGACCCCTCAAACTAGTGTCTGGTATCCCAAGTAAGTTACTTTACTAACTAACCCCCTTGAAGGTGATACAGTGGATGTCACTATAACAAAGACATTGGGACCATGAAAATTACCGTTAGCGATCAATTTGCTTTAATTTTTTGAGTTGCATTTAATCGCAACTTTTTATGCAAGAGGGCCCTGGAATCTCTTTATATCAGGGTCAAATAACAAAAAGAGCATAAAGCACTGGGACCAGCAAAATTACCTGGTTATATCGGGTATCTCCTTATATCTGAGCTCTTTTTAATGAGTTTTGTACACAGGGTTGGTAAATGTCAAAAGGAACAATTAATAGATTTTGTTAATTCCTAATTTCACCAAAACCTTAGGAGAAGAGAAAATAACCCCAAAAATATCCTCTGGAGTGCCTGTATTTTGTAGAAATCATGATTTTTTAAAAATCTGTTACACCACTGAATATCTTGTGTTCACAATTGATTCTGTCAATTATGAATATAACATGGATGAAATAATATCTAACATTGATATCCGCAGATTGGGTTTTATTCTTTATAAACTTCGGAATAATGAAAATTGGGAATTCCCATAGGAGATCTTCATAGATCTGTACTGTCTTTTATAGCCAGGGGGTTGACCCTGCATTACCACATGCACGTTGTATATTATGATGACAAAGTACTTGGGTTTTCGTTGTGACAAGAGTGAACAAGTATTTAAGCATTTGATCACATGGGTAGTTTAGCGCACGTGGAGAAAGGTAAGTGTTTGCTTTATATTTCATTCTTAAAGGTTCATTCATAATTTACTAAAGGTGAAACACATGTCCTAAACAAGCAAAAAATGCAAAAGGCTGCTGAAAGTGCTACAGTATGTTACCACATGAATGTATATTTTGTCATATTTTAAAAAAAATACATGTACATTATTTGTTCATTTATTACTCTGTACTCTTATGAATAGTTGGAAATAAATGTCATTAAACTGAAAATATAGGGAAAAAAATACAGTGGCTATTTCAGTACCTCTGATCTCCATTTTTTCATGTTTATATTGGAAGTATGAGCAAAAGACTAGCATTAAAAATTGTAGCTCAGTGCGAGTCTTGAGAATTTTTATTTCTTTTTCCCTCTCTGTAATAAAGTTGTTCTTTAAAACTTTGATACAATTGGGATTTTAGATTGTTGCTACTATTTTGTAGATGAACTTTGAATTAAAATATAAGACAAACATTGAAATATTTGCCCATTTGCTGGGGCCTAATACTTGTATTTCTTATGATCTTTGTTCTACAGGTCTCCAAGTTGTTTTGAAATCCATCATCAGAGCAATGGCCCCTCTCCTCCAAATCACCCTCCTCATTCTTTTTGTAATCATCATCTTCGCCATCACTGGTATGGAGTTCTTCATGGGAAAATTCCACAAAACTTGCTTTGTATTCGACCCAATTTCAGGCAGTAAGTATTCTTTATGTTTGTACACAAAACATGTCGTGTAAAACTAGAAACTTTTACAAGCAGGAAACTTTTGCAAATTGTACTGGTAGTTCCGGTTTGCATAAGGTTCATGCGTCAAATCAATTGTATTACAACATAGAATTTCATTTGCAATCTGTGTAAGGTAGCTCTATAGCGAAATGCTATGGCGCATAAAGACGCAGGAAAGATGCAAGGAGGAAAATTTGCTAGTTTTTTCTGTGCTTCTAAAATTCAAATCAGACATATCTGAATAAAAAATTTTTGTATCATTTTGCTTAAAAGTGTTCAAAGAGGTAAACACTAATTCTACATCCCAATATTTTGGTTCTGCCTCTATGAAATTTTTATTTTCAATAATTTTGTCACATGTGTCTTTCCTGCATTTTTACATGCCATGACATTTCGCTAAGCTACCTAAATGTCTTGCTTGCAAAAGGAACCATAATCATAAAGGATATGCAAAGTTTCAGATCACAAAAGTTCAGGGTTTTGCAGTATATACTTCCTTGTGATGATAGTATGGCAATTCATTTTGAGTTCAGGCTGCAAAGCCAAAGTAATTACTATTTATCCATGTCATTAATGCCAACCTGTGGATCTTATTTTGCTACATGTATCATTATAATCAAAACCAAATTAGATTGTGCAAGCACCAAAAAGGGATATATGTGTAACAAAGTAAGATGCGGCAACAACTTGGAAGGCACTGGCAGGAATTACAGTAAACTAAGGTCACATGGTGAATTCGGACAATATTTACCCATAAGATACATGTATACGCTGTACAATCGTTGAATATCACAATTATTATTACCAAACCCATCTCTTTACCACTGCAGATCAAACACGGGAGTTAGCGGAGGATGAACCTCAAGTGTGTGGCTACAGGCCTTGCGGAGTCAATCAAAATTGCTCCGAATACTGGGATGGACCAAATTTTGGAATAACAAACTTTGACAACATGCTGTATGCTATGTTAACTGTGTTCCAATGCATTACCATGGAGGGATGGACAGATATCATGTATAACGTAAGTAGTGCTGAACCAACACCACTTAAGGACGGAAAGATGTACATGTATTTGTTTTGGAGAATGATGATGTTTGTATTAAAGGATGGACCATTTTTGTAGGTAAGTATTGCAGAGGTTGTATGACAAATATTCTGGCAACAATGGCACCACGGCGAATGTCCTACTACCTAAATTCTTACCTTCAACCCTGTACCAAACACTATACGTCACCCTAAACCTAAGCCTAAGCCTAAGCCTAATCCCAGCGCTAAACCTAATCCCAGCCCTAAACCTAATCCCAGCCCTAAACCTAATCCCAGCCCTGAACCTAATCCCAGCCCTAAACCTAATCCCAGCCCTGAACCTAACCCCAGCCCTAAACCTAATCCGAGCCCTAAACCTAAGCTCAAACCCAAATGTAACCCTAATCATCTTTGATGACATAAATCCAGGAGAAATTGCCAGCAGAGTAAATGATGGAACATCATTGGAGATGCAGTACATATCCCACCGCTGACACCAAAATAATGTATAGTGCCTTCAAATGACAGATACGAGTGATGCATTTCTGCCATTTCTAGGTGTGTCTTTGATATCAAGTGTGGTATCCACGTATGTCAGTATATGGTGTAGAAATTTGTGATAATTATCTCATACTATAGGCCTCTGTGTATGATAACGAAAACAACGAAGACCTACACATAGAGTTGGTTGTACTAATTTTATATTTAAATTCTCTAAAAAATTATTGCAAAGACTTTTAAAGAATCATATCTGAGGTAAAAAAAATTCCTATACCCTATTGCATTTCCTTTAGATATAATAAGGTTGTTATTATGTTGGTTCATTGCATGATGGTCTGTTATGCTACAGTATTTCAAATCCTTTTGGATTGATCTATTAAATGTATTTGCATTTTTGTTGCAACACCTTTCATGAAATATGATGAAAGATTGAAGTAGAGTATGTTTAGCATGTCTTGAGTACAAATTATCAAAATAATTTTTTAAGAATAATGTGATATATTTTGCCATGTTGTCAACACATGTAATAATAGTTGAGCTGTTGAAGTACTTCTTAATTCTTTTCTATGTCATCTGTGAAATTCCAGCACTAGTATTGTACTGAAATGTGGACTACATAATGTACCACAGTGTCGCTAAAAATGCTTAGGTCAAAGCAATTCATTTTCTTTACTGTGTTTGATGTTATAGTTGTGAAAAGAGGCAATGAATTCTCCTTATTCCCTTTTGGAAGATTTGCAAGAACATTTGTATGTCAATGACTTGTTATGTCCAAGTTAAACATTGATTATGTAGTACATAAGAATTGATTGTACTGTGACATTTTTAACCCTTATTCAAATTGTATTTATCCATAACTTAATGAAGAGTGAGCATAATTGATTTTTACATTTTAGACTATGTATACAGTCAAAGAAATTCACTAGACAATGTGTGCTCATTATCGTTCCATTAAAGAAAGTGGTTAGTCGAATGAAATATTTTTAGACTTCTTCAAAATAATTAAATTTGTTAAATTATCTGAAACATGATATCAAATGCAAGTCAGCATTTCCAGTTCATTGCCTTTTGAAAAGAATGTGACATTCAGGCAATGCCATTGTTGCTAGTTTAGAGAGCAATAGCAGCTCATTTTGTGTGTGTGTGTATGTTATTTTTGCAGTAAAGAATGTTTTCTTGAATAGAATATTCAGGAAACCAAGCAATAAAAATGTTAAATTGGCAACATGTAACCAAATGCAAATTCAGTATTTTAAACAATATTGCTTCAACATAGATTCATGACATTTTTGCAAAGAATGTATGCATAAAAAAACTTGTTAGTGTGGCCAGTTTCAGCAGAAATTCCTTTGTCCTGTTGAGGATTCTGCTTCGAAAACATACATGTATGTATGCTTTTTACCGCAGCCTTCCCATTTACAAGCTGTTTTATTGTGATTGCCACTACTACAGTAGCTTACCACCTACATGTACACGTTTATCTTGATGAAATTTGCACTGTGTAAGTGGTAGATAACTGGAATGCCATACAGAAACTAAACATTTGTAGAGCATGTCGTAGCCTGTGTGTGGTAAGTGATGTGCTTTGCAGCTGGCTTGTCAGCTCTAACGGTGGGAACTGTCTGCTGAAAATGTCAGCAATGAAACGCGTTGGAGGTGAACCGTCATGGCTCGGTCAATGAGTGATGTCCAGTGAAGCTATCTGTTAGGATGACGATGAACCCTTCAGTTACCAGTGTGTTGTTTGGTTTATAAGTTTGATAAAAATGAGACACCATGCAGATTATAAATATCTAGATATCTATTTTGTTTCAATATAGATGGGGTTTAGGAAATGGAACATCTAGCAAAAATGCAAATATATTTTCACCCTATTGAATTAACAGTTCTTAGCCTTTAATTTTTAAGATGATTTGTATGTAATAAAGAAGATGGAGTAGTAGTTGTTATTTGGAGAGTAGGCTGACTCGTAAAAGATTAAAAATCTTTGCAATTGGTACATTGAAAGTCAGCTTTTTATGTGATCAGAACGGGGGGGAGGGGTGTCAATATACCAGAGAGCATTACTTATAGAAAATGATGTACATGTACATGTACATGTATAGACAAGAGGATATATGTTAAATTCTCTCAGATATCAGACATTGATTATAGTAGAGCTAATGATAACATGGCTGTTGTGCACTAAATCAAATATATCAGATTGTTGTCAAGAAATAATATCAACTAATGGGGTGTTGCAAGAAAGTTGCGATTGATTGCCTGATCGGTACTGACCAATCAAAATCAAAATGCAAGCGCATCTTCTTGAATGGGCAGACCCTGAACCATTCAGAATTGTTGTTCTAATTTGCTTTACAATTTGCAGTTGATTGAAACTTTTTAGCAACACCCCATTAGTCAGAAACTGTGTAGGAATGTGAAGTCAGATATGAGAATATCGTTTTGTATGTGTATATTTACCGAGTTGTAAAGTCATATGGGTTATGTTTCTTAATCTTCCAATAGCATGACAAGAATCATATATTTGCCATCGAAACTGTTGAGTACATATTGCAGCTATTTCAGAATCATTTGTTGGTGCATTTATTAAGAATAAAGCAATTGTAATGCAAATTTTCTGCAAAGCGAATGAATATAACAATGCAGCAGGATCTTGTTAACAATAGAAGTCATGCATTTGAAACGTGGTACATCAACTTCAAACTGATGCAGGTAGAGTTGTCCTGCTGGCTACATTACATGAGAGGGATATTAATTCATCTTATTTAACACAGAGTTATTAGCTTAGCGAAACATAATAGCGCAAAAAGACACGTCCGGAATGCTACATGTAAATGTATATTGTTAGAAATCATAATTTTATTAAGCCATATATTTGGTATAAATGTCTCTACTGCCTTGTTTTTTTTATTCACCAGTATTACCAACAATTTTGCTGTTTGCATTGCGGACGCATCTTTTCATGCCACTCTGTTTCACAAAGTTAGCTAATTCTCTTCTGGCTGTCAGTAGAAAAAAAATATAAGATAGGACCCCTGTGGTTAATATATTCATTTGTGTAGTTATTTGCACACCAGGAGAGAGTTAGGTGAATTACAACATTTGTACTTGAAAGTGTTTGTTCTTTTACTTTTTTAAATTACAAATAAGCATTCAGTATACGTGTATTATCTTGTAGAATCTTGATTTACTGCAATAAATCATATATACCTACCTATGATGCCAGTAGTCTTGACTACGGGACCCCTTCGAGAATTTAATACTCATGAGTCACAATATTGTGCGCACCCCCCGTAATCCTATTGTCCCCTTCGCCACTCACGCGCGTCAACACGCTACGGCCATCTTCCTCTTTCTTGCTCGCCCCCGAGTTAGGACGTCTAGTCACAGCGCTCCTGAAATCAGGTCTTTTTAGTATCTTTTAGGCGCGCTTTTTCGCATCTTTAAAGCACTTTTAGGTACCTATATTCTCTTAGATTATAGTACTTTGTGTTTTAGTAGTCACTCTTGCCGATTGCAAGGGATTTTTTATTCCTTTTCTTGGCATTTATTTTTCGCTTTCACAGTCAGCCCCACGTAGATATTTCTGTGTGTTTGCGGGTGTGTCCGTTTGTCACCGAGCCTTTGGGTTCGGTGTTTGTTCTTACGGTTTTTGGCTGTGGAAATTTTTTGTGCGTATCTCCCAAATAAACTTTAGTTTTATTTACTGCATTCAGTTGAAGTATTTCTTATTTTGAAAAGTATACTTTATTGTCTGTTTTATTGCAGTGGTATGAATTCGGAAGAAGAAGCAGTTAGGTCACGGAGACCTGCTTCTTCCGAAGAGTCGTCTAGCAAGACGACTCGGCCTTCCAGAACTCTCCCGAGTACTTCGGTACATGGGGGAGGGAGGAGGGCTACGGGTAAGTTGCCTAGTGGTGTTTCCTTGCAGAGTTTGCCAGCCTCGGAGCTTGCGGCTTCGGGACGGGTGGCGTTAACTGATTCTGGATTGTCAACTCCGAGGCCCATGGCTTCAGGGTGGGTGGCGTCAGATTCTAGTGGTTTGGATATCTCGAATCCAATCCCCCGGTCGTCAAGACCAGAAGGGGGTGCGGTTGTTTCCCGCACGGTAGCGTTCACTCGCTTAAATCCGTTAGGGGAGACGCGCCCCACTACTGCAGGGCAGCCCACGGGCTTAGTCCATGTTGGTCTGGGTTCTCAAACCCTAGCCCCCGGCCGATGCCATATGGGGGAACGAGTACTTCCCGGGCTGTCTACATTGCCAGCTGATGGGAATGCTCCAGCTAACAATTATGGACGCTCTTCGGAGCAACAGGTGTTTTCACCTGAGTGCGTGACTACTAGTGCTCCCCTATTGCCGCTCCCTAGCGGTTCAATAGCGGGTTCACACGCCTTTAGTAGTCAACGGGCACATACCGAGTCATCCCGGTCTGCCCCCGCACTGGGTGCTTTTAGCTCCCAACCCATGGCTACCGATATGGGTAATTTGTGCGAGACTTTGGGTTCATACCCTCAGCGCACTACTCCCTTTGAGGGAGGTGAGCGTCCCTCCGCGGAGGGTTCGGTTCGTGTTTCCGAAGCGGCTTCGGGGATCCGAACGAATCCAAATAAGCGCTCTAAGAAAAGGGTTTCGGCTACGACTCTTGTCGAGCCAGCCAAGAAGAAGGCCAAGAAAAAGGCAAAAAGTGGCAAGGCTTTGCCGGCCTCTTGCCCGTCTGGCCTGGCTAACCCGGCTAGCTCCTCTCAAGCTGATATGTTCAGCATGATGCGGGCTTTTGCTCAGAATCAGGGTTGGTCCTTTGTACCGGCTACTTCAACCCTGGCTTCTGTCCCTATTCAGGGGTCTGACTTTGAGACTAATCAGCCTTTTGTGATTGACTCGTCTTTGTCTGAATTGGGTTCGCATGTGCCTCCTATTCCCGCGGCCCTTGGGGCGCCGCCGGGCGAGGAGACTTTTGTTGAACCATGCGAGGCTCCGTCTGCTGCGTCCTTTGTTAGCGGTCCTTTGTCTCATTCCACTCGGGTGGAACCAGACTTAGAGGCGGCTTCTCAAGCTTCAGTTTCTGAATCGCTTGGGCAGACGGAGCCTCAATCGCTCGCCCTGTGTGGGATGGAAACGATTGCTTTGTTGTCTAAATATCTCCCTGAATTTCAGTCAGCCCGCGCGCAGGGTTCGACTTCGCGTTGGTTCAGGCAGCAGGATTCCTCCGAGGGTATTTCTCTCGAGGAGGATTTCAAGCTGGAGTATGACCGCATTGAGGCTGCGCTGTTGGTTAAGCGCCCTGTTTCGGTTAAGGGTAAGGCCTTTGCCTTCGGTTCTCAGGATCAAGACAGCTTTTTCAAAGCTAAGACTCTTTCTCCGGAGATTTTAGAAGTTGGTCGTCGTTTGCGGGCGACTAATCCGCTAACCTCCGCTGCTTATAAGACGGAGGATAAGCTTTGGTTTAATGTTGAAAACCAGGTTAGGTCAGGTATGCGTTTGGCGGCTTTTCAAGGGTTTCTCTCCGACCTTAGGTCCAGGGCGGAGGAGTTGAACGTTACTGATGGTGACAAGCTGGTTATTGATGACTTGCTGCATACTCTTTTTTGTTTGCAGTGGTCGCAGCTTTCCACTGCAGCTGCTTCGGTTACGTTTCGTCGCAGGACCCTGGCTCTTTCGGCACTGGATGTTAGAGAGTCGGGCATTGCTCAACTTCTCCGGGATGTCCCGTCTCGGGGTCCTTCGCTTTTCGGTGGTAAATTCGCTAGGGTTTTTCAGAGAGAGATCGATGCACGAAAGCAGATTTCGGATATGACTAAGTAGTTTCACACTCACTCTAAGTCGACGCGGGCCCCTGTCCGGCGGAGGCCTGCTGGTCCCGCTTCGGGTCAACGCAGTCGTGTGTCTGGGGTCCCGCCTTCTGAGCCGCAGCCAGCTCCTTCTCGCGGGAGAGGGGGTCGTGGCAGGGGCTTTTCGAGAGGTTCTCGTGGTAAGGCGACGGCTTCGCATAAGGCCAAGCCTGGGTTTTGATGTTTTTCCCCGAGCGTTTGTTCTTCCAATCATGGTAGGTGGCCGACTTCATTCCTTTCTCCCCGCTTGGGAGGCCATCTCCGGGGACGCGTTTGTTCTCTCCGTCGTGCGAGACGGATTCTTCATAGATCTTTCCGCTTCGCTCCCCGGAGGGGCTATAAGAATTCGGTCACCTCCCATGTCTGCCCTGGCTCGATTTCATGCTTCAAAGGAGATCGAGGGTAAGAGTCAGGCCGTCTCTTTCCCTTTCTCCAATTTTTGTTATTCCCAAGCGCTCGGGAAAACTTCGTTTGATTCTGAACCTGAATAAACAAATTCATTCCTCCAGTACATTTTCGGATGGAGACTCTCGCCTCCATTCTTCCGTTGATCAAGAGGAAGGACTAAGCGGTCTCGATAGATCTCAAGGACGCGTATTTTCACATTCCCATTCATCTTCTTGGGTTCTCCTTCCTCTCAGAGACTTATCGTTTTCGCGCTCTTCCCTTCGGGCTGCGCCCGGCCCCTCGGGTTTTTACTCAAGTTGTAGCTGTGCTGGCCGCCTCTCTGAGGCGACGCAGCCTTCGGTTATTTTGTTACCTGGACGATTGGCTTCTTCTTGCGGAGTCGCGCGATCGTTTGCTAGACGAGACTCGTTTGCTTGTCTCTCTTACTCAAGACTTAGGTTTCCTAATAAATTGGGAAAAGTCAGAGTTAGTTCCTACTCGCAGCCCAGTTTTTCTGGGGGCGGTGTTAGACATACGGAATCAGTTGGCTCGGCCCAGTCGAGACAGGATTCTCTGCGGCTCGCAAGCTCTTGCTGGCCAGAAGGGTCAAGGCCAGACAGTGGCTTCAGTTTCTAGGTTATCTAGCCAGTCTAGTCGATGTTCTAGAGGACTGCCGGCTCCTCATGAGACCTTTTCAGAGACATCTCCTCAGGTTTTTCAAGCCGGGAAAAGACTCTCTTTTGGTCTGGATTCCAGTACCAGTAAGGATCAAGTCTCTTCTCTCTTGTTGGACGAGCGAGGAGTTTCTTGCGCGAGGCAGGTCCTTCAGTACCCCTCTCCCGTCGATCTCGGTTTCGACGGACGCCTCTCGGTTGGGGTGGGGAGGACACTGCAACGGCAGCACGGTTGCGGGGGATTGGTCTCTTGGGACTCTTCCCCATATCAATGTCCTGGAGTTTATGTCAGTTCTGTTGACCCTGCTCCATTTCAGAAGTCGACTTCTCAGTCGTTTGGTTCTGATTCTCACGGACAATGTCACTGTGGCGGCATATATCAATCGGCAGGGAGGCACTCGTTCGGCTGCCCTGAATGCCCTAGCAGCTCAGCTGTGGAGGTGGTGTCGTCGCATGGCGATCACACCCGTGGCCTCTTTCATCCCCGGTCGGGAAAACCTCATTGCGGATTTTCTGTCTCGGGGCAGGTGTCTTCCATCAGAATGGATGCTCCATCCGGAGGTCTTTTGCCACATTCGCAGTTGCTTAGGTCCACTGTAAGTGGATCTATTTGCGTCGTTGCTAAACCACCAGCTGCAGAAGTATTGCTCCCGTGTTCGCGATCAGGGAGCATGGGCTCTCGATGCTTTCTCCCTCAGCTGGGAGAACCTTCAAGGATTCGCCTTTCCTCCCTTCCAACTGATTCCGCGAGTCTTGCGGAAAATCAGGGAAGATCGGGCTCGGGTGCTTGTGATAGCTCCCCTTTGGCCCGGGAGGAATTGGTTTTCGGAGCTAATGAGCCTCCTAAGGGCTCAACCGTTCGTTCTCCCGTTAAGAGCGGATCTGGTGTTGCAGCCCCTCTCGGGGATTCTTCACCACAGTCCGGAGTCCCTTCATTTGACTGCTTGGCCCCTGTCAGGGAATCTGCAAGACAGTCGGGTCTCTCTGATAGAGCCGCGGACTTTTTAATGTCCAGTCGTAGGGTTTCTACTAGGGAAATTTACAATTCCTGTCTCTCGGTCTTTTTCCTTTGGTGTAAAGAGAGAAATCAAACCCCTTCTAAGGCTCCTATTGGTTCAATTGCGGATTTCTTAATCTCGTTATTTGACAAAGGAAGATCTATCACTACTATCCGAGGCTACCGTTCGGCGATCGGAGCCATTCATTCGGGTTTCTCGGATGGTTCGGGGATTTCCAATTCCCCGCTGTTAAGTGGTTTGATTCGGTCGTTCTTTCTGAAGCGACCTCCTTGTTCTAGGTTAGTGCCGTCTTGGAGTCTGCCTAAGGTCCTGGAGGCCTTGGCGTAACCCCCTTTCGAACCGTTAGGTGAAGCTTCGCTTCATCATCTTACGGTTAAGACGCTCTTTTTGGTAGCTATTGCCTCTGGGCAGAGGCGCAGTACTCTTCATGCTCTCTGCCTTACTCCTGGTCATGTTCGCTGGGAGAGAAAAGGCGTTAGATTGATTCCTAAGGCTTCTTTTATTGCCAAGAATCAGACAGCTGCCTCTGGCCCTGTTGAGATTTTTCTTTGTCCGCTTTCTGACTTTTCGTCAGTGCGCGAGGACAAAGTTTGGTGTCCTGTGAGGGCTCTCAAATGGTATATTGATAAGACTAAGTCTTATCGTAAGGATGATCAGTTGTTCCTGATCACTAGAGAGCCTTTTTCTCCTGCTTCTCTTGATTCCATTTCTAGATGGATCGTCGAGGCTATTAGGGCTGCTGGCACAGAGGCTCTTTTATTCGACAGTAAGCCTCGTGCTCATGACACTCGTAGTGTCAGCACTTCTTGGGCTCTGTTTCAAGGTGTGGCGCTTGATGATATTTTGAAAGCTGCTTATTGGCGTTCGCCCAATTCCTTCATTTCTTGCTACCTTAGGGATGTTCCCGCAGGTGAGGCTATGTTTGCGTCAGCCACATTGAAGGCCGCTGTGTCTTCTTTGTAATCTTCGGTGTAATCCTATTCCCTTCTGCTTGAAACATGCCTCCCGGTCTTTGAGTTGGCGCTGGTCTGGCATAATAGGTAGGTATATATGATTTATTGCAGTAAATTTGTAAAATCAGCACTGATTTTCTTATTTACTATATAAATCTATATACCTACCTATGACCCACCCTCCTTCCCCTCACCTTGCAAGCAACATGTTTCTACTTGGGGTTGCTCGCAAAAGAAGAAGATGGCCGTAGCGTGTTGACGCGCGTGTGTGTTAAATTCTCGAAGGGGTCCCGTAGTCAAGACTACTGGCATCATAGGTAGGTATATAGATTTATATAGTAAATAAGAAAATCAGTGCTGATTTTACAATTCTATACAACATAGAGCATGGATTATTCATGTTATGCTTCTTTTATTCCTTTTCTATCTATTTCTTCCTCTTTTTCTATGCCTTTCATTTTGTCTCATGTCCCCATGCCTTTCTTCTTTCTTTTCTTTGTTTTGCTGTTATTTTTTATTGTCTTTTTCATTTCAACCTACCTCCTTTACTTTCTCTTTCTTGTATTCTGTTTTTGTTTCTTTCTCTCTCACTCTCTCTTCTCTCCCCACCCACCCCCCCCCCCCCACCTTCATTTTACTTTAATTTACTTTAATGTGTTCATCTGTTCTTTTTTTACCCTCTTAACTCTCTTTCATTCTCTCACTGTGTCTCTCCTTGTGTCTCTCCTTGTGTCTTTCTCTCTCCATTTCTCTATATCTCTTTGTCTCTCCAGTGCAATGATGCAGATGGTCCTAAGTATGTCTGGATCTACTTCATTCCACTCATCATTCTGGGCTCGTTCTTCATGCTCAATCTCGTTCTTGGAGTTCTCAGTGGGTAAGATTATCATTCATGTGCACCATCTCCTTAGCTCATTATTTATGAAAACTACAAGTCTAATGCAGATCCCAATAGACTGCTTCTGTAATATATACAAATTTATGCACATATATTCTCTAAGCACCTAGTGACGAGCTAGTCCATGAACATGCTTTATATAAATGAGCCTCGATGCTTGCAATCCAGTTTGCATACATTATTTGTTGCTTTCCTCCGCAAGCCTCCAGCAAGCTTTCAGGTTGTCAAGAACAACCTTTGTTTGAAAGGTATGCATAAAATTTGCATATATTACTGAAGTGGTCTATTGGAAAGGAACGTCTCGGACAACTCGCAAATATGAGAAGGCACCATCTAAAAATTCCTACAAAGGAAGATAAGATGGGATATAAGAGCGAAGGCTTTCACAAGCAAGACGGCAAGAAAGAAAAATAGACTGAAGACTGAATAGGAGACGAGAAACAAAACTTGACCCAAAATATGGCAACAGAAATCCTGTGTAGAAAGGCCCCACAAAAGATACTAGAGAAAATGCACAGAAAAAGGTACAACAAATTCATAAGATACATGTATACATCAATATTTTATTTGAATATAACATCAATAATCAGTACAATAATAAAAAATAATAAAATTAACACATGACAAAATCAGAACAATACATCACAAATATAGCGTTTAAAACAAACAAAATAAAAACAAAGTAATCATAATTGATGAACTAGACATGCTCTTTCATGAAATATAAATTATCAGATTATGTACAAGTGTGTAAGGTGATAAGAAAGAGAGCCATTAAAAGAATTATATTAATGTATATCGATTTGCCTAATAATAAACAATTTAAAGGTTACCATGTTGATCAATAGTATATCGCAAAAAAATTCTTTTACGAGAGCATCTTGTTTGAGTGACATTATAATTATGAATCTCTCCAAACTGTTTGTTTTCAAAGTTATCATTGAGTGCTTTAAGATTATCAAAAAACAGTTCTCTTCTTATGCTAAACTTCTCACATTGCATGAAATAACGGAATTCGTCTCCTACCGTCTGCATACTACATTCTTCACCAAAATGTATATTCACTGGTATTTTGTGAGGGTGATGATATCTTCCTTTTGCAATTGGTAGGTTATGTGAGCTTGTATGAAGTTTGCAGATGTTTTGTCTTATGTTTTTATCAGTAAGAATTTTTAGATATTGTTCTTCTATGATGGAAATTTTGATTAACTGATAATTGTGCAATCTGTTACCCTCTCCATTTTTTTATTTTTCATGGAAAAGGTCAAGTTTTATTTGGTTATAAAATATATCTTGTAGCTTACCCTCACATTGGAAGATGAAGTTGTTTTGCATCATGTGTACATCATCTGGTTCACACATTTCTATATCATGACAGATGTCTACAGTGTCTAAAATCTATTTTATGTACCGTATCTCAAGATATCTCATACAAACACAAAAAAAGAGAAAAACAAGCAAACCAAGTAAAGATGCACCCAAAAAGTAACGATCTTAGTTTGAATGAAGCTCAAAATGGAAAAAAAATCTGATAGGAAAAGCAAAGCAAGCAATGGTCACATTTTCCATTTTGGCATGAAATAAATGGAAAGAAGTCATATCTCATATGGGGACACATTGTATCAAATCACCCAATTATGCAAAGTTTGCTTATAATATGATTTGTTTCGCAGAATAGTATGTGTGGATGGTATGTTTGGCTGTACTGATATTGGAGTTGCATAATTACACTGTGCTTTATATTTTATGCAAGCGCTCCTTGAGATTGCATTTCCCTTGTCTTTCCAAGGCGCTGGTTATTTTTAAAAAGTGTTGGCAGTCCTTCTGGACTAATGCAACCAATACTGTCTTCTATGTTGATCGTCATCGCGTCAGACACGCTTACACTGGAGCATGCACTGTAGATTCACTCGAGCATTAGCTGTTGAAGGGGCCCTTTTCCAGGCAGTGCAAAGTGAACGTGTGCAATTTTAATGGATGCCACTGCCTTTCAAAGTTCAATTTTTGTTCAACTTTTGCATAATTAATCCCTTTGATAGATGCCATTTATATCAGGCATTGCTTTAAAGTAGAACACTCAAGAAAATCACAAATATGGCAATTAATGTATCACTAGAAATTGGGAAGCTTACAGATGGCAATCGTATAAGTTTTATGTCAACTGCGTATATGATGATTATAAAAACAACATAAATAAAAGCTCTTCTCAGCATGTGGAATATCCGAGGATTCGCCAGAAATATAGCGATGTTTTGATGTCGTCATACGAGGGATCGATCCTGCTTAAGCAGACGACGTCCTATAATGAATGAACGTAATTGCAATGCAATTATTTATCAAATTATAAAGAGTTTGGTACATTTAAACATGACCTTATTTCACACCATTCTAAAAGGGAAAGTGAACTGATTCTGATAACTAAAACCGTTTGATTGTAAATACACAGGAGAAGGGTCAATGATCAATGAAATAAACCCCATTTTCAAATTGAAAAGCCCTGCGAATAATAGCTGGATGGTATTCGTTCCCTCTTGAAACGCCGAACATGCACCGGTGCAAGCAGCTGAAAATACAATGGCGTCTTATTTTGTTTACAAGTGACTGATTCCTTTATTTTTTTAACGCTGCATTTTTCATCAAAATAATACCATACACGAAGTTAAGAGTGAGGCAACAGACTAACATTAAGACTGACGCTAGTCAAGTAAGAGAAATAAGTGAAGAGGAGATGACAAAACAGGCACTGAAAAATGTGTATAATGTTATGGGACATCGTCTGCTTAGACAGGACTCGCCCCTCTTGTGTCGTCACACATCTCAGCAGCGTTCAAGGAGCTTTTCAGCTGCTATATCGGGGGCTGTATTTTACCGTTTTATAATTGATAATAATCATTAATTCAAATGTTTCCAAGCTTTAAATTTGGATAACCTTGTTTAATTTATGCCATCTATGCAATAATAAGTATTAAGCCAATATTTAAAATCATTAGTGTTCTACTTTAATAAATCTAGGATATTAATCTGGTTTTGTTAGGAAATTTGTACATTAAACCACAAAAAGAAGGAAATGCAGATATGTTTAATATTCTTTTCCCTACTTGTAGAGTCCCTTAGAGCCTTTTAGAGAATTTTACATCAAATAATACAATATAAATTATTAACCGAGAATAAACACC
Source organism: Heliocidaris erythrogramma (assembly GCA_025617745.1). Taxonomy (NCBI): domain Eukaryota; kingdom Metazoa; phylum Echinodermata; class Echinoidea; order Camarodonta; family Echinometridae; genus Heliocidaris; species Heliocidaris erythrogramma. The sequence goes on from CM046869.1 coordinate 11,508,278, forward strand.
AAGCATAGTTTAAGCAAGCAGGTTAAAGTGAATGAAAGTTCATGTAAGTTCACATTTTAAAGCATATACAAACTCCAATATTTGAGATTTGAGGTTTCAAATGTTGGCATTGAATGATGATATAACCATGCACGAAGACCAAAAATGGTCCAAATAGCAGCCTTGAAAATAAAGATATTCATATTAGGATTTTATTTGAGAGAGTATATCAACACACCTCTGATGCCAACATCTTTGTTATGAAATATCCAAATTCATTCATGGTGATGTTACTGTGTCTGCCCTCGACAGAGAATTTGCAAAAGAGAGGGAGCGAGTGGAGAACAGAAGGGCCTTCTTGAAACTGCGAAGACAACAGCAGATAGACAAGGAGCTGATGGGATACCTAGAGTGGATATGTAAAGCAGAAGAAGTTATGCTCAATGATAAGTCACTATCAGAAGAAGAACGGGAAGCTATTGAAGGTAGGCTGCACACCTTCCCACCCCCTAGAAAGACACCCCCCCCTATTTTTAAACACAGAGAGAAAACATTGTTTAGTACACAGGTCGAACAGATTTTGTTTTGTTTTGTCAGAGGGCTGTATCACCTGCTGAGATCCATAAAGGTTACGGAGTAACACCTATCTGCCTCTCAGCAAACAATTTCTCAATAAGAGAACATGAGTGCCACAAATTTAAATGAACTTCAATTTGAAGTAATTTTTGTACAAAAAGAATTGTATTTTGTAAACCTTCTTTCTATCTTTAAATGATTGGTGAAGTTGTTTCCAATCTACCTGATAAAGAACTGCATATAGCTAGATTGTCTAAAATAAATAATAATAAACCTTCTTTCTAACTTTAAATGATTGGTGAAGTTGTTTCCAATCTACCTGATAAAGAACTGCATATAGCTAGATTGTCTAAAATAATAATGATCTGTTCTTTTAATGAAGACATTGGGACAATTTGAGCAAATAAGGGCAAAGCATATCAAAATATAGACACTTGTACAAAATGATGTTTCCTGCTGTGTGTATCTGTTTTTTCTGCATATAACAGCAAGTGCTCCTGTCTATTTTGCATCGAAATGTAGCACAGTTTGTGGATGAAATGAAATAATCTAGATTTCTTGTTTGTAATAATAGGAGCATGCCATTTTAATAATAATGTAGACCATAAGTTTAAAAAAATGATATAGAATGTTTATAAATCAAAGTATATTTAAAACTGAAAAAATGTCTATTCACTTTTACCTCAGGTTTGCATTCCCTAATATTTGTTTGAAAGAGCTGTATTGTCTTGCAGAGTAAAGAAAAAAAAATCATACTTGGCACATACATGGCAAATGTACATGTATATGTATGTGACAGAAGATGTCTTATTCAGACTTTAAAAAGAAGTGATTTTTAAATACCTGTACATTATATGATGGTTTTAAATCAAACATTGATTCAAACATTCATTTCAGCCAAACTAAATTATTTTTAAAGGAAAAATTTGCCAAAGATGGCAGTTGTGTTTTGTATTTCCAAATTGTTCCATATACATAGAGGTATCCCAAATTCCATCTGAAAATATTTGTTTTAGGGTTTCTGTACATATATATGTTTCTAATATCCAAGAACTGTTTTGAAACACAACTATATAGAGTCAGTGATTGCATGAGAGCATAATTTGTGAAATATTTGTTTGTAATAATAGCAGAATGTGATAAAAGAACAAAGCACTCCATTAATGTGTGCAAACTCATCTGTGCTTTTATTCAAATAGTTTTAAACAAGTTGGTAATTTTTGCATGAAGATATTGTTTGCACTTCCAATACAGCTGTGGCCCACAGGATTTCTGTGTTTCTTTCCTCATGTTCGTTCCTTCTAAAGTTCTTGACCCTTTTTTGTTTGTTTTTTGTGCAACCTGTCCCGTTCCTAACAATCAGACCGGCGGCGTGATGCCGCTGCAAGAACGGAGGATCTGAGTAATGGCAAACCATCAGGTGCTGACATAGTCTCTAATTATGACCTAGGTATGGGTGGTACTCTAGGTACTTGACTAATCAACACATTCACGCGACTAATCATAATGCATCACTATGCAAAATCGCATCACTTACCAAATCACAGTTACTAACAAGATCACATGACTAACCAAAGCACATGACTAAGAGAATCATTGACTAATCAAAATAAATCCCAAACACGTCTGTATGAGCAAAATCATATTGACTAACCAAAACAAATGACTGAAACGACTGCATGACTAATCAAAATCACCAAATTAAGCAAACCACTTCCAATTCATGCGTTGAACATTGTCTTTTTGGTGTGCATGGTTATTAGCAAAGCACACCTTTGTCAGTAATAAGAGCCCCATTGCAAACTTTTGAATTAACAGGTTATTATAATGTCATAGATTTAAGAGGGTACAAACATGTCATTTTAGTGTTCAACATGAAAAGTAGAATTATACTTGATTCCTGTTCAGTACAAATGACTGACTTGCAGATATGTGAATAATATTGTTACCTTGACTAGTCTTTCAATTTGATAGGACTAAGCTGTCCATTAGGGTCATGCAATTTACTGTGACTAGTGACCAATTATTAAAGCTGTACAAGTTACCATGAATAGTTACTAACCATCAGAGTCATAATTTCAAACTGGACTAGTGACTATGTTTGTTGCACAACTAACCTCCACAAATAATATACAAGTAATAGATTTACACAGCTAATGTGAGTCATATACCAACATATAAAGATCATTAGTTTTACAGAACATATAATGGGAATTATATCTTTCATATGCATCTGCTCTGTATTTAAAAGCTGTTTGGGGCTCTTATGGGTTGTGTCGCAAGATGGTTGGCGTTTGTTAGGGTGCAAATCGGCTGTGATGATCAATGCAAAGGCTTGATGACGGTAGTGAAAATTGGCTTACACATGAACACCAGTGCCTTGTACTGCATTTCAGGGATGATACACACGCATTTCTAATGTTCATGTCGTAGTGCACATTGTACGGAATTTATGTAAACAGCAGTAGCACAGCACTTTATAGTTGGCTTGTGATGTTAACTACAGCTAAGTTCTGTAATCGTAATGCATGCAAGCGGGTATGTTGAAGGGGTATGACGGATAGATTATATTTTAGTATGGGAGTGTGGTACTAGAGAGGTATGACTAATGAATAATGGATTTGATTTTTAATGGTATTGTTAGTGCCATTTATATGCATAATCCAGGAGAAAAGATGGCTAGGGAGGTATATTGGTGTTATAATGGTAGGCTTTGACGGTTAACCTATTGTCTACAAGGAACCAGATGGTTCCTGTATTAAGTCTATGGGAATTAAAGAAGTCAGTGTCAACAGGTTTATGTAATCTATTTTAGTCTACTCTCACTATTCTGTTCATCAGACAAATGTGAACTTGATAATGATTTGAATAAGAGTAAACTTTTTTTTTAATGTTCTTTGTACCTTTCGCTCATATCTGATGAAAAGAATACCTGCCCTTTAGGATCTTGATTTAGATTTGAAAGAAGTTATGTGTTATGCAAAACACATGAGATTTGTTAGTTCAGATTTATCAGTATGCACATACTTTTTATTCTAGTATATAATGCGTTTATATTTTAATTACTCGTAAGGAGAAGTGTCTCATAAAAAAAACCCAATAAGCTCAGGACATGTTGCCTTAGCATGATCATGTCCTTGGTATGACCTCTGGATAAAGTGTGCATACATTATGTTGGTCTTTGAAAGTCTGGGCACTTAATGGAGGCGAGGTTAATGTTGGAGTATTCTTCAGGTATGGGAAAGTTGCTGGTACTTTTGTTTCTGTAACATGAAACCTTACAGGTTAGGTTAGGTTATATTGATTTAAACTTAATTATTTTTAGTATAAAAATTACATTATTTCTTTGCCTTTTTTTGGGGGGGGGGGCTATGAGTGTTATAAACTCTTTAATCTTTAAGGTGGATCCTAAATTCTTTGGCATAGGATAATAGTCATTATATTTTCACTCGTATCTGACTTTTATGTACATTGATTCTACTAACAGAGCCCTAAATAATAAAGTTCTATAATGGTTTGAAAATAAAAGATGTTCTGACAGTTGTGAGGCAATGCCATTTTCACTTTGTATAATAAATTGTACTCATCTTCATATTCATATTTATGTTTATATCAGTCCCTCCATATTTATCAGAATTTGAGAGCACCTCAGTATGAGAGCACCTCATAATCGATATTGGAAATCAAATTACTTTTTTTAACCTGATGACGACTGAATTCTCTCATTAGCATAGGCTTAATACAGGGACCACCTGGTTGCCGTAGACAAAGGGTTAATACATCAAAGCAATTCCACTTCTGAGTTTCCTTTGGGAGGAGCATTTTTGTTTTGTTTTGTTGTTTGTAACATTAGATGTTAACCATTCGACTACGCAATTCTCTTATTCCCCTAGGCTTAACAGGAACAATCTCGTTCCGTAGGCGATGGATAAAGGATGGCATTGTGTAGAGATAGTTGAAATGTTACTCATCTTAACTGAGATAGATTTGACTAATATATTTAGCCATTGCCTGCATGCTTACATATACTAGTAGTTTTATATATAAATATGATATACAATTAAAGACCCGGTACTAACAATTTTATTTTGAAATTAACATGCAGTAGGTGATGCGTGTGGCCAAACTCTTGTACAAAGTATAGGTTTTATATTGATGCAATATCACAAATATTCTGTCACCTCATAAAATGAAAGGCATTTATGTGTTATAAGCTCTTGCTATATTTTCAAAATTTAAAAGTATAATCCCTTTGTTTATGTTACCTCTCTAAATCTGATAATTTACTCTCCCTGTAAAGCTTTAAAATTGCAGTTTAATTAGAACTCTCTCTTTCATGGTTTCTTTTAGCAGTCTCTGAGTTCATTTTTCTCTGTATGTGTATCCATCTTTATTCCTCTCTCTCTCTCTCTTTGTCATTTTCTGTAAATGTCTTGGTCTTTCTATCTGTCATTAAAGTTTTCTCTCTTTTTCCTGTCTACTGTGTGTCTCCCTCTGTTACTCTCTCTCACACACTCTCTTTCTGTCTCTTTCTCTCTCCCTCCTCCCTCCCTTCCTCTAACGGTATTATCACTATACATATGCATTTCTCCTTCAATAAATGCAAGCCACTCTAACTGTAATAGTCAATTTGCAAATGTAACTATCTTTTGTACTTCTCAGCTCCTCAAGCAGTCTAGCTGTTTAACCCATTCTGTGTTACTGGCAGTTTTCAATTGTACCAATCACCTGTATAAATGATTTGTGTACTGCTAGAAAGTATAAAATCAAGCTCAAAGAACTTTATCTGGCATTCTATAGCTCAACATTTATGGAGTATGAAGGAAATAAAGGATAAAATGAAGGTGTGCGCGAAACCTAACTCCGAGTTGGGTTCTATGCCCAGCCCTTATCTTGGTGAGCATGTACAGGTGCGTCAAGTAGTATACTCGCTTTTACACTTATAGAGAGTGTAATTTAATATGCAATATCTCTTTATAGAAGTAATATTTGAAGTCCATACTTTGAATATAGTATAACGACATAGAACCTCAAGCATAGAAAGCAAAATATTTTTTGTGATTGGTACCCTTTAAAGCACCCAAATGTTGGTCTCATATTTTGGGACAAAGAAAAGCTTGTCTGAATTCTTTGAAATAAAAATGGGTTTGTGCATTGTTAAGTTATGTAGATTGCGGGAACAATGTTTGTGTCAACAGAAACAGTGAAAAAAAGAATTTATCATTAAAAACATGTCAAGTTTTATTTATGATACATATTTGTAAACTTGGTGGCACTGCAAGGGTTAAAATGACATCCTTTGTGATGAACTGAAAAAATAGAACACCATCTCTAAGTATCGATCTAACTTACTCCCAAATTCCTTGTGTTACCACGCTTGCTAATACTCTCAGGAAATCAAACTAAAGGTGATTTTAATACCCTCGTGCATTGGGTAAAGAAATTATGTTCTGATTATATAACAGGTCATGTTACATATATGTTGAATGGGATATGCACTAGGTCAGTTGTATCTCACAATTGCAGATTTTATGGAAATGCCTGCAAGAAATTGGGTCTTTCTGGAACAAGATGTTGAGCCTGAAAGACTAAGCATTCCCTGTAGATTAAGTATGGAATATTCTTAAATTCATAACTTGTGTCAATATCAACTCTGTATTACAACAGCAGAACATATGTTCCAAACTTTCCAGATATTAGATTGCTAATTTCTGTGAAATCAAGGAGTTGCTAAGCCGAGGAACTGCATTCGTAAAAGTTTGTCTTCCCTTATAACTTCGTATAGGCTTTAATTTGTATCTGCATGTATGTTTTTTAAAAAAGACGTTCTAATAATGCAAGTAAATAGTTTTATAGTTATTAACTCATTAAAGATAACAATTAGAGATAACTTAGTCTAGGTTTGGGTCCATGAAAAATAAGTGTTATACCAGAATCACATTGTATGTGATGGGTTAATTGAAGATATTGCTCTGGTTACTCTGGAAACACTTTTCCTGTCAATATAGGACAATTGGTACATTGTAGACCAGAGCTTGGTGACTTTTGCAAATAAGGATAAACAGGTTGAGCAGTTTATTAGCGACAGATATACTTCCTCATATGAAGTCCCATTTGGGAGTTTTTCAATGCACTGTCTTGGCTGAAGCAGGGCTGTACAGGGCTCTACCTGCAGTAGTTGTAAGGTGCAGAATCATGTGTTTTGAAACATGAATGAATATGGCCCCTGACGCCATGCTGCCATTTGCATTTACAAGCAACCAAGGTCTGCCATTGTACAAAAGTAAGGAGGGGTTCAGAAACAGGAATTCTAATTGATTTTTATACAACATGGTGTTATTTGATTCATACCTCAGTCACACCGACACACCAACTCCAAACTGACCCCAAACCGGCCGATTCCTGGGGAGCGTTTCATCAAGCGTTTTGTCAGTGATATTTACCGACAACTTTTATAAGCTACTGAAATCCTTGCATCTGATTGGCTGAGAGCAAATTTGTCGGATAAAATATCTGACAAGTCCTTTCATGAAATGCCCCCCTGGTCATCAGGGGTAATGTATTTTTTAAAATTCAGTCTGAAGGCGGTCTGGTAATATATGGAGCTCCATCCAGAAGGAGAACAATAGGTGTCAGAATTGTCATTTCTTAGAAGAGCACACAAAGACAAAATATCTAAGTGTGGGATGTGAAAGTCTCACCTAGTCGTACAAGTACGTCAGTGCTTACCTGAGATCTAGGTACATTCTTATTAAAGGGATTAGTAGTGATTTGAATTGGAGAACAGGGGGAGCTAAACTTGTCCAGGCACTTTTGCATTTGTGTTGATATTAATGTATGCACACATGTGTAGGGTTAACATGTACATGTATTTCCAGATAGCATGAAGGCTGCCTTTAACTCTTACTGTGCCAAGGGTTTTAGCTCTCTTCAAAATTTTAGCAAATTGTGATCAATGCTTACTTTTCAAATGTTTCCACATCGTTAACCATCTATTATTTGACAAAATATTGTGTACATAACTTGTAGGAAATTTATTACCATTTCTTATGATACCAAACAATATTACTTTACCCACCTTTATGCATAAGAATTATTGAAAATAACATTTGAGTTTCTTTTTTGTCCATTATTTTTTGGTTTCTCATTTGTTTACTATTGTTTAATGTTGAAATAAGGTAATATCTTTTTAAAAATCTGTGATTTTCTCTGAAAGTTTCTATGGTAGCATATAATTATATTCATATATTTAGAATGCTTGATTTATACTAAACCTTTTTATATACATTGCCCACAATATACCTCTCCTGTGGTCGAGCAATTGGTGAATGAAAATGACAAGTCTATCTGTCATGTAGACGTGCCATCGGCACTGAAAGAGTTAATGTGTAGAGGCATGAATCCTGAAGGACTGTCACAACATTTTCTGGTTGTACAGTAACCATTTATTTCATTTTCATCCATTGAGTATATCCAGGCCTAATCACCGATGCATTACTATGATGTAGTTTGGTGCTTGTACCCTAACATGAAATGACTTGCTTTTCTTCTGCAAAGACATTAGGGTACATTTGTGCATCAAGTCTATAATACCTCCCAGTGAAGGGCAAATTCAATGTCAACCAATATGAATTTCCAATTTGGTTAAGACACAAGTGTTCCTAGGGTTAGTCATCAATGTATCACAGTAATGCATTCCAGACACGTGACCCTATCATGAAATGAGACACTGTGGCTCTATCTCTGCAAAGACATTTTGAGTAGATTTGCACATCAAACTTTATCTCACATCGAAGGTCGTTTTGATGTCACCTAAAATGAATTGCAAATTGGGTTTAAACCCAAATTTTCCTAGGCTTAGTCACCAGTGCATTATGTTCATGTAACCTATATGTGAATCCTTGGCTAGATTTCCACATCAGGGCTACTTTATCTGGCCCCGCGGAAGGTTACATCAATTTCATCCAACACGCATTTTAGAAATTTTGAATGAAAGTTAGTGTACCCATGCTTAGTCATCAACGGAACGGAGAATGTACCCAGTGGCAGACCTGGGGGGAATGTGATCCCCAATCAGTGGCGAAAAAAAGGAAAAGAAGGAAAGAAAAAGAGTGGAAGAGAGATAATGAAAAAGAGGGGGAAAGCAACAAAAAAAAAGATGATTCATCCCCCTTCCACACCCTCTTCCACACCCTCTTCCTACTCAGGGGGTGTTATTCTCTCACATTTCATTCACCAAGCCTGTCTAACCCCCCCCCCCCCCTTCTCGACACTGGTGCCCCCTGTAGGGCACACATAAGTAATTCATCCGCCTGCAATGCATTCTTGTGAGGCGGAGAAAAGATAATAGGATGAAAATTTATTACAGAAATTTATGTAAAATCGAGCATCTGTCCTTTGTAAATTTTAAGAAGGCAAATGATGTTTAATAGTCATGTTTTCAATTTTACCCCTAGGCTGAAGTGAGCATGTCTTTATGTTCTTTTAAAGGGTTTATATTATCTCAGTACATTTTCACTATTTCAGCCTGTGATTCGGCGCGAGTTATGTTTAGCCACGTTTCAGCCCTCATTTTTTTTATTGCTGGGGAAATGCCCAAATAAGGCACTTCATTCAGGAGCTCTTTATATTTTGTCTCTACTCTGAACATTATAACGAATTCCACCCCAGCGTTTTTAAAATATGATTTTTTTAATTACTGTTAATTTAACATGTGAGCGAATGGGGACCTGAATTACTTATGTTAGCCCTGTCATAGCTGGACTCACACTTTGGCACACAGAATGACCCCCTTCTTTGAAATGACACACTTTCTCTGCAACCAATTTTTAATCGCCCTGGAAAGATGTTCACAGATTGCAAAATCAGATTTTAAAGGTATTATTCAAATATTTGAAAATGCTCCCATTGTGCTCGAATTTTGCATATGGTATGTCTCCTCTTTAAAGAAATTATAAACTAAGAGTGGGACAGTCAAAAACAAGATTATTATCAACTGAAGCGTAACAAGGATTTTGATTTCAAATTTTAATCTTTTTTCTGTTTGGCAAAAATCTTCTTCAGCACTACAAATGCATATAGCTCATCATCATCACCATCATCATCTTTATGTAGGTTGAATGGATTTAAACTTGACGAAAATGTCTACCAGAATATTTTTTTGTAAGGAGTATGTATTTTAGTCAGATGTTGTTTTGGGGTTATCTTGCTGTTCAAAACACTTGGAACAGATTGTGTGCTTCATGAATTTTGACAGATTTCTAATGTGAAAGAAACTGTGTCAAAGCAATTGGGAAAGAATGATCATGTCTACCTAAGAACTGATGTATACTGTGAGCATGGTGAAGTTTTGAAATCATCAAAATGATAAGAAATTGACCAAATCTTGCTAAAAAGCACATGCACTGCGCACAGAAATGGGTATATGAGACTATACACACATGTGGCATGAATGTTCTGCCCGAACAATTCAGCTATTTCTCGTCATATTTCGAATAGTATGAGGGCATTTGAAGAGCAAATTCCTTTCCGGGGACATTTCTACCATGATGTTCTTCCAAACCAAACATAAAAGAAATGAGAAAGTTCACAAATTATTTTTCACCTTTCGCAGAACTCAAACTTCTCTTTAACGTAAGTTGATGCTTTTTCAGTGTAGGGTGTCATATCTACTTAAAATGCATGACTTTATTGTGCAGCCCTGATTGTAGTGTAGTATGTGATAGATGGAGAAGCTGGAGAAGGAGAGAGAATTGCCACATACCTGGGACTCGTGTCAGGTAATTATCAGCCGAGTTTATCCCTGTACGCCCAATATCTTCTTTACATCTTGCCTACTAGTATTTGCGATGTCATTTATATGCAGAAAAGAAAACTAATCCTTACTGCAATACTATTGATTAATTCATTCACACAACATGATTTTTCATCCTACATTCCAAATCCTTTTATACTGGAATTATGAAATTGAATGTAGTGTTGTTATCCATGCTGAATTATCTTGGAATGGGAGCCTGTGTGTTACTTTCCGAGCCCCATTGCCGTATGGGTAATCACCAGTACATCTCCTGAGAGCGTGACACAAAAGCAGTCGTGCATACACTTGGGTAATTGCTCAATGTTTGAATATTCTCGCTATTCACTTCTACACATGTAGTTGTGGTATACATATCAGTGATTGTATGTAGCTTACATAAATGCATTGAAACACATTTGTGGGAAACCTTGCAAGAGCCAGTGAAAGTTATTCTTGAATTCTTTAATAATTTTGTGCAAGCAAGTTTGTATGAAAACCTGAGAGATTCATTGGAAGATAGTCCTAAGTTCTGGTAATTTTACATTTTGAAAGAATTCATTCTCCAAAGCAAAACTTAAAGGATATACAGTTGAGCTTTGGTCATGGGATTGAATTTTGAAAGAAACTGTCTCAAAGCAATTGGGAAAGGTTGCTTATATAGCACATAAGAATTGGTTTCTGCTGTAAGATTTTGTCATTACTGGGACTCAACATCACCCTCTTTTTTTAAGCTGTAAAGGCTTGTTACGTGAATGCAGTTTAGTAATTTTTTTATATAATGTAATTAGTGTTCTCATTCCAGGAAATAGGGGAAAATCAATTTCTCATACATGTATTTTACTTGCTGTTGTTTGGTACAAGAGCAAAATTGTGTAATCTCCAGTCACATGCTTGTGGTTTTTCTAAAGATTTGGTTTTACTAAAGATGTGACAAGAATTAGATAAAGAAGAATTAAATTACGTGGATTATTCAAGATTGCAAAGCCATTTACAAAAAATTACCAGATTTCTCAGGCTCAATTGCTATAGTGACATGCATAATGAATGAACTGGTGGATAGTGTAAAAAATTGTGAAGTTTTTAGATAAATGCCAATGACTTCTGCATGAGAATTTTTTTCCCTTAAATTTTGGTATATTCTAGGAAGACGAGCTGCACTGATGCTAAAATAATCAGATTATTGGCAATTTTTATGAAATTGCATGGATTTTTACAAGATTTTAAGCCATTTGAAACAAATTTTACGCAGATTCTCTGGTAGAATTACCATAGTAACATGCATAATTGATAAATCTGATCTCTAGCAGGTGTATGACTTGGTTGTGATTCTTCATAATGTCAGCTGAAAACTCTGGTCCATCACTATTGACTTAAAAGTGAAGCAGTATTTTTTTAAATTTCTTTCCTGAGAAATTGTCTGCCTCAAACTACATGTATATCCGAGCTTCAACATATTCAAATGCCCACTCTTGATATAAAATGTTAGTTTGTGGTTTGGATATTGTATGAGATAGTTATCATTTAAGTAGGGACATTTTGGTTCATTCACTTAATTTCCTATCGGTAGGTTAAGAGTCAGATATTTCTCTTGTGTATAAATTAATGTCACTTTCTTACGTCATAAAGTAAAAAGTTTGACATACTAAGAACAAAATGAAATATGTATAGGATGTCTGTACATCTTTAACCCCATCAGGATCAAAGTCAACAACACTATGTACAAAGTGAATAGTATTTTAGTCTTGTGGTAACGAGAGGGTTAACAGCCTTGATTCTGTCAGCCGCAAATCGGATGGAAGATTGTACCTCCACTTCTTCCTTGTCTTTTCAGTCTGCCAAAAGAACGCTTCAATTCTTAATCAGGTCATGCGGTGGTTGAATGGATGAAGCACCTGGCACTTTTATGGGGATTTTGTCTTTTCTGTATTATATACACATACTAAGAGCAGTACGTGTCCCCATTCAGTATCCAGGCATTTGCATCTTTGTTCACTTCAAAAGCATCGCCCTCTCTCTCTCTCATGGCTCATCAGAGGAATGGTCGGAAAGATGGCGGAGAGCAGAAAATTGGGAATTGGTGCTATGTTCATATAATACATTATACTCTATAGAGAAATCTGCTGATATTGTTACAACTCTTTGAATTTCTTTACTCCCAAATATATGTCATTCTCATGTATCTAAATTGGTCTCCTGTCTGCTGCCGTGAAGTGACTGACTTTTGTGGATGTCGCCATCTTTACGTTGCGTCATCATCATCATCACAAAAGAGCCTGATGGCTAAGGTTGAACCTCATTGTTGCCTCCTTGCATTGATGTATTATGTGCCCTGGCATGCAGCTCTCTGCTTAATGCAAAGGCACCAAAGAGTGCTATGAATTAAACATGAAGCTTTTAGTGCTGCACAGCACATAACAGCATCTTTCTATACTCTTTCCGATGAATAACATTGGCCGGATATAATGCTGAATGGCTATTGAAGGCGAGACAAATATATGTGCTAGGACATTTAAAAAAAGAAGACGACTTTTCAGTTATGGTCCCAGGTCCACAGAAAACACTCGATCAGTCTTACAAGAAAATTAGTGGTTACATTATATGGAATTCAATGAAACTTAGCGATAGCTTATTTCAAATATCAGCTCTGTTTTGTTGTAAATGTCATCTGCAGGGCTTTTTCTCCAGCTCGATATGTAGACTTTTCTACCAGGCTTTCCATTGTACTCAGTGTGGCTTACTATGCTATTACCAAGCCCAATTAGACTTTATATCACATATAAAACATCTATTTTTAAAATGGGTGAGAATTCCCTTTTAAATTACAGGACTATTGAGATAGCTTTTTAGTTATTTGTATGAGCTTCTGTTAAACCTCTTCTTAATCATGACTGGTATAGATTCACAAAATGAATTTAGAATGAAGTGAGGTCTGCAGGTCATAAATTTGCTTGCCAAGTTTCATAATTTTTTAACCTGTTGTATACAGCATCTCTTTCGTAAAAGACGGCCAATTTGTTTATCAAGTATTACTGATCATAATAGCATCACCAGCTCAACTGCAACAAGGCTGAAATACAACAGTAACATTGTGACATGTATAACAACCAGTATATTACTGTACTGGAAAATAACAGCAAAAACATTGGTGCCTGTACTAATATGATACTTTCAATACTAGAAAGGTTAACATGGTCTATAACATCCGTGTACATGCTATAGGTATTCTCCATTGCTGTATCAGTGACAGATCATTCAGTTTTCTTTATTTTTCTGATGAAATATAGAATTATCCTCTTTATTTAATAGTTGTAACAAAATAGTAGAATGAATGGTTGTACACTGAATACAGTGAGCAAAGTAAGATACTGTTTTAGATTTTGCAGAAGTGGTGTTTTGTCCCTCTGTTTTCTGGATATTATAATGGATAAATATTTGAGAAAAACACATTGCTACAGAGATTATTTTGTACAAGGATGTATGTTCTTTAAAGATGAGTGTGTAAGAACATCTGACTTCAGTCCCATTAGTAGATAACACAAATACAGCTTTTCTTTTTTTGTTATCTTTATCCAATGAATATTTTATTAATTTATTCAATATTTTATATACTAGTTTATATATAAAACTAAGAATGTAATCACTCCCCCTCTCTGTCTTAAGGCTCTTTCAAACATGCCGCGATGAACCACCTATTAAAAAAAGTGTGGGGGATGGGGTTTAAGTGCACTGCGCTCCACATTTGATTTCTATATCTCATATTCCACAGCTATGAGAGTTTGCATAAGATTTTTTGTTGCGTCATGCATCCCCATTTGACCTTCATTTGATACACAAACCACATTTTTTTTAGGTGGTTTACTGCAGCATATCGTGTGTTGAGAGCCAGAATGGCGTTAACTCTGTGTTAAAACATAAGAGTTAAAGCCCTTCTAGCTCTCAGCACACGATATATCGATGAGCCCCTAGTTACACATCATGTTTTGTTAATATCCATTCCATGCACAAAATTATATTGTATGTAAGTAATTGACAAAGTCAGTGTTTGCTCCCTACAGCTTCAGAATGAAACACATTGATATGCATTTTAATGATCCTTTCATTTTCATTTCTTTCCAATCTTTCCCAACCCAATTTTGTTTCTTGCTTTCTTAACACACAAATCATTTTCTACCTAACGTGCTAACTGCTGAATCTAATTTCAATAACTGATTGAGGTCTTATGTAACATTTGATATATATCTCATCCGTATGTGAAATGGTTAAAAATATTTGTCTCCAACTTTTTATTCTATTGGATTTCCTGTTATTGTATTCATGAAATATGAATTTGAAACCTGTGCAAATAATTCATTTTTATTCTATTTTTATTCTATCGGATTTCCTATTTACTGCATTCATGAAATACAAATTCAAAATCTCTGCAAATAATTCTTCAATTGTAAATTCACTCTGTGTGTTATATGACTGAATATTTCTTGATTATACCACTTAATGAATTATATTTTGTGGTGTAACAACTTCTTATTGTTTGATGTGGTGTGAAATATATATATTTATCTTGGCATCCCTCAAAATGGGAATTGATTTCTACAATATTAATAATACTTTATATTAATACTACTTTTTTATGAGTTGTGATCTTATTGCTTTCGTGTATTTCCCATAATATTCTTTTAACATATAACATCCTTTTAAATTTGACCTATGGTCTTAAACTTTTGTACAATAATTGTTATGCATGCTGTGTGAATGGTTGTGAATTTAGATACTCACAAAGACCCTAACTCTAACTCTCCTACCAAAGAAAAAAAGAAGAAGAAGCGGAAGAAGAAGTTTGTGCGGCTGAGACGGGCAGAGAAAAGGTTACGCTTCGGCATTCGTCATGCGGTGAAGACGCAGGCTTTCTATTGGCTAGTCATCGTTCTTGTATTTCTCAACACCATCTGTGTGGCTATAGAACACTACAATCAACCCCCATGGCTAGAATCATTCTTATGTGAGTACATTCTTACCTTTTTAATAAACCCCTACCATGCCGTGGGCGGATATTCCTGCCCAGGTGATGATATCCTTGCAGCTTGGCCGTGGGTGACATTCGACGCCCAAAGAGTTTTCACTTGAAAAAGAAAGTTTTCTTTAATCATTTATTTTGTTTATTTAGAGTGGAAAAAGAATTACATTTGATGAATTCAGTATAGTGATATAAGAGAGAATATACACTAAAGGAAAAAAGAAACTTATAAAAGTTCAAGAGATCACCAAATTAAATTCTCTGCATGGAAATGTACCAAATTTGGATATAATGTTGATTCAATGCATGGCTTTAAATGACAGTCAATAACAAAAAGTTTTCTTCAATGCCACAAAAGAAATGTGCACTGAAACAAAGGACTCTCTAATCCCAAAGTCACAAAGATAAACTGCAGTCTTGTACACCATATGCATGTCAATGAATGAAACTAAAGAATTTCAAAAGGGATTTGCACCCCTCGAGCAAGAGGATATTGATGTTCTGCCATGGTTCGCCCGTTCACCAGACCTTTCCCCAATTGAACATCTCTGGGAAGAGCTTGGTCGACGTGTGTCAAGGCGTGACAATCAACCCATCAATAGGGAGACGCTCATTGCAGCACTGCAAGAGGAATGGAACAATGTTCCCCAGGCTACCATCGCGAATCTGATCGGAAGCATGCGAAGACGGTGTACAGCTTGCCAGCAAGCTAGAGGTGGACATACTGGCTATTAATCTGTTTGGATATGAACTTACAAATCCCTTTTGAAATTCTTTTGTTTCATTCATTGACATGCATATGGTGTACAAGGCTGCAGTTTGTCTTTGTGACTTGGGGATTAGAGAGTCCTTTGCTTCAGTGCACATTTCTTTTGTGGCATTGAAGAAAACTTTTTGTTATTGACTGTCATTTAAAGCCATGCATTGAATCAACATTATATCCAAATTTGGTACATTTCCATGCAGAGAATTTAATTTGGTGATCTCTTGAACTTTTATAAGTTTCTTTTTTCCTTTAGTGTATTTCATATCGAAATATATTGTGTAAGATAAACTACAAGGATAAGATGGGGTGAAAAATGCATCCGATTTCCAGTCATATTATGCTTGTTATGTATGGCCAGCTTATGTCACTTAGCAAAACGTAGTTGCGCGAAAAGACGCGTCCGCAACGCAAACAATAATTGTTGGCAATAGAAATGAATAAAAAATTCATATTTTGACATTTGTAATGACAGTGTTGGTTATATGAAACTCACTCAAGGTAATAGATACACCCAATCAAGATCATTACGTTCCCAAAACTCAGGATTTCTTTTTGTTCCCAAATGCACTACTAAGTGGGGGGAAAGAGCTTTTGTTCATGCTGGGCCCTCACTGTGGAACTCTCTCCCTCGAGAGTTCCGCGAAACCAATTCTGTTGAAGTATTTAAAACCAAACTTAAGACATACTTGTATAATTCTGTATATGCATAATTTGTTGTTTTGTTTCTTAATTTTCTCTCCTTTCACCTGTACACCTTGAGCATTTAAGTTTAAAAGGATTTGGCGCCTAATAAATCACATGTATTATTATTATTAGTAGAGATAATTTAACCTGCTCCATGTTTCAAATTAAAATTATGATATTCGACAATAATAAGCATTTTGCGTTCCGGACGCGTCTTTTCGCCCCACTACGTTTTTCCAATGTACCTTAGGGGGAAAGTTTCGTAATAGTTGGCATGGTAGAGGTTAAAGGAGACCAATCATCAGAATTTCCTTAGCTCTGTTTATATGTGTAGGGTTCCATGCTGTTATCCTATATTCTAATTATCATTTATGATATTATCTCTCAAGAGATATTGCAATTTTGAATATGGAAATGTACTCCCAGGCTAGTGGACACACTGATTCATCTATGCACACAATGGCAATCTAACTAAGATGTGAAGTTGTTTCTCTTGGATTTTTATTTTTTAACCCATTGCTTACGGGAACCGGGTGATCTCTGTATTAACCTTATGGGAATATGAGATTTCGGTAGTTAATGGGTCAAGACACATATTTTACCATTTTAAATGGATGAATATGGATAAATAATGCAGATATGCATATCCATGTGGTTCAGTAGCTAAGCAGATAGAGCTATGGCATCGAATCTGGGATATCCTGTCTTAAACCAAAGTTAGTGCTTTATTGTGCCATCAGTTCTGAATTACATAATCCCTTGCACAGGAGATAAATTTTCTGTGACCCTATGTCGCTTATCTACATGTACAAGCATACCAATATACTTGTCCTTTTAGGCAAAAATATGGATTGAAGACACACAAAGCCTTACTATTTACAAATCACTCTTGTATTTTCAACTTTTTGCTTCCTCCAAAGGAAATGGATTATTTCTGTTCCTGTTTGTATTCATTATTGGTTCTTTGACTAATCAAATATTTATTTTTTAATATTTTTGATTTCCTCATTTCTACAGACTATGCAGAAATAGTGTTCCTTTGTATCTTCATAATGGAAATGGTCATCAAGTTATATGGCCTGGGGCCGAGTGTCTACTTCCAATCAGCTTTCAACAAATTTGACTGCCTTGTAAGTATCAAGACTCACCAAAATTACCGAAATTCTGAGGAGTTTTTATTTTCTTTATCCTTCCAATGCCACAGACTTCGCTTTTTATTTGTAACTAATCATGTAAGCTATGATATGATTGTATTTATTTACAAATAATTAGAGACAATACATTGCAATATTTACAATATTCACAGCAATTGGAAATATTATGTAAGTATATCATGGTAAAAACAAGAAAAAGAATGGTAAAATGTTAGTTGGGTCCAGGTTTAAGAGTTGTTTATGACAATGTGAGTTATCTTTCCGTCTGTTGAGAGCCAGAAGGGTGCTAACTGTGTGTTAAAGCATATGAGTTAACGCCCTTCTGGCTCCAAACAGATGATTTGATGTTTATACACATAATTAAAAACTAGTATCACATTAAATGAGAAAGAAAGAAAAGATGAGTGAAGAAAAGAGAAAAGCTTGTCTTTTTTCTTGAAATTCAAGGTATGTTCAAGAACTATGAAGTTTAAAGTAACATGGAATTTGGTTTGTCTTATTGCTTGTCCTATGCTTCTAAAAATTATTCCCCCCCCCCCCCCCCCACAAACAAAAAGTAATGTAATGTATCTTGTAGAAGGAAGAATTGTGATTATACCTGAAAACTTGAAGATTTTGTTCATTATGCCTTTCAGAATGCTATTTGATACATTGTGGTTGATATACAAAATTAGTGTAAACATTCAAAACTGAATGATAAGCCAGTTACAATTAAAACATCACCAACAACAGAGGATTTTGTGTTTTCTTTGCAGAAACATCTATTAAATAATGCTCTTGACTTTGCAATATATTACAAATATATAACATATACATGGAAATAATATAAAGAATAGAATAAACAAAAAAATAATTCAGATTATACAGGACATAGTGGTAAAATAGGTTTACAGCAAAACAATATTTTTCCATCTGTTATCAAATGATATAAAGTTATTTTTAATACAGATAAAATGTTCACGAAAGTGATAATATCTTAACATGCATTTAAAAGAGCTGATTGATAATACGCTGTTTTTGCACTTGCTAGGAAATGTGTGACCCGCCGCCTCGAAACCTACAATAAGTCGCACGGACCACAACGTAGCAAACAGCCCAAAATAGTAAATTTGCTTGGATCAGTCGATTTTCTGTTTTTGTTAGAAATGGGTAGTTTCATTATCATGCTATCACTTCTCAAGTTTGTGAGTCGTAATTCGACTTGAAATATGTTTTTTGGGGCATTTTAAAATGACTCCTTTTTTTTCACCTGTCCAGCTAATGAATGTTTGGAGAGCTTTTATAATACTTTCATTCAATGCCAAATTACTACTTTACCTCTAAAGGTATTAAATTGATTTTTGGAGTGAGTAATGAATAGGTCCTCTTGGAGCAGGGTGCCAAAAGTCAGCCTAATCTAATAATCCCTTCATACCGGTTGATATGGCCATTTGAATACCCAGTTTTACTTGGGCGCACACAGAGAGCGAAGGTTTAGCACTCTTTTGTTCCGAACTTAAATGGCCATTTTCTCTGAATAGGAGTTATTGATTGCTGGTTACATACTGATTCTAAATGTGATATTTAAAGGTGTTATCATTGAGTAAATTAGGCAAGTGATATAGCATTGGAAAGCTGAGAATCTCGACTTTCAGAAAATGTATAAAACAAAAATAATAATTTTGGCGACTTATTGTAGGTTTTGAGGCGTCGGGTCACATATATAGTATTTGGCATATAAAATAATGAAATTAACCCCTACCATGCCGTGGGCAGCAAATCCTGCCCAAACGTGTTGAGCATTTTGTTAAGGCTCAGAATGGTTTGAAAATTCTCCCTCATACAGAAACCTGTGGCATCAGTATAATGTTTATTCCTATGCAATATATCTTTGTCCAGTTTGCTTGGGAAAAAACTCTTTGAAAGTTAATAATATTTAACTCTTGAAACTTTATTTTTGACTTGTGCTCAAAAATCTTGTGGCATAGAAAGGATTAAATTAAATTCCAACACTTCCATAAAACCCAAACTACAGAGGATTTACCTATTTTCAGAGAGAGACATTATCTTCTTCTTCCATTCTTGTACAGGTTATATTAGCGAGCTTGTTTGAGGTCATCTGGACTAAGTATAAAGATGAGTCGTTTGGCCTTAGTGTACTTCGAGCTCTAAGACTCCTTAGGATATTCAAAGTAACAAGGTAAGTCACATGACTTCCAGTCAACCAATCAGAAATGTCCTAGTTGATATCCTGCCTCAAATTATACATGTGATATTTATTGCTTAGATATGTTACTATTTTTTCCTCTGGTGTTCAAATAGAATAACTTGAGAAAAAATTAAATTTGATGACTTTATTACAGTTTAAATACCCTGCAAAAATTTGATTATTTCTTTGACAATTCATTGGATTGAACTCGTTCCTTTACTCCACGGTTATTTGCTCCTCAAATTGGACATTGTTTTCAGTTGGCAGACCGCCAACCAACATACTATAATTCATCTATCATTTCTTTTTCAAGTGCGAAGTGAAAAGAACACCTCTTCCATTTCTGTCATGAAAATCCAAATCTTATACATACACAGTTCTTAACCTTGATAATTATGTTCGAGGAGATGATGTTTTTATTTTTTTTAAATTGATGGGTTGATTTTGAATGGATGAGTTTATTTCATGTTGTTATATGTATACATCTACCTCAGTTTAATATTCATTAGTATTTTGATTATTGTTGAAAGTTTATCTTCATCCATGTATCATTTTGTTGAAGTTCATGGATTCTTGATTTAAATGGTGTTTTGATTTTCACAGATACAGTGAGTAATTGAAAACATGGACAATATATTCAATTGGCATTATTTTGAATATTTTCTTTATAAGTAAACAACGATATGTGAAACATATAGGATAATAATGTACAATGTGCCCTGTGTTAGAAGTGTGTGGACGAAGAATACAATTGCACCCATCACATTTTCCCATTTGCAGATTTTCTATTCTTGATCCCAATAGACTTTCTTTCCTACATATCTTGTAATCATCACATACATTCATCAATCAGGAGACACAGCTACACTGAGTAGCGGCCCTGTGTAGCATTTGTGTATAAAATATTGATGACTCCTCGCTGGCTCGCTCACATATATATGAAAATGTTCTTGCTCCCTGGAG
Organism: Heliocidaris erythrogramma; assembly: GCA_025617745.1. Lineage (NCBI taxonomy): Eukaryota > Metazoa > Echinodermata > Echinoidea > Camarodonta > Echinometridae > Heliocidaris > Heliocidaris erythrogramma. Next base: position 11,529,395 of record CM046869.1, read on the forward strand.
AAATCTCTCCAAATGTGACTAACCCTCCAAGTCTGTAATTAGTACTATTCATTCAGGTGTGTAGTATGCACATACTCCGTTGCCTGATGACTCATAGTGCTATCTCTGTGGCCACACCCTTAAAAGTTATCCTTGAAAAATTGCTGATACTTAACCCTTTCTGTAACATACATGTAGTTGTTTTAAACAGCCCAAATTTTGCTACAGTATTCTAGATTTTTCAACAAAGAAATGCTTTACTTTCTTCTTGAAATTCAAAATAGGTTTGTGAGTTTTGACGTTTGGTATCATGGCACAGTGTTTGTATCGATATGGACGATATGAAATGACAATAAATCTTGTCTCACGAGATTGTATTTGTGATGTGTGTTTGTAAACTGGGAAGAACATTACAGCAGAAATGGATATTTTTTTCAATGACATGAATGGTTTTTGGGCTGAATATTCCTGCCACATGTGTGTTCAGTCCCATATACCCATTTCTTGTGTGCAGTGCATGTGCTTTTCAGCTAGATTGGGTCAATTTCTTATCATTTTGAGGATTCCAAAACGTCACACTATACACAAGTTCTTAAGTAGACCTTATCAACCTTTCCTAATTGATTTGAACTAGTTTCTTTCAATGTAATCTCATCAGAACTCAACTATATCTTTAAGGGATTGGCCTTTCTGATTCATGATCTCATAAATGGTGCTTCTTGAAGCGAAAAACTTTCCTCCTTTTTTGTGTTTGTTGTTGCTTGAATTGTTGGATCAAAACGGGGTGATGTACATGTTTATATTGAGTTCCCTCATGCTATGGTTGTTTGTTGGTTGGTAATATATAGGGTGGATACCTTCCAATCTAGATAATCTGATTAATTTCAAGGAAGAATGAATATTGGGTATGAAGCTGGAGTGAAGGAAGGGGCTCTGTGGAGGGCGTCAATGTGACCCACTGAGACAAAGTGCTCCCTAACTTGATTTAGGAAAGAGCCTCTGTTTTATAAAAGTGGAATCCTGTTCCAGCTCTCTTGTACTCTCTCAGAGAAGTTTTTTTTCCTCCTCTTTTAACTTATCTCTCTTTATTTCTGTTCTTTATATCTTTATTTTTATTTTTTAGTCCAATTTGTTTTTCACTTTCTTTTCTTTTGTCAATTCTCTCTTTCTCTGTGTTTTGTCTATCATTCTCTCTTTCTCCTCTGATCCATCTATTCTCTCTCACACTCTCACTGCCCATCTCTCTCTCTCTCTCTCTCCTCCTTCCATTCTCTCTTCCTCTCTCTGTATCTCTCCCTCTGTCACACTTTCTTGCTCACCCTCTCTCTTTATCACCTCTGTTTCTCCTTTTCTCCGAGTCTGTGCCTCGCATCTGAATGGGCCTAAGACACTGCTTCTTCAGAGATTGAATGGGACTGAACAAAATGTTTGCAGAATACCCGGGATTAAGTCTGTCAAGATATTGCTTATATGCAATAAATCAAGAGATAAAATTTTTAAAAAGGTTACTTGAATATGTCTTATTCATGTTCAGATATGCAAATGTCAAACAAATGGAGTATGTGGAATAAAGTTCAATAAGAATTGATCAGTTTGTTTTTTCATAAATATCATTGAATACCTGGGATGATTTATGAACAAATGCTACACTTTACATTTTATAAAATTTAAAGTGAGATGCAGTAGGAGCATTTCTTTGCTAGTGCACTTGAAAATTTCTAGTTTTACAACACCTTGGAATGATAATCATCACTGACTGTATTACAACTATGGATATGTAGGATGTAACTTTATGCTACAGTGACTGGATTATTGGAGATGTGATAATTGGATGTCGGAGTGAGGGTTTGTTTGTTTGATCTAGTCCAGACTGTTGCACAAGACTAGTCCTCTGTGCGGTGAATAAGAGTACCCTCTTCTCCTCACCATCAATGTTTGATGGGATATGCCTGGCCGAACATTTCCGTTTGTTTTCCCTTCTCCCTCTCTCTCCTTCCATGCAAAATGGATGAGCGGTTCATCGAAGATGCCTTCAAATTGGACCAAGGGAATGCACGGTACACCGAGCACTGCTCTCCCTAATTCATTATGATAATGGTAGAATCCACCACGGGGCTATACACTTGCACCCGGCCTAGCTGTCCGATCACCGTCGTGCTGGCATTGTTTCTAGAAATTATCAAATTCCGCTACTCTTTGACCTCCAGAGGGAGGAAATGATGTTGAAATCAGAGGTGTCTATAAAGCTCTTATAACGACAAGCAGTCATGATGTGAAATCTCTCTGCCTACTGTGCTACGGTATTGGATCAAATACACAAGGAATGGAAATAAATATTCCCATCCACTTGGAATGATATTTCATCCTTTTATAATGACATTACTTTCATTGCTACATTTATAGATGCATTCAATGAATACGGTAGCAGTTCTTAAACAGACATTCCCAGTTTCTTTTATTAAGGTTCCGTGGACAATCTATTTCACAGTGTTCACAGGAAAAGTGGGAATGATTTCATGTCATATTTGTAATTATTAAGAATAAATCATAGTTTTGCCAATTATATGTTGTCCATGTTTTCAGTTTACTTTCTCCTGTGATATGTTGGAGAAGGTAATATTTTAAACAAAATATATTTCATAATTTTAAATGTCATACTATGTATTTATCTTCTATTCTAGATATCATGAATATATGATTGATATGTTGCACTATCTAAACAGGTTAAGCTGGATGAGACCTTCTTCTTTATCTTCAATTGGAATATCTTGTGCTTGAAAAAGAAATAACTAATATATTTCAATAATCATTATTGAGTAATTTCATATAATTTGTGTGCACTTTCCATGATGTAAGAACATGTGCATCATCTGTTATCATTAATGTTGTCAAATTCAGATATTTCCTCTATGATGCATATTTTCCTTTTTCCCTTTTACACAGCTTTGCTATTCATCTTTGTAAGGAGACACCTGTTGTCGGTATTTGTATTGAATAATTCATGTTTGTGCTTGTAAATTGTCCTACTTTCATTTATGAGGAGCCTGGTCCAATTGGTTCACCTTCATATTAATATCAGCTTTTTATTTCTGCAGGTAGGAAATTAGACACCTTTTGTGTGATCACAATTTCACTACAGCTACGTGCATACCACATGTCTGGGTGTGTGTGTGTGGGTGTGTAATGTAATCTATGTAATCTATAATGCATTTTTAGAAAGTAAAGATAATGAACGGAAAAAAGCAATAGCTCAAAATAAGTTAAGTCTACATCTAAAAAAGGAAGGAGGACATACAAGATAATATTACAAATGGCTTTTTAAAAAAAATTATTCATTGTTACAATTGCCTTATATACTTTAATTAGTCACCTATGATTTTAATCTATACCTTGTTCAGTTAATTGTACTATGGTTTATTTATGAATGGCATGCTATGGAATTATATTATTTGTATTGTCTATTGCCATGTTGAATTATACTGTGTAATCTATGCTTAATTTGTAATATTCATTTTGAAAATCTGAATCAAGGAATAAAAAAATTATGAAAAGAAAAAAAAAAGTAATGGCTTGTGCGAGTGAGACAGATAATAGGGATCAAGTAAATCTAGAGCATGTATGAGTGCAACCAGTAAGTTTTCATTATGGTTTTATGTTTCAGAAATGTGGAATATATTCAGGCACATCAGCATTGTGTTCATTTATGATTATATATTCAATATGATTTTATTGATTCTCCTGGTACATAAATGAGATGTTAGGACTTAGATAATGCAGAACTAACGTGCGATTGAAGTGGGTAAAACCTGACCTCTTCCAGCCGAGCGTACCAGCAACTCGCCCCCCCCCCCCCCTTATATGGAATGGACAAAGGGTCACACCAGTAGGAGATGAAAAAATACTCCAGGCTGCTGGCAATCATCTTTGCCAGAAAAATTCAGCCTTAATATGTTTTATTTTCAATTAGACATTTTCTTATGGTTCAATTATAAATGTGGCCATTCCTGAGTATGACAATTGTATTAGGGCATGTTAGACTAAGATCATTGAAATCTCAAAGATAAGATCTAAAAATTATTCTCTTGCAGTGTATGCAGCAAATATATGCAGAACAAATTTATTTAGAATAAAAACTCAAAATTCTTGTCTTTTATTTGAAATTGGACTTAAATTTAAAAAAAGTTTGAATTTTATACCAAACCAGACTTTTCTTTCAGCTCTAAAATACATTCGTGTTCATTTTCCGTGACATACCTAGTAATGTTCAAATGTTAATCGCTATGCATGAGTCACACCCTATTATGACGAATTAAAATTCATGAAACCTTTTTTTTTAATTCTTGATGAAGGACAAACGGCGCTGTCTGACTAATAATGACTGTTATTGCCACCTTGGGTAGTAATATTATCCATTTATATTTATTGTTATATAGGCTTTGCACACTTCTTGCCCTTATATTTGTCTTGTGTATTATATACATGAACATGGATGTACATGTATATTGGCATGTATTTTCCAGGGCACAAAACATCCGTTATCATACCATGAAAGTGAGCGTACTGTGAGTGATGGCTTTTACATATATCTGTAGTTATCTCAGTGGTGTGCAATATGTAAGAATCGACTGATTGTTTTACCCTCTGAACAGAACGGGAGTAGAAGCGCTGCTGTCGGTTTGTGTGAACATGACATTGGCTGGTGCGCTGTCAGATGGCAGACAGTACTTTGGGGCGACCTTGTTGTGCACTGTGTATGTGATGTGTTTACCAGTACCCCCTCTCCCTCGTTTTAATTACTCCTGCAGCAAGTGCCTGTCACTCCCTTTACATACACAAACACACGGTTAGCATGGGACCTATTATAACGCATTATGACGACTATTGCTAATGTGATTAACAGCAACAGACAGTGCCTAGTCTCCAATTCCAAACTCTTTGTAGGCACTCCTGATGATGAGTTGTACCAAATTAAGTGCTATGTTGAATTTCGACGTACATGTATATTAGCGTATGCACTTCAAGCGTTTGGCATTTCACATTCAGAAATACTTGCACATGTATATGGACTTTACATACCAATATTTATTAAAATAACTACAATGTAACATTTTTGGGCAGTTTTCTGTGCTTCAATTGTACAAAAATCTATTCTCAATTATTGCAATTAACATATGGAATGTATTCAGAAAAATAATATAATGGTGAAAGAGCTTTTGCCTTCTTTTCTAATACACCATTTTCCACATCTGTTGGGCAATTATTTATTGAAGCCTAAGAGACATAAAACCTCTTTTAATTTCATTTTTAAAGAAACTTTCTACTCTGTATTTTATTGTGATTGTCTACGTAACTGCTAGTAATGCTTAATAATTCAGAGCCATTTCATTTTAAACCGTAGAAATACATGTTCTTTTAAAAGTGACTAAATCAGGTCTGTGAGATGGAGACTAGGCAAGATGTATTCCAATACCAGTTGAAGATGCCTTCCTTGTGAGATGCTGTGGAATGGTCCCTACTTGTTCCATGGTTTCCTCATCAACCAAAACATCTGCAATTTACCTTTGCTCTCCTAATTCAATTAACTTGTGCAAATCAAGAAATTGTTGTGCAATAACCTTCTTCACATCCACCAGCTCATCAACAGGAGCCATCATCAGACCAAACCCTGGGCATGTCTGCATAATCATTTGTGTCCTGTATTCTTTATGTGTTCTTTCTTTTTTATCCCTTTATTCAGCATCAACTAGATCTATATGTAATAGTATATTATGAACAGAATAATGGAGATTTTCTTTTTTACACTAATCGTAGTCAGTTGTATGCATCTACAACATAATGAAAAACTAATTAAGTTCTTGAAATATCACGAGCTCATCAACTGGATCTATCAGACAAAACCTATGTCATGTCTGCTTTTTTGTCCTGTCTTTGTACTGCATATATTTTCGGTTTTTCTCTCCCTTTATTCAGCATCAATTAAGCACATATGTGTCAATGTATATTATTAACAGAATAATGGAGTTATATTTTTACCGTACTCATTATCAGTTGTATGCATGTGCAACGTAATGATAAATTAGTTTCTTCTTGGAATTCAAAAAGCTCATCAACAGGATCCGTCATTAGACAAACTCATGGCATGTCTGTATAATCACATTTTCCAGTCTCTACCTATACTGCTTATAACCTCTATTTTTTATCTTTTTATTCAGCATCAATTAAATACATATTATTTAGATGTATATTATTAACAAAGTAATGGAGTTATATTTTACCCTACTCATTATCAGTAGTATGCATATACAGTCAAACCTGTCTTAGTGGCCACTTGTCTATAGCGGTCACCTGTCTGTAGTGGTCACTTATATTGACTCCCTGTAGCAAGAAATATGTGCCTTAGAACCTGTCTATAAAGGCCACCTGTCTACAGTGGCCACTTTTTCTGTTTCCCTTGGGTGGCCTTAATAGACAGGTTTGACTGTATATGCAACATAATAAAAAATGAAAAATGTTCTTGGTGTTTGTATGCCTGTATCCCTTCCCTAACCCTAACCCTAAATAATGTATCCCCCCAAAAAAATCTTTCCTATCTCCATGGTTACGTATGAGTTGATGTAGAGGCAGGTTGTAGAGAACTCTGCAAGTAGTGCAGTAGAATGAATTCTTTTCTTAGATGAGTTTCCTATAATGTACATATTTTTTATTGAAAAATGGAAGCTTTTTATTAGGAATTTACCAACATGTAAGACTATATACATGATCGTGTATCTCGGACTAAGAAATAAGTGATTACAAAAACATTGTGACTGTATATGTTGCTATTAGGTATGCATGTACAGTGGAATTTAAAAAAATACTCATTATTAGTACTTTTTAAATCTACATATTAAAGAAAACTAATAATCATTTATTAATAAACCTGGTCTTTGATGACCTTTTTAAAATGTGTACATTTCCATTTATTAGTTTTCTTTCATTTAGCATAGGGAAAACCCCCCAAACTGCAGTTGTAGCAACAGATTAACCCTAAACCTTGCTTTTTTAAAGTAATCCTTTGACTTTGTCTGCTCCCCTAAACCAGTGAATGTATTATGTTAAGAAAGTGTATATTTCATTGCCTGTAATCCCTACCCAGACTCCCAAGTCTTTAATCTTTTTGAGACAATTGACCACATTTTTTGGTTTTGCTCAACTTTTAAGAGCTCTAAAAATTATACCAGATACATGAGTAGAAAGAACAAATATTTCTGCACACACTGTGTCCATTTTTATGGCATGACCATATTGCGTTTGATGCCAGGAACTTTAAAAAGCAGAATAAGCTTAATCCTTAAATTGGCAACACATTGAGAGATTCAAGATCTTTGTTTTTTCGAAATTAGCCATTTTATCACATTTTCAACAAAGTTTCTAACCATGTATATTGTTTTCAAAGACATTACATTTTATTAGCACCATGTAGCACGAAAAGACTAAATATTGTTGCCAATTTGAAGAACAAAATGTGATCAATTTATCCCTGAAATAATTACTGCCCTGAAAGGGTTAGATGCACCATCAAGTTATTGTGGTCTTGGCAGTGATGCAGTGTTTGATTGCTTGATGAATGCCAGGCTTGTCTAATGGTTCTTTCAAAATATAAATGAAATTTCGATCAGAGCATATGACGATTAGTTGTGTTACTCTGAAACACCCTCTGTTCTCCACTGAGGGATGTGGTGTTGATGTGCACATATTCCATGAAGAAAAAATATGATCACTTTATAATTGATCTGAAACATGCCTTGCTAAGGTATCTCTAAAGAAGCAAGTGATTGTCAAATTGTTACTTTACAAAAGTTATTAATGGAACTATTAATAAAGCTGATGAGTCACTCCAAAGCAAGGTTATCAAGGGGTGCACATGCTTAAAAGCTAACGGTGCTAAAGTTTTGTTGACAAGACTCGGGAGTCGGTTCCTTTGTTACACCTCCTTGGTTCGCATCTTTCGCCCCTACAGGTACTGGACCAACTTGCGTTACCTGTTGGTCTCCCTGGTGCATAGCATTCAGTCTATAGTCAGTCTGGTATTCTTGCTATTCCTCTTCCTTGTCATCTTTGCTTTACTTGGTATGGAGTTCTTCGGCGGACGGTAAGTAGCCCCCTGTCCTCTAACCCCCACCCCCACCTTCCGTCACCATCGCATGCCTCTTCCTTTCATGACTACATTCTCCTGGATTCAGAACCAGTCTGGTCTCTTCAAATGTTCTGCATGCCTTGTCTGCTCCTACTTGTTAATGTCTGTTCCTACTTGTTAATGTCTGTGACTATCTTCTGATGCTTGTCATAACATCGTGGTAGTCTTCAGAGGGGGCAAGGATGCATGCCTACTCTGTCTGAGTGGCTTTGAGCTGCGTGTGCAGGATGTGTACCTGTAGAGGGGGGGCCCTAGTGGCGTCCGTCTCATGGTGGTGCGTAGGAAAACGATTCGCTGAAATGCTAATGAGTGTTCTCTCCTCTTCTTTAATACAGGGTGTTATAATGGCGGTTGCGAGCTGTGTGCATGAAGACTCTCTTCATCTTTCATCCGCTGCTGATACCAATGATGCATGAGCCCTCGATCACCCTTTTCTCCCGTTCAAAAGGGGGTTATTATCATGCACATCACCACTCTCTCGCTTTACATTGGTTCATTCTCTTGATTTGATGTTCTTATCACTCTCTTTCTCTCTTTTTGTCCTACAGTCGAGTCAAGGCAGGGGACATTTTTTTTTTAATCGGATCAGTAAATTCATATTTTTATTGGATGATTGTTGCACCAGCACTAATTTGAATGTATTTTTGTTCTTTTTTGTTTTTCTCTCCACTCTCTCTCTATTCTATGTTTCTATCTCGTTCCCTTCCCTGTCTGTACTCTTGTTTTGTATTGTCATGCTACCTGCTGCATGATGCTACCCCTTTGCACCCCTTTTTCCTCTTTACCTGCCCCCACCCCACATTTTCTTTGTCCACATTACATTCATTCTCCCGATTGTCTTGTCTTCTGCTTGTTCTACATTCCCTCCATTTAATCCTTCCCCACCTCAAAACCATCTGCGTGTCTCCTGTTGCATGTATCTTGCTCTCCCTCTACCACTCCTGCCCTATCACTCTCTTTAAATCTTCACTCTCACCTACCAATCCCCCCACCCCTCCTCTCTCATCTTCCCTATTGTCTCAACTCCATCTCTGGTACACCTCTCGCATCTCCTTTTACTCATCCCTCACCCTCTCTTTCACTTTCATGAAACTTTTCATTCCTACTTTCACCCCTCTTCCACCCCTCTTCCACATTATCTTTTCCTCCTCCTCCTCCTCCTCCTCCTCCTCCTCTTCCTCCTCCTCCTATTTTTCCTCTTCCTCATCTTCTTCCTCCTCTTCTTCCTCCTCTTCTTCCTCCTCTTCTTCCTCCTCCACTTCTTCCTCTTCTTCCTCTTCTTCCTCTTCTTCCTCTTTCCTTTCTTCCTTACCCTCTTCCTGCATGTGTATGTCATTTTTCCTTTCCTACCTCAGATACTGGTCCTCCCTGCGGAACCTAGTGATATCCCTGTTAAGTAGTATGCGTTCCATTGTTAGTCTCCTCTTCCTCCTCTTTCTCTTCATCCTCATCTTCGCCCTCCTTGGGATGCAGCTATTCGGTGGAAGGTAAATTTCAACACAGTCCGCATTTTTGTCCGATCCATTTGGTAGTTTGTTACAGTGTGAAAAGCAATATTTTTTGTCAGACTTATTTTCGAGTGAGTTCCTATTTGTTTAGACCAAACAGTATCTGTTTATACCCCCTTGTGATTGGCATATATATATATTTATCCATATATTGAACATTTACCCGCAAAAACCCTTCCCTGGAAACCCAAAACATAACCAATCCTATACCCTGGGATTCCCTCTCAAATGGTTTGTCTTACCTGGTCCATCTTATCACTGTCACAGCTGGTTCAGTTTGCATATGCTAACCCAAAACATACCTGCACTGCCCTGTGTCTGTATACATATATATGCTTTCCATGTGAACTGCGTTTAAATGCATTTAAAGGATAATAACAGCTATCCAAAATAGTAACATAATTGTATTATATTGCCCTTGTAGGCCTCCTTAGCACCCCATATAATATTGTGAACATGCAATGCCTTAGATGTGAAGCTGTACTATATTAATCCTGATTATATACATGTATATACCAAAATGTTAATTACTTCCCTAAAGTATATCCTCCTGTGTGCTTGGATGCAGATATTATTCTAAATTGTCTAGCGCTGCTCCCCCCCCCCCCCCCCCCCACCCCTCACAAGAAAACAGTGGTTTCCAATTTAAATAAAAAGGATCTGCAGGTACTTTGAGCAATTCCCTAAAGAGTTTTAGAACATACTGTGAATAGTTGTAGAAGTGTATCAATGAATATGTGACTACATGTAGTTTGTGACCCCACCTGTCCCTTGCACTGTCAACCTCAACTCCGCACCCCTTGCCATTAACCCCTTGCCTATTGAATTCTCTCATAAAGTAGCTTAGCAAAAGGTAGTCTTGTGTAAAAATGCGTTCGAAATGCGTAATTGTTGAAATCTTTTCTTTATTGCATAGAGGTAGATCCACATCGTTAAGATATGAAGCTGGTTGAATACCTCTGCTACCTAGATTAGGCTTAATATTACCAAAAATGTCATTCAGACATGTCAGATGGCACTCGCTTATTCACCGATATCACCAACAAATATGGTTTTGCAATACAGATGCTTCTTTGTGTGCCGCTACATTTCAATCAGCTACCTACACATACGTGGAATACATGGACCCCGTGGTTCCTGTATTTAAAGGGTTAAGCTATGCCTACATGTATATACCAACACCCAGTAGGCAACCACCTGTAACTTTTATTACAACATGTACCTTTACTTGTGCATCTATATATCTATCCCCTTCCATCCCATCCCTTGCTAGGAATTTGAGCATTCATATTGAAAAGAAATGCACAAGTTGGAGGGTTTAATTGCAATCTTCACACCAGACAGACCATTGATTTGTTAAGATTCTATAGTAATTATGAAGAAGGGAGAATTTCTGTTGGAGCTGTCAGGGTTATTTAAAGCAACATTTTGCATATTAGGCATATTGACTGCAGACCACAACTGTTGTCATCAAATCAGCTATGGCACATTAACATCAAATTACGTGGTTTTGAAGTGAAAAATAGGCACTTTCCCCTGCAGGTATAATGATCTGGAAATGATATAATTCCAATTTAAAGAAACATTTACAAAGGAAAAAATCATGGGTCATATGTTAGTCCCGACCTCTCTGAAAGCTTTCTATTAACATGCAAAAGAATATTAATATTGCAAAAGCTCCCAGGATCTAAAGTAGATGTTAAACTAGCAAGCACAATTTCAGCATACATCCTTGATGTATTACTTTCCTAACTCTTATGTGCAAGTATGATTTGGCTATAAATTGGAATGCTATCACTTCCCATGCAAAAAACATTTGTGTGCCTTTTTAACTGCATTTGCCAAATAACTGGAAAAGAGCTACAGTGTATCTCAAAGTTGTGAAATGTTTCCATCTTTGTATTGATTTGATAGCTTTAAATTGTCTGAGTTGAAAAATAAGAAGAGATACATTTTTTTAAAATGAAACTAGCAAGAACATTTAAAATTTTGATATAGAGATGAGACAGGACAAACAAATGTAAATGTCATGTATCCCATTTTGCTTATGACTGCTGGCAAGAATACTTGGTCAGCATTTTATCATCAACTTTGAGTTAAAAAAAAAATGATAATTGAGAGTAGCTTTGAAGTTTAATAGGGAAATGATACACTACACAAAAACTATGTTCAAAATCTTGTTCTTGCATGAATGTATTTGCACCCTTGCACTTTCTCTTTGTGTTGCTCTGTCGCCTTGTTTCCTGCATGTGTCTGCACATGTATTGTATCAATTGCTGTTGCATGTCCTCAGTCTGTATTTTACTAATCTGAATTTTAGCAGAATTTGGGCCAAGGAATTTGTTTAATACTCATACATTCGTTGTAGTATATTCAATCCTTCCTTCCCTTAAACTTGAATTAGGTTACCACGCCTCTCAAGTGAGTTTAGTTTAATTTGGATTGTGCATCATGAGCACAGGGAAGCTTCGTGTAATGCCCACAATTTACCCCAAAAAAGAAATCAAACATTTTACCAATTAGCTTTCATTTTTCACCTTTCACCCATATAGAATCTACATGTAGCTAGTCCTGGTGGGCATGCACCAGAAGCAGTAATTCAGATTTTGGTGCATGCCTGTCCCAGTTAGAAAAGTCTCTAATATTGAAGAGACAAATACTGATTATCCAAATATATTCCTTTTTTTAATATAAAAAGGCTGTTTTACTTGCCACTAAGCTACCATAATGCTGAAGAAGAGCCGATACATTAGCTGTCATAAAATTTCCTTACGGCTTGTGTAGATCTGTCAAGTTTCATATTTTGCCCAATAAATGAAATTGATAATTATGCATTTAAAGATGGTAAAAGATATCATAATGATTTGGTAATAAATGCATTTGAATTGTTTCACACTTGCATGTGTTTCTTTGGATCGGCCTACATGTACAAGATATGGTGCAGAAAACAATTCAACCCATTTATCACTAAAAGTAATTACATTAGCTATACTTTCTGTGAAAGATGAAGCAAATTTGCAAATTGGTGTGTGATAAACCAGAGATATTTGATAACTTTTTTTCTGTTTAGGCTTCTGGAATCATTTCCCCATTTTAGAATGTGAACTCTTACAGATCTGCACAAGCTTTTGAAGCCTTGTACAATGTATTTACCGCTTACATTAATTTGTCATTATGAATATTATGCATTAAAGAGATTGCCTAATTAATTGTAAATGTATTTCACCAAATCAAAACATAAATTTAAGTTGTTACATTATTTTAAATTTTTCTGAGTAAGTAAAGTTTGATTATGATATCCTCATCGGTAAACAAATAAATAATGGTAATATGAATATATTTCATGCTTCATGATCACAAGATATCGGACAACTACATGTAAATGGAAGAAGGACTTATTCTAATAGTTTCTTATTTGAATCTGTTTTGCACTGATTGATAACCAGATACACATTACTAAAATTAATCATGCAAAAGTATTTTGGAGAAATGCATACTTAATCATATTCATATTGTAATTTGGGTATAGGAAACTAATAAAAAAGTATGTTTTGTCTGGTTTGTGCAGGGCCATTAAGATTCATTAGACTCATTAAAACACTGTAATCACCCATTTTACTTCATCCCAATTTAGCTTTAAGAAATAATTCCTAAGTAAGATGTTGGTGTAGTAGTAGTGTGTTACATGTACATATGGAGCATGTGAATGCTTATAACTGAAGGACATACTAACATAAATGTACATGTATATACAAAAAAAAAATTACGACCTAATACTTGGTACTTCTAGCTACATGTATATGGTGTTGACAGGGTCAAATAATTTGGAGTAGAACGAATATAGGGTTAGAGGCTAAAGAGATTCGCTATTTCTAAGAGTCAGTATAACAGAATACCTGTACATTCTTTTGAAAAGGTTACATGAGGCATCAAAAGGATAAAGTTTCTGAAAAGAAGACAATATCCTGTATGCCAGAGGTCACACAATGGCTAGTGTGATCAAATTTTTATGCAGGTGACGCACAAGCAGCAGTACAAATGTGAAGAAATTTATGACTTTGATAATGTCATTCGAGCTAGAAGTTTGGAGCTGATGAAATATCAAGAAAAGCTCATTGAAATGGCTTGGAAAATGGGCATATGTTGATAAATAATTTGTTAGCATACATACTCTCGATAAGAAAGGGCAATATATAGAGAAAAAAGAGAAAGCAGATATGTTAATGTTCAGTATGTACCAAATAATAGGTATGTTCACACGTAGAGCGATAGCATCGATGCTATCGAGGTGTCGATGCTATTTTGGTGAAGACCAGATAGTGTCGAGACCAAACGCTGTCTGAACGCAGATAGTCACGAGATAGAAGCGAGTTTCCAAACTATTCTTGCAGCGAGTTTAGCAGGAGTAAATCTCAGGATCCAGCGACAAAGCATCGACGCTTTGCGGTAGACCACCCACCGCGCTTGTGACTATTTGTCGTGTGAGCGCAATCGCTGCTATTATAATTCTATCTGTTTCATGTGGTGCTATAATATAATGCAATGTATGTATTCATGTGATGTACCCTCTTCCCTCCTTTTTTTTCTATTATCATTCTGTCTGTTTCATCTGGTACTGTAATGTAATGTATGTTTTCATGTGATGTATATAGGGGTATAGTAGGGTAATGTGTATACTGTGTGGTAAGGAAGGGTATTTTTTTGGGGGGGGGTTCCTTCTTTTTATCTTTTTCTTTTTTATATATGTGACCAGGCACCACAAAACCACCCAAAAGTCGCACTGTGTGATTTTCAGTTAGAGATCAATCAATGTGTTTTGTTTGGCATGCATGGTCAAATTTTAGTTTTGGGTATTTCCTGAAAGAGTATACTTTTTTCTAAGTAATCTAAAATGTGGAGGCACCAAACAATCTAGAAGTGGTATTTTTGCCAGCTTTTTATCAGACTTATGTGCGTCTTCTCTGGATTTTGTTGTATTACTTTTCTTTTTCACGACCCTGAATACTTGTCTCATTTTAATCTCCCATAAATCTCCCGGAGTAAGTTCTTGCATTGATACTTGTGCACTATGATAAACAGGATATGTCTTTGTAGTATGCCAAGTTTTAGGACAATCTGATAATCCCTTCATAGAAATTTTCATTGAGTTCTAATCCTCCATTTGTCACCTTAGCACAACACTTTGCAAGTCAGAGTGCTTCAATAGACTGCAAACTTTAAACCCTTATTAAGAAGTAACATTATGAGGGACTGTGCATTCTTCTCTTTGTACATTGAGTTATGAACATCCAATGAGATATATATCATTTTAAAGCTGAGCTGAGACATGTACAAGGTTTATTTAAAATTAAGTATTATAACACATGTATTTGCTACTTGATTGTATTATCGATATTACAAATGAATTGTTATTGTGTTATTATGTTGATTTATGAAGACATATAACTTCCGCGCGTTTGACCATGCATACCAATTATACTCGGGTCACTCTGTGTGGCGCAGTAATTATTGTTTTGGCAGCGGGTGAGCGATGAATAGTCACGAGTGGGTGATAGAAGCAAGTCGATCACGGCCTGTCTGAACGTACTGGAAATATTTTTGAAACTTACATAGCATCGATGCTAACATAGCATCGATGCTATGTACTACGTGTGTACCAAATATTGTTTCCACCTTGTACGTGAACATTTTCAGCATAAATGATTTCCCCATGAAGGAATTCAAACATGCCTCAAAGGGAATATTGTTATGTAATGTTTTAAAAATAATAATGATACCAGTCAATGCAATTTTAGCACCAACCTTGCAAAACAAGTAGTTTTAGTATAAAGAGTGTTTTATAGTAATTATCAGTGCTGTATGAATCAGTAATGAGTGATATGGTATGGTCTTTTTATTTGTCCGGAATCTAGCTTCAATTATGACGCGACACAGGCGAAACCTTCCAGTAATTTCGACACTTTCTGGATAGCACTCATAACAGTATTTCAGGTAAGCAGAAAGAAAATTTTTTCCAGGATTTTTTGAGGGGGTCGATTCCAACAAAACATTCTTCTCTCATGATTTCTCACCTCATGTAAATTTACATTTTTTTTCATTTGTCTGTTTTTTTTTCTTTTAGTGCTTGGTTCGAATAAGGTGTCATGTCTTAGAAAACAATATACATGGTTAGGAATTTTGTTGAAAAGTTGGAGAAATTGCCAATTTTGATGAAAAGCAATGATTTTGAACCTCTTAATGTCTGGCCAATTTAAGGATTTTAAAGCTTATTCTCGTTTTTAAAATTTTGGCATCAAACACAATGTTGTTATGCAACAAATATGGACGTAGTGTGTGCAGAAATTTTTGCTCTTTCTAATCATGTATTTGATATATTTTTAGAGCTCTGAATCAAAAGTTAATGAGCCAAACCACAAAATGGGTCAAATATCTTGTATAGAATATAGAATTGCATTATAGAATATAGAATATAGTAGTTTCCCTTTATCTATAAAAGAAATAAATTTATGCTCTATTTTTTCATTTGTGCCTATCTTATACTTTGCTTAGACAGATATGTTGCACTTTCATGGTGCTTATTTGACAAATGCAGGAATATATAGGCTAATAATAGTTACTTGCACTTTGTAAAGTATTGTGATTCTATGATGTTGAAGAAGAAAAAGAGTGATTAAAACCTTGTTGCCCCCTTTCTCTCTTTCCCTCCCTTTTTTTCACTACCACCCCCCGTCTCTTTCTCTCGCTCTCTCTGTTTCTTTCCCTCCCCCTTTCTCTCTCTCTCTGTTTCTTTCCCTCCCCTTCTCTCTCTCTCTCTCTCTCTCTCGCTCTCTTTTTCTTACCCTCCCCCTCTCTCTGTTTCTTTCCCTCCCTCCCTCTCTCTCGCTCTCTCGCTCTCTCTCTCTCTCTCTCTCTCTCTCTCTCTCTCTCACTCTGTATAGATCCTAACTGGGGAGGACTGGAATGCAGTGATGTATCAGGGCATCAAGTCCCAGGGCGGGGTACCGAACGGAATGTGGGCGAGCATCTACTTCGTCATTCTGGTGCTATTTGGCAACTGTATCCTTTTTATTCATCACTATACAAACTGAGTGTTAAGACAGACATATGTACTGTCTAGAATATTTCATGGAATATTATGTGAAAGATGGTACTGCATTGTAGTGAAACAATGATAAAGTGCTCCATTCACTGGACTTCCAGGTGTAGGTCTAGTGTGTATCTTGCATATGTTTTTCATCTAGTATATGTTGTTTCTCTTGACCCAGGAGTAGTTATTACTTGGTAGGAAGTAATTTATTTCATGCTACGGTGCCATGCATTGATATTAGTCATACTAAAGATAGGCTAATAATAAAACAAAAACATGTGCATCAGTGTGAACATTAGCACTAACAAGAACCTGTTACTAGTATTTCATTAATGTTTTATGCATGAATGCGGAGGCTGTATTCGATATTAAACAGGAATATAAGTTTGTGAATGATACCACTTGTAGAAATAATATAATTACCGTGTTTTTCCTTAGCTTGGGATGACCCCATTCACACAGACACACTGTTGAATGTCTTCCTTGCCATTGCCGTGGACAATCTCGCCAACGCCCAGGAGCTGACCAAGCTAGACCAGGAGGAAGATGAGGAGAACCGGGAAGCCGCTGCCAGGGAGCTCCAGGAGCTCCAGGCTCAGCAGACACCTAACCTGAGCAGGAGAGGGTCTCCCAACCCTGATCATCTACCAATGTAAGTGAACCTACACCAAAAGCACTCATATTTTTTTGCACCAAAAGCAAATGTAAGAAATAAAATCATACACATAAGAGTTTAGCTACAAGAATCTTCAGGATTGAAGGCGGCAAAATATCTGAGGCGAAGAAGAAAGAGGAGGAGGAAAAAAAGAAATAGGACGGGATAAGAAGAAGGGGAAGGAGAAGAAGACTTGGAGAAGAGGAAGGAGGAGGATGAGGGGCAGAATAATAAGAAGAAAAGAAGAAAGAAAAATGAAAGAAGGAGGAGGAGAAGAAGAAAAAGTTGAAGGAGAAGAAGGAAGTTTTAAAAAAAGAAAGAAGATGCCATCAAGTACATAGAGTAATCACTTGAATATGAATGTGAAGGCCATGGGTTCAAGCCCAAGCACAGCACTAATGTCCTTTAGAAAGATATCAATCTGCTTCTCTCCACCCAGGAGAAAAATTAGGATGTGATTGAATTTACCTTTTATGCCCTCATGGTAATCATGTACATGTCGGAATACTCCCCAGGGATTGGAGATTGTGCACACATTGTGTGCATGCAGGAATCATTAGATGTAATGTAATCCCCCTATGTGATATTCAAAGCCCCTAGAGACTATTGTATTAACCACCATATTAATGTAGATTTTTATCATTCAATCATAATTATTTCATTAAGGAACCGTGAACCTTACAGTGCTAGTCCCTTTCAGCAACTCCTTGAAGCTATCCTGGGACAATGACAATCAAATTGTACTTGGTTTAGTCAATGCATCCGTATTCAAAATTGTTTTCACTTTCATTTTTTTTAATTTCAGTGAGGATGGCACCAACATACAGCTGAATGACATGAATGACATGAAAGACCCACAGAGGATGAACGGAGATCACAACGGAGACATGGCAGAGGAAGGTAAGTGCTCGCAGTAAGAACTCTATTGGGAGAGGGGCTGCGCACAACGTTGGGGTGACAATAAAATGAAAGGATGTAGCAGTGAGAACAGAGTGAGAACAGAATTAGAAAAAGACGGGAGTTCTGGGCAAGCAAGGTTATAGAAAAAAAAATTTATTTGGGAATATTAACCAGACTTAGGAATTAACATTTATGGGACTATTCTAAAAAAATTCTTAAAAAGATTTTAAAAATAAGTTGTGTAGATATTTTTGGACTATTAAAAGGATTTTCCTCAAATTCTGGTAAGCAATTTACCATGCTCCATTCTGTGCATGCACTGCTTTGATATTGTTTCCCGTATTGTTTTTCTTTCTTTTTTTTTAATGTTTTTGTTTTGGAGTTTAATAAAGACTGCCGATATTCGTGGATCCCTTTCCAGATTCCCCTGTTATGTATGCATCTTTAACAATCCAAAATACACTTTGATCTTAATGTTAATATGATATCAATTTACCATATTATTCTGCTCAGAACTCCAGCTTATTTTTCACTGTAAATTAAATTTCTGCTCAAGCTCTATATGTGAATATTATCTCTATCTTTGAATTCATACAACAAACTTGCACACAAATCTGTGAGCAAAACATAACATTGTAAAGGATTTTGTTGTTTTATGAACACCTTTATCCATCTTGAGAAATACATGTATATACAAAATAATAATTTGTTGTGTATTTCATCTGGTATTCAATATCAACTTTTGTTAATCTGATAGCAAATTTATTTACCATAAGATGGCAAAATATTTTGAATTTAATTCCAGTTTGCTACACAATATGCTTTTAGACTATAATATTAAATGATGTTAGCCTTGTCTAGAAAGTTCCAGTGAGATGCATTATTGTCCGTGAAGGGGGTTTGGGTCAAGAAGCCACTTCCAAGTATTACTTTCCCCTTTCTGTGAGATATGGATCTATAATCATGGAACAAAGAAAGGGCCTCTGTCCATGTAGCCCATTAACACCCTCACACTTCAGTCACACTGCAGAACCGACTCCAAACTGACTCTGAACAGACCGATTTCCTCGCCATTTGTGCCAACAGAAGTTTTGGTTCAGTTTATTGTCAGTCTGGGCCCTGTTTCATGAAACTTATTATCAGTAACAACTGCCACATGTCTATGACAAATTTGCTCTCAGCCAATCAGATGCAAGTATTTCGGTAGCTTATAACTGCTATTGAAACTTGTCATAAATATTTAGTTTTATGAAACAGGGGCCCTGGGGAGCATTTCATCAAGTGTCTTGTCAGTGATTTTTGCTGACAAATATGCTCTCAGCGAATCAGATGCAAGGATTTCAGTAGCTTATACACAGTTGTGGGTAAAAATCACTGACAAAACGCTGAATGAAACGCTCCCCTGGTGTTTGGTTTCGTTGGTGTGACTGGGGTATCGTGTGGATCTAGGGCAGCATGACTTAGCTCAGCATTTGAAGTGCCATCATGTAGTATCTCCATCTAGCTAGGCAGGTGGTTTGGGGACTTAACAATCATGTCACTTCTGCATACATGTAGAATCATATTAACAGTCAAGTGTCTGGTGTGTATTGGCTGAACTAACACGCTAGAGCTCTCGACTATTGCATGCAGTTCTTCAAGATTATTTCCTTGATATGACTTTCAGTTTTTTAAATTGAAGATTATAAATTCCTGACAAAGGAAGATCATTTTTTTTTTCCTTAACCATTTACATCTAGCAAACAATTTTTGTCCCCAATTTCATTTCCCTTTTCATTACTCTTATCAATAATATGCTCACTAATTTTTACTACAGATCCAGTAGAATTTTATTCAGATTTAAATTTCCTCGTATCAAATGTACTGTTTTCAACAAAATTAAATGCAGGAAATATTGTGTACTTTTCTGGAAGATACATGTATTTCCTGAATTGGTGGTTTGTTCAAAAGCATTTGGCCAACATTAATTCTAACATACGGATGGTGCCAGATGTAGTCTTAGCAATTTCTCAGATCTGATTTGGTATTAAATATTATTTTTTATAGTTTAACCTTTCGGGTAAGCTCAAGAAAACTTTGTGATGAAATCTATAAGAGATGTGAACTAAATGAAAATGAAATTGTTTGTGACAGGGAAACCATGTAAAAATGTCCTCATTGTGAGATGGTATGTGTGGTAGAGTCGGGTTGATCTATTTTCATGCATATTTTTCTATATTTATTTTGCACTAGAACTATTCTGCTTCCTTTACATGTAAACCTGTAGACCAACTGAATACATGAGTGGAAGAAGGGCACAAGTCCATCACAACAATTTTTCAATTTTTCAAAATATCAAGAAAAATCTTAATATTTTTATAAGTTTGAGAGGTATACTTGTCATCTTTATGTATTAAATGATGCATATTCATGTATCAGTGATTCCATGAAATAGAAGTTTAAAACTGTCCTGGAAATATTAAGTTTTTGTCTTAACTTAAATAAAAAACTGTTTTGATGGTCTTGTGACATTCTGCCTCTCATAATCATATTCAACTTCATCATATTTGGGTTTCAAATGTATTCCTCTGATATGCTACGTGGTGTAAGGCATTCTAACATGGTGTAGGACAAACCCTTTTACTAATTTCAAATATAAAAATCATGAGACTGCTTGTCTATTCCTAATTCGTTGTACAACATGTGTGTGTATACTCTCCCATATTTGTCACCCTATGGTACATGTAGCTTAAGGAAAGATAATGTTGCGTAAAAACACGGCCATAACACAAAATGTATAATTGTTGAAAAACTAGTAAATACCCATTTTAACGTGATTAGGCTCAATCCTCTACAGTGGAGGTGTCGTCGTCAAGTGGTTTAAACACTAGACCGGAGATGGGAGGTCATGGGTTCAAACCCCTGCACGGCATTATTGTCCTTTGGCAAGACATTAATCTATATTTGCCACTCTCCATCCAGGTGTTAGATGGGTACTGGCAGGAAGGAGTTCCTGGGGAGCGTTTCATCAAGTGTTTTGTCAGTGATTTTTACCGACAAATTTGCTCTCAGCCAATCAGATGCTAGGATTTCAGTAGCTTATGACATTTGTTGGTAAAAATCACTGACAAAACGCTTGATGAAACACTCCCCTGGAATGCTACGAGTGCAGAAATTGGTAGCCGAGCTAGAGCTGGGGAGCGTTTCATCAAGCGTTCTGTCAGTGATTTTTACAGACAACTGTTATAAGCTACTGAAATCCTTGCATAAATTTGTCAGTAAAAATCACTGACAAAACACTTGATGAAATGCTCCCCAGGGGTAATATTGGAGCGCCTTGAGCATCTTGCGGGTGGATATGAGTAATATATGAATATCCAATGGTAATATTACCCAAACTGTCCTTTAGTTACATGTATGTCAAATTTCCCTTTGCATCGATATCACCTACAATTATGGTTTTGCGTTCTGGACCTGTCTTTACATGCCACTACATTTTGCCACCTAAGAAAGTTTTTTTAGTATTGGAATGTTAGATGGGTAACAGAAATAAGGTTGCAAGTTGTAAAGCAACCTTTCTAAAAACAGGTTTTATCAGAGCTAGTGCCTTCGATAGACTTCTTGTGTTGTCATACAGTATTGTGTAAAATTGTGAAATGCTGCTTTATACTAAAAAAAAAAAAAAGTCCAAAGAGTGTGATACATAGTATTGCAAAGTTATCTAATGTATTTAGTCTGGGATATGATGGTATTAATGGTTCATTATGGGATAGTGGACGTGCAGTAATGGAAGCACATATATATGTATTAGATTATCGTCAGTGCCAGGTACCATATTCAACTTACATGTAGCTTCAAGATCATGGGTAGCAAATTTTTGCTCCGAAAATAATGTGTTCATTTGATTGTGTGAGTATAGCTATTGAACTACATGTACATGGAGGTGAAAATTAAGAACATCATAGATTAGAATATGGGTGTTGTCATGGTAGTATTATACACCATTTTTGTTTTTGGCTTGATAAAGTGCATAGAAGTGTTAC
Source organism: Heliocidaris erythrogramma (assembly GCA_025617745.1). Taxonomy (NCBI): domain Eukaryota; kingdom Metazoa; phylum Echinodermata; class Echinoidea; order Camarodonta; family Echinometridae; genus Heliocidaris; species Heliocidaris erythrogramma. Next base: position 11,551,722 of record CM046869.1, read on the forward strand.
ATGATTATATGCATAGACATTTACATGTAATATGGATTGTGCCAGAATTGCACTTTTTACTGCTGATATAACATTTAGTAATAATTTCTCCAAAGTTGTATCTTCTAGATACACTTGCATGTAGTTATCTGTAGTTACATGTATCTAAATCAACCTCTTTTTCCATTCGGAACTAATAAGCATTTTATCACTCATTTTGTTAGTGTACATGTATGCGTCTCATATTTAATGTCTCACTTGTATGTTTGTGTGTTATATTTGTCTGAATGTGGTGTTCATGTATTGATAACAAATGTTCATGTAAATTACTTATTTATTTCATAATAAAGATAAGTTAACTTAGGTTATGTATCGATAAGCAGTATACTTTCAATTTTACTGCATGCAGTTGATTAAATTTTACTTTTTACATCTTAATGCAAGAAATTTGAATGCTTTGATTTGCGTTGTGCATTAAAACATTATATTTCAAATTATAACTGAAATATAGGTGTATGCACTTAAATACTTAAATTGATCAGGTGTGACTGTGAAGTGTTAAAATAATGTTCCATTTATTGGGGAAATACTTTAAATATTTGAGGAAAACCTGAGCTTGTAATATATGCCTATACATACATTGTACATGTTGTCTATATTGTATTGTATCGCATTGTTTTGTATGATATATAAGTACCATTTTTATCTGCATGTGCTTGTACAGTATGTTTGTTTGTATGTTATACTATATTGCTTTGGTACATGTACATGTTAGTTTCTGCTTGCATTTGAGCCAATTAGGCATCCAGCATACTGTTCCTTCATCTTGCTTGGGTATATCTGCTGCTTATTGCATGGGCTTTATGGGATCTGTCATTACTTCATGCTCGAAATACTCTCCTGCATCCCCCCCCCCCCCCAATCATCACTCATCGCATCCAGCTAAACACATACATGTACATCCTGCATGCCATGCTAATTGGTCCATGTACATAGAGTGCATGCTTAAAGGTTTGTTAGACTAACAAACTAACAGCTAGCCCTTCTTGTTTCAATGGAAACCGAAAAGATGATCTTACCCGTGGGGAGAAATACCATCTCCTGAATATTAAGTGACATCAATTGTCAAAATAGAAAACATTCCGTTATCCCTCCCATGCCTATACATCTATGATCCAGTTTACCTCTCTTCCTGTTCATGCCTATCTTTTATCCTCTATTAATGTGTATATATCTCTCCCTGTTTTACATCAAAAACATTATATATATTATGTGAAAAGCAAATCACCTTTTTGTCTAGTGGTAATGACAGTGTTCATATTTTTCAGGTTGTGGAATCAAAATGAAAAGACATTCAGCAGCTCAATATTCTGTCAGTCATAGAAACCAATTTCAAAGATGGGATTCTTGATAATCCATTGTTCGATTTTATAACAGAAACAAACCCTGGAAAGATAGCTGAAATAGTTTTTTATTTAACTTGTTGCTGTAACATTATTTCCAGCTTTTAATACAAGAATAGACTTTCACTTTGATCATTCAGCACGGTAATCAAAGTTATTGAAATATGTCTTATTCAAACCCAATATATCCAAAACAATATATTTACTCCAGATTTTTTAATTTCTTCCTTGTATTCTTTGTTTACTAGATAAAAACTTTGCAATGGTAGAGATACTCTATCCATCTTCTACCTTCTTGTTCCCATTTTCATTTCTACTATTTTACTACTTCATAATTTTATAATTTGTCCAAAAAAAAAAAAATGTCTTCCTTCATCATCTTTGATAATTCATCTTTACTATTTGCTATATACTATTGTCATTCTTTACATTTTATGTTCCCTTTTCTCTCTCTCTCTCTCTCTCTCTCTCTCTCTCTCTCTGAGTCTCTTACATACACCCCATACTCTTCCCCCTCTATCTCCCCTTGACCTTTCACCCTGCCCTTGCCCTGGGACCCAGCAAAAAGAAGTCCATCCCCTCATTCTATTGTCTTTGCCCAAGGTGTCCCATTCCCTACAGGAAGGTCCCTGGCTGCTATATCTCTATGTGTCTTTTGTCTAACCAAAGACCTTGCTCCCCCATGCCTCTTAGATGATCCCAAAGGTGAAGGCAAGAACAGGAGTTTGTTCCGGAGGGTCTACCACCAGCTCAATGTCCACGGCATCCCGTGGCCGTGCCCGTCCTGCGATAATTGTCAGTGTCCTTGTGTTTGTCAGTGTACCTGCTCCTGTCAAATGAGAAAGAATGCCAAGAACACCGCCAAAGAACAAGGTCTTTACTCACCTTCACCAATGTGGTATTCTTTTTACTTATAAGACATGATTTGTGTGATTTTTCTTGTTGATACATGTATGTTTGCCTGATGTTTTTTATTTTATTGTTTGTTCAGACTATGCATCCAGTATTTGTTGTTGTTGTATTCATATAATTCTATAATGCTTGTTTCATGTAATCAGAATGTTTCCTTGTTTCTGTGACTAAAATATAAAAATAACAGTGAAACAATTTCAAGACTACTGTTCTTGTGTCAGACTATGCTGGTGTTCTGCTTCAGAGTGTCACGTTGTTATGTAAAACGTTATTGTCAGTTTCTACACTAACAGTAGACATACATGAGCAGTGCAGTCATAGTTCTCTTGAATAGTGAAACTATAATCCGGGAAAGACATAGCTGTATTTGGACTTAGATGTACTTGCAGTATTCACTTCAGTGTGTCCCTGGATGCTTGTGAGAGTAGATAAAAAGCAGCCATCTAAGATGATACAATGTCTCAACAGAGTGACAGAACTGCGTGCGGAAGACTGTGAACATTTAGGGGCATCTCTGCTGACTATGGTCAGATGAACCATGCAACAACTCTGTGGAATGATAAGATGCTAGAAGAAGGTCATATATACAAATGCCAATATTATTCCTCATCTTCAAACGGAGAAAGTGATTACTGTTTATGTGGTACTATCCGGCAATAGAAGGTGAGATACCTTTCCATGGTGGGGTCTATAAGAGATGCAGCACCTCTTATAGAAAGGATGGGTGCTGTATCCTTTTAGGACAGAGAAAGGTGTGGAACTTCTCAATTGCAGAGAAACAATTGTGTAGCACCTCATCAAGGAGAAAGGGTATTGTGACACCTGTACGGATGAAGAAAAATGATGTGGAACGCCTTAAATGCAGAGAAATACATGTACATGTATGTTCAGCACCTCATGAAGTGAGAAACAACGAGCGTGGCACCCTTCGTAGCTTAGAAAAACGAATGGGGCATCCATATCATGAACACTAGAATGAATGGGTGTGGCACCCCTTAGAGCGAGAGGAAAAGTGCCACTCCCTGTCAGGCACAATTAGGTGACACCTCTTAGGACTGAGGAAAATTGTCAGCATTCCGTCTGGTGAGAAAGTATAGGTGTTGTACATAGAGGCCAGAGGAAAAGAAAGCAACAAATAGCCTCCACTGGGCAATTGTCTTGTCTCTCCTAAAAAATATTAGAGCATACTGATAGAAATGTTAACGAAAAACTCTGAAATGGAGCTTAGATCCCTTGGCGAGGCTCACCAGCCCATTTCAGGGCTCTTATTCCTTTGAAGGAATACATGGTGTAATCCTGGGGAGCGTTTCATCAAGTGTCTTGTCAGTGATTTTTACCAACAAATTTGCTCTCAGCCAATCAGATGCAAGGATTTCAGTAGCTTATAACAGTTGTTGGTAAAAATCACTGGCAAAACGCTTGATGAAACGCTCCCCTGGAAACTTTGCCTACATATTTTTCCACCATGAAAATATGCTGAAACTGCACTCACAGAAGGGAGTCTTCTTACACCAGGGGAAAGTGGGCGTGACACAGGAGGAAGAAAATATTTGACACCACGGTATCAAGACATGGAAGAGCAGATGCCGCTAATTTCATGCAACATGCCAAAATCGCACAAATTTAGGGTGAAGATGAAGACAACTGACTCAACTTAGCAGAGACATTGCTCTTGTGATATATTCAAATACAGGTGTCTACCCATTCCCGGTCTTGAAGTCAAGCTTTTCAAGAATCTGTATCATCTCCTGACTCTTTACTCACTGTGGAGCAGACCTCAAGCCTGCAACATTGTGTTGAGTTTATGATAAATATAATGTATACACACTGTACATGTGCCATAGGTTGACTGGCAGTCCCCTGTTTGTTCTATCAGTAGAAAAAAGCCTGTAAAAAGTTAAAGTTCAAATCTATTGCATATTTTTATGCTTGGCCAGTCCTGAATAGTAAGACCATGTAGTATAAAATGATTGAATAAGTCAATAAATTTATGATGAACAGTAATTCAGAACAATGACCAATAAAACAGCATGTTATGTGTGACAAGTCAATTTTGATGTGGCTACAGCATTACACTTCACTGTTTGCATACTCCTATTTAAATATGTTCTTCCCTTTTTATGTGATATTTTTTTGTAGCTAGGATTGAAATGTGTGATAAAATTTGTAGTTGCGTTCTCCTATACATGTATAAGGCATCAGTTTGCAGTGTAAACAATATTCCATTACTGTCAAGAGAGGGCATGGTTTAAAAGTTGTCCAGGGTAAAAGTAGGAAATTCTGTTTTTGAATTTACATTTTTATCTTGGACAACGGAAATGTGAACCAACCGATTTAGACATTTTATGTCAAAATATGACATTACAAAGTGGAACATGTGCAATGATCATATCTAGGTTACATGTATTATTAAATATTTTCTTTTGAAAAGTGGAAATTTAGGATTTTTTTAGTACAAGGTAAATGGTAGAGGAAGTCGCAAGATACGTCACAGAGTTGCCAATTTGTGTTTGAGTGATTAAAACGTCAAAAGTTCATAACTTTCTTATTTCTTACTGTCATCTATCTGTTTCTTTAAGTTTTCTCCTCTTAAAACCAACTTGATATTAGGGTGGACTTCCCCTTTCAATTAAGTTAGTTAACAACCCTTCATGGGCAGTGGCTAATATGACCAACACCATGAACATTTGTTATTTAAAATCCCATTGTTGAGTTAGTCATTTATGTGACTTCCACTCAAAAAGATATTTTTTTTTTTTAATAATTGAAGAATGAATAATGTTCTGGAATTATTTTCTTTAAATTTTGTTTTCTCCAGTTGAAATGAACTTAATATATGCTTGGTCATTTTATAGCATTAATACAGAGAATGGATCTTGTTCATTAGTAATCATAATGTTGAAATGTGAATTATACATTTGGTTTCACTCTTTTAAACAATTTAGTTATGCAGCTTTTTCCCTCAATTTAATTTGCAAGAATGAAATTATTGAAGTTTCATTATTATCCACTCGTTGAAATGAAAGGGGTTTGTAATATTTTGAAGAGGAAATGAAAGGGGTTTGTAGTATTTTGTAGAGGAAATAAAAGGGGTTTGTAATATTCTGCAGAGCCAAATGACCATAGATCATCGAATGTGTTTATTGTACAACATCCTGTAATCTATTACAAGTTGTCTTAACAACTCTATTTACTACAATTTGGGTTTGATTGGGTATCATCTATACATTTATCAAATTGTATCATCTGATTTTGTATTATTTTACATGTTTCTGATATTTTCACACAGAAGTATCATGTATTGTCAGTATTTGTATTACAAATGATTTACCTGTAAAGGCTTTATGTCAAACTGATTTTTTTTTTTTTTTTACATTTGTGTTTTCACAGAAGCCGATGAGAATGATGAATCGTTTCATCCCAAGCCGATGGTTCCCTATAGCGCCCTCTTTATATTTAGCACCACCAACCCGTAAGTACTTGATGTTACATGGAGATAACATACTTGGAGAAGACAGGCTCATCCTATTGATGAAGTATTCTAATTTGTCTGTTAACATGTACTCAATTGGGCGATTGGAATGGCGAATGAAACAGGGTACTGAGATGCATATACATGTATGTATTTTAAGAAATTATTGGCGAGACAAGTCTACTTCATTGTATGTATCACAATTCATGGGATACACACACCCTCCTCATATTTTCACTACCCAATGGGGAAAAATACAGGTGACCACCTGACTGTAAATGAGGATTATATCTCTTTAAACACCACTTTTGTTTTTCTGTACTCAGAGTAGTGTTTCTAACATCAGTGGCCTCATATTTATATTTTAAAGTCAAAAGGAAAAACGATAATCTTATTCATGCCACATTTTACTCCACCAATGCAGTCTAAGCAGAAGTTATAGGTCCCTTGCTGCCTGACTGCTATTCAGGGCCCCATTTCATAAAACTTGTTATCAATAACAAGTTAGATTAATTGTTATAAGCTACTGAAATCTTTTAATCTGATTGGCTGAGAGCGACTTTGTCATAGAAATGAAGCAGTTATTATTGATAACGAGTTTTATGAAACAGGGCCCAGATCATCACCAGAATGTTACAGAAGTCCAAGATCTAAATTCTCATCATATTATTTAGTCCACACTGTTTACATGTTTTATTCTCGTTTTTCTTCTGTTTATCTCTGTCTTTCACAGTGTTCGCCGATTCTGTCACTACGTAGTCACACTACGCTACTTCGACACGATGATTATGATTGTGATAGCCCTTAGTAGTATTGCCTTAGCTGCAGAAGACCCTGTAGATCCTGAAAACCAGAGAAATAAAGTATGTGCACCCTCTGAACTTCTTTCTTGAGTAATTTGAAGAGCCGGAAGGGCATTAACTCATATACCTTAACACAGAGTTAATGCCCTTCTGACAGATCATATGTATATGTACATGTAGGTAGCCATTCAAAGTCAGAATTTTAGTTCTGCAATAATTATATAATATTGACTGGCCTTGAGGGGGACATTGAAAATGTTGCCCGCAACAGAATCATATTGCCCTGAGTCGAAGACGAGGGCAATATGGTTCTTTAAAGGGCAACAGTTTTTATATTCCCCGAAAGTAGAGGCAGTCAATATTATTATTATTACCTATATCATGTATATCATGTATATGCCTATCTTGTAGCAATGACGGACACGTCTGTTTGCCTGTCAGTCTCTCTGATTTCAGATAATTCACGCAGGTATGTAATCTGGTCCAAGCCATTGTGACGTAAATTGTTACCGCACACGTATCCATTGTTTAAGCCTACAATTTAACGCGTACACAATACTGCGCGTATGCACTTTAATAAAAACGCACTGACAAGAAAAGGTGGATGTTACTCGGGCTCAATGTTGACCGCACTTTTTGTACACAAAGTGAATGGTGAAACCCGGAAGAGGGAAAATATCAGGGAATGATGACCCGCTCGGAATTAGGTCATTTGCGGACCGCGCAAAATATGAATATTAATTGCCCTGCAAAAATGCAGTTTTCAGTTGATTCTGTCTCAAATGTTTACTTATAAAACACTTCCTTTTTTTTACCAGAGTAACATGACCATCTCATTTATATTACATAAATACATGTATCGAATTTATGACTTTGATTCAACATGAAGCTAGAGTACTTTCATGCTGAGCTCAATTTTAGCAAACATTGATAGGAGACATACATGTAGTTCCTGACTTTTGATGTGTCACACAAATTGACCCAACCTCATGGAATGACCCATATGTTTAAATGGATAAAACCTATCAACATGGACATTTTGTAGCAGTTCACAAGCCTAATTCAACTCTGACTCCTTTCCTTCCAGGTTCTAGAATACTTTGACTACGTCTTCACTGGAATCTTCACCATTGAGATGGTACTGAAGATCATGGACATGGGTTTACTCCTCCACAAGGGCGCCTACATGAGAGATCTCTGGAATATCCTCGATGCTATCGTTGTTGTTTGTGCCTTATTTGCTTACGCCTACAGAGGGTGAGTTGACAATCCTTTGAGTTAGGATGGCGGTTCCACACTGTGTCTTATCGGACATTCAACATTTTCTGTCTTGCAGACTGTGCTAAGCATGAATTGAATTTGTTTTGAAATAATTATGTCGTCGACCATACAGAAATATCAATCAATGATCATCATATGTGATTCTTCATTTATGAATAAACTACATGTAAAACATACCCATACACAGGACATTTCATTGTCCAATACAGCACAGGACTGGCTTTCATAGAGCATATACAAAGTGAAAAGCACTCTAGCAGACCATTGCTTAACGTGACTTAAAATTTTTACCAGGAGAATAATTTTCATTTATAATTGCATGGGCAGCAAACTGGTAATGATAGCCTTAATGTCCCATACCACACAGTGTGCAATGGCCAATGGGTGGATACTGACCTTAGAGGCACTCTCATACACTTTACTTGTCTTGCACAAGAGGCTATGTTTGGATCTCAGATCACTTCTTTTATTTTGAGAGAGCATAAGAGAGTGTTCTTTTGATATTCCACACAGATTGTCCTGAAACTGTGGCATTGGATCTCTAACTTCAGCTTGCCCAATTATTTTTGAAAAGCCACCCAATTAGTAGACATCCGACATTGATCATAGTGTTGAAGTGGCCATTTTATGAAGGGATCTATAAGAATTAGTTCGGCTCAGAATGGATCCCAGTGCAAACAAGTCAGACCAAACAGAAAAGAATTCACCATTCTGAACCTGAGGCTTTTATGCAACTGTTCTTTTGTATTAAAAGATAAATCCATTTGTAAGAAGTTGTTGATTGTAGAGATATCCGAAATTCAAATAAAAAAGAGAACACCACATAGATCGGAAGTTATAAAAATCCAGTCACGTTATCTGTTTGAGAATTATGAATGAAACTGCATTGAACAATTCAAGGAAACAGAAAGACAGTCGTGCATGCTCTCTTAATAATATCTTTCAATCGATTCTGCTGCCTTCAATTCTCAAGTTTTATTAAGTTCCTAATCAGTTTGCACACTGTCTACCCTGTGTGAATTTCAAAATGCATGAAGGTTAGCCATGTGTGAATGGAATATATAATTGCAATATGACCTTTGACCTTATGACAGGAGTTTGAGATGGGGTAGCATGTCTATGTGATGTTATTCTTCTTATGCAATAGTGACATGCATGTACAGGGTGTTGCAAAAAAACAACTCACTTTCATCATTAACCATATTTCACTGCATGGATTCTATTCAAAGTTAAGGATGATGGGCCTGGATATATAAATATTTATGCTAGAAGTCACTGAGTTAATGAAACAGAGAAAGCAATTCTAAAGACATATTTAGCATGTACTAGCTGTTCCTCTGATGGTAGAGACTGCACGCTGAACCTGCAAATTGATTTTTTAAAAATCAATGATGCAGTCTCTGTCATAATTATGGGGAATTTAAGCCATTCTTTGAAGAGAGAAAGACATGTCTTTCAGTTTGCAATGTTGAAAAAGAAAAATGTATTGCTTGGGTTTATGCCTCTTTACTGATTTTTCTCTGTGTTTCTATTTTATTTCCTTTTTCTCTGTGTGAAATCAATCGCCCTTGCATTAGGGATGAGACAGATGGTGCCAGGTAACTTGTGTGCCAAAAAAAAAGAAAACCAAGTAGAGTATTCCTATCACGTAGAAATCTTTCCTCCTGTTTGGGGTGCCATTGTTTTTGTATCTTTTTAAATTCCAAATTTGTGAGTAGGGTGTCAGGGGAAGCATCCCCCTTGTGTTAATCACCCACCCCTGCCCTCTTTTTTGTGTTTGTGCAAGTATTTAAAGGCATTATTTAAATTTGATGATTTTAGTATCTAGATATCAAAGAAAAGTACAATTATTCATTACTGTCAAGAAAAAAATGATAGGAAGAATCGAAATCGAAACCTTTTCAATAATACGAAATTACAATTATTTTGTGATATATTTGCCATACTCATGCATCATGTTTCCTATTAGGCACACATAAGGCTGGTATATTGCCAGCATGATTAAACTTACATTAGTATATCTTAACTGCTTGTGGCCATAAAATAAAGAGAGAGAAATGAGCAGGATGAACTTAAATGAGAATTAACCTCAAAATATAAATGTGCTCATATTCAAAGATGTAATCTATTCCTTCTTGTTGGCCTACATAGTTTTGCGTTAAAATATACGAGATGGGTATAAATCAGGATTTTCTCAGCAAGATTTATCGTCTGCTAGCGATACCAGGCGGCTGCCATTTTCTTAATGTGTACATAAAGATATTTTTAATCCGAATGCAAAATTGTCTTTCTTCCTGATACAAAATTCCATCTGAGATTTAAAATATTTAACAGATATATGCATATATTCTAAAAATGAAAATGTGTTTTATATTTCTTTGAAAATTATGATTTTACTAAATATCTATTTTCTTGATACTATGACGTACGTGACAGAGGGAATTAATTCAAATTTATGGATGATGACTTTCCCGAGCATCACCTGCTTTGAGATAATGGACTTCAAAAGTCAGAATGCGCGTTGTATAAATTATGTTCTGCTCTGCCAGGCAAGACCAAGAAATTGATTTCTAGTTAGCAAATCCAGAGAATTTAAAAAGAAATCTATAAATTTCAAATTTTCAAATGTATACACCTGTTATGTATTTTCCATCATATATAGGGCTTTTTTATAATGAATAGAAACAATTTAGCTTGTGGATTAAAAATATCTTCCTGACCGGAACGGTCTCCAATGGTTCATGTACAACTCCATGTCATCAAGACAATGGCAGCCCCCATGAAGTGTTAGCAGATGATACCGTGTGCTAGAATGTCTTGATTTAAACCCTTTTCTGATATTTTATACAGGTCAATGATTAAGAATATATTACACCTTTGAACATAAGTACATCTATATTCTAGTGTTAATTCTCCTTTAAGGGACTGTTCTTCTATCTCTACTGATTGCTATTTTTTTTTCAGTTGATTAGACCGGTTTGTGAAAGTAGTCTTTATCACATTAGCAGTGAGGTTGATGGGATCAGGTCCTGAAATTCAAAGCCAAAAACAAGTGAAGAGCTGTATGAGCATTTTAAAAAAATGCTTTCTTCTGTTTGAGATATGAAAAGTTTTTGTTTGAGTTTTCATGCAGTAAATAATCAGTATAATTATTTTTTTATTAGGATTCAGTACATTGTACCTACTCTCCAACCCATAGTACCCTCTACCCCTATCCTACCCCTACCTTACCCTTGTATGTATCTGTGAGAGCTGTGATGAGAGACCCTCTTTATTATGTGAACATACCATAACACAGCACACACTGTTCCGACAACAAAATTTGATGTTTACACATCACAATATGACTGAAGGAAAGATCTGAAATCATTTATTAATGTTGGCAATGTGAACACACTGTTGCTACACTGTTTTCATACTGTAGCCACCGGAAAAACCACAGTGTGACCAAAGATGATTTTAGATTAGTGTTAGAAATGTGCACACTCCCTGACACACTGTGGCAACAAAAAACTACATTTTGTTCACATTATAATATGACAAAAGAAAGGATTTGGAATGATTTTATAGTGCTGACAATGTTAACACACTGTGGCCGCATATTTTCCACACTGTGGACACAGAACCACAGTGTGCATGCACTTAATATGACCACATATGATATGTGGATACTTATTCCACAGAGTGTATGCAGCACATGTGTCAACAAAGAGAAGAGTTGGCAATTACTAACTGTGACACACTGTATCCACAAAGAACCACAGTGTGTTTACATCATGAACAGAGAGAGGATCCTACTGTTGTCCGAACATGTGAACACTCTGACAATACTCTTGTTTTCACTATGTGTGACACAGTTGTCTTAGAATCACAGTGTGAATACACCATAGTGTGAGCTCACGGGATTTGAGGTACTTAAAGTGAACATTGACAATGTGAAAATACTGACAACACAGTTTTTACGCTCTCCCCACATTTTTGTGACACACCATGGTTTAACCACAGAGGCTTAGGGGGACTTTTATACATAGCTTTGCCCATACATGTAAACGGCCCTTACACCATAATGTCAAAGTAATGTGTGCAAAGTTTTGAAGAGAATTGAGCATTTAGAGAGTGACTACTGTGAAAGCAGAAACTTTTGCAACATAAAACTTTCGTAAATTGTTAATGACGGCCAATTTTTGCTGCAAGAAACTTTCGTTAATTGCAATAATTTTATGCTGTTTCAATTGTGATTTTATTATTTTGTGGCATGAAACTTTCGCAAATCTCAACCACCCGCGAAATTCGCGAAAGTTTCACACATGCGAAAATTTCTGGTTTTACAATGTTGCTTTTTCATCATTTGAGAGCCAAAAGGGCACTTAAGTCTATTGACTTCTACAGACTTACAAGTGCCCTTTTTAACCTAAGCTAATAGGCTAATTCTTGAGATGCAATTCCTTTGATAAACCCTTCTATACAACTTTGTATAATAGCTGTGTGTTAACCTTAGCAGACTCTATATCTATTCCCCCCTTTAACCTCAGCTAATTATCGTTGAGACACAATTCTGATAATTCTACAAGTTTGTTGTGTGTTAACCTGTAATACAGATGTCATATAACTAGTGCCTGTTTGAACATCAGCTGAGACACACATCACTTGATAAATAACTCTTGTCTCTCAAAGTTTGTTTTCCAATGTATTGTTCTGTCTTCTCCCCCTGCATGCAACTTTGTTTGTTCAGAGACTCATATTCTTTATAAACTGTGTTGATTCCTGTTCCCGTTTTCCTTGTGTGCATTAAGATCTCTACAGACAACCATGTTGGAAAGGTAAAACGGTCAATAGTTTATTTCATCTCTGAATTATGAAGACGATGCTTAAAGGACCTACTAACTCAGTTAACTTAAGTCAGCACTTCCAATCATAATACAGCACAGGACACCAATTGATTTGGGCTTTTAGGTAACATCTAATTGTTCACTGCAAACAAAAGTTGGAGTTTGAAATGTAAAAATTTAATTTAAAGTAACAAGAATAGTTTCCCATTTTAGAAAGAATTATTTGTGAATGTAGATAGGTAAAGGATAAACTAACATAACTACAACTTTACTGTTGCCTAGTCAAAATGGAATATTATTAGAGAATATGTACCCAATACCAAATAATTCAATTACATGTATTATCTTTCATTATAAAAAGCACATTTTTGTTATTATCATATTGATTACATTTTTTATAGAATAATGAAAAATCACACACATATAGTAGATATAGATACATATAGATGAGCATTTTGCTGAAATTTTACTTTGTATGATAGAGTTTAGTGGTGGTCTTACAACATGGGAGCTTGGGAGCTTCATTGTCCTTCTGAGATATCACTAACAATATCCTATCATAACCACTTAATAGACATGAAGTCAGTAGTCCTCACACGTTGCTTCAATATTTTATAAAACTATGAAATTCATCATGTGAATGTTAGCTAGCAAAAAAAGTTTTTTGTTAATTTAAAGAGAATCAAAGTGCATAAATGCTTGAACTACAAGTAGATGATATATATATGTATAATATCAGGTTGCTTAAGGTTGTTGTTGTTGTAAGGTAATGTTGAAGGCTTTGAAATGTAGTTAAACAAGTCCAAACAAAATAATGGCTTGCTACATGTACTGTATGCCAGAGATAAGCCAGAGAAATTCTGCAGATATTGCCTCCTGTGCTGCTGCAAAATTATGCTGTATTTGGGCAAATTATCTTTATAATGTCTTTGTTCATTAAAAAAAAATATTGAATACATATTTAGTGTAGAGCTTATCTTGGCCTGCTGTTTTAATGATTAAATGTCTTACAATGGAATACAAAATGAAGTTTACTGACAATAGAGCTTGTTATGTAGTTGTATTAACTTAGCTGTAATTAATTTGTTTTCATTTAGATACTGTCATTGAAAAATACTGAGATTGATAAATCATCTGTTTGGTGCCAGAAGGGTGTAAACTCTGTACAAATGATAGGACTTAATGCCCTTCTAGCTCCAAACAGATGATATATGAATTCTCAGTGATGTACATTGATGGTATGGAATTCATATCTTAAAAACTTACAACATGCATTTCTGTATAAGTTATGAAACCATTTCCGTATCCTTTTCATTTTTACCTAACTCATTCTTAGATAACCCCTTTTGGAATATATGTATATTCAAATATCCAAAAATATATATATGTACTTGTGTATTTCACAAATAGTAAATACCCTGTTATATTCTCATGTTTATCTTTTGTCCAATATTCCTTTCTACATGTATATACATCTTACTTCAAGAACCCTTGAAATAACCCCTATTTGTATAACTATTAGATAAATAGTTACTAATTCATGAGTAAAGTAGTAATAAAATTGTTCACTAATTCATAACATTTCAGGTATAGTATGTAATATTTGTTATGCTGGAAAATGTAAGGTTACACTCTTAGTTGTGATAAAAAGTATTCACATTTATTGGCACAAATATAAAGAAAAGAATAGTTTTCTCACCTGTTCAGTGCCAATGATATATGTTTTGTTTACCCTCCTATAAAACTTCAATTAGTCATAAATGGTTCATTGATGGAAAGCATCACATAAACCAAAATAGTATATACAAAATCATTAGTTATAATTATGCGATAAGATTGCTTGTCTGCTTTTTAAGGTCACTTAAGTTGTGATCTTGGCGAAAAGTTCCCACTTTGTATCAAAGGAGTCTCCGAGGAAGGGGTTAAACTGTCTCATTACAACAAACTTTACCCAAACTACCACCTTTTGTCACTCTATTGAATTTATTTTAGTGTCGTAAATGGCAATCCCCACCCAAATTTTCATCTTTTACATGTATGCAGTATGCTTTTACTATAATAAAGGAAAAGTTTATCCATAAAATTGGGTTCATGCATTTCAAATTTTTGACATTTAAATTCTATGAAGATTAATAACAAAATGAATTGAAAAGTTTTCATGAAAAAATAATTTAAAGTTGTGAACTTAGAGGCAGGGAAAGGATAAAAGGAAAAAAAAAAGGATGTTGTAATTGCTTTACAACCATTTAGGTCTCCAAAAAAGTAAACACTTCAGTAGTGTATAGAAATTATATTTTTCTAAAGGGGCAGTGTAAGGATAGAGGATTAACTTGTTCTTGTCGCTTTGTTTGTACAGTGGTGGAACAAGTGGAGGACCTCAGAATCTGAACACCATCAAGTCACTGAGGGTACTGAGGGTGTTACGACCGCTCAAAACCATCAAGAGAGTTCCAAAACTAAAAGTATGTTTGTGACAGTTCTTCTTGTGCATTGCACATCATATAAAATACAATATAAAATATTGTTTAAAAAAATGATGATGATAATAATAGTAATATTAACAGTAATAATTACTCTAAAAGTTGATATCATCCTTGGCAAACTGCATATTTTGATTCCCTCAACTTTGTCCATCTTTTTACTCAGGCCGTGTTTGACTGCGTGGTGAACTCAGTGAAGAACGTCACCAACATCGCTATCGTCTACCTCCTCTTCATGTTCATCTTCGCCGTCATCGGCGTCCAACTCTTCAAGGGAAAATTTTACCACTGCTCCGACCTCTCAAAAGTCACAGAGGAAGAATGCAAGTGAGTCCCGCTCTTTATGATTACCCCATCCTGCCTGATTGTTAAGCTGTGGTATTAGCGATAAGTGACCTGATAAACCCAACCAGTATTTCATTGAAAAGCACAGAAATTTATTCTTTTTTTGGAAGCAGATCATGAGAAATCTCGTAGATGCTTCCTGTAATGGACTGGTTGGTTCACTCGAAGCATGAGCAGATTTCAATTTACATAATATATTGGCTATAACATGCTTTCATGATGTTACTCAACACATGTGTGAACCAATCTTGTTATTCCTACTGACCTACAGGGGAAGATATTTCTTGTATGAAGGAGACCAAATAAAAGAAAGTGCTGATCGAGTGTGGGAAAAGTATGAATTCAACTATGACAACGTCGCCTTAGCCTTACTCACTCTCTTCACTGTGTCAACTGGGGAGGGATGGCCAGAGTAAGTATTTCACTGATCAGATTTTAGTAATTTTATGGATTGTACCATCAACAAAAGTGAATATGTAGTAGTAGTAGTGGTGGTGGTGGTGGTGGTGGTGGTAGTGGTGGTGGTGGTGGTGGTGGTAGTGGTAGTGGTAGTAGTAGGTAGTGGTAGGAGTGGTTAGGAATGGTAAGAGAGGTAGGAGTGGTAGGAGAGGTAGGAGTGCTACATAATAGTGGTAGTAGTAGTTGTAGTTGTTGTTGTTGTGGTAGTGGTGGTGGTGATAGCAGTGGTAGTAGTGTTTATATAGTGGTACATGTAGTAGTCGCAGTACTAGTATAAGTGTAGAAGTATTGCTTAATGTCATAGTACTAGTCCAAGGTAGTAATGAGGTAGTAATATGAGAAGTCATAGTTGAAATAGAGCTAAAAATTGTTGAAAGAGTGGTAAAAAGAGTCTCGTTAGAAGAAAAATTAATCGGCAGTGTTTTGCTGACGGACTGATGCGATTGGTCTTTGTCTTCCTCTTCATTGATTTGCAGTGTGCTGAAGCATTCTATTGAAGCTACGGAGGAAGGCATGGGTCCCACTCCCTACAACCGGATTGAGATGTCACTCTACTACGTGGTCTACTTCATTATCTTCCCTTTCTTCTTTCTCAACATCTTCGTTGCCTTGATCATTATCACCTTCCAAGAACAGGGTGATCAGGACTTCTACGACGGCGACATCGATAAGAACCAGGTTAGCTTGGAGATCCACGTGGCAACCCAAATTGTTACCCAGTCAACATAAAAACACAAAGGAGGTTTACTGCAAACCATGGTCTAAAACATGGTTTAAACGTCCACCAAGGACTAAAATCAGTATGAATAAGCATGCTGTTGCCAATTTGCTTGGTTGCCAACCATGCCTATTTTAGAGGAATGATTCCTTTCTTTTAAACTTCATATGAATGCTATCAATCCTAGATTCCTCTTTTTTTCTGAAAAACGTGTGAAAACCATGCAAAATACATTGTATTCCTCATTTTGCCTCAAGATATTTCCATTTTTTGCTTTGGAAGGTAGGCCGGTATGGGACATGAGGACATCCAAATATGATGCTTATAGGCCCGTATTCACAAAGGAGGTTTAAACCATGGGTAAGGTTTAAACCTCTGTAAGCATACTAAAATAAGCGTAAATAAGCGCACGTTGGCCATGCACACGCTCAAAAAAAATATGTGATTGGATCGGATTGCGTGCGCACGTACGCTTAAAAACCCAGGAGGGGGTTTAAACCATGGTTTAAACCCCCTCCTTTGTGAAATCGGCCATAGAGGTTTAAACCATGGGTTTTAAAGATAAACCTCCTTTGCGAATTCAGGCCATACTGTTTGAAACCTCCAAAAACCACCTTGACATTTTAACTACCATGCAAATCATCAACTGGATTTGGCCCGGGGTGATGATATCTTGCATGCAGCATTCTTGGGAATTCCTCTGTTTCATTCTGTTTTCAAAACAGGGTGTAAACATTAAGTGCTTATCTGCATGAAAGATGCAAATATAAGAATGGATATTCTGCATTTTCCTGTAAATAAATGTTTGAAGTACATGTACACATGGGGAACGGGTCCTTTTGCTGCGCTGAGAAGTAAGCAAACTCCACACTTCATGGTATGTTATCTTGTTATCATAACAATCTGTAATCTTCTGCAAATTCTCACTACCAGAATGATAGAAATCTTGTTGACATTTTCCATTCTCAAAACCTCCTGTTAGTCAAGTTGAAACTCCTTGCGCTTTAGAGAACTATGATCTGTACTCTTTTGGCATTTAAGAAAAACAAGTGTCGAAGCTCTATAACAAATTTGCTCTCAGCCAATCAGATGCTAAGATTTCAGTAGTTTATATCATTTTAATATTGCAACTTGTTATTGGTAACAAGTTTTATGAAACAGGGCCCTGGTTAGTTCTGAAATTTAAGTTTGGATTCATCAACAGTTGCCAAAGTTCTAACACAATTTATGAAGATCAGCTCTTTCATCTGTCATCTGTGATGATTACATACATGGCCTCTGCTTGTACAGACTCTCATAAACATTGATCTTTGACCTTTTTCTCCACAGAAACAATGCATAGAATTTTGCATCACTGCCAAGCCTGTGGACAGATTTATGCCGAGTAATAAGAACTCGTTCAGGTTCAAGGTGTGGAAGTTGGTAGTGTCCTCAGCGTTTGAGTACTTTATCATGACTCTCATCACGGTCAACACCTGCACGTTGATGATGAAGGTAAGGACTAGTTCAGTCAAATTAAAATTGATTTACAAACATTACAAGATAAAATAATGGAAGGAGGTTCTTTTACCCTTGCAGTACTATGGGCAGGTTGAACTACCCAAACTTTGATTTAGAATTTAATCTTGTTATACTTCTTTATTTGAATTTAAAATAGATGGATGATTTATCAATGTCATACATGCTGTATAATTTATGTAGCAGTATGAATGAAAAATGAATGATTGCTACAAAATGAAAGATAAATCTTGGATTACAAAATATCAAGAGCAAAATATTTGGACATTATTTACATGTATCGTATATATGTATAATAAGTAATTTTTGTATTCAGTGTCTTCATTACATGTTTACCCTGAATTTATGATCATCTCCATAATGCTGCTTTATGCCTTTCTTTTTCACTTTCCTTTTCAGTATCATGATCAATCAGAAACCTACTCAGCAGTACTCAAAAACCTCAACATTGCATTCACTGTTCTCTTCACGATAGAAGCCACGCTTAAACTGATAGCATTCGGAATACGGGTAATGTCTATTACATTCCTAATCTATTCTCACTGGTGAATCAGTGTGGATTCTATTTTTTTAAACATGTTAATATTCAGGTTATTGTGTGTCATGGTCTTCATATTATTTGTGTTCATTTTTTTAAAATAGCATTTTATTTTAGTCAGTATGTGATAAAAATCAAGCTGTACACATGTAGATGCATGCTGATAACAGTTGAACAATATTTTTAAAATGAAAGGTGTTTTGCCTGAGTTCATTCGATTTTCATTTTTCATTCTTTGAATTTTTTTTTGTCAGTTGATGATTTGTAATGATAGATCATGAAGATTTCTTCAAATTGGCCTATAAATCTTTATTATATTATATATTACCTGTCATTTCCCCTTCCTCCTACAGAATTACTTCAAAGAGATTAAGAATACGAAATTTTGACTTTATTACTTTAGCGGGAAGCATAACCGATGATAGATACTGACAGTTTCTTCATATTGACCTATGATATTTTATCATAATACGTTTCATGTCATTTCCCCCTTCCTCATACAGAATTACTTCAAAGAGGGATGGAATACATTCGACTTTATCACTGTAGTGGGGAGCGTAGCCGATGTCATCATTTCAGAAGTTGAGGTAAGAGTTCATCATCCATCCAGTCTGTTGGTCATTGAATTTGTTTCGATACATTTCCATTGTGGGACAGATGCTTGCATAGGAACAAGAGCTCTGTATTTTGTCCATTACACTTCTAATTTCTTTGATTTTAGATGTTTGTGTTGGTATCAGGGTTTAATTTTTTAGTCAAGTAGGTATACTCTCATTCAAATATAGTGCTAAGAATCAGAAAATTTAGATAGATTTGCCATTTTCCCAAAATACGTATATCTACTATATCTGCGCCAAGACTTGTTTCTCAATCTATGACAAAGAACTGCAGGTTCCTGATTTTCTGATATTTAAACATATTAAAGATGCCTTAAATGACCTTAAATCTTTCTTTTTGTCTCGCCCACCGGAGGTGAAGGCGAGACTAAGGGATCCAAATGTTGTCCGTCCGTCGTCTGTCCGTCGTCCGTCCGTCCGTCGTCCGTCCGTCCGTCACTCCGTCCGTCACAAACGTTATGACAGATAACTTTGCAACCGTCAGTCACTTTTCAACCAAACTTGGGTTGTAGATGCACTGAGGGGACCTGCATCTTATGGTGCCGTTGGAGGTCACATGATAAGGTCAAAGGTCATTTCGGGTCAAACGTTAAAGTTTACCTGCAAGACTCTCTTATGACAGATAACTTTGCAACCGTCACTCACTTTTCAACCAAACTTGGGTTGTAGATGCACTAAGGGGACCTGCATGTTATGGTGCCGTTGGAGGTCACATGATAAGGTCAAAGGTCATTTCAGGTCAAACGTTAAAGTTTACCTGCAAGACTCTCTTATGACAGATAACTTATTTGCAACCGTCACTCACTTTTCAACCAAACTTGGGTTGTAGATGCACTGAGGGGACCTGCATGTTATGGTGCCGTTGGAGGTCACATGATAAGGTCAAAGGTCATACATTAAAGTTTACCTGCAAGACTCTCTTATGACAGATAACTTTGCAACCGTCACTCACTTTTCAACCAAACTTGGGTTGTAGATGCACTAAGGGGACCTGCATGTTATGGTGCCGTTGGAGGTCACTTGATAAGGTCAAAGGTCATTTCAGGTCAAACGTTAAAGTTTACCTGCAAGACTCTCTTATGACAGATAACTTTGCAATCGTCACTCACTTTTCAACCAAACTTGGGTTGTAGATGCACTGAGGGGACCTGCATGTTATGGTGCCGTTGGAGGTCACATGATAAGGTCAAAGGTCATACATTAAAGTTTACCTGCAAGACTCTCTTATGACAGATAACTTTGCAACCGTCACTCACTTTTCAACCAAACTTGGGTTGTAGATGCACTGAGGGGACCTGCATGTTATGGTGCCGTTGGAGGTCACATGATAAGGTCAAAGGTCATACATTAAAGTTTACCTGCAAGACTCTCTTATGACAGATAACTTTGTAACCGTCACTCACTTTTCAACCAAACTTGGGTTGTAGATGCACTAAGGGGACCTGCATGTTATGCTGCCATCAGAGGTCACATGGTAAGGTCAAAGGTCATTTCAGGTCAAACATTATAGTTTACCCGCAAGACTCTCTTATGACCTAACTTTGTAAACGTCACTTTCCAAACAGTAATGTAGATATATGCAAGCATAACTTATGCAGATTTATGCACTTGGGGGACCTGTTGCATTGCAACAGAGATCACGATATTTCTAGTTATCGCTTGTGGGCGAGACACATTATCGCTAATGCCTTGTTTCAGTCAATCAAACACCTATTTTTGTTCCTGTGCAGTCCTACAATAAGCTCATTTAGTATATCTCTTGGTATCCGCTGTGTTGTATCATAGGCTACCATTCTCTCATTTTAAATGGTATATGGAGATTTCCATTTTTTATGGGCATAGATTTGTGTGAGTGTTAAAAGTGTATTTTGAACCAATAATCCATTCATCCCTTTGTTAATGAAACATGATTTTATTTGTACATTTCATATTTTTAATAACGACTTTGTTGATATAACTGACTTCTTCATCTTTTATCAATGCTGCATTTCTCCCTCTGAATTTGATTGAATGATAAAAAATATTTGTTCCTCTGTTAAAGATAACAGAATTGAATAAATCTACACTTGGTTTTCAATAAGACCCAGAAATCTGTGAAATATCTGTGGCATCCAAGATATAGCTATATAAATCTTACCTGAAAAGTATGAATAAATAAATATACATGTATGTACATAAGTATACATTATCCCACCGCTGTCCCCAACCGAACATTTTACTTCTCATTTGGAAATTTAAGGATGGGTACTATATATAAACATTAGTTCACAAAGATTTCTGGTATCATAGTGAACGAAATGATGTTGGTCTACCTGATCATGCAACAGGAGACTTCTAATGTCAGTTGTTCACAGTGCAATATTGGCAGAATGATACATATTTTTAGTAAGTTCAAAAGGTTCAATGGTCCATCAAACTGCAGGATGAGGGATGCTCCATTGTGTAAGAGGTCAGTACACTGATAAAGATTATTTTGAGATGCAATGAAGAAGGTTACTCCTGCATTTTTTCCCAGCGCAGGACTTCCAGAATCAGTGCATTGTGATAAACTTGCACTGTGAGGTTAACTTTTTTTTGTCTGTGCAGATCTACCTGTGGACATTGTAAAGGAAATTATATTACATTCTATTTCTTTCCCTCTTCGTATTAAAGCAACATAAAACTGAACAAATGACTGCTTCCTGTATAGTTCAAATACTCCTTTGCTGATATAACAAAATATATTTGCAATTTGAAAAGAAGCTTTTCCTTTATCAACCAGCCTAATCAAGCGATATTTATTACTCCATTAATAATCCTAACATGCTCCTTTAGCCTGTAGAAGACAATATGCAATTAACCCACCACCACTGCTCATAATGAAAGTGTGTTTGTGTGATTGCACCCATGATATAGTAGAGTCTAATGTATTTAATATATCACCACTGGTTGATCAAATGATGTCCCTTCTAGAAGCCACCCCATTGCATATAGATACAGGGAAATAATGTAGTTACTCACCAGGAGTCATGATGTCTTTGTCACCTTATCCAGGACACCAGGCTGCCTTTCATTTTTCCTACAGATGACACTCTCCTGTTCCAGCATGACGTAGAATAATCTTCGTCCCTCTGTAAAAATAAATCTATAAAGCTTAAAGTGGTCCAACCACAAAAGAAAAATAATTTGTTTATCATTAGAAAATATATTAATATCACACCCCCCAATAAAAAATGGGGAATAAAGATATTTAAGTGTGTTTTTAAATGGCTGACGATTGAAGACTGCAAAGAGAAAGAATGATTTTATATTGAGGCACAAAAGTTAGCTAAGGGTTGTTAAGTGCATCAGTTTGTCTAACCACTAGCTGCTCTTTTACCCTTTCAGAACTTGCAGTATCTCTTTACAAATGTATTTTGAATATAGGAACCCCAAACATACAAAACAAACAAAAATTATTGCTACTCAGTGCTTCATGAAAGGAAGATTTTTGGAGAGCTAACTTCGTACCTTCGAGGCTGTTGTCTTGTAGTTCAAGAAAGGTGAAATTGCTACAGCTGTTAATGCTTTTAGTATATTTTCACAGAATGACCCATTTTTGAGAAATCATTTTTATATCAAGTTGGCAGCCATTGAATGATGATTCTCTTGAGTTGAGTTGATGCTGTAGTCTCTTGTTTTGGTAATATATCTTCGGAAAAATTTGGTTGAATATTCAGGCTCTTTGAGGCATCAAGACATTGTTTAGGTTGTATTCTCGTGGATTTATGTCATATCATCCTGATGGGATCGACTCCACTGAGGTTGGAACAGACCTCTGGAATTGTGAAACCAGTCTCTTCATTAGACGTTATTTCACAAGAGGTTACGGAGCATCACCTTACATTGTTATGTTGGGAAGTCCTTTCAGTTATTGAAGCATATTATGCTAGATGTAGGCATCCTAGTGAGGTCTTATTTCATTGCAGTGGTTTACTTTTGAAAGAATAAAAGACTTCAAAGTTCAGTTTTACTCATTGGAACAACTGTATTTGCTGCTTTTCCACAAGATCCATTCAAATAGTTGATCTCCACCTTTTAATTCAGGGACTCCCTCACCCAGGGAGAAATTTTATTGGAAATATGTGTCCCAACGGCTCGGAATCAGGCGGAAGTCGCAATCGGTCCTTGTCTAGAAACAAGGGTTTTAATGAAAATGTAATTTTGTACCAATTTTTTTTTTTTTTACATATTCCGAAGCTTTAATTATTCCTCTACCACGTCCCGAAATTTAAAGCCAAAATACCATGTCTAAGTACCTCAAAATAATGTTTTAAATCACCTCTTCCAAATCGCATCGACGGGAGTTTCATCTTCGCAAAAACGACAGATCCTCAACAGCGAGCTTTGCACACGTCTCTTTCGTTACTAGGGCCCTGAGTGACGTGACATAATGGCAGTTCGCCGATTTTGCACCCTGTGATTGGTCGGCGCTCTAATTGCCTAATGCATATTTATTTTTCTTAAAAGCTCGTGTTGTTGCCAAACGTTATCTCGGCTCGCCGTCTTTGAGCGCTGCGATTGGTTACTCATAATTATTGTTATGCATATGCATATACCTGCGGGGGGGCCATGGCTTTGGGGGCGAGTGCTGGCACACGCATAAAAAGCGCACAGAGAATGTGTGATGACGTCAATTCACTTCCACGTTTTATCAACAACTCGTATTATGAAAAGATGGAAAGATGGAATAACAAAGTATGAAATGTTATGAGAGAATGAAGAGAAAAGGAAAGAAGTAACATAAGAAACAAGTATGAAAGAATGAATAAGATACTCAGTGAGAGAGAAGCTAAGAATGAAAAGAAGACGAGTAGGAGGTGGTTGATAACAAAACTGCTGTAAAATTTATTTTAATTAACGTCACTATCCGTAGTCTGGGGCGTGGATTCGGAGCGGGGGTGGGGGTAGGGGATGACGACGACAACCCCCCCCCCCCCCCGTTTTCCAAATAGTTATTCCGGCATATAACGGGGGGGGGTGTTGAAAATGGGCTGAAAGTTCAAATATCCTCCCCTCAGCAGATATCAACTTGAACACTGTAGGAAAATTAGAAGAAAAATTCTAAAGGGACACCAAATACCATGCACAGAATAAATAGTGATTGTTTAGTTCGGTATAATCATACCAACTGACTTTTAAAGGAACAAGGAGGTCACATGTAGGGGAGAAAGTAAGGAGATGAGAAAGTAATAGAATTTTCACTCCATTGAGCTTGCTCCTGCAACTTCATACTATCGCATTGATATCAGATGGCATTTTGAGCAAATCTTGTAGGCTTCTGTTATTTGTTCACAAAATCACACTTCTCACACTACATGTGAGAAGTGTGAAGTGCAAAGGTCCACTTTTTCGAATTCTGACCCCTGCCCCCCCCTCAAAAAAGTCTTATAGTCACGGGCCTGATAGAGACTGTATGTTGGCATAGTAACCAGCTCCATCGCACTGGGTAAACCCTCGATCAAAGAGACTTGACATTCGCAAGCATGCCATCTAAATACATTGTAACCACATTTCTTTGTTTATGTATGAATAAGCTGGGATTTTTTTTGACAATGCAGAACAATACACTGTCCGAGACGGTCGTTCAACGTGTAAGTTTTTTTGTTACTAGGCCACCGGCGCACTGTTTGAACCTCCGTCCTTAATTGACCCAGTGCGACTGTGAACAGTATTGAAGAGGAAGGCGTTGGCTTTCTAACAGATCCCCATACAAAGGCGCCCATTGTTCTATGTATTGATCCGTGGGTGACTGTATGCTGGCATCAACACCTATTTGCACCACTGAATGGTTAAATCCTCAATAACATAAAACTAGAATTTTACATCCAACATGCAACACATAGCCACAATTATTTTTTTTTTTAATCATTTCTTATGTGTGAAAAGTGCATGAACAATTGCAGGGCTAGGGAAATAACGTTATGGCATGAATATTCAACATTAACAATTTTATCCCGTCTGAGCATTTTAATGTTGAAACGACCGAACATACACAAGTACACACAATAATAAAATAAATAAAAAAATAAATAGAACTCTAAAAAATAGATAAAATAATTCCATTATATTTTACATGACGAACACCTTTTATTCAATCGGAAAATACTCGGACGAGAATTAGTTTTTACCTTTTTATGTAGAAAAATAATTTGAAATCTGTTGTTTTAACGGATTATGCTGCACATAATTCACATTCCCTTTAATTTTTTGTTAACTAGACTTTCAGCAAGTGTACAGGGCCGGCGGAACTTTTTTCAGATTGGGGGGGCGGTGGGGGCAAATGAGGGGGAAAATTTGGCGACAATATTGGTTAAAAGTTTAGAAAAAAATACCTTTTTCATCGGCATTGTCGATATTTCAGGCTTAAATTTTTTACGCCCCCTGCAAATATTGGGGCGGCCAATTTTTTTTTTACGCAGTTTCCTATGTCCGATCCAAAAATATTGGGGGGGGGGCCTGGCCCCACCGGTTCCGCCGGCCCTGGTGTACATTATAACTTCAAGGTCATGAGGTTGCGTTTCGGTTTTGATTGATATAGGTAAACATTTGTAAATCTGTAATCATTTCAGGGCATAGCCAGAAAAAAAAAGCATTCCAATATGTTAACAATTATTAAGATTAATTTGGGGTTAGTTGTCATTGTCACTGATTGCTTGCTCCATATTGTTAAAAAAATTAATTGAATGATATAGTCTTAATCTTGTGATTTCAAGCTTATGATGTCTCTGCGGAGATGTACTAGTGAAGTTTGTCATGCCTTCTGGATATCACTTTACAAATATTGGGCTGGTGAAGATCAAGCCGATGAATAAGCCTGGATTATTTGCATAATGACGGGTTTTTGCACGCCGCACGCGACCTTGGCATGTGCTCGAGTTCAAGGGAGACGTTGCTAGGGAAGTGCTCAACGGACCATAACGAGCTACGGGCAGCTTGTTTTCGTTTCGCACCGAAACTTCGAGCACAGTTTTCTCCGTTTTTTAAATTTCTTGGCGGAGCGTTTTCATGTTTTAAATCACTTTTTACAATGACTTCTGTTTTAGTAATATATCCATGTTATACATCATTTTAAAGGTTATTAACCAGAGATTCTAGAACACATGAAAACTGACATTTGCAATTTTGCAACTTCCGCCTGAAACCGTCGCGTTTGGTCACATATGAGAGGAAATACCCAAGAGTAGACTAAAATAGACTAGACTAGAATAATTGAGCAGGGGATACCCCAGGCATGATTTGGGATTTTTCATTACTACTTACACAACCCTGATGTAAAATAGATTGATGGGATGAGAAGAAGGTACATGTCTTAAGAATAATTCTAGGTGGATGTTAGATTATACAAAAAGCTACTATAAGAGTAAAACGACCAGTCACAAAACAGCTTTATGCCATGTGATGTTGCACCATTATTGTCAGTCATGTTCCGATGTCTGCAAAGTGCCTCACGGACAAGCGCCCTCACCCACACTGCATTGTGTAGTGTCCTGCATTTCAGCTTTGTGAATTGAATGTGGGTTTTGTATTTCTGTAAAAGTATTGAAACAATAGGGATAAGTGGGGAAGTAATATAAGAAGGTAGGTTAAGAAGAGAGATGGGAAATCACTCCTGAATACCTTAGAAGGCACATTTTGGGCCTTAAAACCTGGTGACTTTGTTCATGTGTAGATCGCTGATATAAACCTGTGTTTTGAAGTTGATATATTTGGGTGTCCTGTCATATATTTTGGTAAATTTTGGTAAATGTGTCCTCCAGTTCCCCCAGGTATTTTGTGTATCACTTAACCCTCGTAAACCCTGCCCCATCTCAGATTCTTTATCCAAACGATGAACTTTGTGCCCCCTTCCCGAATATACCACTGACACGCGGCGTCTTACCCCTGCCCCCACCTCGCTGACTGCATGTTTATGTCATAATTTATTTTTTGTATTCCTTTCCGCCTTTTTTATTTGTAGGAGGTAAGTTTCTTGTAGGGCATACCTGTGTTCCCTTGGGATACACCTGCGAATCCTGATCAACCATCCAGCCTCAGTCTAACCCCTGACCCCCTGACCCCTGTCACCCTTGACCCTTGACCCCTGACCCCTCACTTCCTTTCCCTTTTAGTCTCACTCCTAGGTGCTGGCATACTAACCAAACACTGCTACACTAACATTTGTATTCTTATATTCTTAGTCTTTCTATTTACCTAAATACATCATGTATATCAACAAAGCAATATGTAATCTCCAAATGACATATCACATTCAGGAAAGAGAAAGAGAGAGAGAGAGTACGAGAGAGAAGAGAGATTAGTCTTTTGAATGCAGCATTCATGACATTGACCCTGTATTTTAGTATGTTGATTTGGCACTTAGTTGATAAACGACGAATGGCATAATACAGGTACTTCAAATGTGATATCAAGTTCATAAGAAAAGTAATTGATGTCTCTCTTTCTCTCTCTCTCTCTCTCTCCTCTAACCTTCAAAATCTTGTAAATGAGAGAGCATGAAACAAACAAAGATATGCAAATCAGCTGGCACAGTTGGCAATAGATGTACGGAAAGAAGGGCTTCAATGTAGGGGAAAGATATCCCACCGCTGCCACGAAATATTACAACCCAGGTTTTTTTTCTCATTAATGAAATGTATGGATGGATATTCTAGCAAACGCTATGTAAATAATTGTTCAGAGTTTTTTCAGTATGATAGTGAACAAAATGATGTTGGTCTACCTGATCAGCAGGAGACTTCTAATGTCAATTATCGATGCAGATATGAGCAGCATTTTTCTTTCTTTAAAGATTATTGAAAATGAATAAATTGCGTAATGTGCAAGACGTAATTACCTGTAAGGTGCAACCTAGCCTAAGACATGTATCACACATTGAATTACAACAGAGGAGTATTTTAATTTGTTTATTAGGATGAAACACTGTTCAGTTTCACAATCCATGAACGTGTTTCAAATTTCAAAAAGCAAAATAAATCTTCTTGTAGCCCCAGAGTATCAAATTGAATATGAAAATTTAGGGAATTACCAGAAAGTACAGTTCTGAAATGGACAAATGACATGTGAATTCATGTCAAAATTGCTGTGGAAAACATGGACAGAAGTTACTGTTTACTCAATGTGTAAAATTTTCATATCTTTA
Organism: Heliocidaris erythrogramma; assembly: GCA_025617745.1. Taxonomy (NCBI): domain Eukaryota; kingdom Metazoa; phylum Echinodermata; class Echinoidea; order Camarodonta; family Echinometridae; genus Heliocidaris; species Heliocidaris erythrogramma. The sequence continues at coordinate 11,580,236 of CM046869.1, forward strand.
TTATATTAGGTAAGGTACCTTAGCAAAACGTGTGAAAAGATGCGTTTGTAACGCAAAGTGCGTATTGTTAAAAATCATGATTTTAATTACAAACGTATCATTAAGCCATGGAGCGGGTTTAAATACCTCTGGTACCTCGATTAAGCTTAATGTAACCAAACCTGTCATTGCAATTTGTCAAAATACAACTTTTTTGTTCACTTCTATCGCCAATAATTATGCTGTTTGCGTTCCAAATGCGTCTCTTCACGCTACTGCTATTCTTCTCTATGTATTAATGTTATTTGTACCAGAACCATGTACGTCTACAATAATTATGGTACATGTGGTCACCAAAGGAAGTGCACAGTTTTGGTAAGAGTTAAAGGAAATGGTCATTTCCTTATTTATTTTTGCTTCCTTGCTACACCTATAGTGTAAAACATAACCCATACAAAATTTGCATTTTGGAGCAATCACCGATCCACTCGATCGTGAATATCTCACAGGTGAAGTCGCTTCCAAACTTGCAATTGACAAAATATTAGGAATTCTCTATCATGGGTTCCAGTTAAATACTAAGCCTGAGAAAACTCAGGATAAAGTCTATGGAAAGTTAGTGTTATACCAAAATCAGTTGTATTCAACAGGTTAAAGGAGAAAGTAATTGTTGGGCTGGATTTAAATTCCTGACCTATATCATCCTGTATCAATTCATTATGTCACAGACTACCTAGATGAACCACGAAATCTCATTTTCATCAAATCTTCAAAGGGGTCCTTAAATTAGTTCATATTTTAAGTTAGTCCCACTGATGCCACCAATTGTAATGTACAAATATTTAATTAGAAAGAGAATTGTAAACTCATGGTTTCTGTCCATAATCTAGGTATGGTGAGATATAATTGCTGAGAAATATACTGTTTTGACTAGTTTGACAAACATGAAAGGCGATGTAAGGTTTATGTTATTTCAATAGTATAGAGTCATTGATATCGTAACAATAGGTTCTCAATCAATGAATTACATTTAGTCAATATATAAGACAGAATTTGCCAGGTACGTCTGCCATTGACATGCACATTGAGATTTTGAACAAAATAACAAATGGAGATGAGAAAAGGGGAAGGAAGAGGTTTTTCTGCTGAATACAGTAATGAAAAAGGGAACCAGTTCAGTAGTAGCTGGCGAAGTCGGTTCCAATCCCTGCAATTGGATAACTGTATACTAGCACCTTGTTCCGGAAGCTCCGCCCCTCTCCTTGATACCCCAGCCATGCCCCAGCCATGCCCAGTGCTCCCTGCCCATCCCCAACCTACCCTCCAATCTTCCAACTGCCAAACACCAATCGATAGCTTCATCTCCACTGCTCTAGGCTTCAACTGACCACGCACTGCCAACCAGTTACGTAATCAGCGCCCACCCTGGTGATGAGTTCTCTCTATCTTTCCTTATTGTTTTATTTCTTCTTAATTATTAATTTATATCTTTTTGGGCTAACTCTTGATGTCCAAATCCTGTAACTACAAAAAATTTGCGAGTCAGAAAATTGGTATAAGTTCTTTTTATTTAGGATTCCTATGAAAAGACAACAAAAACATGATTGATAAGAGTGACGAAAATTGTGTGAGGAACCCAATTGGTTCTTACACTTTTAGTTTGCAGTGTTTAAAAATCACAATAATTGCAGTATATATTTCTAAGATTTGTTCAAGTTTTGCAAACCAATGTTAGCATTTAGTACATGCTGTCACTAAGGACATGTACCCAAATTAAATTGGCAATGCACCATGTGTTTTAATGGAACTTTGTAAGGCCCAATCTAAATTTTAGAAAGAAAACAAAGATGATGAAAGAAAATTTATTTAAACAATTATTGAAAGAAAATGGCTGCCATTGGATCAATAACTACTCTATTAAGGTTAGAAATGTACCAGTTTTGGTAATACACTTGTATGTTTGTATTTGATAGTAACAAACTGATTCTTAAAGTGATTATGCATGCCCATTTTATTTGCTGCAACAATTTTACATTCAAATAACCTGTGCTTCTAGCCATTCAGTCATCTTTAAGTTCATCTTTCATGAATCAATTTCAGAAATAGACACATTTATTTTATTTCTTCAAAGCAAGCTTGCACCATCCGTAATGCTTCTTTTTCTTAATACCATCCGTTGCACTCTCCCCATCCGCACACTCTCCTGCATGTTCATGTCACTTCTTGATCACCCTCTCACTAACATACTGCCTGTTTTCTCAGCCATTTTACTTCTTTATCCATTCACACTGTTAATAATTGATGTTTTTCCACAGGGATCCAAGCACATAGCAGCTACTTCATGTCATATTTCACTGCTATGTTATATGTATTTTGCTTTGCTTGTTGCAATGGATGCCTTTGACTGGCAGCTGAACTGTCAATCATGTATGTTTTCTATTTTATGTATGCATGAGGTCATTGCTCTACAAGATAACGTCACTTTTGGACGATAGTTGAAGTGGAAAGTCACTTACTTTATGAATGTCAACCTGTTGCTTTCTTGAGGAAGGATGACTTTGGAACATACTGAAACACAAGAGAGTCATTTTCAAAAGATTAGGGACAATTTATTTATACAATTCATTACCTTCTACCCAAAATAAATGGTTTATACCTGTATATTCCCATTTTCTGTTATTACATCTGAATTCCGCAAAAAAATATGGAAACTTCGGTTATTCCTTGTTCAGTCCCTCTGTCAATGTTTATTTACCAAAGAAAAAGGGTTTGGGTCTATTGGTTCTTTTAATTGTCATTGCTGTCATTTTTAGAGACAGCAAATTACTAACATGTACCAGAATGGTTGATAGTATGCATAATGTGTGCATCTAATACAAAAATACAACCAACCAAACATTATAATTTTGCTTGACTGAATGATTGACAATATGACCATCCACAACTGCTTTTTTTTTATATATTCATCCGGTCTTCACTTGTTGTGAAGACCGGATCAAATTCCTGCACTCGTGCTTGCGCTGAAGGGCTTGCCAGTTTAACCAATTTATTTTCTTGTATTGATTCCAAAGACAGGTTTTTGTCTAGATTTGATTTGATTCTGCAGGTCTAGCTATTATTTCCTGTATGTTATAATTGAATGTTGTTTCTTGATTTTCTTTTCAGTCAACTCAAAGTGCACATTTCTATTCTCCTATACAAGTCTCCTGCATGAGAGCTTGTTCACTGGATACATTGCTTGTCCTTATACGTTGTATATATATATCAAACAGAAAAGAAACAAGTCCAACATTATGCATTGCTAGACCCTCAAGATTTTACACATTGTCCAATATACATGTATAAAGGGTTCTGGGTGTTTTTTTAAAAGATAATGGTTTTCTCAGGACACTATTTAAAGACATTGTTGCACTCATACGCTCCTGAATTACCTGTTGCCTTAGTATTTTTAATCAAATGGGACTGGATCTCTTCTGGCACAAAAGAACAAAGATAACATTGAATATATCATCAAGTATTGCCCAAGCCTTAACTGTATCAGATAGTGGTAAGGAAGATGGGGGGGGGGGGTGTCAAAAATCTCCATAATTTTCAGAAGCTACTCCCAGTAGATGCTGATATAATGGTATTGCAGAGCTAATGTGAATACCCTTTATTTTTAGAAAAGGTATCAATCCCTTGGAAATTTGGAAGCTACCTTTGCACTATAAGCATACTATCATTGCTTTGTCAGTGCATTCAACATGTCATTTTGTGTGCACATTGTATCCTCAATCCAACTTTTCTTTTTTTATATTCTTCAGCCTTGCCTATGTGACTTTGACCTTTGAACTTTATGGTTTGTTTGTTGTCAGTGGCTATTGCTCTGTATGCTGGTTGCTATGGTAATTGCATGTTATTATTTTTTCTTTTCTTTTCTTTTTCGCTACCATTCTCCTCCTTCTCGTGTCTTTTTGCAGGGCGGTTTCATCAACCTGAGCGTGTTGAGATTGTTTCGGGCAGCCAGGTTAATCAAACTTTTAAGACAAGGTTCCTCAATTCGCATTCTACTCTGGACGTTCATCCAGTCCTTCAAGGTAAGTTGAGCCATCAACCCTCGCGTCACATCTTGGAACGATTCCTTCTGCTATCACTGCCTCAGTTAAAATCTCTAGCTCTCTCTAGTTTTCTTTTTCTTTCTTTCTCATTTTATTTTATTATTGTTATTGTATTTGGTCTCACCTGGGAGGGGAAAAGTGAACTATATCATTTAACCCATTGACAACTGAATTTGCTCTTTCCCATAGGTTTATTAGAGGAGTCACCCGTTTCCCAGAGGCAACAGGTTAACCCTCGGGTCTCTCCTCCGGTTCTATTTCCATTCTTCATGTCTTTTCTCTCTTTTTATTGTGCTTTATCTCATATTCTCTCTTTTTATTCTTCCTTAATACATGCCTATGTATGGCTTGTATTTTGTCGTCTTGTCTATTTTATCATGTGTCAATCTCTATCCATCTCTATCTCTATCTCTCTCTCTCTCTCTCTCTCTCTATCTCTATCTCTCTATCTCTCTCTCTCTCTGTCTTTGTCTTTTTCTCTGTCTCTCTGTATGTCTGTCTCTCTCTGCTCTCTGCCTCTCTCTGTCTCTCTGTCTCTCTCTCTCTCTGCCTCTCTCTCTCTCTCTCTCTCTCTCTCTCTCTCTCTCTCTCTCTCTCTCTCTCTCTCTCTCTCTCTCTGCCTCTCTGTCTCTGTCTCTCTGTGTCTCTGTCTCTGTTCCTCTGTCTTTCTGTCTCTCTCTCTAATGCTACCACTGTAGTGGTATCTCATCAACCCCCTGTTTCATTGTCTATTTTTCCCACTCTGTATTTCTCTTTTATACTTTTGTTGTGTCACTCTCCCTACTCTCTATGCCTGATCTTTTTTTTTCTCTGTCAGAAATTGCATACATTTAATTTTGATTTTAAATCTTTGATAAATTATGAACTTCTGTATATAATATATAGTACTTTGTATAATATGAGTAGTCTAAGTTTAAGTTTTCATTATGTAGATTTCTCTTGAAACTCTACCATCTCTATTTCTTCTACGAATATTTTTATTCCTTGAATGCTTTCAGCGCCTTATAGGGCAGCTGGGCTAAAGCCAGGGTAATAATACTACTTCGGCACTTAGAAACAATGTATTAATCGCAATATAAATGTTATGTATTATTATTATGATTGTTATTATTATTATTACTATTGTTCCTCTTTCCCTGATCTACTCTAGGCCCTTCCATGGGTTTGTCTACTGATATGGATGCTGTTCTTTATCTATGCAATCATTGGAATGCAGGTAAGAAAAATAATGTGTTTTCAAACACTAACGAAATATCCATGTATTAGATCCAATAAGACCAAGCTCACTATGTCTTTAACCATCAAATATTACAGTAAAAAATAGAATTCGATGAAAATTGAAATACATCTATGTTGCCAAATTCGTATTTCTTGCCCATAATTATTGGTTTGATTTGATAATATTCTGCAAATGCTTGTATATAAATGCCTATTAAAGTTCAATTGAAAAGTGAAATGACATCACAAGGAAAGAGAGTCAAGTGGTTCCAACATAGATATATTTTACATGGTTGCGAACCTTTTGGCGAAAATTACTAATCATGATACCCAATTTTTTTATAAATACCTGTTGAAATTAAACATTACAAAAGCCATGTACACATCCATAATTAAATTTCTGTAGACAATAAAGTCAAATATTTTAATTCCCAGAAGGATATATTTTGGAAATCTTTTTTACTGTGTTACAAGATATTTGATCAGTACCTACATGTATCCTATGTTGATGTTCAATGTAGAGTCCATTATTTGCAGACAAGTGAATAGGGATTCTGAAAAAATATGCTTTAATACTTCCTGTTATTTGATTTTCTTATAGATTATCCAAAGAGTCTTTTCTTCCAGAATATCCCTAAACATTTTCATTTCTTTTAATTTGTGAAAAGAATTGCCAAAAATTGTTTTGTTCTATGACCATTCGCATAACCACGCCATTAATCCACCAACAGATATTTGGTAACATAGCAAAAATAGACGGAGAGCAAATTAATCGCCACAACAACTTTAGCCAGTTCTTCATGTCGTTGCTGTTGCTGTTCAGGTAGGAGTGCTGGGGGATTTCCCCCTTTGATGATGTCATCGTGGTGGTGGGGAATTCCCTTTGCAGAGCATGGCCTTGGTTACAGCATAACATCATCATTATTTTTCATCATTTAAATCATTCTTGTACTCCCTACCCACCAAAATGAAGTGTCTGCTTAGTGTTGGCATGGCATGAATGAGTGCCCCAAATATCCCAACTTTAGGAATAGACTGAAAGATAATTGGAAACAGAATATGATGCCAGTGTTCATTGGAAAAAGGCAATTCTTAACATTGATATATATAGACACTCAGATTAAATCTGTCATAATTATTATGTACATGTGAAGATAATATGTTTTGCAAAGATTTTTTTAAAAAGTTATTACATGTAGATGGTCATATTCCTCTTTCTATCCAAAATATGGTTATCTTTCAGTTTATTGTTTAAAGACCTGACATTCTTTATTTTATTTTTATCTGAGTTTGGATATCATCTGTCGTATGACTCAAAATTGAATTCTGTCTAAGCATGTTTTGCTAACTCGGATCCAATAAATGCATGTGGTCCAATTTATTATTTTGCTGCATTTGTGCTGCATTTTCTTTCTTTCTGAAGAAGGGGAAAAAGAAAAACGTGTTGCCAATTTGAGTCATGGTTCAGATGTCAGACTTAGTGCATAGTTTAATCTCTCATCTTTCTCTGGTTGAGAAGTACCAGTTGGAAGACGACTCCAAAAGTCCTTGCATGCCTCATCTTGTTATCATTTAAATCATTTGGGTTTGTTTTTGTTTTCTTTTTCTTTGACCTCATCTTACCCTACATGCATTCAATCCTGGGCTTTTGTTAGATCTTCGGCCAAATCGGCATAAGTCCTAATTCCTCTATAACCCGCTACAACAATTTCCACTTTTTCTTCTATGCCCTATTGTTATTATTCAGGTAAAAATTGCAAAGATTTCGTTGCTGTGTTTGTGCTTTTGTCATGCGCTTGGGTCTCTTGGGTAAGATCTGCTATTGAACGCAAAATCCTGAATGTAGAATTCCGGTTGGCTGGAAGTCAAGTTGCATTTGTGACCAGGCACCACAAACCACCAAAAAGTTGCACTGTGTGATTTTCAGTTAGAGCTCAATGTGTTTTTGGGCATTTCCTGGAATAGTATACTTTTTTGTAAGTAATCTAAAAATCTGGAGGCACCACACAATCTATAAGTGGTATTTTTGACAGTTTTTTTATTAGACTTATGTGTGTCTTCTCTAGATTGTGTTGTATTACTGTTCTTTTTTTAAGACCCTGAATACTTGTCTCATTTTGATCTTCCATAAATTTTAAACGGATTAAGTTCTTGCATTGATACTTTGATGAACAGGATATGACTAATTAGTATTCCAAGTTTTAGGACAATGTGACAATCCCTTCATCAAAATTTTCATTGAGATCTAATCCTCCTTTTGTCACCTTAGCACAACACCTTGCAAGTCAGAGTGCTTCAATAGACTGCAAACTTTAAACCCTTATTTCTCAGAAGTAACATTATCAGGGACTGTGCATTTTCTCTTTATACAGTGAGTTAGGAACATCCAATGCTAATGAGTTATATATCATTTTAAAGCTGAGAATCTGCTCTTTCAGAATCAGACCTTAACTACAAATTCATATTTGGCGACTTTTTGGTGGTTATGTGGTGCCTGGTCACATTTTATTTTGGGAGTTGCGTTCAATTTCAACATCTTACAAGAAGTCTCAAGCCCAAGCTTCTCCAGTCAATCTCAGCTCTTTCCCCTGGGGAGCGTTTTATCAAACGTTTTGTCAGTGATTTTTACTGACAAATTTGCTCTCAGCCAATCAGATGCAAGGATTTCAGTAGCTTATAACAGTTGTTGGTAAAAATCACTGACAAAAAGCTTGATGAAATGCTCTCCTGAACGTTCACGGTCGCTAAGTACAGGGATCAGAAGGATACATGTGTTCGTTCACCTTGTGCTTGTCAAAAATCCACTTGCCATCCAATTTTACTTATCAAATTTTAATAGAGTTTTGATAATAATAATAATAATAATAATAATAATTTTGTAAATATTATATAACGCACAAATCTGCCTGAAAGAGGCACCCTAGGCGCACAATAAATGAAAAGCATAACAAATGTTACAAATCAATGGACAAATATCATGGAAACAGACATAACATTATCAAAGAAACAGAGCAATTAAAGACCTTTTTTAAAAATGTATATTAGAAAACAGGGTAAATTGTGATTTTACCTGAAATAGCTTGTTAAAACAAGAATTTAGATAACTGAACTATATCAACTACAAACATAGTATTTGTTTTATGAAATGATTACAAAGGCTGTAAAGACAAAAAGATATTCATAAATATAGAAACTCATTCTTCATTTGTACTGTGCTAATAATTTTATAAACATTTTTAACAAATAACATTTTGGAAGACAAGTTTTATATATAGTGATTTTATTTCCAATGCTCAACTTGATAGAAACATTCTTTCAAGGTGCAAAAGTATTCCCTTTGAATTTCTAGAAGATAGAAGTCTTTCTTTGTCCAATAGATACTGCATACTTCTGAGAGGTTTTAAATACCCACAATTTGTACTGGGACAATCCATATCACATTTACCAATAAAATTGTGGTATGCATACCACAGCATATTGTTTCCATCAACTTTTGATTTAATCTGATAATAAGGTTATAAATTAATAATATACTGAAGTTTATGTTGAACAATAAACATGTATCTGAAGGATAGCTTTCTGATCCCAAGCAAATATGTGTGTAAAAGCAAGCTTTGCTACTAACATGGAGTGCTAATGTGTCTGTGAATGTATTTGTTTGTATTTTTGTCCTTATGGAGGGGAACATAATAATTGTCTTTAAAAAAATTTGAATACTGATATATTCCATACCATTTACAGGGGGTCATATAACCTGTGTAGTTCTATTTAAAGTACAAAAAAAAAATTAGTTAACTGGATTTCCTACACGTTCATGTGATATTATTTTAAGTGTGAATTTTCATACAAAGTAATTGTTTTATAATACTACCACTTTCTTGATTTTCACTTTTTTTTACAGCTATTGCTTTTAACCAAAGCTGAAAGCCTAATATAATATATTAATTGTCATTTGTGAGTGTTGAAGTTAAAATTTAATGTTATAATAGAATAAGGGTATTGTATGTGTATTTCCCCCTCTTTAAGTTATGAGCATTTCATGAATGTAGATTGCACTTGAGGATATCATTTTCTGTTTTTATTTGTTCCATTTCCTTTTGTTCTCTTGGTGTATGTTCCCCTCTCTCTCTCTCTCTCTCTCTCTCTCTCTCTCTCTCACCCCCTCTCTCACCCCTCCCCTCTCTCTCTCCCTCTCTCTCCCTCTCTCTCCCTCTCTCCCTCTCTCTCTCCATCTCTCCCCTCTCTCTCTCCCCCTCTCTCTCCCCCTCTCTCTCTCCCCTCTCTCTCTCCCCTCTCTCTCTCCCCTCTCTCACTCTCTTGTTTCTCCCAATCTCCCTCTCTTTCTCTCTTTCTCCATTTCTCTCTCTTCATTTAGTGCAAAACCAACCTTTTAATCCCAATTTCCTCACTAACTTTGCAAATGAATGAAATAATTGACCTTACTATGCCTCTCTGCATATCTTACTAATGATCTTGCGTGAATGTGTACATGTATACTTAAATCTCACTCTCTGTAAAGGGTAATTATCTTCTTCTATTGATTGTTTGTGGAAGCTTGGTGTTTAGACTTTCCCAAAGCACTTTCACTACTTGCCTACTTTCACTGCCATGCATATACCCTAAATGTATAGTTTATATTCAAGCGTATTATAAAATCTGTTTTTGTCATTTGATGGTCTCTTTAGGTCTTGTGTAGAACAGAAAAATAAAGGATATAACTAAAATCCATGGAAATATTCAAACTTTTAACAATAACGTGTGTGTGATTTAGTGAAAGTGAGTAGTAACAGGAGTGCCTATCATATACATGTACTAATAATCATTTAATATCTATCAGTATATTTATGATAGTGTGATTAGTTTCATCTGAGATGCTTCTGTTCGTATATCTTTCCTTTCCCAGTTTGAGCGACCATTTTTTATATGACGAAAAAGAAAGTTTATCAGAAATCACTTAAGCTTTAATAAATGTAGGTGATTAGATATAGTGGGTATACACTGTAATGACTTAGTAGTTGTCCAATATTACTAGCGTAATTACAAAAAGTGCCGTCGAAATGCCCTCATATTACAAATTTGACTAGAAATGTTTAACTTTGGGTCAAATTCTGATGCCACATGTTTTCGTAGTCCCATATACCCATGCCTGTGTGCAGTGTTTTCATCGTTTGTGATTTTCAACGAGATTTAGTAAGTTTGTTCCAATTTTGATCGTTCTAAACACCTCACAATGCACAATTGTTCCAATTTACTACCCAATCAGCCGCTCAGAGTTTCATTTAGACTATTTTTTTTACAATGAAACTGCATAACCAGTATTCAATTAAAGCATTACCTTAACCCTTAACCCTTTCCATGCCGAGGGCAGAAAAAAATCCCACCCAAGTGTGTTACATGTAGCATTGAACACTCTGTTTAGACGAAGAATTGCTTCATTTTTCTTCCTGAAGTAGAAGCAAGCATCATATTAAAGATCATTTCCATGGAAACCAACCTTTTATGCTCAATGTAACAATGAAACAGAGCAGTATGATAAAAAAATTACATTTAGAAGTTCATGTATGACAATTATTCAAACTCTTATTGGCACAGAAAGGGTTGAGGTTTGTAATATTTTGCTATGACTTAATTACACAGATGTGCTACAGGTGAAGCATGGCAGTCCATCATGATGAGCTGTTTACCAGGAGCTGCCTGCGCTGATCCAGATCAAAGCAACCCTACCGGTATCAAACCAGACGATGAATGCGGATCTTACTTCTCATATGTCTACTTTGTGAGCTTCAGTTTTCTCTGCTCTTTCCTTGTAAGTACACCTCCTTCTCTGATTCTTGAACTCTTTAATACCTGCTTTGGTCGACTCATAGACTGCCATAGTCAAGGTTTGTCCCTTGTACATGTACATTGTATATGGGACATTACTCCAAACAGGTGTCGTGAATAAGTCACGAGTCTTGAAGCTCTTGGTACAGGGTTTGAATCTTTGTCAGGGCACAAAACTTACCTCTTTAACTCTTTCAGTGCCGATGTCACGTATATCGTTGAATTCACGAAGTGGCACAATGCCAAAAATAGCGAAAAAATATATTTCATTTTTTTCATTTTTTACCAGCTATTTACCATCATTTATCACATAACAAAGTATCAATTTTGATTTATTCTGCAAAAAAACGATATGATCAGAACGACACGAGCCTCAAAAAGGCCAACCATTTAATTCACGAAGTGACACGTTTTTTATGTTATGGTGAATGGAGCGCACGTATGAATAAAGAGCGTGCACGGTACACGTGCGCATCCAATGTGTCACTTCGTGAAAAAGTAAAATGCGAATTAATGTGTAGTGCGCGGCACAGACCGTTGTGTCGCTTCGCGCATACAAAAACACATAAGATGCGTACCCAGATTACACATATTTTTTTTCACAAAGTGGTACCCAGTGACACGAATGTTTGCAGCCTTGCACTGCTAAACATTTCACATGAACAACTATTATTCTACATGAATGGGTAGACAATATTCTTCTCATTCTTAACATATGAGATTTATCAAATTTAACTCATATCAACAAGTCAAATTTGCTGTTTTCAATATGCAAAAGTTTGAATCGCGTTTTACTCGAAAAGTGATTTCACGCATCAGCGGGTGCGTGTACCACTTCGTGAATTCAGCGACGATATGTGACAGATAGACTTGTCATTCTCATTCACACCAATTGCTTGACCACAGGAAAGGTATATGGTGGTTAATGTATATCAAAATTTGGAGCAAAAATCAAGCATTCTAAATATATGATTATAATTATATGGTACCACAGAATTTTCAGAGAAAATTGCAGATATTTTAAAAGATATTACCTTATTTCAACATTAAACAATAATAAACAAATGAGAAACCCAAATATAATGGACAAAATAGAAACTCAAATGTAACTTTTAATCATTCTTATGCATAAAGTTGGGTAAAATAATGTTTGATATCATAAGAAATGGTAATGAATTTCCTGCAAGTGATGTGCACAACATTTTGTAAAATAATAGATTGTTAACGAAGTGCAGACATTTGAAAAGTACTGTAAGCATTGATCACATGTTGGTAAAATTTTGAAGAGAGCTAAACCCATGGCACAGTATGAGTTAATAAGTATTTCCAGTTATATTCTGTATTGTAAATTATATTGAGAGGGCCTGTAGTCATGAATTTCGCTATAAAAGAATAAAATATCATTATTAAGATGACCTTTGGCAAGAAATTAATTTGCATTTGCCACTCTCCACCCAGGTGAAATAAATGGGTACCTGGTAAAAAGAAATTCCTTGAATGTGTGTGTGTTTACAGACGTGTATCAATCAGATATGATTATTTATTTCTGGGGACCGACCTTTAACGTCACCATCCGAAAGACCCGACTCAGTCTCGAACCTGGGTCCGCAGAATCAGTTCGTAACTTCCAATGTAAGCTGGATTACAGGCGCACGCCACACCGCCCAGTTTCTTGAATGCTTGAATATTTACTTTTGGGGAGGGAGTAGGAGGGGGTCATGAATACAAATATTAAGTTCTAAGAATATCAACTTCCAGAAGATAAAGCATAAGAAGATCTAACTGTGTTTCTCTTACTCTGTAGATGTTGAACTTGTTTGTTGCTGTCATCATGGATAACTTTGACTACCTGACGAGAGATGCCTCCATCCTTGGAGCCCATCATCTAGATGAATATGTCAGGATCTGGGGGAACTTTGACCCAACAGGAAGGTGAGACCCCACAGATCATAGTCTCAGGCCCCCATTGGAAATAAGCTATAGCAAGCTTTCATGGGCAATCCTGTATAAGATTATACTTGAAAAATCAATCAATCTAATAGTAGCCACCTATACAGAAAGACCACTCAATACAAAATGTGGTCTTTATAGGCAGTGATATTTGTGTACAGGTTATTAGTAAGGTTCAAGTTCGATACATGGTGTTAAAAAAAAAATTCTTTACAGGTGTTCTCTCTATAGAGTTGGTCACTCAAGCCAATTTCACTGTACTGTTACATAATAATCAAATATATCTTGCACTGAGAGGCTGTAGTTGAAATTACGAATTCTCTGAGGTGACTATGCCAGTCACCGAAGAATCCATAATGTCAACTGGTGCCTCGAAAAGAGTAAATGGTATATTTAATTTATATCCTACAAGAGTAAGCCTAAATAGATACAAAATAAAAAGTAAATGTAGAATAAGAGTAGACCTACATACATGTACACTGAGAGGCCCGTCATGCACAAACATTATCGCGATACATTTTCTCGACATCTATAGCTTTGAAATATCCAGAATAACAAAAAAGTGACGTCAAAATATCAGTGTAGCGAAAAATATACGGAGGTCTGACGTCACGCGATATCCATGTTTTCTTCATCACGTTCATGGTGAAATTATTTTATGTCACACGAGGTATCCCTGGCCAGTCCTTGTTTTTTATATAGGATATAAAACTTGTAATATTAATGACAAGTTACGATAAGTCATAATAAGCCACTGAAATCATAGAATTTGATTGGCTAAGAACAGATTTGTCATAGATCTGCAGCAGTTGTTATTGATAACAAGTATGATGAAACGGGGCCCAATTAAGGACCAGCAAAATTACCTTGCTTTATCAATAATCTTGTTACATCGGAGCTGATTATAACGAGTTTCCACTGTAGTAGCCTCTTCTATAGTAACCAGAGCCTGGGGGGCGTTTCACCAAGTGTCTTGTCAGTGATTTTTACCGACAAATTTGCTCTCAGCCAATCACAGTAAATGATTTCAGTAGCTTATAACAGTTATTGCAACTTGTCATTGATGACAAGTTTTATGAAACAGGGCCCTGATCGATTAGGAGTAGGCATTTTGTCCGTCAGTGACCATGTCAGTGACCAGGTGACCATGGCAACCAAATTCTATCAAATTTCAACTCTTTCAGTGATGCCCTTCACAATGAAAAATAAAATAGCTCTCTTCAATTAAATACTTATTTTCTACAGGCCTTCAAACTATCAAAATTTGCTCACCACCATGTCAGCGCCTCACATATCCCCCACATATTTTGTTGACATTTCATTGAAACTTGTGTTGATATGCTAACACATGTTTACATGGGATGTTTTTTGAGATGCTACTGTACCTGTAACTGTCTTCCAATTTGCATGTAGAAAAACCATATTCAATTCTGACCATTGCTACAAAAAAGTTTTGGAATGTATGTACATTCAAAATATTTGTAATTCAAATTTTCATATAAAAGCTGCCCAAGGGAAATTTCCATAAGGTCTTGTAGATGTATGTGTACATGTATTTATATGTATATGTATGTTATTATTCATGAATTCAGGTTTGATTGGCATGAATATCCATGAATACCATGAATAAAAAGCCTACATGTATTTGTACTTGTACTTTTATAATTAAACATTTTTCAAGTGCTCCAGCCAAGCACAAACAGCCCTTGTTTTTGCACACCCAGTAAATACAGTTTTTAGCTGATTAGAACCCTTTTTGCCTAGTTCACTATTTTGTTGTATCCTGCATATATGACATAGCCTTAAACTCCTTCAGAGATTGCTCAAAGTAATTCTTACTTTTGCTTCAACAGTTCAAGCCTTGTGAAACATTGAAGCAGTTAGTAAGCTCTACAGCACTACAAATCTGTGACAGTCTATTCAAGTTTAATAGTGTGAAATTAATTTCTTCTTTTTTTTTCTTTTTTTTTTCTTTTGTTTTCTTTTCTCTGTAATCCTCTTCAGTGGGAGAGTTCTGTACAAAGATATGTATGACATGTTGAAGAATATTGAGCCGCCAGTGGGTTTTGGTAGAAACTGCCCCTACAGAATTGCATATAAGGTAAGTGATGGAGTTTGAAAATATTCCCCTACCAAGTGAAAAAACATAGTGTCAGACCATATGTGACCCGCCGCCTCAAAACCTACAATAAGTCGCACGGACCACAACGTAGCAAACAGCCCAAAATAGTAAATTTGCTTGGATCAGTCCATTTTCTGTTTTTGTTAGTTTCATTATCATTCTATCATGTCTCAAGTTTGTGAGTCGTAATTCGACTTAGAAATATGTTTTGGGGGCATTTTTAAACGACTCCTTTTTTTTCACCTGTCCAGCTAATGAATGTTTGGAGAGCTTTTGTAATACTTTCATTCAATGCCAAATTACTACTTTACCTCTAAAGGTATTAAATTGATTTTTTTTTTGAGTAATGAATAGGTCCTCCTGGAGCGGCGTGCCAAAATTCAGCCTAATCTAATAATCCCTTCATACCGGTTGCTATGACCATTTGAATACCCAGTTTTACTTGGCCGCACACAGAGAGCGAAGGTTTAGCACTCTTTTGTTCCGAACTTAAATGGCCATTTTCTCTGAATAGGAGTTATTGATTGCTGGTTACATACTGATACTAAATGTGATATTTAAAGGTGTTTTCATTGAGTAAACTAGGCAAGTGATATACCATTGGAAAGCTGAGAATCTCTACTTTCAGAAAATGTATAAAACAAAAATAATAATTTTGGCGACTTATTGTAGGTTTTGAGGCGTCGGGTCACATATGTAAGCAGTTTGACAATGGTGTGGGTACAGTGTGGTTAAAATTTTACACCATCAGATTGTTTCAAATTCAAATTTTCTACTACTACAGTGATTATTTGCTCAGAATTTTTTTAATGAAATGCCTTGCAGGAGATAATACAAGTATATGTATTTTCTTTGCAGCATAAACTTTTACCAATAAATATTTAAAAACAATCTACATATAGTATAAGGTATAAACAAAAAGAATTTTATCTTTTGGCCTGTTTGGCTTTTCTTATGCTGTTATTTTTGGAGGATAATGATGCAACATTTTGTGTAAATGTGATCTCTGCTTTTCTTCCCCCTTTTTTTTTACCAGCGCTTGATCCGGATGAACATGCCAGTGGATGAGAACAAAATGGTACAATTTACAACAACATTAATGGCACTTATTAGAACAGCCCTAGATATCAAGATAGGAACAGGTAAGAAAGATTGGAACACTATGTTTTCCTCCCAGTCCGAGAAAAGCTTCAATTATTGTCATCCATAACCTTTTGGAAAGTCATGAATACATTAGCAAAGCATTTTCATTGCTCAAAAGAACTTTGCATGAAGTCTAAACAGAAGCTCTTTGTTTTTTCTTTTTGAAATACAAATTTTGGTTGTCATTAAAGAAATAAAGGATTTATGGCTCCATAAAAACAAAATAGTAATGGTAATGGTAATGTTATTGGTAATGGTAATGGTGGTAATGGTGGTAATGGTTTATTCAAAAAATCATTTGCAGCCAACTGGTTGAATTGCAGATTTTTGTACAGCATATAAAAACATAAACAATAATTTTTACATAATCATATTGAAACTTAATGAAAATGATACATTAAATCAAAGAGATAATACATAGTAATTAGACTTTCTGAATGAATAGGTCATGCAAGTAAATTCATAAAGTATACTGATACAAGATATAACAAACATTAATCAAAATATATCAAGTAATCTCGGTTATCTCTGAAAACAAAAAGGAATTTTTGAATGTGAATTTACATTTTACACAAATATTTCAAGAGACAGGTTTTTAATCATGCTTTGTTTTGCACTTTTGTTTTCAGAGATAAGTATGATATTTTCCAGGAAAGAATTATCTGTGGTAAAGTCTTTGCAGTCATATATGTAGGAGGAATAGGCTTTTGGGTAGTAACACACCATTCTCAGGGCTGCCAAGTCTCCCTGATTTCGCAGGAGACTCCCTGCAATCGGACACTTATTAACCAGTTTAAATGCCTCCTATCGAACAGTCTTCCTGATTATGGAAAAATTATTGCCATTAGGTTGTATGCATTTAATAGGCATCTCCCTGATTTCTAATAAAATTTCCCTAAATCTCCCTAATTGTTGAATTTCAATGTTGGCAGCTCTGTATTCTTATAATGTTAATGTCTTTTTAATGGTTAACTCTTCAATACGCATTTACGTTTTACACAAAGATTTCAAGGGACGGGCTTGTTTTGCATTTTAAGTTTGATAAAAAACAGTGTTCCATGGTGTCAGACTGTTCAGTAGCATGTTTTGATTTTGAAGAAAAAGAATGTATCATCTTAGGTACATGAAGCTTAGCGAAACATGGCTCGTAAAGACGCGGGAAAGACGCATATGACAAAATTATTCAAAATCAAAATTTTATTCCATAGAAGCAGAACCAATATATTAAGATGTAAAATTATCATTTAATATGGCGCGAAAAAGAGACATGATAACGAAGCTTTTCGACCTGCACTCATCAGGTTATCACGCAGGTATCACGCAGGTATATAACAAATTACTTGAAATCAGCTATATTATACTCGATGAGTATAATATCGCACGAAACCCTTCTGTGCAGACAAAAGGAGTTCGTCCAAGCTTTGCGATTGTTCTGAAATTACAATGTCTGGGTTGCGTCCGGATTCATTGACTATAATATAGTTGATTTCAAGTAATTTGTTATATACCTGCGTGATAACCTGATGAGTGCAGGTCGAAAAGATTCGTTATCATGTCTCTTTTTCGTGCCATATTGAAATTTTGTAGTACCAAGAAATAATTTGTGAATTATCATTTACCTCTTTGAACGCTTTTAAGCAAAATGATATTCAAACTTTTATTCAGATTTGTCTGATTCTAATTTTAGAAGCACAGACAGACTAGCAATTTTCCTCTTTGCGTCTTTCCCGTGTCTTTATGCGCCACTGCATGTCGCTAAGCTAACTTAGTCCCAAAATAATAAGGTACAATATTAGATCATATCTACCCTGTAGACTTGTACGGCACTGAAAGAGTTAATGATTTTTTTTTATTGATTCTTATTTCTTTTCTTCTCCAGTGGCTGATCGAGATCGGCATGATGCTGAGCTGAGGGAAGCAGTCAAGTGTTTCTGGCCTCACCTCTCAGCTGACAAACTGGACCTTCTTGTACCTCCAGACAGCGGTATGTCCCTCAGATTGGATGTTAAATAGTGGTCCATACCCTATGCATGTTAAAAACTCACTCCACTATTGGTATAGGGTAAAATTAAGAACAGAGTGTAGTGGGATGTCCTTCTCCCCAAACAGACATACATGTACAGGGATGAGAGGCTCACAGGTTTCACCAGTTACATTTTAAAGTTTTCTGCTCTTTTTTCCAAGCACTTGAGGGTATTTCAAAGTAAACAAAAAATCATTATGAATATAGAAATTAATAGACATTATCTTCAAAAGATTTTACTATGGACTTTCAAGGGTCAGTTTCGAGTTTGAGCTCTTTACACCATATCTCATTTTGCCATATATTATTTTCAAGTTTGTACTTAACAATTCATGTACTTGTTTTTGTTCCAGGGAAAAAAAAAACTCTTATTAACCCCAACAAATATAGTACTATTATACTTGAGCGGTATTTACGATGATACATGTATTGACTGTCTAAAGCATTGGAAAGGGAGAAGGAACCAATATACGTATAGAATACAACATTTTAGATTGTTTTAATTCTGATAAATTAGTGAATACATACTTTTATTCTCTCCGACCTTAATGTAGAATTGATCGGGGAGAAGCTGACCGTGGGCAAGATCTATGCAGCACTTCTCATCTATGAGACATGGAGGGAATACAAGGCGAAGATCCAAAGAGATGGACACGCCAGAACGGTTAGTTCCCCCTCCTCCTTATCATACCTTCCTCAGTTTCATAAAGCCTTTAAAACATTCCATGATGTTACTTACTTCCTTTCACCATGCAATCCCACGGACGGAGGAACCAGGAGGGGAGAGTTATCATCATGGACATCTCGTTTCATTGGAATCATTTTTTTTTTTTAAATGTCTCCTTGTCACTTCATACCCTACCCCTTTGACAATAAACCAAATGGTTTCATAGTCCAGTGCCTGATGATGTCCTAAGTTATGCACGTTTATCTTACTTGCTTCGTTCATTCACAATCCCCCCTCCCTCTCCAACCCTACGTCAGGTGACATCCAGAATCCACATGGGTATTCAGCACTAGATGTGTCTAACTTGGAATCCTGTCCCCTTCCCCCCCCCCCCCAATCATCGTAGAAACACCCCTGTCCCCCCATCCCCCGAGAATGGCCCCCTTCCCACATCGTCATTAGCATGCATGTCTGTAGGACGCAGCGTCTCATCTTTACTGCCAGTTTTTTTTCTTTCTCACTGTTTACCAACAACTTTTCATCCATTTCCATGCATTACTTGTTCCCATATTTATCAAATCGCTACATACATGTGAAGTCTATGTCAAAGAAAGAGCCAGCTTTGAGTAGGCATGCAAAAAAAGAAATACACATATAAATCATCTATGGCATTCCACATGGTTAACTCTTATACCAATCTCTGGTCAATTTCATAAGAACGATCTCCCGTCAATGATTTATACCTGTTTTTTCTTCACTGATAAAAGTGACGATTCAATCTGCCTTTTGAAGGGTTTTAATTTCATTTATTATTTTTTTTCTCTCTTCCATTTTTGCTTGTCTCCCCTGGACCTATTTTTCTCCTATGGGGTAACACAGATGCGTGAAGTTATAGTAATGTCTTTTTCTGCTCTTGGAACAATCTACCCAGTTTTCTCAAAAGCTTTCCCTAACAATTTTCTCACTTTTTTTTTTGCCTGGCTTACTCCACTAGTGTCTTTAATGTTTCATTTTTTACTTAAACTTTCAATCTCTTGAGGGCAGCCAGAGACTGTCTGTAACAGTTATCTGTGTGGTGTGTCATATACTACTAGCATTTAGTAATAACAGGTTTTTTAACTTTTCTCCTTTTTGCCATATTTTTTTTCTCAGCTTGACCACCAATTATAAGCATTACCCCCTGTTTAATGATAAGATAATAGAAATTTATGAATATATACTATAGTTTGCACCATATTTATAAATATTCTTGGTGTAGATTATCAGGATGTTCACTAAAATCTGCTGGTAGAGTTGGGCCACCCCAATGCCAGTCCTTTCTCTCTTCTTTTGTGTTTATGAGATCAAATAAATGTTTCTTCCTGAAGTTTCAGAGCTCCTTTACATGTCCAAGTAAGAAATGGGATTCAAATTAATACATTGATTGATTGAATAGTCCCTTCTTTTGGCACAATCTGAAAAATAAACACATTGGGAAATGAACAAGAACATGCATGGAAAATGGACCAAAATTGAAAACGTGCTCTATTTGTTTTTGTTTTGCTATATTGGAAGCCTTATCTTCATGCATGGTTATAAGCCCCTTTGTATTTCTAATATATTTTTTCCATCTGCATGAGACAAATATATGTCTTCTTCCAATTTCACTCTAGTTTAATCGTTTGTTGTGCTTCCATTGCATTGAGTTGTCCAGATTTTGCAGTGTTTCTTTATAATCTCTTCAATTCCGTTTATAATAATCAGGAAAACTGAAGTAGCTTAAAGCTTGGATATAAAAGCAAATGTCCTGTTTCCAGTTGCGTATCAGAACTTCATAGCACAATTATCTGTGTGTATCTTCTACACAGATTCTTTCTCCAAACCCTGTAGCATCCCAATTGTTCACATTATACAGGTGCGAATAAGGATGATAAACTAATTTAAGCACAGTGCTTTTAAATTGATAATGATTTAAGAGAGTCATGGACTCCCCACCCATAATTCTTTTAAGTTGATATGCAAGTTACACCATTTAATTTAACTCACAAATAGTACAAATACATCTAGTCCATGATTAAAGGAATTAATATGTTATAAAACATTTTTCTAGTACTAACCTGTTGACCACTAAATTCTCCTATTGTCAACGAGGAGACCATCCGGTTCCTGTGTGCAAAGGGTTAATAGCATGTTTGTTATAGAGTATAGATGAAGATTTTAATTAGTAATGACTTACAGAAGATGAGAATAATCAATATGTCAAATTTAGTGAAAAATCTTTCTTAAATGAGGATAAAATAGGACAAAGGTACACAGAAAAGGAAAGTATTATTTTTAGATGTCTATAGAAATTTGTACAAGTGATTTTCATTTACTAGATTCAAAAGTATTTGTGATACAAGTACTTGATTCTTTTTTGTTGAATGAATATTTTTTTTATGCAGGTAGATTTTAAGAAAGAAATATATTGGAAAAGCTAGGGAACTTCAAATATTGTTGGAGAAATTTAACAACCTCCCCCACGCTTCAGCCCCTTGCTATCTACAGTATTTAAGGTCACTAACATCATTAGCCTCACTAAAGTTTGAACTTTTATCAATGATTAATTTCTTTCTTTATTTAATAAGCAGTGTGGATCTCATCATTTCTTTTATTTCACTTTAGTATTGTTATGATTTTGTTTTCATTTTTCTCCTTAGTTTATGATTTTTCATTCACCAGTGTGTTTGAGCTTTCTCATAATAAGCAGTTGAAACCAGAGCTTTGTAGGAGATGCATGGGATGTAGCGTTGCTGTGTGCCATTTATGTATAAGCTTTATAGTAGAAAAGTCACAGGTCACATTCATCAACAAACACCCCTTTTTCATTTTCAAGTGTAAAGAGTAGATATACAACTTTAGAATTTATATTTAAAGATAAAGTTGAGTTCTGGTCCCGAAACTGTCTCAAAGCATTTGGGAGGGGTTGATTATATAGCACATTAGAATTGGTGTATGCTGTCAGGTTTTGAAATTGTCAAAATGATAAGAAGTTGACTCAATCTTGTTGAGAGTCACATGCACTGCACACAGAATTATGTATATGGGAATACACACAGATGTTCAGCCCGAACATTTCAGCTGTTTCTTGTCATATTTTGAATGTGAGAGCATTTGAAGAGCAATCCTTTCCAGGGAACATATCTATTATGATAATCTTCCAAACTAACATAAAAAGAATGAGAAAGCTCACAAATTATTATTTACCTTTCCCAGAACTCATGCTTCCCTTTAAGAGCGTTATTATGTAATTAGATTTTTAATCTCAAGCTTCCCTTTAAGAGTGTTATTATATAATTAGATTTTTACACAGATTTACACAGAATTGCTTTTTGAATGCATTATCCGAGAGACAAATATCTTATTCATTATACGCACATGTAGCTTACAATGTATGCAGTTGCATATGTTTGTAGATGTTAGAGATACACTGTAGAAAAGAAAACCAGTTTCGACCTGGTATAAACCATATTTAGGAGCATAACTCTAATTCATTTGCTTGATCGCTCTCCAACCCAAGTCGTTAATTCGAAAGGCCTTTTGTATAAAACCACTGAGCTACATGCATTGTGCCTTCTGCCATATTTATCTTTATCATTATTATGTTATTCGTGTTTCTGTCACTGCCCACTACAATGATAATTTTTATTTTAAAATTTTGATTATTCTTAAATATTAAACATGTAAATACTACAGTCAGAATAATTTTGATACATCTAGATAATATCATATTTAGATACATTCATATATTATAATGTTATCATAATCATCATCATAATCAATTATACAAAACGTGTTTATTAATTTTCGTTGTAATCATTCCTATCATCATCATCACAATCTTTATCAAATATCTGTGACTTGTGGCTTTTAAGACTCAGCCGAGCTGCCGCACTGTGGTTTTCTAGAAATGCAGTGTGTTTTAGTTTTAATACTGCACCTCCTGCTGTGTGTGTGTGTTCAATGTGGAACCCCATTCTCTGCATGCTATACCTTTCATCATATCTCTACCAGGAATTGGTCTACTTCAAGTACCTCTACAAGAAGTACCCCAACTTCGACATCAACGACGAGCGCTACCAGAACACCTTTTCCGATGAGTTTCGTCGAGTATGCCACCATCTTTTATTTTTGTTTGCTTTTCAATTGAGTTAGTTTCCTTGGCCAGATGAAAGGGAATTTGATTGATTTGTTTAATCAAGGACCGTTTCAGTCACAATAGAAAGAGGATGTTCTGAAGTTGCACTCAGGCCAATAGAAATATGACTTTGTTCATGATTTTACCTTTGGACACATACACATATGCAATATCCTATGTGGGTTGTGTAGGAACACCAAAATGACATTCATAACACTCTTATGCATTACATTCTTATGCATTACATTGTACGGAAAACATCATTACGTTTTCACGAGTTGTCTTGTTTGTATGTCCTGTTGTCTGTTTGTCTGTCTGTCTTTATACTTATTTGTACTGTCTTATTGTGTGTCATAAACAAGTTTGTCAAGGGAATTGTGATGGGTGCTAATATGCATAGGATGATGGGTGCTAATATGTATAGGATAATGGGTGCTTGTGTGGATTCTTAATTTTCTTATGAACTCTTTTGCCTGATGCTTTGAGTGCCTAAGGTGCAAGATAAAGAGGTGTGAAAGATGAACATCAAGAAACAATCCTGTGAATATGGAGTAATTAGATATATTTATTTAATTTTCCTGGTGGTGGTGATATACTTACGTACGCAGAGTGTGGTGATGGGGCAGAGTATGTATACTCTATCTTGTACTAAAACTACGAAGCTATTAATTCACGATATATATTGCAATAGTAAAATACATGTACTTGTACTGTATTACAATTAGTATTACCATCGTATGACCATTTATGTATAGGGTTTGAATAGCTTTGCATAATAGTATTGGTATACATGTATATGTGGAGAAATAAAAAACTTATGTGGTAATGGAATTTCACATGGTCTACAGCATGTGTATGGTGACGGGTTCTCTAGCTGCCTCTTGTGAACTGCTTTCTACTTGCTGGCATATGATGCATCGTGTGAATCCACATGGAGCACTTCACATATGGAGATCACGTCATACTGCAGCAGGATGCCAAAAAAGAAAATGCACCCTCCGATATAAAACAGTGTTCGACGATGGATATTCAATGCTCATAGACTGTATGGAGACTACACCACAGCACTGTGGCGGGTATGCAAGGTTGTTTCCAGTGGAATTTTAACAGCTTTATGTAACACACCAAAATATCACACTGTAATACACCCCACATGAAATGCATGACTGTTATGTATTACATAACACTTAAATAGCTTTATATGTTTAACTTACTTCAGAGTAGTGGTGGTTTTGGGTTTGGGCAGAAAGTGTACAATCATAAAGGGATTCTTAGCAACTTTGGTGGAGGGTTATAATGGTGTACGTGTATATATGGGACACATCTGCATTTTATTGTTTTCATTATGTGTAGTAGCATATTTACATGTACATGCTTTATTACTCAATATTGTAATGTTCTTTTACAGCTTATCTACTCTATAATCGCTCCTGTCCTTCAATACTGCTATCCTGTTTTAGTTTTGATTCTAGTTTAAAATCAAATTTGATTTCTTTCTCCACAGAATTCTATCATTCCAGCAAATGATGTCAGTTATGTTTCTTTCATCCTTCTCTTTCAGCATCATCCCTTGTCTCATTATTTTGCAGGCTTTCTTGAAACATTTTATTTTTCATCTTCATATGGATGAAACATCAATATATTTTTTTACTATTCCATTGAAAGCAGTGCAGTCTTTGATTACTGATATATCAATCTTGTTCGTTTAAAGTTTTTGTCTTGTGAGTCTTTATTTAGATTGATCATCTTGAACAGTCTTTATGTGTGTATTAAATGATAATGATTCAAGGAATTTAAAAATATTTAAAGGAGAATTAACCTCAAACAATAAAGACGATAGTGTTCAAAGGTGTTATTTATTCCTACTTGTTAGACTATATGGCTTCGCGTCAAAATATACGAGATCGATACGAATCAAGATTTTCTGAGCAAAATTTATCATCTGCTAGCAATATGTATCGTCTGCTAGCAATACATGGGGGCTGCCATTTTTTTATGTGTACAAGAAGATTTTCTTAATCCAAATGCCCAATTGCCTTTTTCAAAATTAAAAACCCATTTGAGATTAAAAATATAGAATAGATATGTCAATTTATTTTTAAACTGAAGATTTCCTTATATATTTCTGTTGAAAATCGATATTCGCTTAATATAAATCTATTTTCTACATACTGTGACGCAATGGACGGAGCAAATTAATTCAAATTTTATGGATGCTTCTTCCCTGAGCATCTATAGCGGCAAACTATGCATTCACCTGCTTTCGGATAATGGGACTTGAAAAGTCAGAATGCATGCTGCATATATTATGTTCTGCTCTGTTTGGCAAACCCAAGAAAACAGATTTTTGTTAAGCAAAACCAGACAATTTAAAAGTATCATTATAAAGATTTAATTTTTATAAATCATGTAAACACCCACTTTATATTTTTCGTCACATATGGGATTTTTGGTAATGAAGAAAATCAATTTAGGTCTTGGATTCAAAATATCTTCCTGACCGGAACATTTCTCAATGGTTCATGTACAAATCCAAATCAGCAAGAAAATGGCAGCCCCCATGTAAATGAGTAGGAGACGATACCGGGTGTTGGAATATCTTTATTTATACCCTTTTCTAATATCTTATTAGAAAATGATTTAGGCCAATAAGTAGGAATATATTACACCTTTCAATATAAGTAAATTTGTACTCAGGGGTTAATTCTCCTTTAAAGCCCTTACGCTTCAATTCTCTAAAGCATAAAGATCGATTTGATTTTGCACCTTCTCCCAAGCAGCAACGAGAAGAGATGCGGCAAGAGTACATCAAGAAAATCGAGGCTCGTAAAGAGGCTGAGCGGTTGCGCAAATCTCGCTTGGCCATAGGAACGTCTGAAGACGCAGACGATGAGTCAGAGGCCATGCCCACGTTCCACGAGGTATATGTGTGAGACTGCCTTCAATGTTGGCAGAGGAAAAACTTTTAAACAAACTTGTGATGGTTGATGAAATGGTTGCTTTGATAAGAAAGCTGAAATCCTTGATATTGTAGAAAGAATATATTATGCCTTTTTATATGACAATAGATGCACTAAACTAGTGATCAATGAATTCATCTCTTTTCGATGAGGTATTGAGGAAAAGGTAACTGCTTATCAAACATAGTTTTAGCAGTCTACGATTGTAAACCCAAATCAATAGGCTTCTTGATGTACTAAATATTCATTTGTTGCCAATTTGAGAACTACAAAAATAGTTCAGGCCTTTGTAGAAAGCAACTAGCACTAGACATACAACCATCCCGTTTGCCATCACATCTCTGTTGTTTAGTTTATCTTAAAACACAATGCTCGGTGGAAGGGAAATTATCATACTACTGGAATATGTACCTTTATTCATAATATTATTACCTTTATATGTATGTCATTGCCATGGTAACGATGGGACAACTAATTTTTTTTTAAATTGTAATTTTAACAAGGGAAAAGAATATGGTTATGGTTATGACTAAAATGGATGTGTACATGGGTAATTGTATGAATGATATCATGCCTGTGGTACATTTTATATGAGGATGGAAAAAGGATATTTCTGAAAACGTGCAATCATATTTTTAAATTGTTAAATATAGTATTAAATTGGCAATGGAAGAAGGTGCAATATTTTATATTTTACAGTATTCTGACTTGTAAACAAGCTCAGCATGCCACCTCTAACAAGGCATTTAGCAGGGGAAAAATATTGAAACATTGATTGCAATGGGATATTATTTGTACTTGGTGATATTTCTCTATAGCAAGAGAATGATGCTTACTGCCATATTTGGGTGTATTATGCAGAGGTTCAGGCTTTACTAACATAACAAAGAATTTAGGAAGGAAATATGTATGACAGATGAACTAGATTAAATTAGAGTGTGTTATCCATTTATACGGTGAAATTCTTTTTATCGAATAAAGAAGTGTTCACATTCTGACAATACGCATGTTTTGATAAAGTTATAGCTATAACTCTCTAAAGCTCATTAAATCAGTATGATTCAAGCCTCTAAAAACATTGTAGGATTTCCATATTGGAACTCTTGTTGGACATTGAAACTGGAAAAAAAAGTTCAAACTCTCTGGAAATATATGTTAAATGGAAAATACATATAAAAGACATATGAAGGCGACGCATAGATATAACCCTTATGAAAGGGCATTTTGCTAGTGTTTCATGCCCCATAACATGCTGCAATTCCATGTATGTATGAAGGGGAAATAACTATAAATACCCTTGACAATGGTCACAGAAAGAAAGAAAGGGGGTTTCTGGTTTGTGGTGGGGGAAAAAATTTCTGCGCTACTAGTGGGCTCTTATGGGAAGATATTTTTCATTTTATCAAGCATTGCATGGGGATATATGGTATACTATATTTATGCATGGGGATATATGGTATACTATATTTCAAGTATATACAGTGTCAGTCAATAAAAAGGCAACCCATATTCAAGCCCCAATATCTTCAAAACTAAGGGAAATTGCTGAAATGTATTACAATGCACCGTTGATAATGTCTTCTATGATTTCATGGGGTGTTCATAAGAATCTGATCATGAATGGCTGAGCACTTGCCAATTTGAAAAAAAAAAACATGTCAAAATCGTGTTTGCACAAGTTTGGGATAAGTGGTGTTCGGGAGTTGCTTTCATTATTTGTGAGTGCATTCAACTGGAATGGAGACCATTCAACCAACCTTAGGTTGACTGTCCATTTCACTCAAGACTTAGGCAGAGGCAAATATGACATACATCAGGAAAAATGTTAGTTCAGCTGTCCATGGTCGGATTTTATTGATCAAGGTTTCAAATTAAAGGAAAACATGATAGGCTACAAGGGGAGCATCTTAGATTAAATCTACATGTACTGATTGTACCAATTTTTTTAGGGTTGAATCTGGGTTTCCTTTTTATTGAATCATACTGTATAGTCAATGTATACACGTTCATGCAGGCTGACTTCTATCAGTTTATTGAATTATGTTGCATTTTCTGGGTTATTTTCTATTCTCTGGAGCTTTTGCTTTTGAAATAATAATGGGTTTTAGTAAACAAGTTAAAACTAAAATGATTCATGCATGAGCATCATCTTGTAATAATCACAGATCACTTATGAATTGCTTTACAATTAATAATTCTATTCATGTCTGACATTGCCGCTGAGATGGGAGATAACCACTATGCGTATATTCATGTTGCAACAAGCTATAAAAGGAAATTTAGTTGAGAAAGGCTTTTGTGGCAAATCACATAAATGCCTTCACATTTGTATAGATCTGAAATGATTGGATTCCAAGAAGTCATCAGTGGCTCAAACTTATTTCTTGTAAAAAAATCATGACTAAATCTGATTCTCATGTTCGATGTACACCTCACACCCTTTGAAGAACAAGCTTTGAATGTAATCAGCGGCTCATTAAACATGCAATCTTGTCATGTCCTAACTATACCTTACACCCTTTTTCACACAAGCTTTCAATATAATCAGCTGCCCATCAGCACTTAATCTTTTCATATCCATCTACACCTTGCACCCTTTCTAGAAACAGACAGTGGAAGGAGATATATCAGATATATCTGAGGCTGATGAGGAGGTGGAGGCAGCATTCTAATTCATCTTGGGTTAAACCCAGTGTATTCAATAGACAATGGTGTTTTAAGGTGTTAACACTGTTGCCACCACCCTACTCCAGAGCCATATAGCTGCAATACTGAGATCTTAACACTTGATTCCAATGCTCTCACTGGTTGTTATAACATGGACACTTACAACAACACTTTAGTGCAATTTGAACCCATGCACAAAAACTATGTGGAGTTTATAGCACCTTGCACAATGTCAGCACTTTCATTGCACCGCTTCATGAAACGTAACTATGCCTTCCGTAATTCTCAAAACTTTCAGATTCGAGACCTGAAATCGTGCCAAATGTATACTCAAAATACTTTGCCCATGCTAAGAAGTTGTGCTGATATAAGAATCATTTTTTTGTAACCATGTTTAACGGGTACATGTACGTGTAGATGTAAAATACTATTGCTTTCACAAAGTGGACATAAGCTTTTAACATGATTGTATATTGTACCATAAGTTGATATTTACTATACTATTGAGTTTGTTTGAAGGTTTTGTATACCAGTGTGCAATAATCCTAATTTCTCAAACTGTACACATTTAGTCATTTTTATATGTAACTATGTAATCGTATTAATGAGGCTAAAGTTTACTAACATGGTAGCAGGTTTTATGATCTCACAATTATGTTATATTAACTTGTAAATAGAGAGCAAATATTTTGCAATCTTTTATAGTATATTCAGATGCTTTGATATTTGGTTGTTAAAAGTAGCAACAAGAAGGGAAGATTTTCCTCTAGGTAAAAAATAGAGGTCGTTGAGTTGTAGAGGTTTTAAAATTTGATGAGTGATGATGAAATGAATAAACAGCTTTATGCTACGTTTACATTATGTTCCCGGCGGCCACGGCTGTCATGTTTCAGGCAACGCGGGGGACGGGATGAGCAAACGTGAAAGGCCGTGGATGCCTAGGTTTACATTATGTTCCCGGTGGCCTCAGCAGTCACGTTTCAGGCCACCGTGGACAAAACAGGATGGACGTGAGACAACGCGGGGGGACGGGATGGGCAAACGTGAAAACTTTGCCACGGCAGTCCAACGATGTGGATGAGAACCTAGTAGGCTGTAGTAAAATGGGGTGAACGCAACAAAACGTGACATTACGTAATAAAAATTGGAGGTGGTCCGTAGTTGGACGGAAAGCATGTGTAATGTGTATTCACCGGCATTTCTCAGACTTTGATCAGAACGTGATGGCATCTGTGGTAGACTGCGGCCGAACCGTATTGCGCCTTTCAGCCTCTGGGACTCAGCAACCCCCCCCAACGGCCTGTCATGGATACCGTGATAGACCATGAGAAAACTTAGTCCCAAAACTTGAGTACGGAGAAAAAAAGGGCCAAAATCCCACGGCGCAATAAGTTTTGGGCAAACTGGGCTGCTGTGGCCGCCTGGAACATAATGTACAAGTAGCATAAGTAATTTAAAATTTTAAAAACTGGACAAGGTGAATCATAGATTCTACCACATCTCTCATTTCTTTGATGTTCATAGTATTTATTTCAGTGAAGCAATAGAGTATAATTCAGCAAAGAAACATTGCTAACCGTTAGCTTGCTTTGGTGTACATTCTTACATGAAGGTCTTCCAAATATTCTAGGAAGATGTTATTCAAAGATGGTTGAAGGGATTTTGCAGCAGTCAATGCGGTCATTTCTTTAAACGTACTACTGATAAGCAATATCTCCTTTCTGCAAACCAGTATACAGGATATCTGGCACAATAATTTGTGAGCCTCCACCACAAAATAAGTCGGACATTTTGCATTTTTATATTTTTACATAGTCTGAAAGCTTGGGCTCTAAGCTTTTGAATGATATATAGCTTGCCTTGTCTAGACCATGCAAACCCTTTGAAAATATTAAAAAACCTAAAATCAACTTTTTGTCCCCAAGCTGTCTAGTTTAGCTCTTTACTCTAAAAATCCCATTGCGACTTATTGGTCATTTGGTGGTGGAGGGTCACATTTGCTGATTTGCGTTAGGCCATGCTCATTCACTTTGCAGTTGAAATTAGAGATACTGTGA
Source organism: Heliocidaris erythrogramma (assembly GCA_025617745.1). NCBI lineage: Eukaryota > Metazoa > Echinodermata > Echinoidea > Camarodonta > Echinometridae > Heliocidaris > Heliocidaris erythrogramma. Next base: position 11,611,098 of record CM046869.1, read on the forward strand.
CATCATCATGAAGTGTAGCCTCGGCATATATCTGAACTTTGCAGAGGTAATAGCTGCTTTGAACAGAAAAAACTGCAACTTGGAATTTTTTTTAAATATCAAATTATTTGTCTTCCAATCCTAAAAAGGTTTTTTATTTTCATGCCTACAAAGCCCTTCAACCACTTTTCTGACACACCATGGTGTGTTTTGGAGTATATATCTAGGTCTCCTGAAAGAAAAATTTCCTTCCTTGCTTTTGCTAGCTTGAATGTTGATGAATACTGTTCTTTGGCTTATTTTGATGATTATCCTTTCTGGATGGTGATCAATGGTCGTAGTGATCAATGTTCATTGTCATTGATCACTTTGCCCACTTTTAGTGCTTCTTCTATGCTACATTCCCAATTATATCTTTTTGCATGGACTGCATCCTCCATTTTCATGCTTGGGATCACTGGTTTTTATCTATTGCATGCTACTCTTGCTTTGCTCCCTCTCCAGATCTCAGGTAGCAGAACTAACCGCCTTTTCTCTGGGGTATTGGGAGGCAGATCAAACAGGAACAAGAAATATTATGATGACATCAGAAATCGTTTTTCGTCGACAGTGGGTTCAAGGCCCAAAAGCCCAGCCAAAACCTGCAAAACCCTAGCATCTCTTTAACTGGATACAACCACCCCATTCGGTTTCAGCCTCAATACTCTAGCTGCTATGCTGTTATCAAGTGGGCTTATGGTCATTTGGGGAGATCTATACCTATTAAAGTTAATCACAAATATAGCATTGGGAATGACGGTATAATGACTAGATGTTTTCATATATTATGATGCATGTTGATTTGTTTTGACTGTAAACTTTGTGCATGCTTCTTACTCCCACCTAAACTTTGTTTTGGTCTTTCGTAGGAGCATAGCCCAAGAATCAACAGGAGTCACTTGTTTTTCGGTGGCGTCTTTGGTCCACGTTCAGAGAGGAACCGTGATTTTTACCAACTCCAGCGCAGACGTTACTCCAATATTGTTGGTGCAAGGCCAGTCTCCCCCTGCCCCTTCCCCCTCCCCCGGAAGGAAATATTCAGGCAGTCCCAGGCCTTCCCTTACTTCACCCCCCTCCCCGGCCCCGTCTCAGAGAAGTACTGAAAAAAAGGGTTTCGGAAACTTCTTGTCAGTGGGCAAGTTTGGATGGTCCCCTTCTTCCTAGCATTCTTTAGATCGCCACAGGGCCTTGCGTGCATGGAGAGGGAATGGTTGGACACAGTCATGTAGAGTAGAACCTTAAATATACTCCTTTGGATTAAGAAAACTCGCTCATCATATGGAAATCTGTCCTGACTAAAGACAATAGAATACAAAGCAGTAGTATCTGCAAAATCACATTGTTATAATGAAAGGGTGATATAAAAGTGTTCCTTATAACAATGTTCAGCTACTGTACAAACAAGTACATGTGAGGACTGTCAGTGTAAGGATGGATGTTAATCAAGCATAATGATAATGGTAGAAATCAGTGATCAGCAATCAACCGATTTCACTACACAAGGGACCCTCTTTGATATCAAGCAAAGTCATGGAAAAGAGAATTAAGAAAGAGAATTAGGAAGGAAGTTAAAGGAAGGAAATTGAACGAACTACCTTTTATTTCCTGCCATTTTATCTCCATCGGAAATTGAAAAAGGGACCCTCGCCTTAAACAGTTTAATGACACTGCTTGGTCAGTACATGGGGATGACTGGTCTTGCATCACTGTTTTGGGTAATAAACCAGATTTAATCTTATTTACTTCATACATTAACCCATATGTATTCAAGAACATATTAATCCATTGCCTATCTATTTCTCTTTGGTGTTTAATTAGCTTGGAGCTTTATTCTTGAACTTGATTATTTGCAGGTACATGTAAATCGCAATCCAGGTGACAACATTTCTTATAGCTTGCTTCTGCCTCAGCTGAATTGTTCTTCTTCTCTGCTACACACACCATTAGTGAATGCTGCATGTTTATCCTATCTTCATTTTTTAGGATGGTGTCTGTGGCAAGGCAAAGTTGGCAATGGAATTTTCTTGAAAGCTAGTCTTTCTTTTGCCAGCAATTCTCGTTAACTTTCTATAGAAAGCCTTTCTTTATATCTATCTTTCATAACCTTTCGAAGTATTTCTCATAATTTTTGTATTTGGTACACATCCACCGCTACCTCTTCTTTTCAATTCTGGCATTCCACCTTTCATATTCTGCTTTTCACCATCATCTTTAATATTTTGCTTCTGGATCACCCCTTCCCCTGTATGCCTCTCTCCATCTCTTCTTTCTCTCTCTCTCTATCTCTCTCTCTCTCAATCTCTCTCCCTCTCAATCTCTCTCCCTTCTTTCCCTCTCTTCCCCTTTATCTTTCCTTCTCTTTCTCCCCACCCCTCTCTCTCTCTCTGTATCAAATGAAGGTTCTGTAAAGCCAAAATCATTCATCTTTTATCTAATCCAGTTCCAGGTATGTCACACAGGGGCATTGATGATGGGTGTGAATGGGGGTATAGTTGCCCTCCAATTATTATGGTACATACTGTATCCTATACAGACGTGAGAATGTATCAACGTTCCTGATGGCATAATCAGATTATCAATTCATTTGTCTTAACAACATCATCATCATCATCATCTAACTTCAATTATTATTTTTTTTATACTGTATAGGTTTATGTATCATATTGACATTTGAATTTAAAAGAGAAATCCTGCATTTCAATTAGAGAATTGATTTGTTTTTCTTTCATTGGGTATTAAGAATTGCAATCGTAAAACAACAGTTTGAATATATTTGGTATTTTTGGCACTTAATTGTACATGTATGTTTATTTTCTTCCATTTTTATACCTGTAATATTTATGTGCTAATTGAGCTGGGAGTAATATGTCATGTCTAGTCTGTACTGCCTGACTGTATATAGTCATTTGGTACATCTACAAATATATCATACAGAGGAGTCTATATAAGTATGATAATATTCACATTATGCCGCACGATTGTAAATATCAGTCTTGTAAATATTTAAGTATATATTCTAGGGTGTTCATAAACGTATTAAAGATTTATGTTTTATACAGAGGTTGTATTTTCTATGCATAAAATGTAGACTACCGAACAGTATACAGGAAAATAACTTAGCGTATTGATGATAGATTCTAATTTTTATGCTTCCAGTATCTTAGCAATTGGTAAACCTGGTAATTTCTAGATATACAAAAAAACACACTCTTATTGAAGAATATCCTTGATGAGTGATTCTTCTTTGTCATCATTTTAATTGGTGTGGTAGATTGTTTAAAAGGCTTGCTAATAGTTCTTCCAAGTTATTCTGGCAATTATTTTCAGTTTATTCAGCTCCAGTACGTGTTCATAATGATTAAATACAAAAACTGTTATGATCAAAGCAATATCATTTATGGGAAAGTTTTCTGTCTTCCAAGCTCATGAAAGACATACTTTTTGCCTTCCTGTTCTTGTCGGTAGATATTAGGAGCTTGTATGTGAAAGTTACCCTTGACTAATGAATAGCATGCCTGAGGTTTACCTCATATTGCAACACTGGTTACAGAAACAAGATCTCACATTGATTTAGAAATTTGAACAGGTTGTGTCACATAGGTATGTTAGCTGGAAATCCAATATTTTCATGACATTTCAGTGAATTTTAATTTTGAATTGTGCAAATAGTCTTCTAAATGCTCTAACTAGAGCCCCGTTCCCATGAAGGTTTGTAACTTAACTGATCCAAACTGTACGCTGTATCATACATATCTGATTTTTATGTAGTCTATCATGTTGTGGTGAAGGTGATTTTCGTTCAATCTGATGAAGGACATATTGATTTTTTACAGAGGAATAATTTATTTCCTCTTTATATAATGTGTTTAATCAAGATATTGTGGTATTACTCGCCAAAGTTTAATATGTTTTTATATACGTATTGCAATTATTATGATTTATGAATTAATGCTAAATAGCATTTTTCATATTTGCCACCACATTGTTTTTCAAAATCTACATTATATGAATATTAAACAGTAAAAGTGCGTTTGATATGCCTGAGCCCTCTTTCAATTTTATTGGGTATTACTATACATTTTTTGCATCACAACAAAGAATTTGAAAACATAAAACTAATAAACATGTACTACAACTTTTAAAATCTATTCAAAGGTTGCCATGATTTAGGGGGTTCTTGGTCAGATCTACGGCATTTTCACACGAGAGTAAAATTCATCGTATGGAAAGCTGATTAGTTTAAAGCTGATTAATTAATCAGCTCCAAAGCAAATTTTCCCTGTGTGAACATCGAACTATGTGATGTTCAGACAGATACGAACTCGCGATCTAAAGATGGTCAGATGGTCAGATGGTCAGAGCAGGCTGCAGATACGAAGGTCGTATAGAGGAGGCAAGAGATTTTGTGTGTGAATGGATATACGTCTCTAACTGGGTGGAGCTAAGACCGGGTGTGCGCTTTGATTGACATGATCTGCTATTATTATGCGCAATGGCCCTACTGCGCATTTAATCAGCAGTGAATCTCTTATGATCACAGCAAAATTTTCTCTGTGTGAATTAATGCTATCGTATAATTTTAAAGTTGATTAGTTTAAAGGTCTTTAAACTAATCAGCTTTAACGCTGAATTTTACCCCTGTGTGAATGCAGGGCTAGTGTTCTGTAACAGATAACAGATTATTCTGTAAATCCTTGCCATTTCATGCTATGCTAAGTTTTCTATCTGTCATTGGATATCTGATTCAATTCCTAAATAGAATACCTGTATCCAAAATATTTCATATGAAATAGCATTGATGTAAATGAATTGTAAGAATATTATGTGCTCTGAATGGCTCCTTTGATTTTGAAATGACAGCTTATTTTCTATATTATGTCTACCTGTATGTTGAAAAGGGGGTTTTTAATTTGGAAAAAAAATGATTATATTCTGATGTCTTCCACTCATTATGTTACAAATCTATCTTAAATTCTAATAACAGATAATAAATGGGAATAACGTGTTCATGTTTGTCTTTTTGTTGTTGTTTTGTTTCTGTCATGTTTTTGCTTAATTTGTTGGTGTTGTCTCTGCGAATCATTCTCCCAACTCCCAAGTTTCTGGGAATTTTGATGAAGAAAATTAAATGAGTGATCCTATTTAAAATCCTATCGTACATGTGCATGTATGTTATACTAACTTGTGCATTCACTGCTCTATGCTGAAATATGATACAGAAAAATATTCCTTTGTGTACATTTATGTGCATGGTCTTCAGAGAATCTAGATTATGCTCGATGTAAAACGGATGGTAATCGTATGCCCTTCTCATAGTTGATATATTGCTCCTTTAGAGCTAGATGGGCAGTAAATCTGTGTTAAATTATCTGAGTTAACACCCTTATTGCTCTCAGCAAATGGTGTATTTTGTGTAAGGATTGTAATGTTTTTAGTTGTACCACAATATATACCGTTTATAGGAATGGTATAAAACTTGTACTTAACCCCTACCGTGCCGTCGGCGGCAAATCCCGCCCAAACATTTGAGTGTTGAACATTTCGTTTAGGCTCAGAATGGCTTGAAAATTCTTCCTCATACAGAAACCTGTGCCTTCAATATAATGTTTATTCCTATGGAATATATCTGCGCCCAGTTTGCTCAAGAAAAATCTCATTAAAAGTGAACAGTTAACTCTTGAAAATTTATTTTTGACCATTGCTAATAAATCTGGTGGCATGGAAGGGGTTAAAGACCACTTAAGGTAAAGAAAAGTTAACCATTTACTAAATATGTATGTAGATTTGACTGTTTGAAGGAATACAGTTTGAATTGTTCTTTGCATCAAAAGAAAGCTTATTCCCATCATGTACAGTTCTGCGTAATTTTGATGCTATGTCAGAAGGAAAGTGAGAACTGAATAAGAAGGTGTGTTATTAAAGGTTGTGTGTCATGTTAGCTATAGTAAAGTGTGTGATGGTGAATGAAAATATGAAAGAAATAATAGCAGTATGTGTCTTTGTATATTCATATGTTTCTATCATGGAGAGTGCTTTCAATTATAGAGTGATGTGTATGAATGTGTGTTTGTGTATGTACCAGAAAGAAATCACTTAGACCAGTGAAAACCAGTATAACCAGTGTAACTATTTGACCTTGGTACACAAACACAATAGATTGTGTTTGCTGTTTATACTTGTATGAGTGCTTGTTTGTTTGTTGTTTGATTCGTCTTTGTATTACACTCGTAATGTTTTATGTCACATATATGAGCATTTGAAATGAAAATGAATACGTCACAACATTCTTATCTACTCTACGTAAATCATGTGCTCTGATTCATATACCAAGGAAACAAAATGTTCAGAATGAAAATTTTTTTAGTGTATGGTCCCTTTTAACACCCAGAAATTGGGATACATAACATATTTTACACCAGACAACAAAACAGAACATCCTACAACATGGCTCTGATTCGAAGAAAATTGACAAATTAAAAATATAAATCACACAAACTCAAATTATTGCACATCTATTTCAGGAAATGTGGATGCTGTCCAAAGGTAAGATCAACATGACAAAAGGTGCATTTTTTATTTCATTATGCAGCTGATTCCTGATCTTCTCCCTTTGTATTGCTTCATTTTGTATTTGAAGCAATGTTGAAATCCATGTAAAACAAGTGCTGAACGATCTCTCTAAAATGAGTTTAACATTTTAATTGATGAATGTGGTAGTTTATTTTTATTTGAAAGGCAAAAGAGTTTCACCTGCTGAAAACTGTCTCTTAATATGATATATGTGTATTTGTTTATTAAAGAGGCTCATCAAATAAAGTCAATTAATGTGACTGAAACTGTCCGAGCTAATCTAAAAGAGAATTTATTCGGTATATTACTTGGATAATCACTCTTTTAAAAGAATTGTTCTGATATTATTATTGATCAAAATATGTGCAAAGTATATAATTTGATTGGGATCAAATTTTAATTCTTCTTTACAATAATTATTAGGAGTAGATTCAATTTTCTTCATGGCCAACTTGTTTTACTCTCTTTCTTTCTGTACTTTTCTTCTTTCCTTTTTCTATTCTTTCTTATCCCTTTCTCCTATCGTATTCGTTCTCTAATTTTCTCTTCTTCATATCTTCAATTTTGTTTTCTTGTTTCATCTCTCTGTACGTTTCCCTCTATTTTTTCTTCTCTCATTTTCCAGTTCTCTCCTTTTGGGTTCAAATATGTGTTAATATTATATTATATTCTGCTGCGGGATGATAATTCAGAGGTGCTTTTTTGGGAAGGCTATATATGGAACATGTTTGGAGCCAAAAGGGCATTATTTCCGTGTAAAATGAATGCTATTTCGGCTCTGAACAAAAAAAAAATCTATTTCCTTTTAACCTTCCCAAGAATGCATTCTTTGATGTGTTCTTTTTTTAACTTCAATGATTTAATGCTATGTTTATATTACTTGTAAGGGAAAGCACATCTTCTGCATAAGAGGCAAGTGAATGATTTGAAGGGGGAAAAAATAGCTATGATATCAGAGCTTCAGAGCCTCAATTCTAAATATTGTCTGGTTCGAGCAAGAGGGGCCTAATGCCCTTCTGGCTCCAGACAGACTGAGAAGGCAAAGACTGTAATCAGTTTTTGATTGCCCAAAAATGCTTACCTAGACAAGTACCAAATGATTTTTGCAAACCGATAGAGGATACCCAGCTCTTTTCAAAACATGTGCTTTCCCTTTAAATATAATTAAAGCAGATTATTAATTTTAATGCAATATTTTTTGAGATTCCGTATATTATATCATCTTCTTCATTCATTTACCTGCCAACATAAATGCACTGCCAAATATGTTACCTTTTCGTCCATGTTCACAAACGGCTGTTATTATAGCACGCCTCTCATTTGCCCTCTCTTTTTATAATTTGTATGACTTCTCTTGGATAATCAATTATTGCGATACAATTATTGCAAATTTTGGTTCATTTTTCAATGAGGATATTTACCTCTGATGATGATTTGGCAATGCTACAAACTATGACCTGAAAATAATCCTTTGCATGATGGCATACAAACTATTGAGCCCAAATTTATGGCCGAGTCCAACTCTCCTCCCCCAGGAGCATGTAATGCCAGTACCTGTAGGAGTCCAAAGCCATATATCTAGACCCCATCTCTTCCTTCACAAATTCAAATTCTTTCCTTCTGTTCAACCCAAGTCATTTAGCAGATTTCCATTCTCCAAACTTTGAAGAATGTATGACACGTTTCACAATTTGAGGTTTTTTAGTTACATTATTATCAAAAACACAGTCCCAGTTTGACCATAGAGAAGGATATATTTCAATTTCACAATAGGAGAATATTTATTTGTTGATATGTGGGAATATGTTTGTTAATCCTTGATGGACATCGGTATAAAAGAAAAAAGACGGCAAGAAATATATAATCACCTCTATCAGAGCCATCCATACACAGAGTTTGGCTGACTCTGTTCCAGTTGGGCACAACATGGTATATATTCCTTTGTTGCACTTGCCTAACAAAGCAACACTGCACCATATTCGCTGGAGCCGATTTGGCCAAACTCTGAATATAAATGGCTCTGCTCTCTATAGTAGAATAGGGCCCTCTGTTGACAGAATTTGGACCATTCTAACTCCTCAATTGAATACCTGCATTTTTTTTTTTTTTTAATGAAAATGATACAAAATATTGTATATACATGTATTGTATATGATACCCATGTAGGAAATATCAATACCCCCCACCCCCATCATAGTCATATAATAATAAACCTTTAGAAAATAAGGAAAATTCCATTGATGGGTAAAGCATGCACACATCTCATTCCAATTTCATTCCATTTTCATGTATTAAAGCAGAATGTGTCATTCTTTACCATATGGCTGGTATTTTTCATTCGAGTTTTAAGGTGCTGCACAGTTTTGGAAAGGGTAATTGAAGCTTTGGGGAGCCCCATTGTTCCTCATAAACTAATGACTGGGTTCCATTGTTAAATGTATATTTTGCAAAGGTCATCATTGATACTACCCTGAGATTTAAACAGAATAGACACAAGTTAAAAAAAAAAAAAAAACCTATACCTGATCGCTTTTGGTTGCCATGCTAAAGCTGTGGTAATAATATGATAATTGCAAGGGCCTCGGGGGAAAAAAGTATTTAGTACAGATCAGGCTACCTTGGGTAAACAAGACATTATTATTACTTTTTTATTATTATTATTACCTGTAGAAGAAAATGAAGGAACCAGGGACATTAAGAATAATTCTGTTTGCCGATCATATAACATTTGAGATTTAACTGTTACATTGTCAACATGCAGTTTCTGAGGAATACTGTTATAATTTCAATGATCGACTGAAAGATACCATACAAAGTGTACCCTCAGCCAAAACTGTGCGCTACCTTTTTATGTCCTATGTTTTATTTTGCTTTCATATATTTTGTTTTATATGTTTGGTTTCATCATCCGACACCTATTTGTCTTCATTCATTCACCTAAATAGTTCATACTGGCAGCCCAGAAGGTAAATAAAAAACCTGATCACTCCGATTATTTGTTATATGACCAAAGCACTCTCAGCTTGCACTCCTGCTACATTTTACCCTTACTACTTCTACTGCATCCAGTCTCCTTTTCTTGCTGTGTTCACACATTTTGCTGTATTTTCTTCCATTATTTTTTTCAATCTCTGCTTTTATTTCACATTTCATGCACACACTTTCTTTTTGTCTCTCTTTTTTTTCAGCAATAAGAAGCAGATTTCTGCAAATTTTGACTTCTAATTTTTCTCTTTTTTTTTTAGATTATGTTGCAATGATTCTATAACCTTTTATTCTTTTCTCACAATATCTGTATCTTTTGCTAGACCAGATTATGTATCTATGCAATGCATTTAACTAATGTATTTACTGTTGTATAAAGTATGATGAAACAAGACATGGCATCTTATAAGCCATGTAGGTAGATTAGTTTTTCCATGTCAAATGTTATATGTGTATGTACATCGTGATAAAGTATAACGTATGTTGAATTTCAAATCAAATTAATTTCAAATTGTATAGAAGAACAAATTTAGATATTACGTTATCATGAAAAGTGTCAAATTATTTGTACATTGTGGCACAAGTTCTCTTTATTTGCAAACTGATTTTCAAGCTTGATATATATAGAAAATAGACAAAGTACAAAATTCACATTGTAAGTGCTTTTGAAAACTATCAGTATATTCATATCAACTAACTGATAATCTGTGTTCTGTTAATAACACTAAGTATTTATCTTTTTTTATGCTTGCTTTCTAGAAATGTAAATGTATAATACAACTTTGAATCCACAAAAATAGCTTTTTGTGATTGTGGTCCTCTGCCATATAATATGATAATGCAATGTAGTCTAGATAGATTGTTGTGCATACTATGAATATAAAGATCTGTCGTAGATAGCCTTAATAACAGCACTTTTATTTCAGTTAAATGACAATAGAATAGATTTTTTATTTTATTGTTTTTATTTTTTATTTTCTATTTATGTATTTACTATGGATATTCATCTGTGGTATTTATAAAGATATTTTCACCTATTATATAGTTATTGCTTTAAGTTTTTCTTACTTATATATTTAGTATTTAGATATATCAATTTATTAAAGAGCAGTTGTCTGTTATGTGAGCATAAGAGGGCTATTCCAAATGTTTATAAGGTTGCAATCAAAGTCTTGGGGTTCTGACATATGGAGGTGGCTATCATTGGTTAGAGATTGGGAATAGGATCAAACACATTTTTTCTTCAAGATGAAAGAAGGAATCAATTCATCAAGTTTCGATTATTTCCTCTGTCATTACTAACCTGGTTACTTCATTCATATATTTCTCAGATGTGTGCACCATGTCCACTCCATAAGGACCAATTTTTTTTTGCATGTGAATTCTGATAGGACAGCAAGCAATAGCTTGATTACCGTAGGCCTTTTTGGTATAATGTAAATATCGGGTACCCTTTTCCATTATAGGAAAAAAAGTTGTCTTTCCAAAATAAACAAGTTCATCCTCAGACACTTACAAATTAACAGAGATGAACCTCCTGCAGCATTTTAACTATATATGTAGCTGCTTCAATACCAATATTTAAAAAAAAAAATATTTTGAATATGTATTAAAGCAAAAAAGTGATCTCATAACTAATGAAAGCTTGATGTCAATACTATTCAAAGTATAATTAATGCAATGGCATTTGGGGATTCATTTTAACAAAGTTATCCTTTTTCTGGTAGTACAAGCCAACAAGTAAAAAGAGCCATAAAGGACAAAATTCATATTTGATGGAAAAAATATTTTGAAGGGAATGCTGTTGTGCCAGGATTGAAGTGAAAACACCAAGGATAGACCTACATATCTTATCATAATCACATCATAGTTTGATGTTGGGGGTTTTCATGAGGGGAGGGGGTCACATCATTGTGCAGTGCTTCCATCAGGGTATTATGTGAGGTTGTCAGTAGACAATAGAGATTAGTGTTTTTGATTGGTTTTGGGAGAGATCATGAAATATTTGTTTCAAATCTGACTATGTGGCAAGGAAAGAGAATATTAAACTGTCACAATTTTTGTGAAAGCTTTAATAGATATTAAGTGTTCATTACCACAGCAGTTCTTTAAGCGAAAAAGAGGGAAAGTAGAAAATTGTTTGTGCAAACAGAAGGGCATGTTGTCATAAAAAATTTCACAAGAAAGGAAGGATTGAAAAAGTAGTTTAGAAATTGTGTTATACATTCCTTTCAACATTATAGAATTATTCTAATATGACAGAGAGTGGTATTAATGAGTAGGATTTTGAAGGATTACTTTAAAGAGACAATGAGAATTAACATAACCTCTAATCCTCCCATAATGTTCAGCGCCCGTCGCTCTTCCGACGCCTGGTTGGAGCGGTGCGCCGGGGCAGCAATGAGAACTTACCTGAAGTAGCAGAAGAAGGTGGAAGCACCAGTGCCACCGTGGCCATAAAGGAAGAGAAGACGCCCTCTCCTCAACTTAAGGAGAAAGAGAGACCACGCCCAGGAAAGGTAGCAACTACCCTCCCTAGGATCGATAGCTCCGGGTCAGAGGGACTCACAGTGGACCAGCCTAGCAAGCAAGCATCACCCAAGTAAGTATACATGTAGTGTCATGTGATGTTACAGGCTTTAAGGCCTGATCAGAATTAAACAGTAACAATAAACTATAAGCATTAGTAATGATAACTATAACAATTAAAAGTTGTATCACCTGAATGATTTTGGCAACAATAAAATCATTACAGTTCTGTCAATCAGACAGAATGGACACTGCTTATGTGGTTGAGCTGATCTGACATCACATCACAGAAGTGGAATGATTGGCTCACAAATATCATTGTTGAGGTCTGTCCTAAGAAAATCACTCACTGGGCAATCCAGACAAGATGATAAAATTGAGGGCAGCTTGTTAGTATAAATTGTTGAGGTGAGACCCAATACGATGATTTCTAATGCCTTTTCCTCATAAACAACACAGGAAGCAATTTAGGAATGATTGTTCATTATCATCATTGTTCAGGTCTGATCTTGGCCCCGTTTCATAACACCTGTTATCAATAACATCTGCCACAAATCTATAACAAATTTGCTGTCAGCCAATCAGATGCAACTATTTCAGTAGCTTATAACTGTTATTGTAATTAGTTATTGATAACAAGTTTTATGAAACGGGGGCCCAGCTCTTATAAGAACAAGAAGGCAGCTGATCTTGATCATAATTTGTCTATTGAGAGCAAGAAGGGCGTTAACTCAAGCACTTCTACATAATAGTAAATGCCCTTTGGCCCTCAACAGATGATGTACAGGTTCCTGTATTTAAGGTTTCGATTAGGAGCATCATACTAATTAAAGGGAGCAAAAATGTATTTAGTTGGTCGATATTAAAACTTGGTTTAACTGTATTTCAAACATTAAAATTTGCCTAAATGTTTGTGACTCTTTGAAGAAGAAGAAGAAGAATTGAATACATGTATATTTCATAGGAAATGTACAATCAGCTAAATCAAAACAAAATGTCCAATGGAAGATTGGGAATTCCAACAGGACGATCATCCTCAGGCAAGGGGTGAAACAGAATGTCCCAGGCAGCGACTGTCAGCTATGATTTATGTACTGTTTATTTAGACCAATCAGGTACCTGCCTGATTTATCTATAGAGGTTACACCAGGCCATGTCAGGGGTGTCACTAATGCAAATAGTGGCGGAAAGTCACTCCCTCACTCCCGAGCCTAGTGGCTCAGAGTTGTGTTTTTTTTACGATGCCACTGTCCCCATCGCGAGGGATATCAATACCAGGATGCATCATTGGCAGGTCCTTTCCCTCGCCCCCCCCCCCCCCTCATGATACTTGCGGGAGCATCATAGCGGCATAGTGGTTCATTCACTTGACTCTCAATAAAGATGTTGAAGGTTTGAATCTATGTCCAGTGTGTATGCCCTTAGACAAGGCATTTTATCTACTATTTGTCACCATCCACCCAGGTGTTAAATGGGTACCTCGCAGGATTTATTCTTTGAAATGCACTGTGCGCTGATTACTACCACCGGAGCTACAGCTAGAGTAACAATATCCAAACCCTTTGGAAGTGCATATGGACGTTATATCATAATAACGTGACATCCGCTATACAAGAATGGTTTATTATTATTATTACCATTAATTAAAGATTAACCTTGGTTTTCATCCTATCCTCCTACCTACTCTTGGCCTACTTCCTTTTATCGTTATTTTGATATTTTTGGTTTTAACTTAAAGAAGAATCTGAGAAGCATCTCGATAACAAATTAACAGAAAGCATAAATATACTGCAATTTCAATTTGTATTGAGCCTCTCTAATCAAATCAAAGAAAATGTATGTTGCAACAGAAGCATAAGCATTTATATACATGTACATGTAGGCCTATACAGGAAACATTGAACACCTCATTAAAAAAAAAAATCTGGATGAGGAACTTGGAATCAATTTAACCCCCCGATTCCTGTTGATAATTTGACACTCTTGTCATTGCAACTGAGGGGCTTCATTTGAGATGGGGAGAGAGAAACCTCTGCTTTACCCAACAAAATAATTATCATTTTATCTGATGTTTATTTGAAGAGAACCCTGTAATTCCACATCAAGGGTCATAGCAATAAACGGTTCATAATTGACGCCAAAGAATTCCTGGCCGCATTTAAATGATTCAGATATGATATGAAGGAAATAAATCTGTGATACCTGATGTAAACATTAAACAATTTTTCAGAAGATCTACATATTTATTGAATAGAGGAGCATAAATCAAACAATTATTTTGACATCTCCAGGCTTTTTTTACTTTATGGTTCATAAGGTTGCTTGGTACATGTACTAAGAAAGTGCAATAAAAGATTGTAATCCTTGTTGATAATATTGATGAAAATCCTTTTTTTGTAGCACATATCTCAAACGAAAAAAATGCTTCTGCGCTATGGAAATTATTGCCCTACAAATACCTAATTTTAAAAGCCATTAATAGCTCACAGTGCATTAACAAATATAAATCATTCCATTACATCTGGGTCAAGATGGATAAATGTAGATATAATCCCTTGTCTGTGGACATACACCCTGGGCAAAGATTTATACTCTTGACTTCACGATTTTAATGAAAGACCATGTACATGACAGATGCTTACACTGTAGTAACCCCAAAAACTTTCTAGAATCTGAACTTTCTGCTTAGATTTTTTCCTTAGAATTAGAAGTTATATACAAGAAAATGAGATGTGTTTTTCATGGGGGGGGGTGAAATTGAATTATATTCATGTTTAACAATTCTGTATTGTTTGAGATACATGTACATACGGGACAAACTATAGCGAAGCTTTGCAATATTTGATGCTGCGCAGTAACCGATTATTGAAATTTAGTGCCAAAAGATATTAACTCTTACTGTGCCAACTTGGGTTTTTTTAGCTCTTTTCAAAATTTTACCAAAATGTGATCAATGCTTACTTTTCAAATGTCTGCACTTCATTAACCATCTGTTATTTCACAAATTATTGTGTGCCAAACTTGTTGGAAATTTATTACCATTACTTACCGAACTTTATGCATAAGAATTATTGAAAACTACATTTCATTTACTTTTTTGTCCATTATTTTTTGGTTTCTCATTTGTTCGCTATTGTTTCATGTTGAAATCCGGTAATATCTTTTTAAAATTCTGCAATTTTATTTTTCTCTGAAAAAGGCTATTAAGGTGCAAAAGTAAAGGGGGCAGATTCCACCAAAGTCCTTTTAGTGAATTTTATTACTGTTTAATAGGATGAAGAACAATATTTGATGTACTATTGCTCCTGTCATTGATGCATGGTGACTATGGTGCTTATCGTAGAGGTGTTGTGGATCAGTGGATAAGTCCCCCGGACTGTGAACCACGAGGTCCAGGGTTCGTATCCCACCGCACCACTAGCGTTCTTTGGCAAGACGTTAATCTACATTTGCCACTCTCCACCCAGGTGTTAAATGGGTACCCGGTAGGATGCGAAAGTTAATGTCGTTTGTTTAGCAATTTGAGCGCCACTGTGCTGCTCTTGCTGGAATACTCCCCAGGGAGCGGATAAAGTGCACACATTGTGTGCGGGCATGTCAGAATCCGATGACCGGGGTAATAATAGTATCGTAATATGTAAAGCGCTTTGATATTAGTTTACTTCTGAAAAGCGCTATATAAATAGACGTTATTATTATTATCAAGGGTTTTCCATGAATTTCCAGATACACTGCCCTCCATCAGAATACCAGGAGAAGCTTATTTACGATGACAAAGCAATATACCAGAACTTCATATAGTTCACCAATTTCAAGGTTATCATATTATTGGAGAAGCGTGATTCATTAATTATTCAACCGATCTTTGCATTGTACAGAGTTACACAATGTTTGTGTATAAAGCAGGTTATAACCAATTACAGTTTTAGGTGGAAAATGGTTTATATGCCAGTCTCCTGTCATTGAGAGAGCATGTATGTTCTGACAGATCAACCAGAAATTATGAATTTATTTTTAGGATGAACAACATTTTTTTTAGTTTGAACCAAATGTTTGGAATACTTGATATTGAGAATTTAATTTAAAATGGATTGCAAATGGGACTGTGATAACAGAGAAATGTCTTCTTTACTGTCACATGGATCACAAGGTGAACAGGATTAATTCTATACTCCGCTTATTTTCATAAAACATCCAAATGGCTGAAATGTCTGTAATTTCTAACAAATTTGACTTGGGGTTTGGGGGGGATAGAGATATTACATTTATTTGTTGCATGACCACACTGCGTTTGATGCCAGGAATTTCAAAAACTATGGAAAGCTTTAAAATCCTTAAATTAGCAACACATTGAGAGGTTCAAAATGATTGTTTTTTATCCACATGGGCAACTTTTTCAACTCTTCGTCAAAGTTCCTAACTATGTATGTTTTCAAAGGCAATACATTTTATTAGAACCATGTAGCATTAAAAGAAATATATGATTGTTGCCAATTCGAAGAACGAAATGTGATCAATTTAGCCATTAAATAATTCCTCTCCTGAAAGGGTTTAGGAAATCTATATTTTACCAATTTTAGTCACCCTTTACATTACCTTTAATGTCCTTTATTGATGTGTAAAATGTTTGGCATCCTGACATACTAGTAGTACTGACAGTGACTAATGGTCTGTCACTTTGAAAACAAGTGCATTGGCTGGGTTCACTGCAAGATCAGCTGACCCCACTAATCTGACCCCTACATTTAAAGGTAAATAAACATCTAGTATTCATTAGTAATCCTTAAAAATCTAGCTGAAGAAAGTCTGACAGATTCAGGAAAAATGGCATGATTAAAAGTTCCTCCATTAATTGACAGGTTGCAGTATATCATTGATTTAGTTCTGAATATCTAAGGTTCAAAAACCAGTAATTAGTTCATGGTGCAAATAACCCTGAAATGACCCCAACATATAAGCGCACGCGCATTTGTTTTGGTGGATGCGCTACTTGTTTACCATATAAAATCATAATGTTGCGCGCATCGTGGTGCGTACAAAATGACAGTGTATAAAGGTCAGTTGTACTCGGTACAATGACCTTTATCTGCACATGCGTAATTTGTAATTGAGAAATGGCTTATTAGTGTATCATCATGAGCCCATTACGAGCTGCACTTCTCCTCTGGGTAAAGAATGAGAGACCTCTGTAGGTCATCCAGGGGAGCGTTTCATCAAGCATTTTGTCAGTGATTTTTACCGACAACTGTTATAAGTTACTGAAATCCTTGCATCTGACTGGCTGAGAGCAAAGTTGTCGGTAAAAATCACTGACAAAACGCTTGATGAAATGCTCCCCAGACCAGTTAGTCAGCCAGAATGGCACATATCGGTTCTATGGCTCATGCTTCATGGTCAATGTCCTACGCTAACCAAATTCCTAACTTCAACCCTGGACCAAAAATTAAATGTAACCCTAACTGTAAACCCAACATGAAACCCAATTGCAACCCTAAGGACCCTGTATCTTTGAAAAAATAAAGCCCAGAGCAATTGTCCGCCGAGCAAATGTTTTGTGACACATCCCCTCCTCCGGGGTATATCAATAGAGGACTGGTAGATGAATGGCACAAGTTATTCCTATCTGTATTTGATGATGTTACCCAGAGGAATCAGCATTGTACTGTGCTCCTGCAGATGAATTTTATCCAGTGAAGATATTTTATTTTATTGCACATATTTTTTTTTTCATAATCAGTTTCCTGAGTTTTTGAACCTGTAATGAAGTTTGATAAGAAATTCTGGCTTTTATTTGTCAAAAAATAAGGCAATATAATATTTGAATAGTTTACATACATCTCTTATGAGACCAAAATCATAGTTAAAAGAAGCATGGCTTATGCTTAGTGGAGCATATTTAGCCTTATCAGGTTACCATTTTTTCTGCTCTAAATACCTTGATATTTAAAATCGTTAAATTAAATGAGTTAAGGATATGTAATTCATTTGCAAAGAGGGTCAGACTACTTTTATAATTCACCAGCTTAGTGAAAATGACTTTTGAAATTCAAACACCTTTCTTGAAAGTATGTCACCAGTTTCAGTAACAGTCAGAACTGTGAGACTTGAGAAAATGGGATCCTCTGATATTTGATTGGTTAAAACTTCTTAATTCCCATTTAATATTCACTTGATTAGTATTGGATAAAATACTCTGATGTGGATATCAAGAGTTTATTCTACAATATGCCAATACTGATTTGACCAATTTAAAAAATGAGAATAGGCCTATTATGTTTTTTTATATCAAGGGATACAATACTGTGTTTTTATTAGGCCAGACCAATAATCTACATTGGTTAAACAATCCTACATCACATTTCCAACATCTTTAATGTAACAGAAAATGAGTCACCAGTCACTGTTCAAATTAGAAAGCTCCCATTTAGAGTCTGAAGGATTAGCCTAGGGGTGATGACATATATCTTCATTGGGTCTTATGACCCGAATGACATTAATGCAATCACAGTATGTGGAAACCACACCTTTATGTATCCTCTGCGACCGACTAGCTCTTTCCCGCTCTCTCCCCACCGTCTCACCCATCAAACTTCCCAGCTTCCCTTTTAGGCTGTTTGTTTACCGTTGTCAAGACCTGTTGCCGGTCGCATAGGCCTTGAGGACCTTTCTGCCAACTCACCCCACTGTCTTGAAGACAATTTTTTTTTTTGCCGAATCAGAGCTCGAGGCAGACTTTGTTTCCCCAGTGTTTCTGATTGAATAATTGAGGACCGCATCCGACAATCGGTTATAAATGGTGATGAAAACGAGCCTTGCTTTGGGACAGATTCATAAACCAGTTTGTGCTTGATAATCATATGGAAATAAACCTGATAAAATTTTTGATGGAAATTCTATCATATCTAATGATATGTATTTATGAAATGTTCAGAATAGGCATCATATTATATTAGTGACAATTAATTTCTGCAAAAAGGCCTATTCCGATGTAGTATAATTTTTTTTTACCAAGATCTATTTCAAAACATTGATGTAAAAAGATATGCAATAAGGTTTACCTTAACCCAACAACGTGAGGTGTTTTCGTTTAAAAGAAGGAAAAATGGTTTGAGCTGTGAGGCAGGCAGAGAAAGGAGAGTTTCTGGCAAACGAAATATGAACCTGGCGATGAAATATAGGGAACGCTCTTGAAACATGAAACAAGTGAAGAATTCCAATTTTCCTGCCTCTCAATTCCGGCAGCAATTAATCTCGATCCTGGCCTGGGCCCAACGCTCACTATTTGTTTTATCTGTGTTCTCCTCCGCAGGCAAGCCGAGCGCTACCAGAGAAGGGGTCGCGACCCTGATCGGGAGAGTCGTCACCACCGCTACAGGGAACCACCCGACAATTCGAGGGTGAGTCCGTCAAATCTCTCTTCTATTTCTTGTAACCACTGCGGCATTCCTATCCCTGTCTTTAATTCTGAAAGTGAGAGTGACAGAGGGAAAAAAGAATATTAGAAATCTCCGGTTTCTCTTTTTTCCTTCTGCTTCCATGATTAGGGTGTCAAGATGAAGGTTATGGAAGTAGATAATGCGTTCGTTCGTAGAGTGACTGAAATTGGATGTGCTCCCAGGTGAGCTCAACATTCCATCTCATCAGGACCTGTAAATGTGAGAGGGAGAAAACCTTGGAGAGAAGCTGGTGGTCTTAACTTTTACCCTCCCAAAACATGAAAGTGCATTCTGTATTGCTTATTCATGGTTAAAATGTCTTCATGCTTTCTCTTCCCTTCTTCAGATGTCTCAAACTGGCAGCCTAACACTTTCTTTAAGTGGACCAATTGGTGTTCCACTTTGTGTTCTGTTTCATGCATTTCTTCACATTACATTTATGTTGATTTAGGAAAAATTAAATGAAAGTGTGTTTCTCTCTCTTTGTTTTCAAATTATAGATGTCATTATGTGTATTTTTGAAATGATATTACTTCCTTATTAACTCAGTTAAGCTTTGATACACTTCTCGCCAAAGACAGACACTGTTCCTTTCCTCGTTGACATTTTGTGTATGGCTGTTTCTTTGTTATCTATTGTTTATTTATGTTTTTGCATATATCTGTCATGTTTCTTCTATTTGCAAGACAGATGATAT
This sequence comes from Heliocidaris erythrogramma, assembly GCA_025617745.1. NCBI lineage: Eukaryota > Metazoa > Echinodermata > Echinoidea > Camarodonta > Echinometridae > Heliocidaris > Heliocidaris erythrogramma. The sequence continues at coordinate 11,631,333 of CM046869.1, forward strand.
TCCAAATCTGCCAAGAAATATGAGATCTCTTGAGGCATTACAAATGTTCTTACTGACTTAAATCCCTTTCTGTCACCCCCTTCTCTTTGTTGACTTTTCACGTACATGTATTTTACGATTCTCGGTAACGAGGTACATAACTGTATGATCAATTTCATTACAGCTGTACTTTTCATTATTGATCTGTTGCTAATTTGTATCCTCAGTATTTCTTGCTCTTTCTCCTCTTCAACCATGTCTATTGCTCTCTCGCTCTCTCATTCCCTTTTTCTCTCCCCTTCATCTCGCCCGTTAAACTTCTGAGCTTCTCTATTTTTTTTTTCTCATTTTATCTCTGTGTTCTCTCTCTCTGTATATACCCCTTTCATATTTGTTCTCTTGCTCCATCACCCATTATATTTTCCTTGTCTACTCTCACTCTCGCTTTCTTTTCCCAAGTTTTGATGATATATTTCCACTCTCTCTCCAAGCTATGTGTTTCTGTTTGTCCTTTTGTTTACCCCTATCTCTCTCTCTCTTTTTCTTTATCTCTGTCTCTGCTTTGTCTTCCTGTCTCTTCTTTTTCTTCCTTCCGTCCCTCTCCCCTAGTTGTTGTGATGTGGTTTCCCACTGCATCACAGCTGACAGCTGACCTAGTTCCCAATCAGCTCTATGAATGGAGCTTGTGTGTGTTTAGTTACAGATGATCATATGGATAGGCGATTCCCATCCCCCCCCCCATCTCTAAACAACCATAATTCACAAGACAGATGTATCAAAGCTCGCCAATTTTCCCCTTGCATACTGTCCCTTAGTCAGAAGATGAACAAACACAACGGAAAGAATTTTGAACACTGTGTACTATGGACACATGCTTACAGAATACATAGCACAGTGTAATCAAACAGTCAATTTGGAACACTTTCATAATGTGGACCTTGTGAAAATATAATATTCACTCTTTTTTTCACACACTGACACATTGTGGCCACAGAATAAATTTTCAGCACTTTGAGGTGGTGTGTTCACACTGTGTTCACAAGCTGTGACACACTGTGAACAAATGATTACAGAATACACACCACAGTGTAATCACACCATCAATTTGGAACACTTTCAAAATGTGAAAACATGATATTCACTCTCTTTGGATTTTGAACACTCTTAGTGTTGACTAAGTGTAAAACATAGTTTCACACTATTTTCACACTCAGTGACAAACTGTGGTAACATGATCACAGTGTGTATGCACCACAGTGTGACCACATGTGTAGAAACTGTTTCACACTATTTTGACAGTGACACAGTGTGGACAAGGATAATGAAAGAGTGTGCACACTACAGTGTAACCTCATAGTGGATGTAAAACACTTTTATGATGTCGACTTTGGGAAAACACTGTGTCACGCTATATCTACAGTGTGACACCATGGTCACATAGAATCCAGACTTGTATACCCAACAATATGACCACACAGTGAATTAGGACTGCTTTCATATTGTCCACCATGTTAAATCATTTACACCATTTTAACATAGTCTGGTACTCTGTGGTCACCGAGAATCAGAGTCTGTACACACCACAGTGTGACCATACAATGGATTTGGATCATTAACAGTGTCAACCATGTGAAAAACCATACATCATTTCCACACAATGTTACACACTGGTCGTAAAGAATCACAATATCTGTTATACACCCCACAGTGCAAATGGTGACATGACACGGTACATGGTACACACATTGTCAACACTAGCTGAGACACTATTGGACACTTTTCTCTCTTTGAAACAACATGAGCTTTGTTATTTTGGCTACATGTACATGAAGTAAAAACAGTTTATCTAGCATTGGTGCTTTTTCACAGCTAATCTGCAGTCAAGAAGTTCCACTGATCTTCAGTCATGCACCTTGAAATTTCCTGAAGTAGAGTACATTTCAAAGAATTGCAGTTACTGAAAGGTGTCCAACTACTCTCGCATTGAGACACACAAATTTTGTAAAAATGCCTTGAGTAAAAATGCTCAACCTCTAGGCAGTGATTCAAGCCCATCAGCCACTATACCAAAGTGCTCCCATACCAATTTATAAGACAGTTTGAAATAAATATCATGACAAGGTAAATTGGATTTTTTTTTTGTTAGTACAGACGCCCACACCTTCCTCAATTCCCCAGTCAGACCATTATTTTGGCCAAGAGTTCTATGTTTAACTTCAATTTTTTTTTTTTTTTTGCAAATTGCAAAAGTTTGGGTATACCTTTGGAATGCTTAACCTCTTTACCAGAAGGTGGGTGACCTATACAGAAAAGATATATTTGTGGCTCCACGAACACTAGTTTGTCATCATGAATTGCTTTGAGCTCAGCTAAACACAGATTTTAATAGAATACACCCACAAGTGCATACTCAAAATAGCACTGATTCTTTTAACAGATACTCCATATTAACTTAATGGTGACCCATCTGCTTCTGCATTCAAATCTTTTGGAGATGTTTTGGTATTAATCCGAAAAAGTTTGATGAGAATGTTTGGTATTGGAGTTCTATGCATTCTGTTTTGCTGGAATGTTTAATATACATGCAGATTGTACAATTATCAAAATAAAGAAGAATGTCTCCTGATTTGCAGTTTGATGCAACTCCTGCAAATAGGTAGTAGAAAAACTGATAACTAAAAGACTTCCATCATACAGATTCAATTTTCATTGAAAAGTTTGATCTGACACCTCTTATTGTGGATAATGACATTGTCCCCCAGGGGCAAAGACAATGCCTGCAACATCTTGTGGATGTTTACATATCTTCACACCCTTGCACTTGTATCCTATGCTACGTTGACGACCTCTTCTGGGCCCCAGTACCCTGGTGTTTCAATAGTTCATCCTTGTCAGTTTGTTTGATAGAAATAAGAAACCCTCGGTCATTGCTCTATGTCAGGGACAGTTCATGACACATTGCTATTTCTTCTATAGACTTTGATTTCCTTCTCAAAGCTGTTCAAAATTCAAAGATGTTCCTTCAGCTTTGTTGCCCCAGCCTGTTAACCCAGCCTGTTAACCCATTGAATACAAAGCCCTAGATTACTTAGGCTGGAGTCTATGGGAAATGCATGTTATACCAAAATCAAATCATACACAAACAGGTTTAGAGGCATACATTTACATTGATCATGCTGCCCTTTATATAATATCCCAGTCATACTTTCATACCAATCCCAAACTGACCGATGAAAAAAAAAAGCATTCAGTGTGGTCTATTGTTGATTGGTGTTTGTCTCATCTGTAAGCCTAGGCTATAAATGAAAAGCAAAACTTCAAAGCTTGAGTAAAATGTATTATCTCCTACTGTGAATATTTATTTAAAGAATGATTTATTCATATCCATATAATCTTAATAATGGATATTGTGCTTTGAAAATATGTTATACTTGTGTTGGGCCTTTAACAAGAATTTTAATCACATGTGTTCCAGTAATTAAAATATACTGCATTGAAATATCTCTGATATAAAGAGAATTGTTGCGCTTTAAAGAGCAGCATCTACCCCCCAAAGTACTTCAGTCTCTCGTCACCTCCATTAAAAGATGAAGAATGTTTACAAAATCTTCTTCTTCCTTCTTTTTTATTTTTTCAGTGGTTTGTTATGTCAATAAATTGTATCCTGACACTTTGATGTATGTGTCTAATGATGATAAAAGTCATTTGTTTTGATTCCACCAAAAGCAGGAATTTGCCGTGTTTATCCATTCTTGTCATCCTAACATTTGATATCCATTTCTTGAGGAAGATGGGCGACGTGACAAATGTATGCCCAATCAACATTCGGTAGAAATGCTTCCTTTATTTGACATTTTGACTCTTCACGTTCCTCAAGACATATCAGGTTTAAGGTTCATAGTCAAACATGTTCTTGATCTTTCTGACTTCTAGTCATTATAACCACTCGGCACTTGTTTGATTAAGACATCCATATCAAACTCTGTAGGAGATATACTTTCCACAAGTTCATGTTGTGTGACAGTTTAAAAGAAATTTGCTGCTGATACAAAAGGGCAAATCAAATATTTCTCACATTTTAAACCATCTCCTTTGCAACAGGACTGTAAACATTTACTCTGCATCTTTAGAAGTGACAGAAGGATGACAGTTTGTTTGTGATAGTCGAAGAAATAGGAGCGTTTGATGGAAATGTTACAGAGAAATCTCATCAGAAACCACTCGGGAGTTCATCCAAAGCGATGAAATCGTATATCTCTGTTTTGTTGCAGGGGTGCCAATATGTCATTGAGGGTTATGACACCGACTGGAGGGTGTGTACATTCTGTCCCTGTCATTGGGATTCGTTTGACAGGGTTTATGTAAATAGGTGATCTTACTTAAATGTAGGAAGAAGAAGAGATAGAGTTAGAAGGGTTGAGGGGAAGAAACTATAAAGATACTCAAGTTTGTATCTCAAACACTCATTCCAACTGGACATGTTTACAGTCCATCATAGGGTCTTGTATGATGTGTTTATGTAAACTCTCATTTTTTAGATTGACGTAAAGTCAATCTTCTGTTCTCGTTCGCGTTCTGCATTCTTATTGCATTGACGTCGTGACGTCAACGCTCTGTTATCGTTCGTGTTCTGCATTCTTATTAGATTGACGTAAAGTCAATCTTCTGTTCTTGTTCGCGTTCTGCATTCTTATTCTTCTTCTTTTTCTTCTTCTTCTTCTTAGACCTCAGACCCCATTCGTTTTGCACAGGGTGTTTGTGAGCTCTGTCTAGGTCCTTTCCCCTTGTCCATTTCATTTCAAATTTCGTATGCATGTTCCTTGGCATCCCTTCTAACTTACTGAGGTTTTCGTTTTCCGAATTCACTCATGCATGACCGTCCAGGCGCCATTTTGTCCGTTTTGGGGGCATTTTCATGCCTTTTGTTCTCTTGGCCTATCTCAGCTATCCTACATCCTACAGACTTCTAACAAATTCCTGTAGATAGTCCAAGAGTTGCTATTTACATTCTTTTTTTAAAGTGAATACCAAAGATGCCATCTTCACACTGTAAACTTAAGTCCGAAATCCGCCATGTTGAAAAACGCTAAATTTCTTGAAATTTTCCCTCCCGAATATTAAAAATTCCTATAACTTTGTCATATTAATTGATTTTTGTCCCAAACTTTTACCATGTGTTGGTCTTGCCATTGCACACATTTCCGCCATATTTCATGCATTTCTGATTAAGCATTATATAAACAGCGCCCTCTAAAGTTTTCAAAACGGCTCCCTTCATGTGGCCGTATCTCCGTCATGCCTGGGTAAACCCGTACCCTTTTTTGGATTTAGATACTTCAAGATATACCCTTTTCAGCCAAATAAAAAAATATATACCTCATCACTGACCGACTTTGAGAAAAATGCACTTGAAAATCACAATATTTGCATAAATGCCGAAATAAAGACAACTTGCTCTAATTTTGTGAACATTCATCGTACGTCTTTGAAATTTGGTGGGTATGTGTATTTTCGTATTTGACAACTGTTAACCAAATTTGGTTGAAATCGATGACGTCATCGCGAAGATATTACGTAATAACCTTAATTTACTATGCATTACATAATATTGCATAATATGCTTATTTTAAATGGCGCGCAAGTTGCAGTTGGCTCACAATGACCGCAATGAAATTCCCTCGTCAGGGATGCAAAAAAAGATATATGGTCTCACAGAATATTTTGAGTAAATCGCGATTGAAGTCAGGTCATTATACGGATCCTGCACATGTATTACACGTATTGTCTATGGGGCAAATCGGTTTCCCGCATTTGGCCCCCTGAACGATTTTTATTTTTCTTGAAATTTTGCAGGTACATGCTTCGAGGCAAAATGAAGAGACTCTCGAAGCCAGATTTTTAATATCTATCAAGCGCTTTGTTTTAATCGCAATTTTATATCCTGCATAGATGCCACTACCAAGGAACTATGGCATGCCATCCGGGCCAGATTTCCATTGTGGCCAATTTGTTTTGCATGCAGTGCTTGAGATCACTGTCTAGGTCCTTTCCCCTTGTCCATTTCGATTCAAATTTCGTATGCATGTTCCTTGGCATGCCATGTAATGCACTGAACTCTTCATTTTCCAAAATCACTCATGCATGATCGTCCAGGCGCCATTTTGTCCGTGTTTCGTACCTTTTGTTCGATTTTGCCTATCTCCACTATTCTAGATGCTACAGACTTCAAACAAATTGCTATAGATGGTTTAAGAGATGCTTTTTATTTTACTGTTCAATGACATGCAAATACAGACGTCAATCTATGCACATCGTTCTGATACGATTGCAGTTCTAGTTAGATTGACGTAAAGTCAATCTTCTATTCTCGTTCGCATTCTGCATTCTTATTCTTCTTTTTAGATTGACGTAAAGTCAATCTTCTATTCTCGTTCGCGTTCTGCATTCTTATTAGATTGACGTAAAGTCAATCTTCTATTCTCGTTCGCGTTCTGCATTCTTATTCTTCTTTTTCTTCTTCTTCTTCTTCTTCTTCTTCTTTTTCTTCTTCTTCCTCAGACCCCATTCGTTTTGCACAGGGTGTTTGTGAGCTCTGTCTAGGTCCTTTCCCCTTGTCCATTTCATTTCAAATTTCGTATGCATGTTCCTTGGCATCCCTTCTAGGTCACTGAGGTCTTCGTTTTTCGAACTCACTCATGCATGACCGTCCAGGCGCCATTTTGTCCGTTTTCATGCCTTTTTGGGGCCATTTTCATGCCTTTTGTTGTCCTTGCCTATCTCAGCTATCCTACATCCTACAGACTTCTAACAAATTCCTGTAGATTGTCCAAGAGTTGCTTTTTACATTCTAATAAAAAAATTAATACGAAAAATGCCATCTTCACACTGTAAATTTAAGTCCGAAATCCGCCATATTGAAAAATGCGAAATTTCTTGAAATTTTCACTCCCGAATATTAAAAATTCCTATAACTTTGTCATATGAATCGAATTTTGTCCCAAACTTTTACCATGTCTTGGTCTTGTCGTTGCACACATGTCTGCCTAATTACGTGCATTTCTGACTACGCATTATATAAACAGCGCCCTCTAAAGTTTTCAAAACGGCTCTCTTCATGTGGCCGTATCTCCGTCATACCTGGGTAAACCCGTACCCTTTTTTGGATTTAGATACTTCAAGATATACCCTTTTCAGCCAAATAAAAAAATATATACCTCATCACTGACCGACTTTGAGAAAATTGCACTTGAAAATCACAATATTTGCATAAATGCTGAAATATAGACAACTTGCTCTAATTTTGTGAACATTCATCGTACGTCTTTGAAATTTGGTGGGTATGTGTATTTTCGTATTTGACAACTGTTAACCAAATTTGGATGAAATCGATGACGTCATCGCGAAGATATTACGCAAAAACCTTAATTTACTATGCATTACATAATATTGCATAATATGCTTATTTTAAATGGCGCGCTAGTTGCAGTTGGCTCACAATGACCGTAATGAAATTCCCTCGTCAGGGATGCAAAAAAAGATATATGGTCTCACAGAATATTTTGAGTAAATCGCGATTGAAGTCAGGTCATTATACGGATCCTGCACATGTATTACACGTATTGTCTATGGGGCAAATAGGTTATCGCAATTTTATATCCTGCATAGATGCCACTACCAAGGAACTATGGCATGCCATCCGGGCCAGATTTCCATTGTGGCCAATTTGTTTTGCATGCAGTGCTTGTGATCACTGTCTAGGTCCTTTCCCCTTGTCCATTTCGATTTAAATTTCGTATGCATGTTCCTTGGCATGCCATGTAATGCACTGAACTCTTCATTTTCCGGAATCACTCATGCATGACCGTCCAGGCGCCATTTTGTCTGTGTTTCGTACCTTTTGTTCGATTTTGCCTATCTACACTATTCTAGATGCTACAGACTTCAAACAAATTGCTATAGATAGTTTAAGAGATGCTTTTTATTTTACTGTTCAATGACATGCAAAATACAGACGTCAATCTATGCACATCGTTCTGATACGATTGCAATTCTAGTTCTTCTTTTTCTTCTTCTTCTTTTTCTTCTTCTTCCTCAGACCCCATTCGTTTTGCACGGGGTGTTTGTGCGCTCTGTCTAGGTACTTTTCCCTTGTCCATTTCATTTCAAATTTCGTATGCATGTTCCTTGGCATGTCTTCTAGGTCACTGAGGTCTTCGTTTTTCGAATTCACTCATGCATGACCGTCCAGGCGCCATTTTGTCCGTTTTGGGGTCATTTTCATGCCTTTTGTTCTCTTGGCCTATCTCAGCTATCCTACATCCTACAGACTTCTAACAAATTCCTGTAGATAGTCCAAGAGTTGCTATTTACATTCTTTTTTTAAATTGAATACCAAAAATGCCATCTTCACACTGTAAATTTAAGTCCGAAATCCGCCATGTTGAAAAACGCTAAATTTCTTGAAATTTTCCCTCCCGAATATGAAAAATTCCTATAACTTTGTCATATCAATTGATTTTTGTCCCAAACTTTTACCATGTGTTGGTCTTGCCATTGCACACATTTCTGCCATATTTCATGCATTTCTGATTACGCATTATATAAACAGCGCCCTCTAAAGTTTTCAAAACGGCTCTCTTCATGTGGCCGTATCTCCGTCATGCCTGGGTAAACCCGTACCCTTTTTTGGATTTAGATACTTCAAGATATACCCATTTCAGCCAAATAAAAAAATATATACCCCATCACTGACCGACTTTGAGAAAATTGCACTTGAAAATCACAATATTTGCATAAATGCCGAAATAAAGACAAATTGCTCTAATTTTGTGAACGTTCAACATACGTCTTTGAAATTTGGTGGGTATGTGTATTTATGTATTTGACAACTGTTAACCAAATTTGGATGAAATCGATGACGTCATCGCGAAGATATTAGGCAAAAACCTTAATTTACTATGCACTACATAATATTGCATAATATGCTTATTTTAAATGGCGCGCTAGTCGCAGTTGGCTCACAATGACCGTAATGAAGTTCCCTCGTCAGGGATGCAAAAAAAGATATATGGTCTCACAGAATATTTTGAGTAAATCGCGATTGAAGTCAGGTCATTATACGGATCCTGCACATGTATTACACGTATTGTCTATGGGGCAAATCGGTTATCGCAATTTTATATCCTGCATAGATGCCACTACCAAGGAAATATGGCATGCCATCCGGGCCAGATTTCCATTGTGGCCACTTTGTTTTGCATGCAGTGGTTGTGATCACTGTCTAGGTCCTTTCCCCTTGTCCATTTCGATTCAAATTTCGTATGCATGTTCCTTGGCATGCCATGTAATGCACTGAACTCTTCATTTTCCGGAATCACTCATGCATGACCGTCCAGGCGCCATTTTGTCTGTGTTTCGTACCTTTTGTTCGATTTTGCCTATCTCCACTATTCTAGATGCTACAGACTTCAAACAAATTGCTATAGATAGTTTAAGAGATGCTTTTTATTTTACTGTTCAATGACATGCAAAATACAGACGTCAATCTATGCACATCGTTCTGATACGATTGCAGTTCTAGTTAGATTGACGTAAAGTCAATCTTCTATTCTCGTTCGCGTTCTGCATTCTTATTCTTCTTTTTGCATTGACGTCATGACGTCAATGCTCTGTTATTGTTCGTGTTCTGCATTCTTATTCTTCTTCTTCTTAGACCTCAGACCCTATTTGTTTTGCACAGGGTGTTTGTGAGCTCTGTCTAGGTCCTTTCCCCTTGTCCATTTCATTTCAAATTTCGTATGCATGTTCCTTGGCATCCCTTCTAGGTCACTGAACTCTTCGTTTTTCGAACTCATTCATGCATGACCGTCCAGGCGCCATTTTGTCCGTTTTGGGGTCATTTTCATGCCTTTTGTTCTCCTTGCCTATCTCAGCTATCCTACATCCTACAGACTTCTAACAAATTCCTGTAGATAGTCCAAGAGTTGCTCTGTACATTCTAATAAAAAAATTAATACGAAAAATGCCATCTTCACACTGTAAATTTAAGTCCGCAATCGGCCATATTGAAAAACGCTAAATTTCTTGTTATTTTCACTCCCGAATATTAAAAATTCCTATAACTTTGTCATATCAATTGATTTTTGTCCCAAACTTTTACCATGTCTTGGTCTTGTCGTTGCACACATGTCTGCCAAATTACATGCATTTCTGATTACGCATTATATAAACAGCGCCCTCTAAAGTTTTCAAAATGGCTCTCTTCATGTGGCCGTATCTCCGTCATGCCTGGGTAAACCCGTACCCTTTTTTGGATTTAGATACTTCAAGATATACCCTTTTCAGCCAAATAAAAAAATATATACCTCATCACTGACCGACTTTGAGAAAATTGCACTTGAAAATCACAATATTTGCATAAATGCCGAAATAAAGACAGCTTGCTCTAATTTTGTGAACATTCATCGTACGTCTTTGAAATTTGGTGGGTATGTGTATTTTCGTATTTGACAACTGTTAACCAAATTTGGTTGAAATCGATGACGTCATCGCGAAGATATTACGTAATAACCTTAATTTACTATGCATTACATAATATTGCATAATATGCTTATTTTAAATGGCGCGCAAGTTGCAGTTGGCTCACAATGACCGCAATGAAATTCCCTTGTCAGGGATGCAAAAAAAGATATATGGTCTCACAGAATATTTTGAGTAAATCGCGATTGAAGTCGGGTCATTATACGGATCCTGCACATGTATTACATGTATTGTCTATGGGGCAAATCGGTTTCCCGCATTTGGCCCCCTGAACGATTTTTATTTTTCTTGAAATTTTGCAGGTACATGCTTCGAGGCATAATGAAGAGACTCTCGAAGCCAGATTTTTAATATCTATCAAGCGCTTTGTTTTAATCGCAATTTTATATCCTGCACAGATGCCACTAGCAAGGAAATATGGCATGCCATCCGGGCCAGATTTCCATTGTGGCCAATTTGTTTTGCATGCAGTGGTTGTGATCACTGTCTAGGTCCTTTCCCCTTGTCCATTTCGATTCAAATTTCGTATGCATGTTCCTTGGCATGCCATGTAATGCACTGAACTCTTCATTTTCCGAAATCACTCATGCATGACCGTCCAGGCGCCATTTTGTCCGTGTTTCGTACCTTTTGTTCGATTTTGCCTATCTCCACTATTCTAGATGCTACAGACTTCAAACAAATTGCTATAGATAGTTTAAGAGATGCTCTTTATTTTACTGTTCAAGGACATGCAAAATACAGACGTCAATCTATGCACATCGTTCTGATACGATTGCAGTTCTAGTTCTTCTTCTTCTTCTTCCTCAGATCCTATTCGTTTTGCACGGGGTGTTTGTGCGCTCTGTCTAGGTCCTTTCCCCTTGTCCATTCCATTCCAAATTTCGTATGCATGTTCCTTGGCATGTCTAGTTGTGCATTGAGGTCTTTGTTTTCCAAACTCACTCATGCATGACCGTCCAGGCGCCATTTTGTCCGTTTTGGGGCCATTTTCATGTCTTTTGTTTTCCTTGCCTATCTCAGCTATCCTACATCCTACAGACTTCTAACAAATTCCTGTAGATAGTCCAAGAGTTGCTATTTACATTCTTTTTTTAAATTTAATACGAAAAATGCCATCTTCACACTGTAAATTTAAGTCCGAAATCCGCCATATTGAAAAATGCGAAATTTCTTGAAATTTTCACTCCCGAATATTAAAAATTCCTATAACTTTGTCATATCCATTGATTTTTATGCCAAACCTTTACCATATCTTGGTCCTGTCATTGCACACATGTCTTGCAAATTTAATGCATTTCTGATTACGCATTATATAAACAGCGCCCTCTAAAGTTTTCAAAACGGCTCTCTTCATGTGGCCGTATCTCCGTCATGCCTGGGTAAACCCGTACCCTTTTTTGGATTTAGATACTTCAAGATATACCCTTTTCAGCCAAATAAAAAAATATATACCTCATCACTGACCGACTTTGAGAAAATTGCACTTGAAAATCCCAATATTTGCATAAATGCCGAAATAAAGACTAATTGCTCTAATTTTGTGAACGTTCAACGTACGTCTTTGAAATTTGGTGGGTATGTGTATTTGTGTATTTGACAACTGTTAACCAAATTTGGTTGAAATCGATGACGTCATCGCGAAGATATTACGTAAAAACCTTAATTTACTATACATTACATAATATTGCATAATATGCTTATTTTAAATGGCGCGCTAGTCGCAGTAGGCTCACAATGACCGCAATAAAATTCCCTCATCAGGGATGCAAAAAAAGATATATGGTCTCACAGAATATTTTGAGTAAATCGCGATTGAAGTCGGGTCATTATACGGATCCTGCACATGTATTACACGTATTGTCTATGGGGCAAATCGGTTTCCCGCGTTTGGCCCCCTGAACGATTTATGTTTTTCTTGAAATTTTGCAGGTACATGCTTCGAGGCAAAATGAAGAGACTCTCGAAGCCAGATTTTTAATATCTATCAAGCGCTTTGTTTTAATCGCAATTTTATATCCTGCATAGATGCCACTACCTACGGAACTATGGCATGCCATCGGGGCAATATTTCCATTGTGGCCAATTTGTTTTGCATGCAGTGCTTGTGATCACTGTCTTGGACCTTTCCCCTTGTCCATTTCGATTCAAATTTCGTATGCATGTTCCTTGGCATGCCATGTAATGCACTGAACTCTTCATTTTCCAAAATCACTCATGCATGACCGTCCAGGCGCCATTTTGTCCGTGTTTCGTACCTTTTGTTCGATTTTGCCTATCTCCACTATTCTAGATGCTACAGACTTCAAACAAATTGCTATAGATAGTTTAAGAGATGCTTTTTATTTTACTGTTCAATGACATGCAAAATACAGACGTCAATCTATGCACATCGTTCTGATACGATTGCAATTCTAGTTCTTCTTTTTCTTATTCCTGAGACCCCATTCGTTTTGCACGGGGTGTTTGTGAGCTCTGTCTAGGTCCTTTCCCCTTGTCCATTTCATTTCAAATTTCGTATGCATGTTCCTTGGCATCCCTTCTAGGTCACTGAACTCTTCGTTTTCCGAAATCATTCATGCATGACCGTCCAGGCGCCATTTTGTCCGTTTTGGGGCCATTTTCATGCCTTTTGTTCTCCTTGCCTATCTCAGCTATCCTACATCCTACAGACTTTTAACAAATTCCTGTAGATAGTCCAAGAGTTGCTCTGTACATTCTAATAAAAAAATTAATACGAAAAATGCCATCTTCACACTGTAAATTTAAGTCCGAAATCGGCCATATTGAAAAACGCTAAATTTCTTGAAATTTTCACTCCCGAATATTAAAAATTCCTATAACTTTGTCATATCAATTGATTTTTGTCTCAAACTTTTACCATCTGTTGGTCTTGGGGTTGGACTCATTTCTGCCGAATTCCATGCATTTCTGACTACGCATTATATAAACAGCGCCCTCTAAAGTTTTCAAAATGGCTCTCTTCATGTGGCCGTATCTCCGTCATGCCTGGGTAAACCCGTACCCTTTTTTGGATTTAGATACTTCAAGATATACCCTTTTCAGCCAAATAAAAAAATATATACCTCATCACTGACCGACTTTGAGAAAATTGCACTTGAAAATCACAATATTTGCATAAATGCCGAAATAAAGACAACTTGCTCTAATTTTGTGAACATTCAACGTACGTCTTTGAAATTTGGTGGGTATGTGTATTTGTGTATTTGACAACTGTTAACCAAATTTGGTTGAAATCGATGACGTCATCGCGAAGATATTACGTAAAAACCGTAATTTACTATGCATTACATAATATTGCATAATATGCTTATTTCAAATGGCGCGCTAGTCGCAGTTGGCTCACAATGACCGCAATGAAATTCCCTTGTCAGGGATGCAAAAAAATATATATGGTCTCACAGAATATTTTGAGTAAATCGCGATTGAAGTCAGGTCATTATACGGATCATGCACATGTATTACACGTATTGTCTATGGGGCAAATCGGTTTCCCGCGTTTGGCCCCCTGAACGATTTTTATTTTTCTTGAAATTTTGCAGGTACATGCTTCGAGGCAAAATGAAGAGACTCTCGAAGCCAGATTTTTAATATCTATCAAGCGCTTTGTTTTAATCGCAATTTTATATCCTGCATAGATGCCACTACCTACGGAACTATGGCAAGCCATCCGGCCGATATTTCCATTGTGGCCAATTTGTTTTGCATGCAGTGCTTGAGATCACTGTCTAGGTCCTTTCCCCTTGTCCATTTCGATTCAAATTTCGTATGCATGTTCCTTGGCATGCCATGTAATGCACTGAACTCTTCATTTTCCAAAATCACTCATGCATGACCGTCCAGGCGCCATTTTGTCCGTGTTTCGTACCTTTTGTTCGATTTTGCCTATCTCCACTATTCTAGATGCTACAGACTTCAAACAAATTGCTATAGATAGTTTAAGAGATGCTTTTTATTTTACTGTTCAAGGACATGCAAAATACAGACGTCAATCTATGCACATCGTTCTGATACGATTGCAATTCTAGTTCTTCTTCTTTTTCTTCTTATTCCTCAGACCCTATTCGTTTTGCACGGGGTGTTTGTGAGCTCTGTCTAGGTCCTTTCCCCTTGTCCATTTCATTTCAAATTTCGCATGCATGTTCCTTGGCATGTCTTCTAGGTCACCTCGGTCTTCGTTTTTCGAATTCACTCATGCATGACCGTCCAGGCGCCATTTTGTCCGTTTTGGGGTCATTTTCATGCCTTTTGTTCTCTTGGCCTATCTCAGCTATCCTACATCCTACAGACTTCTAACAAATTCCTGTAGATAGTCCAAGGGTTGCTATTTACATTCTTTTTTTAAAGTGAATACCAAAAATGCCATCTTCACACTGTAAATTTAAGTCCGAAATCCGCCATGTTGAAAAACGCTAAATTTCTTGAAATTTTCCCTCCCGAATATTAAAAATTCCTATAACTTTGTCATATCAATTGATTTTTGTCCCAAACTTTTACCATGTGTTGGTCTTGCCATTGTACACATTTCTGCCATATTTCATGCATTTATGATTAGGCATTATATAAACAGCGCCCTCTAAAGTTTTCAAAACGGCTCCCTTCATGTGGCCGTATCTCCGTCATTCCTGGGTAAACCCGTACCCTTTTTTGGATTTAGATACTTCACGATATACCCTTTTCAGCCAAATAAAAAAATATATACCTCATCACTGACCGACTTTGAGAAAATTGCACTTGAAAATCCCAATATTTGCATAAATGCCGAAATAACGACTAATTGCTCTAATTTTGTGAACGTTCAACGTACGTCTTGGAAATTTGGTGGGTCTGTGTATTTATGTATTTGACAACTGTTAACCAAATTTGGTTGAAATCGATGACGTCATCGCAAAGATATTACGTAATAACCTTAATTTACTATGCATTACATAATATTGCATAATATGCTTATTTTAAATGGCGCGCTAGTTGCAGTTGGCTCACAATGACCGCAATGAAATTCCCTCGTCAGGGATGCAAAAAAAGATATATGGTCTCACAGAATATTTTGAGTAAATCGCGATGGAAGTCGGGTCATTATACGGATCCTGCACATGTATTACATGTATTGTCTATGGGGCAAATCGGTTTCCCACATTTGGCCCCCTGAACGATTTTTATTTTTCTTGAAATTTCGCAGGTACATGCTTAGAGGCAAAATGAAGAGACTCTCGAAGCCAGATTTTTAATATCTATCAAGCGCTTTGTTTTAATCGCAATTTTATATCCTGCATAGATTCCACTACCAAGGAAATATGGCATGCCGTCCGGGCCAGATTTCCATTGTGGCCAATTTGCTTTGCATGCAGTGGTTGCGATCACTGTCTAGGTCCTTTCCCCTTGTCCATTTCGATTCAAATTTCGTATGCATGTTCCTTGGCATGCCATGTAATGCACTGAACTCTTCATTTTCCGGAATCACTCATGCATGACCGTCTAGGCGCCATTTTGTCCGTGTTTCGTACCTTTTGTTCGATTTTGCCTATCTCCACTATTCTAGATGCTACAGACTTCAAACAAATTGCTATAGATAGTTTAAGAGATGCTCTTTATTTTACTGCTCAAGGACATGCAAAATACAGACGTCAATCTATGCACATCGTTCTGATACGATTGCAATTCTAGTCTTTCATTTGTTATCCTTTTGTCTCATTCAACTGGTCCCTTCTCGCTTTTCTTTCTCCATTGTAAATGAAGATGGTTTCATGAGATTTGATTTATAAGTCAACTATTTATGTTTTCTTTTGTTTCATTGAAGCTGATATTGACCCCCCCCCCCACGATACATCTGTCCAAATGATGTATTTATTGACGAATTGCTTTCCCTGTCTCAAATGCGTCTCCTGATTGGGTTCACTCTAGTTTTGGGGGTTTCAAAACTTTCATACTTGAATGAAAAATGACATACATGTATGTTAATGAATGCAGGTTTATATGACATCCTTGTGATAAATTATTGATTCTTGTGAGAATACTATGTTACTACTTAAAAAATGATTTGTAATTCATTTGTAATCCAAACAATGCAGTTTATTTTTCAAACAATATATGTGTATGTGTCTCACTGTCTGTTATACAGGAACACACGATGCACGAAGTAAATGTAAGTCAGGTCAAATCATATATGGGTGAAGTCGTATACCATTTTTCTTGGAATGGATTTTTACTTTTAACAAGCATGCTCTGTTTTTGGACCCATTCCCATATTCTTTATCAGACCCTCCCTTTGGACCCCCCTAATGACCATGTGGTCCCAGCTGAGTATTATGGGGACACGGACCTGGGCCAATTAGACTTGAGTCTGGACCTGAATGGTCTGGACCAAGACGAACTCTTAATGTCCAGGTCTATAACCATGACTAGTGTCTTTGAAGAGCATGATAATCTGTTGTTCGAACACGAGGACTTGGAGGTCGATCTTGGTGTCGAGGGCACGTCTGCTCTTGAGGAACAGAAATTTGATGAGAATGTTTGCACGGTTTGAAATATAACAAGCCTTCACTCACTTACTAACTCCTTGCTGTGAAGTTTGCAAACCTGAATTCATTGAGTGATTTTCAATGCATAGGATTTCTGTGAAGTTTTTGCGTTGAGCTGTGAACTTCAGCACACTTTTGATTTAAAATACTTTTTGAATGAGCTCAAGGGAAATTGTGTGGAATTTTGCTGTCAATTTTGTGAATAGGGTTTAATGGTTGGTAATCCTAAGTCACATTGTTTCAGAAGAAAAAGAAATCAGCAATTTTGTTTGTTTTTTGTGTACACCTGTGAACACTAATTAAAATCAACTAATACTTTTCTTTGTAGTTTGTCAAGAAGAAATTAAGTGTACTTTGAAAGCATAAGATTTGAAATATAATTTTGTTGTTGGTCTTTTTTTCACCAAGATCAAACAATGTAGATTTGGAAATTAGCATGAGAGTAAAAGTATGATATTATCAACTGATTCATGTATTTGATTTTTGCTGTAAAATGCACTGTTTTATACTCATTTCATTTCTGGTGATCCAAACTGTTTCACAAAGAAAAGAAACTAATTTTGAACTCAAGAGTTACATGTAACTACTCAAACATATGTACATTTCACAAATTAATTCAAACTAAACTGTCACTATCTATCACTAGATAGCTTTTACACTAAATATTCATTTATTCCATGAAAGGTTGTTTCTAGATAACTTTACAAATCAGTCATGATAATATTATTGTAATCATAAAATTGTACATAGATAAGGCTACAATTTACTTCTTGCAGTTTTATTAAACTGTTTGATTGTGTTAATGGGATGAGTATAGCCAAGCACTGCACTTTAATGCATCTTGATGATCACATCAGACAGCTAAAATCAAGATCTTGGATGGCACGTACAGAGTTCCTTGCAAGTTTAAACAACCTTACTTGTGACGTAGGAAAATTGTCACCTTGACTCTAATACAAGGTCATCCTTCCTTTAGCCATTCTTCTATATCCGCTCCATCAATTATTTGATTACAGCTTTCTCCTGTTTTGATGAGTTTTAAGCAATTTAACATTTCCATGTTTCCGTGAAGCGGATGAAATGAAATATGTCACACATTGTAAGGATTATGGCATGTTGTTGGTTAGGGGTTCTTATAATTCTCTGAAGGGAATAAGGAAATGGATATGAATGCAGGATGTGGATGGAAGCGTGATACAAGTATATTTTGTTTTAAAGAAAAATAACTAGGAAATGGGTATAAATATTCAAGTCATTATTGCTTTTTACAGGTAAGGAAAATACATACATAGGCCCAATTGTAAAAATTCACCTTTTTTTCTCTCACTTTTTACAAAAACATGTAAGAAACATATCTTTTGTTATATTTGTTATATTATCCATATTTTACAATTGAAAGATATACATGTAGCATGTACAGAGTCAATTCGTTTTTTACCTTGTGGGTGGCATGTAAGAGATTTGACAAGTCTTATAAGAATAGGCTGAGTGTCTAACTTTCACAACCTCATGCATATTCATGATCCTCATGTTTCATACATATACATAATATGCATGATTCATGGTGGTTACCTTGTTTACTTGCTTTACTAAATGATATTGGGGTGATGTAGAGTTTGAAGAGGGGGTGTGTTTTGAGAATGTAGCGGAAGTCATTGTGGCAGGTGGATAGAAGGAACCAACGCAAGGATCGTAAACAAGGAAACTGTTCTGAAACCTCATCCTCCCTCCCATCCTGCTGACATTTTATTTTCCATTTTTCAGTTTGGAATTGTTTGCACGCATTTCTTGCTACTCTGGATTTCCCTATATATTTGTTTTGGCTACTTCCTGCCTTCTGTTTTTCTCTCTATCAATGTAGTCATAGCAATAAGAAACAACCTTTTGTTCTGCAAAGTTATTTTATCACTGATCATTTTGTTACACTCATTTTGTACCCCATCTCTCTTTCCCACTCTCTCGCATTTTCTATCTCTCTGTCTTTCTCGTTTTATCTCCTTTAATCTCCATATTAATCTCTTCTTCTTCCCCTCAGTATTCCCCTTCCTCACTCTCTTTCCTCAAATGCTTTTCACACTTTCTCCTTTATTACTGCTTCCTCCTGTAAAAATGATCTTAAAGACCCCCTCGTCCCTTCTATTTTTTTTTATAACCCAGTCTGATATACTCCCTTTCCCTGATTTTCTTTCCCTGATTTTCTTTCTCTCTGTCTTTATCTTCTTTCTATCCTTTAGTCTCCATATTCCTTCTTTCTCTATTTCCTTCTATCTCTGTCTGTCTCTCTCTCTCTCTGTGACTCTCTCTGAATCTCTATCTTCTCTCCTCTTCTCAATCCACCTCTTCCTCACCCTTACACTTTCACACTTTTGCATTTTTACCCTCTTCCTCCTGTCAAAGTTATCATAAAGACCCCTCTAAATCTCAACCCATCTGTCTTTGTTTCACAGTACTAAGTTTGATGTACAGACTATCTTTGCCCCTCTCCTGAAACCTGCCTGCAATGTCTGGCAAGCATCCCAGGGTGATGAGGTTGCAGTTCCTGGAGCGAACAATTGCAGCCATTTTTGTAGTCCATACCGGTCTAGGACCCTGGCCCTGTCTTAACTTGTATGCTTTCAAGAACTTGTGAAGTTAGAGATCTTAAGTACATTGTTGGATCTGAAGGGCCTGGTCCATGAACAATGTCAAGGTCTTGGCACTGCATCCCTCATTGTAGTCTAGGTCTGACGGGTTCAGACTAAGTCCTCGCTGGTACCCCGCTGAGGTCCGTCCCTCCAGGATCATGGAAAGGAAGTTATAAATGTCATGATTGCATGCAACGACCAGCCAAGATAATAATCAAAGCGTGCCTAGCCGCATCTGCCCTGCCTTTATACCCATTGTCTGGACACAGCCATAAATTAATCATTCCCTTTTATGGACTGGTATTAATAGATGGGACAATTAATTCCTCCTTTCCTCCCTATCTCTCAGTAGTTTTCCCATTTCCTTGACTCTTCCACACATCGCTATGGTGATATAACTTGTGTGACCTTTTAACCACTTTTACTGCTTTTGTTTTCAACCAAAATCTCCTTCCATAATAGAACTAACCACAAGTGTGATCATTTCTTTCATATTTGAGGATATCTTCAAGTATAATACCATGAAGATGAGTTTGGGATGATAATTTTTTTTCTCCTGATTCCACAGAGTGGTGAAAAGATGCCTGCCATCATTTTAATTCCATTTTTACATACATGTATATTGTGTATTTTCTGCTTGAGAACTAATGTTTTTTTTTAACCAAAGCAGGAAGATGTGCGCATGCATAAAAATGTTCCAGAGCTACAACTTGTAATCATAATGATAGTGTGACAATGACCCTTACAATTAATGTACAATTATATAACTTTAATTACACATGTTATCAGGATTGCACTAAACAACTCTGCAACCGCTAACATTCGATTTCTAGACTTGTTTAATATGTGTGTTTTGTGAGTGCACCATTCATTTGAATGCACTTTTTTATATACTGCAGTGTTCTGCTATTTTTGACATGATATGGCATGCAGATTAAATCAGAGTGTAGATTATAGTAATTGTAAATGAGATATTCTAATATGTACATAATTCTCCCTACTTCTGATCCAAAGTACATGTATTACCAAAAATCTCCCTCTAGATTATTTGTTGTTCAGTTTAATCCTTACAATGTCACTTCCTAAAAGTCATATTGTTTAAAGATGTGGGTATTAAAGTTTGGCCTTTTGTTGGAATTCCATGCAAATACCTGTGATGGTCCTCGTTTTATCCCAGGCACAACACTTACATGTGTATATCATTCGCCATAACTATATTTGCCACTCTCCACCCAGGTGGAGTGGTATCTAGGGAGGAAGGAATTTGACAAATGCTTTGAGTGACAAAATCAGTTATTCTAGCTAAAGCCAAGAGCACCTGCTGGTTGATAGGTATGATTGCTTTGCAAGAGGTCAATAGGAATATCATGGTTATCGATGAAACCCTTTCTGTTTCTTTTCTCTCCAGGCGATTGAAATGTCGGACATCAGGTACCGAGATCGAGATGAGAGGGGAAAAGGAGGTTCTATGGATCGCAGGGAAAGGGTAAGTTGGCCGTCTATGATGGCTACAGGTAAAACAACAGGGAACCCAATATATTTAGAAAGTCAGACATTTGACAGAAGCAGATTGTAAGACTTCAGCATTAGTAATTTTTCATTCATCTACCCCCAACCATATTAATTATGTCATTTTGATAATGGAACCCGCATGATATTTAACATTCATATCCTACATATAAACAACCCCTAATGAGACAAACTTGTCTCTAATAAGATATGATTCATGCAAGATTTTTATCTGTTAATTTGAGTTTGCTTTTTACATAACAGACCCTTTTGAACATTTGAGTTAGATTTTATTGTTTATACTAAAAAAAAATGCATGAGAACATTTCAAGTCATTGTTGATTCAAGTTTGCTGTAATATTTGTGTTTGTTCACCAAAATTATTTCTTATTTTTCCATATATTTTAGGATATGTTTTATTTTATTTAAGATAACTTTCCCACTGTTATTTTTTTTTTTTTGTACATTTAAAATATGTCAGAGATGTGTAAGTTACATTTAATAAATAGATATTGAAAAGATACTATTCCAAGGAAACATTTATAATTCCCAACTGAGAATATGTATTGTAACATTGAAGTTAATTGATCTATTTGTGATATTAAGTATTTTGTATTCACTAAGCACATTTGTATGCATGATAAAGATTGAGACTACATGCTGGATCATTCAGTGACCTAGCTAAACTCATGCTAGCAGACGTCTGTCTGTTATTTTTATTGCTTCCATCTGCACTTTGTATCTCTGTTCGGCAGCTTCTCAGTTTGTGCCTGAAATTTCAGAATACTTTTTATTTTCAAGATTTTTATAATTTTTTCATATTTATTTTAATTCCCCAGAGAAGTTTCTTAGTTTATTGCATTTGTTTTAATTCATTGGTTTATGTTATGATTTGTTTATGAGTTCTTATTGTTATCATTTCTGTTTTATTTTGCCTTTTCTGACAAATCTCATGACATTAAAAGCATTCGATGGACAAGCATGCCATACAGTATTCAAACAACACGACAGGTGGCAATACACCGTACTCTCACTCCGATTACAGCCTGGCCAGGGGTGGGACGGGGAGGGAACACGAGAGATCAAGACCCCGGGCAAGGCACTCCGTCGCTATCAGTAGCGATGAAGTGCCATTCTCAAACCGGGAACGCTATAGCGATGATAGGAGACAAGTCCCTGACCGCGAGAATCGTAGCAGAGAGAAACGACACTCCTTACCTCCAGTCAACAATTTTGAACAAACGGAACGTCCCCGCGGAAGACCCCCTCAGTCAATGAGCCAATCCGGGTTCAGTGGCCGCTCGGGTAGTAGCGATGGATACGAAGGCACGGGTAATAAAGCCATAGATGCCATTCTTAAAAGAGGTAGTGATATTCGGCAAGGTAGGCAGCCTTCAACTGGTAATGGCCAGGCACCTAGAAATAGCCAACCACCTGAAGGAGAAAGAGAAAGAAGAATGGGTGTTCCTAGGCATCCTCCCAGACAAAGTTCCTTACCAGCCCCACCCGTCAGTGGATCCCATAGCATGCCCACCTTTGATGATGAGCGTCCACCCCGACAAAGACACTCTGTAGCCTCTCCTAGCATGTCTGACTTCCAAGGCAGGGGCAGTCGGCAACCTGGTGTGTACACAAGTACCCCTGCAGGAGAGGACAGAAGAGACCAGCAGCGTAGACACTCTGCTGAACAGTCTTCCAGACGACGATCGTACCGACATGATGACACCTTAATAGACACTAGGCCGCCCCCGCAGGACATTATACCGGAAGAGGATGAGGGTAACCCTCCTGACGGTAGTGATGTCCTCCGACGCACGGCGCGCAACAATAGAAAGAATAGCGGTGGCCATCTTGGTCAGTACCAAAAGTTTGATAACTCCCTGGATGATGAGGAACCCCCATCCCTAGCCCCCGGCCAGGATGTGAGAGGAGAGAGAGATACGGTGGGTGGTAGCTACTATAATGAGGATGCCCTATCCTCCAACAAGTCTGCGTCAAACTACGCTAGATCAGCAGAGGTGATTGACTCTTGTCTTGTCGTCTCTGTTCTAGTCATATTTCTAGCTCAGTTGGTCCTAATACTTATCCCCCTTCTTCTTCTTACACCCCACTCTTCCAAAATCCCACAAGTAGACCCCTTGGTTTTGACTTACCCCAGATGCTTGATCTAAATTTAGAATGGATATGAAAATGGAAACATGATTATTTAATATAAGATCAATAGCACATAAACCTTCATTATTACTGGTGGTGTGCCTAACTGAATTAATGTATTCATGTTTATGAATGCTCTCACGATTTCCTTAAATTTCTCAATACATTCATCAATATACTTTGTATACATGTATATCCTTTTCAGAGCTAAATAGATTATCTTTGAACATATATAATACAATGTATATTTATATATATATACAAATATACATGTGTGTGTATATATACCTAGATCACTTGGTATAGAGGATAAAGAAAATATAGAAAATAAACGATTTTCTTTTTCTATGAAAAGTAGAAAGAAATGCATGCTTGAAAGATGCTTATAATACATATATTCTGTTTACTCTATTTTAGATCCATTCTAATTTGGGTCAGCCCAGAGAATGATACCACAAGAATGCTTCTCTCTAATTGAGTAATTAAAATAAAACTCTATCTAAAATTTTAAGTATTATCTTACTCTGATCAAAACATCATTTGTGATATCATCCCTGCTGTTGGAGCAGGTGTATTCAAACGTCTCATCCACAGTCTTGCCAGTATTCAATTATTTGATCACTTGTAATGGCCTTTCATATTGCATTGTAGAAAAGAAAATGCTTTTGATTTGAAGGTTCACATTTCATTCAATATACATCAAGCAAATCTTTTATATGTATTAGAATTTGAGGAAATTGTCCAATAAAAGCTCTTGCATGTAGCCACAAGAACAAAATGGCTTCTGGTTCTTGGCATGTTTCGATTAAGAGAACAGAGAGCATTCTAGTGATTGTATCATTCTCTATGGGACTACTTCAACTCACTGTTACTAAGATATAAAGACAATTGTAGGGCAAGTCACTGTGTGTATTGAGGGTGCTTATGTGTGGGTGTGTGAAAACACTGTTACTGAGACTGGTTCTCAAAGTTAAGGTTTATATCTCATGACTACTAGGGTGTGGTGTCTGTTTCAAGATGTGGTGTTGGTCTCTTTCTGTCTTTCTTCCCCTCTCTAGTTCATCTTTATATTTGTGATTATCAGTGATAGTCTGTTTGTATAGGTATGGAAGTAAGCACATCTCATGAACAGATAAAAAGCAAAATATTTATTAATATAATATTAATAGTAATAGTAAGAACAGTAATACTACTAATAGTAATATTAATGATGATAATAACAATAATGATGATAATAACAATAATGATGAAAATAATTATTTTGTATACCCAGGGAATCCTCATCAGCATCAATACTGTTCTTCCTGGAAATTATTAGAGCAAAAGGGACTTTCGATTAAGTACACATTTAATTTTGTATGGAAGAAAGCACAGTTTATGAATAGATAAAAATATTTCAAAAATTAAAATAGTCATAAGAGGAGAAGGGATTAATTATTAAGTTTATAATAAAGAAGTGGAGCAATGAGGGTGTATCTTAGAAACTTGCAACAGTTTGAACTTAGTGGAAATGTTAATAATGTAGATTCTTCTTTTTGGTAATAGGAAATGCACATGACACAGGACGATGTCATCCGTTTGTCATACTAGTAGTTCGTAATGATTTGTCCTAGGCAAATGTCAATCAGCACCTTGATTAAAAACAGCTTCAAGGAAGCTCCAATTTTACTCATATAAAAGCCATCATTTGTCAGGTCCCTTAAATTATCTAACCTTTAACAATCTATAAGATATTCCTTTTTTCGCTTTAATTCTTAGGGTATTCTTATATATGGATATTAAGATACACCTTCATTTAACTGCCAATCAAAATATTTAAATGATCATTAGGAAATTCTACTCGGGTGCTTTCTTACGGGGTTTCACCAATAAGATCTGCCAAATTTAGTGTTTTGTTGGTTTGAGCATTTAACCCCAAAACATACATCAGTCAGATCTGGATGTCATGTGCAATTTGCAAATATCTTGATAAACAGATAATAGTTACATAATGTTTTTTTTAATTACATACTGGTATGTTTCTTTAAAAATCTAAGTAGATATCATGAATCTTTTTCTGTTTTACTATTTTTTTTACCTATATGTTTATCTTTTGATTCTGTAGCGTATCTTAGGAAGATGTTAACTGAGTGATATTATAGGTCAAATTTTAATAAATTTCACATTTAGCTGCAATTTTCAACCTTGAGCACCCCTTTCAAATTTTGATTCTGATCGTGTTAGGGATCCTGTCAAAACATCTCAACCATAACCATTTGAGTGTGCGTATATGTGTATTAGGTAATCACTCCAAATAAAAAGCACTGCTGCAGCAGATGTGGGATAAAATCCCAAAATGCTTTCACCGACAATTGAAAAGTTGCCACTAATTTTGCACAATAAAGCCATGAAATGAACCCTTGCTAGTATTTTATGTCCAGTCTCAAAAAGCTTAACTATCTTGAATGGTAATGACTGATTAATACTTTCCATTGTAAGAATGATTGTTGTGTGTCAGCGTGGAGGTTGCACATCAAGGCCAATGGAGGGAGTCTGATTGGACTGGAAGTATAGATAAAATGTAATGGTAATAATAATTCATGCATGTCCACTTATATAGTGCAGGTAATATAGAAATTTATTCTTCTGCGCTTAACTCAAAGAACATTATTATATCCTTACCCCGGCTGTAGCTGAGTCGTCATGATAAGGACCTAAAGCATTCACCCTTAAATGCAAAGAAAAATGCACCTTTTCTCAGCTTCCCATTTTTCTTAGTAATGTCACAGTGATGTAGATGTGGTGATCTTAACTCAAAACAGATTACTACATGGACCTTGCCCATTAAGTTACATGTATATAGGCATTTTAACATGAAATTATTTAGCCCTGCTACATGTACATGAACTTCCAGTCAAATTGGAGAGCTTTCTTTTGGACATGATGAGTGCCAACTCAATTCTCTTAAAATGCTGAATGAGCTTTGTTGTTGTTTTAAAGTCAAGTCTACATTAATAGCAACGATGACAAAATCATTTCATATTTAGAACAAAATGCAGGAATCTTAGAGACTTTTAAAGAGGATGGTACTATTTAAACATGCTGAAATAAATATATAAACAGAATTTTGGTTATCACTTCCTGTTTGGAGGTATATTTCCAATAGGAATTCTGTTTAAATTGGTTACAGAAGGATTTATGTCGTGTAAGTTAACTTCAAGAAATGAGTGTGAATGGGTGGCGGGAGACAAGGGGCACATATCCATTATGCTTGTTTTACTGTATTTAGCATGTGATTTTAGATTAACCCTTTCACATCCTTCCCTTGCTCCACTCAACTTTCTTTTGCTGCTTCTCGTTTGATCGTTTGCATGTACGGATTTCATTCTTCATTTTCTCACGTTCTATCACTGCACAAATATATAATTTGAGCTACTTCACAAATTGTTTTGTTTTTCAGTGCATCAATCATTTGCACAGATTTTCCTTTTCTACTAAAGCATTGATTCTACTCTTAACTCCTAACTTTTGCAAGATATTTCTGATTTAATTTTACATTCATCCATACGAAATGCAGAATTGAGTTTCCACAATATATAATCTTCAAGAAAACAGTAATCCATCCAATTTTATTTTGATTATTAATTATCTTTATTTTGGATTGAGAGTGACATACCATGCAAGCAGGAATGTGTAATGTCTTGAGGATTTTATTTTGATTTCACTAACCTGTGTTTATTGGTTTCCCATTGCCCCCCTGCGTGCTTCCGTAAAGGGTGCTAGTAGTAGTAGCCGTCATGAACGGCTCGATTCAGAGGACAGCGTTTCATCCTCACAGCCTCTCTTGAGTCCAGGTAACACTTTAAAAGCCAGCTTATGCACACTGATGATAGCAGTCGGTCCTCACTCGCTTTGTCCACATTGGTTTTACTGTGTGGCTGTGTTCCCCACAAGAAAGTTACACTGTGATTAAATAATGTTCCTATGTAGTGATGATTCTTACAGAAATGATACTATGATACACAGTGTGATTTCCATATGTGATGGAATTTCACAGGGCAATGTCCACACTGTGTTTCTTGCATGATAAAATTCCAGACAGGGAAAGTCACAATGTGTATTATACGCCTATGTGGTGATATTCCAAACAGTAAATTCATGATGTTTCCACACTGTGATTTTCCTATGTGGTGATATAACACACAGTGAAATCACACTGTGCATATGATGATTACACTGTCTCGTAATGTTCCACACAGGAAAGTCACATACTGGAGTAGAAAATGTGATTTCCTTATGTAGGGCTGTTCGTATAGGAAAATCATGTTGTATCCACAGTGTGGATACTATGTCGTGAACCATAGTGGAATTTTCCTTATGTGGTAACATGCCACACAGTAAAATTATGGTGTGACATGGCGAGTGAGCTTACACCCATTATGCACATTGCGTCAAGTACTGTGGACTCGTGCTTTGTGAGTCCACAGTGTGTCTACTCTCCCGTGCTCTCAGTCTACCACACTGCTGTTATTGTACCTAGCCAATGCAAAGTCTCTAGTTTATGAGTGTGTGTAATGTTCGTTTGCTGTGACAATAGGGTCTGTACTGCCTTTGATTGATCTGTGACTTCTCCAGAGTACATATCTCCATCATTAACTCATGCCTCAACAAGTCCCAAACATTGCTTACTTCAGTCAGATGAATATACCTCTTCACTCAGACTCAGTGGTATTTTAAACGATTTGTAAAAGCACGACTATGATTGCATATGCTTTAACACACTTATGTAACGGAGGTTTAATCTGTGAAGAATTGTTTGAGGTTCTTTTTAATGGCATGAGTTGAGGAATGGAGCATGTTCTCGTTTTCTTATTCAACCTCTAATAACTTAGCTCTCATGTGTGTATCAAATCCTTTCAGCAACTCTCATCCACTCTCATCCCTTGAGATACAATCTATACAGAATCCAAGTCTTGTAAATTTCGGATTTGGATTTAAATCCAATTATCAGCAATCTGACATCTTCATCGACAACAGAACACTCATAAATACACGAGCTTCAAATGACTGGCAGTTCCACTTTTATTTGCTTTTGTAATTTTCATTTATGTGATTTCCTATGGTTTGAATCTAGGAAAAAAAGTTTTTTCTTTGCAATGTTATGATTCTTTTTTCCATTTTAAGTGGAAAACCCTTATGTTTTTTCCAGAGCTTTTTAATCAATTCTACCATGTAAAATGATATGTTCATTGCACTTTGATGTTTATGATTACCAGGCTGCACAAGAAATATAAAACATGTATTGATATTTATTAACATGTACTTCTTGCCAATTTGTGTTTCGTTTTTTCTTAATGTCTGTGTTTGGTGTATGTCGATAAGCATGTAATATGTTATAAGAAAAGAACACACATTATAGCAATATCTATGCATGATGCTATTCTAATATATTGAATGTTGCATATCTTTGGATATACATTATGGATTTTTAAAAATACATTTTCTTTTTTAAGCTATTTTGGGGTGAGATGAGATGAGGTGAGATGCAACGATCAAAATTAAATAATTTTGGTTATTTTGGTTAAAGCACACCTTTCTAAATAGGGAAGTTGGGGAGGGAAGTTATAAATTTTTGACTGAATTATTATTTAGGTTTTTCCAAACTGTTTGTTCTAGTCTCCAAACCATTCATTACCTCTAAAAATGCCTTTAAAAACTTGTGGAAACTACAGGAAATATTTAAGTTTGTAACCATTTTGTGAGGCGACAGCCCAAGACTGACATTGTCGGTCCGGCATGCCTTCAGGGGGGCGTTTCATCAAGTGTCTTTTTGGTGATTTTAACCGACAAATTTGCTCTTAGCCAATGAGATGCAAGGATTTCAGTAGCTTATAACAGTTATTGCAACTTGTCATTGATGACAAGTTTTATGAAACGGGGCCCTGAAATGTTGTCAGAAGACCTAACGAGACTTGATATCCTGTGATACCAACAGCCCACAAGATCGACATTTTGGTCTTGTGCATTCTGACAATTTTCCTGAAGATTCACTAGACTGACAATTGTCGGTCTTTTGGGCCGTCTGTCTCATGCGCCATCTGTCTCATGGGCCGTCTGTCTCACGGGCTGTCATTCTCCTGGGATGTCCTTTTACCACCTATCGTACCTCTGCCGTGATGGACCAAATGACCAGTACATCGGGCCATATTAGTAACCACTCAACTCTTAATCTGCTTGCCAGGAAGATTAATCATGATATAGGAAGAGATTTCCATTTTGACAGATTGATTGAGGCATGCAAATGAGTGCCAAGAAGGCATGGGGGAAATTAAGATTATTTACAATGAATCTGGAGGTGGAACTAATTCTGTTAGACCCACCTCTTGCCAAGTTATCCCATGAGGAAGAAATGAATTCTTTTTGGCAATTCTGCAGTTAGACATTTCTAGAACATTTTCTACCTCATTAAAGGAAAGACAGCAGATGCATTGTGCTGATTTTTCGTCACTTATGAAGATGTAAAAGTATTTATATTTTAATTCCTTAAAGGAATTAGAAGGGATTCATGTTACTGGTGAAAAGTGGGTTGTTGTTTTTTCATAGGTGTATGGTAACCCTTAATTTTACTTCATAAGAGTATGTTACAATCTCTATGCTTTTTTATTCTTTTCTTTTTACCAATTAGGGAATGACATTTGGACAGTATAACCGAGTCTTGAAAACAAAATATTGCATTGTGTACCCTGCACCTTATTGTGTCACCACTTTGTGTTCACTTTAATTGTGTTGTTGAATGTGATTGTTTTTAAGCATTTAAACATCTTCCACCAAACTAAATGTGGGAAAAAGTTGAAAGCTGGCATTTTTTCAAGAATTTAATTTTCTCCTAACTTTTGCCTGAATTTTGAATAATCCATTAAAATACTGATTTGATATAGTTTGTTGAGAAGATTATAGAAAGCTGGTAATGCAGATTTATTGGTACGGGATCCTTTTTTTCCAAGATTACAGAATATAGGTCAATCGAATAAATTTTGAAGAGTTACATGACAGCAGTATACATGTAAATGATTGTGTTGACTTTAATGTGCCACCTTCATACCTACTTCATACCACTTCTATTGGGGAAAACTGTTTTTCAGAATAAATGGCTTAGATTTTCATATTCTTGGACATTTGTGAATTTAATTATGATCTATAAGTATTATTGTCCAGAAAAAAAGCATAACAGAAATAATTTTTTTTTAATTCAATATTGAAACACCTTAAACATGGATTTTGTGTACAGTAGTTATACATGTATGATTATACAGTTATGTCTGTTTCAAATAAATTGTAATTTTGCTTTGAATATGTTGTTTATTTGCTCAAAGGTAATCTAAGTGTTGGTGAAAGAAAAAGATTTGAAGAAAAATATTTTTTGTATCAAAATCGTCTAATACCGCCATGATAAATTCTGTCTTAAAAGTTTGAGCTGGAGGGGGCAAGCAAATAGAAAGCAGTCCTCTAAAAAAGTGAATATTCCATGTTACAAATTCAACTAATTTTGGTAGATCCATAGCTTTAAAATGTAGTATTCTGAAATGGGTTTATTTTTAGATATTCAGAGTTCATAAAAACAGTATAGAAAGGCAAATCTATATTTCATTTATTAACTTTACCAACACTCTGTTACCTTTATTTGGTGTAATTGCTTCCCTGTATGTTATATGTCAGTTTGAATTTTGTTCTAC
The DNA here is from genome assembly GCA_025617745.1 of Heliocidaris erythrogramma. Lineage (NCBI taxonomy): Eukaryota > Metazoa > Echinodermata > Echinoidea > Camarodonta > Echinometridae > Heliocidaris > Heliocidaris erythrogramma. The sequence goes on from CM046869.1 coordinate 11,662,389, forward strand.
AATTATATTTAACCTATACAATTGAGTATTTTTTGTTTCATGTTTTCTCTGAATAAATTTGATGAAGTTAGACAAGTCTTAGAGATGTGACATGGATAAGTTAATCTCCTCATTGATCTTCATAAAGGACTAGTTATACTAAATATTTTAGAAAAAAATGTTTTTTAATAAATATTTTCTCATTTACAAATTTGTCACATTTCAATTCAGACTTTTCAGTTCAATGTTTAAATTTATATCAAGAAGAATTAGATTAGCAGTTTATGAAACATTTTAATAGTATTTACATCCTGTAAATAATAGGGTATAATCTCTAATTTGTTAAATTTGTATTTGTAGACATAGAGCTGTTGTATTTAGTTTGTATTGCAACATCCATTTAAGAAGGTAAGTTTTGTGGAGTATATTATATCTTTCTAGGAAGAGATGAGATAATATGAATGTTTTGTTTGTATAACAGGGCGGTCCCCGTCTCCTAGGAGAAGAGCACCTGTAAGCGGTCGTGATGTATCCCCCCAGCGGTTCCCACCTTCCCACTCCCCATCTAGTAGAAGGAGGGACAGGCATCGTGGTCCAGACTATGTTGAATTCCATGACAGGGACGTCTACGATGAGCCATCTTACGAGGACCCATTTGGACCAGAACGTCCTGGCAGTAGTCACCGTCGCCCTTCACCGGGATGGAGGGAGCCCAGAGATTTGCTTCAAGCTGGCCCTTCTCAATCACGAGCATCAAGTAGCGAGCGGGTGGACCCAGAGAGTGCCCAGTCAAGCCCACCTTCACGGAAGCACACCGGTCGTAGATTACCCACAGTTCCAGGTGAAAGCCGCGGTGGCAGTGCCGGCAGTGCCGGCAGTACCGGCAGTGTAACACCCAGACAGAGGCAGCGTCCCTCTGTACCACGCAGTAGAGACCATAGCCCCATGCGGCTACCGCCCCCACAGCATGGAGGACGCAACAGCGGAGGGGGTAGCAAGGGGGACGTGAGACTCCCTATGGATGAGAGGCCTCCCCATTATGATGTAGTGATGCGAACTCAAGACCCGCCCCCTCCCGACCAGCATGTGGACCCCCGTATGCCCAATGGCTTTCGACCAGGGGGTGTAGAAAAGGGGCGTGGCCATGGAACACAGGGACATAGCCCTCGGAGGACACCTCAGGGTGTTCCTAGAGGACCCGGGCGTAAACATGTGACTGATAATGGGCAAGGTGGCACTGGTGGGTATTCAGACACCGAGGAGGATGAGTGGGCGTGATGTACATAGTCAATTCAATTCCTTCCACTTTTTTGACTTTTGAACATTTCAATCAAAGTATGTGACAGTGCTTCTCTTTTGAATTGCTAACTTGTGTAATTCTATATATTTGATTTATAAAATTGCAATGAATGATAGTGCCATGTAGCTTTGCAAATGAGGAGAGTTCCAAATAGCATTAAACTTAGCCCTTCATTTTGAATTTCTTCGAATATATCAGTAGAAATTCAGAGTATTATACTCGCTGTGCAAAGTACAGGTAATGTAGATGATAATTAGCTTTTAGGACAAGCTCACAGAATATCTTATTCTAGATCTGAAACCAGTTATTTGGTCTTTCTGTTATGATTTACATGACCCCTTATTGATAATTTTTGTCATATAAGTGTTTCATTTCGAAGTGTGTGACGGGGGTACCGCCATCCACCGTATGTGGAGAAAAATACCATTACTAGCGTGTGTTTTTTTTCTTGTATTTCTCATGGATGATCTAAACCATTTACCCAATGTCTACTTTCCTTTTTCATGCATGCATAAGTTATCTAGGTCATATGGGGGTTTATGAAGCTTATACATGTATTAGTCAATGCAGTGTGTCATATTTCTTATGCTTTATGATCATATGCATTCAAACTTATATCTCCCATGCCATGGGGTCATAGTGCAATTAAGACCAACAGCATATGAATGTCATATATCATATATCTTGTAAAATGCCCCATAGCTATTCGTGGTAATTGGTTTAATCCAGTCTTTGACACCAGTGGCAAATAATGTTGACACATACATGTAGGATATAGTAGTTATATATGAATATTATGAACACTATTTACTGAGATTTGATATTTTAAAAGGCCATTGAAGTATAAATAGCTGAATATGCAGAAGAGTTTTCGAAGAGCTTAGGACAGTTCCCAATATATATTTTCGCAGGAAAAACAAGTTTGCCTGTAATATTGCAGAATTTCTCAAAGTGCAAAATTACAAAGATGTATGAAAGATTTGACTAGGCGAGATTTTCAGTTTTGCTTTCTAAGAGTAGGCAAATCTTATCGTACCCCTAGCTGCACAGAAAAGTAATTCCTGAACAATCGCAGCACACTTTGAACAAAGTAATTACCAGTGTGTTTTGTCCACCCATCTCCAAAACGATACTTTTCCGTATTATTTAACTATCCCATTAGTATCGTACGTTCCCTTGCCATGTATGTGGAAGAGATGAGGAAAAACATACAAGCTCTAATTCCCTTGTATGAATCTCCAGTTAGAAATATTCTACTTGTTTCCTTTGTAAAAGCTGAATAAGTAATAATTTAATTGTCAATGTTTTTTTATTATTTCTTTGATATGCTTAATGTAAGCATTTAAGTGCCATTAGTTTGCTGTTTATATGTCTTTTATTATTTTGCAATGGTTCAAGCCATAAGCAGGGTCTGCAGTGCGTTCTACCAAGGAACGATATTATTGTTAAAACAATTATATTTCTTCCTTGCTTTTCATGTACAGTTTGATGAACAGTTGACTTTCTTAGTAGAACAATGTACATGTATATGATGTAGTGCATTAAGAATGTAACGTTGTTTTATCTATCTATTGTACAGATATATTTATTATGCCTATCTACCATATCATGTTATAACATGATTGTTGTGAATATATTATATATAAATATATATATAATATACATATACTTATATACATGAATTATTGCCATAGCAATTTTATAAAATATGTGAACTTCTGTGTTCTTTCTATTCCATGTTATGATATTGTTGCACAGTTGATTACCTAAAAAAAATGATGATGCTTTTCAGGATGTATTATACATAGCATTGTAATGCGTTCAGCACATTCCATAAGTAACAGAAACTATAAAAAAATGTGCAATCAACATTATTGTAGGATTCATTATTTGACTTTTCAACTATAACCAGAAGTAGCAGCATCCCATAAAGTGCATGCAAGCATGGCAAAGGCTGAAAACAATCTAGAGCATGAAATATACATCAATAGTTAGGGTAGTTTGAACCGGTTGAAACTGGTTTATTGCAGTTTGGCCCAGCTCAAACTGCAGCTGGGAGTGGTTTTCAACTGGGCATGTATAGTTGGAACCTTCCCCCCACCCAATGATGTGATTGTCATGTATTTATCAATTTGTAGTATAGAGTGTAAACAAACAGTAGCAGTCTAGTAACAAACTCTAACCAGTTTTATATTGGTTATGACGTGAAGTCGGTTTTGCAACAATATTTTTTTCGTTTGTCTCACTTTGCTCGGCAGTTTGATGTATGGTAGCTATAACATTGAGCCATGTCATAAAAGATGTGTCACAACTTTGAACAATAATCATGATATCCCAAGTCTTTATCACAGCAAGTGAAAATATTCAGTGGTTGAGTGCAAATGTATACTCTTTAGGTAACATTCAATGATCTTGTAGTTTGTTACTCATGTAAATATTGAATCATGTATAGGTGTGTGCAATTTTCAGTCTTAACTTCATATAGCGATCGAGAAAGAGAAGAGACGATAGGTTCGTAGTTTTTGGATATTTTCAATTCTCGGTTTATCTGAATGATTTAAGTGCCTACATAATTGTAGAGCTTTATATATTTTATGTGACTGGTAGGGTCAAGGGGGGTGGAGCACCTCCCTCCCCCACAACTCTACCAGTCTCGGGTGCTTCATAATTTGCCATGAGGTTTTCAAGCCAATGTTCAGTATCGTATGCAGTAGATTTTCTGTTCTTCTTCACAAGGGATTATATCTTTATATACATTTAATGTTGAGGTCCCCTCCCTCTTTACTGATGATATTGATATTCTTTCTCTTTTTTTAGACTGACAAACCTGAACAACATGGTTTTGGAATTCTTTTCCGAGTCAGTCTCATGTGGATATTGGATAGGGATCAGATTGTATTACCAGTAAAGGGTGCCAGTTTTACCCTACCATGTATTTGCTATTGTGTACCTCATCTTGTATCAGATCTTTTGTATTGTTTTTGTTTACCCGTTATTCAGGTCATTTTACTCTGAATGTATATGCTTTAGTTTTGTACAATGTGGCCACACGTAGAAAAAACGTGGTACAAGTCACAAAAGAGAAATTTTGAGGAAGGAATTACTAAGTAGTAGTCACCCATGTCAGGTCCTCCATATTACTTGGACTTTTCAACTGAGAACTTTAAATTGACAAATTATTCATGAATTTGAGCAGTTTTTCTTGAACAAAATTAACCAAATTTATCCTCTTTGAGTTTGAATTTTAAAGAAAAGTTAGATATGTACATAATGTCTGTTAGGTAATAACGTATTCTTCCATAATTATGGTAATATCTATTATTAAATGCATGGGCATATTGTTACCCAAAATATTGATTTTGAATGCTATTGTACTCACATGAAATACTTTTTATATAATCTGAATGATATAAGTGAAAAAGCATATAGAAATGAGTATTTGTATGTCAAGTTATTTGTTTATTGTATTTGGAGTATTGTGCTATAATATTCCTCAGTATAGTGCCATAGGTACACACGTCATGCACTATGAGAGGTATCATTTTTTGTATGGAATGAACATAGTCAAGGCACTGTCAGCTACTTCTAGATAGCGTTACCAGTCTTGATGAAACCATTCCACACACACTCTGTATAATATCATATGCTCTGAATACCATCATTCCTATATAACTTATTGTGTATCTGGCTGTTTTCTTTCCCAAACGAATCTTATACAAAACTTGTGGAATCATACTATACAACAATGTGATGTTTGTTTGAGGGGTAGTCAAAGACACTCCCCCGCCTATACTGTAACTTGCCCCCACCCCCCTCAAATTTTGTTTAGCTTGGGCACATTTTCTACACATATAGCAGATATATGTGTCAATTATTGTCATCATTTATCATTTTTTTGTTGATTTACAAAGAAATATCAAGTCTAACTATGCAAAATACTGTTATGTTCTGCTGCTTTGACTGTAAACACTTTTAGAGGGTTGGTGAGTTAGGTTTTCCTATTTGTTTGGGTTTTTTTCTTTAGAATTGTTATTTTTACTTTGCTTGAGTAGATAGTGATTTTTAAATGTACATTTTTTTATTATTATTCTGTACTGAAATCAACACCCTATATGTCCATCAGGCACATGTACAGAATATTTACTCTAGTGAATAAATTATGAGAAAATAACTACTCTTGTAAATCAGCTAATCAAATGCGTAGTGTATACAACCATAACCAGTTTTTAGCTTGTCTCTTTTATTCTTGTTACTTTTCTTTTCAAACACTCAACGATCGTGTGTATTCAATAAATCATTGCTTGAAGACGTTGGATTTGGTCCCGTGGTTTGGCACTAGGATGTGGAGAAAAGCATCCAGTGGTTGCCATGACAACAAGATGGTGTATTCTCGCCAAAGATTTTGTACATAGGCGTGGGTGGCACCCGTCTGGCAGCCTTGGCAGACATTGAATGTGAAAATTCTCCTTTTAATGCCAAACCTGATTGACTGGTAGATCATTTACAATCACTGGTTAAGGACTAGACATATCCCTTCGTATGTTGATATGGGTCTTTGAAGGAGGGGTTGGGTACAGAATATTGAGCGTAGTGGAAGTGAAAACCACATCTAGTGATAAATGATCAATAATTTGAAACAGGAATAATCACGTCAAGATTTACTGGAGGAAGGGGACGTTACTAAAACAAACCAAACATGGTACTCGGTGGTTCTCATGTAATATCCTGACATTTTAATACATGTCTATCATTTGCAATCAGACCTCACTTGCTGCTATAATCGGTCCAAGTGATTTGATTAGAGCTTTGCTGACAAGGACTAGACTAATTACAGGAAACTTTCCGACTCCGCTTAAACCTTCATTTACAGATTGTTCTAGTAGCATATGATCGCATCTGCTAGGAGTCAAAGCGAACATGGAGTATACATTGGTAGCTAGTATCTCTACTCTAGAAAACAAGGCGATATCAAAATCAAACAGAGTAAAGTATCCCCTCCCCTCACTGCAAAGTTTATGAACTCTTTCATTATTGACAATTTGACATAAATACGTATTGCTTCATCAAGAACATACATGTACCATAGCCATCAGAAAAATATCTTAAAGGCACTCGTGGTGTGGTAACAAATACATATTGCTTGGGGGAGAATTAGTTCATTCAGTGGTTTATAAATGAGGGAAGGGAATTCTTGTTTGATCTTTAGATTTACAGCCTATCCGAGGGTCAGGAAACTTGTGTTTTGGCAGAGGTCTCAAGGTTGTTTGTATCATTTTTATTTTTTAGTTATATCTGTGTTTGTTTACATTGATTGCGAGTAGAAATGTAACAGATGTAGAAGAGTTTTTTACAATTTTTTTGTAGTTTCCCCCCAGGTATATGAATTCACTGATTTGTAATTATACTTTTTCTTTCTTTACTGCTTTCATTATCAAGAACATTTGCAGAAGTTTTTGTTCTTACTCAGTTTGCGATCAAATTATTTGATTTGTTGAGTGAAATAAATAATATGCCAATTTGCACAATTATGAAATATATTTACTTTTTCTGGCTTCTCTTTATTGTGTGATTGTGATAAGACTGATCTACAAAAAATAAGCAATATTGTTCTTCTCCTAATATTGATATAGAGACATGTACGTTTGACACCGTTTATTATACTACAGTATTTGTCTTATCTTTCTACACTAAAGCGCAAGGAGCATTTTGACATTTAGGATGCGTAATCGCGAAGAGCGAACTATGTTCCTTTCATTTTAATGGTGACTTTTTAATCAACTTCAAATTGATCTTTCTATAATAGGAAGACACATTAAGAAATTCAAAATGAAAAGAACACTGAATTTTAAAATACATGTAGCACTTCAAAGCATTGGAGGATCCAGGGGGGCACTTCCGGCCCGTGCCCCCCCCCCCCCCCCCCCTTATGAAGAAGAGTATGCATTTCGACCATAAAGGATCCGACTTTTTGTCGATTGTGCCCCCCTCCCTTTTAGAATTTTTTTTTTCTTCAGAGAATTATGGAGGGAAACTGGACCCCCATAACCCCCCTCCCCCACTGAGCGAATTTTGGAGGTCTGGCAAAAAAAATTGTCTACAACCCCCCCCCCCCCCCCAAACAAATCTTTGAGAAGCTGGCAGGACCAAAAAAGTACGGGTCTACCTTTTCCATAAGTTGACAAATCTGCATTTGTGTGCCCCCCCCCCTCCCTTATACTAAATCCTGGGTCCGCCCCTGCTTCAAAGAACATTACTTACAAACCTCATCTTCAGTCTAAATTACAACAGAAAATTACCTCTAAATATTATACAAAGTTATACAATGTTCCACTAAAGGGATATCTGTTCAAGAGAGCCATAAGGGCATTAACTCTATGTAAAAAGCATAATTATGAGCAAATACCTTTCTGACTCTAAGCAAACGGTGGATCACACAAAGTTTCATTCGAGGCTATGCCACTGATTAGAAAAATACAGTTTTGTGAAGATTTTTTTTTTTAAGAATGTCAAATTCATTCAAATTATGTCAAGGAAGAGGGAGAAGTGAGTGAAGAGAGAAATAGATGGAGAAAATGAATAAGGAGTCCCCGGAAGAGGGAGAGCAAAAGTGAGGGAGAGTGTTAGAAATCTGGGCCCTAGCCTGTTTCATAAAACTTGTTATCAATAACATGTTGCAATAACTGCGATAAGCTATTGAAATCCTTACATGTGATTGGCTGAGAGAAAATTTGTCATAGAAATGTGGCAGTTGTTACTGATAACCAGTTTTATGAAACGGGGGCCCTGATTGAGAGAAATTTGATCATGGGCCGCGGAACTGGGGGGGCTGGGCTGCAGCCTCCCTCCACCCCCCCCCCTCCCCCCCCCCCCCCCACTTTTTTGAGTAGACACGTTTTCATAAAATCTTGGAAAAAAGGGTTCGAAAATTGTCATTAATGAGTGAAATCAAATCACCCCCTCCCCCTTTCAAAAACGCTCCGCGGCCCCTGTGGATAACAATAATATTGGATTCTTAAGGCGTGTTGTTTAGCTAGATGTATCTCAATTAGTAATATTTGCAAAGTGCATTATTCTTCTTGAAAGAAATACTGACTAAATTACAACATAACGAGTGCTTTCCGAACTGGTATCAACACCACGTCAAACCGAAACAAGTTTGTGAATGGACTCAAAAGTATAATGCTTTATTTTATAGGCAAAAATAATGACAAAGTGTGGTTTTGTTTAAATTATGACCGCATCTAAATTAGGGGGCAAATATGAGCTAAGTGAGTTTAATTTCATAGGCATTTATACTCGGATGCGGCCCTTGTAATGAAAAAGGGCGATGCTGTGCAATGTGTCCCATGAATGTCTTTTATCCATTCATGTCATCCGAAAATTAAACATTTCTCGAAATGACCATTGACTAATGGTTCTTTCTCGTAAATGTAGCCTACCTTTATTCAATGGTAATATTGAGAGATTCCTCACTGTTTTAATGAAATAAAAGGATACATGTGTCGTATATAGGGGACACACTGTATGTACGGAATCGTCCAAAAGCTGGTTATGCTATTGTCATAGTTCGATAAACATAATATTTCATCATTCGTCACAAATCCAATTTGTAGGGGTGTTATTAAAACAATGAAAAGACCCATTACTAGGTATCGGAATTCGGCATAATTATGTGCCCCGTTTTATGTGTTTTCCGAGGTAAATGAGATTATAATATGTCCCAAACTATCATGGTTCCCTTTTAATAGCGACACGTGAAAAACTGCCATTGCCATCGTACATTCCCTAAGTCCATTATAGTTGCTGCTATTCGTCCAACCTTGATCTGTTCGTATGCACGACAGCAAAGACAAAACAAAATAAACACAAGAATACCGTAATGCTATGTTTTTTTCATTAATATCATCCATACATCTTTAAATCTACATTTATGTCATACCAAACGCATCTTCTTTTTCAGTTTTTCTTTTTTAAGTGTGTGCGTGTGTGTTTTGTTTTGTTTTGTTTTTAGTTTTGGTATGGCATTAATCTCATCGTTGCAATATCCAGACTAGTCATCATAATCAATGTTTGTCGGGCTTTAGTGGAAGCTCTCCCTTCAGTGTTTATTGCAATCAAGAGTTAACAAACCACCTACAATAATAGCAATTGAATCCACCCACTTCAAACACACACCCGTTTCCCTTTCCCGAGTAGGGAGGCGCAAGAGGAAATTGAAGGCCATCTCAAAAAACGATTAAAAACAAGTAAAAGATTCAAACGATTGTGGGACACTGGACGTGAATTCCTAGACGTACTACTTTGCATTACTAATTAATGGGCGGTCTGGTCAATAACGTTTTTCAAACTGTTATCTATGTTTGATTGGAAGTGCTCTACAATGCAAATACGAGAAGTTTTGATCAAAAAGTGGGAAAAGAAGACTTGCATGGCTTGACAATCATGTCCATGACCATGATGACCGACTTGCTAATTTCCAAGATGTACTTGTATACTTACGGACTAACTCATTACGTTCCTTTTGAATATATATTTTTTTTTTCAAAAAACATCTCTACCATGTTTTCTCTATAAAAAAATTGTAAAATCATGCCACTGTCTCTTCTTTTAGATTTTAACTACTCGTTGGAAAGAAAAACCTTGTCTGAGCTTTAACCTGGCATGACAGTGATTGTCCGATACGTGATTTGCCATTTCCTTTGCCCACAGAGGAAACGTTTTTAAAAGCATCTTTTCGAATAAAAACAAAACAAAACAGGGAAAGGCTCAACATGAAAAACTGGTATTTAGATAATATGCAGCAGATGCGTATCTAGCATATACAATAGGGCATATCACAGATATTCTTGGAAAAATTTCAAATATTTAAAAATGTTTGGTTTTAATGTCTTAAAACTTGCTCTTCATACACCACTGTACAAAACCCATATACTGCCAAGAAGAAAAAATGTTATAATATGGTGACCATTGACAAGTAAAAACATCATAGCATTTGATAGAATACAAAAGCAAATATGATCTTTTTAAAATTAAAATCCCTCTACGTCATGTACATAGCAGGGAATGTGTGAAATGAAATATGCCCCAACTCACGAAAACGGTGAGAGAATAATTACGTGTTTCATAACACACGCAATACGGAGCAGAAAATCTTAAACATGAACCCAAAACGGTACAGTAACAGCGCCCCTAAAACACTGTGCAATTTGCATAATTATTAAAAACTGACACTTTTGACGAAGTCTGACTAAGAAAGGTGTAACATTGAACATCAAGATGTGCTAATATGCACCCTTAACATGCTTAAGGGTGCAGTATAAGCACATCTTGATGCTCAATGTTACAGTATAAGGGAGAAAGATTCAAGTAATGCACCCTTATTAAAGCATGGAATGCTGCTATAGTGCTATTACAGTGTTTTAGGGGCACATTTGCACTTTTATTTCTTGACACGCTTTGTGAGGAGATAAAAAATCCCATCGTTGAATGACAAGTTATGTGATTAAACTCCATTCTGAAGTGTTTCATCAATATTTGGACTTTTAGAGTGGACACACTACAATCAAAACAATTTAGAGGAGCGGCCGATCCGTTGTCTCTTTAATTGGAAAACCGTGAAGTGTTCTATCCCCTCTCTCTCTCTCTCTCTCTCGTGTAAGAACAATCATTAACATGATTACGGTAAGAATTTGAACCATATACTTATACCCCTTTCGAACCGGATTTCCCGAGAACTCCCGAGAGTTCCCGAGGACAAAATTTTGGTGTGAAGATTATGATCTATGAAATAAATACAGATAATGTAAATTGGAATTCAGAATCACAATCAATTCGTTGTGTTTAATAACCGCTGGGTGGTTATTAAACATCATCATTTGTCCCCAGGGCGGTGATAAGTCGTGCCCCTGTTCTGTAATCCCATACACGCTTTTTGCTCTAAAGATATTTTTCTTCCCTTTGTCACAGAAATTTTGTTGATATCTCGGCCAATGAGAGGAAAGGCATTTTTATTTTATTTATTTATTTATTTTGACGTTGAAATTTTCTGTTGGTGAATATATTACTCCTGAGGAAAGGGGCATGACGAAAGGAGGTGTCACCCGAGTTTCACCCCTGGTGGTCTTGGGGCTACGCCATTATACCACAGCTGAGAGTCGTTCGGCGAGTCACACAAACGTACTTCCTCTGACTGAGTTCGTCTAGACTGAATAGCAACCCGCATACTTTCATTGACATCAGTATACAGTATCATGGGAAAAGGTTAGAGGAAATATAAAAGCAAATTCTAATGAATATCAAACTTCATTGTTTTAGTAGAATTCTCACCACTGATCACGATCTCTATCGCTTTCCATTGACCAAATTCATAAATATTACGATTGCACCAACATTATCTAGACTTTGTACTTTACCAAATTTGGATCAAAATATTTTCTTATTTAAAAAACATAATGTGACGCTTGGATACTTTAAAACAAATCATTTTCAGGCCCTCGCCGCCTCATCCCAGCGGGCCAACAATCCACGACACCGACATTTCAAAAGGCTCCACGAGACCAGACCGATAAAACAAAGAAAAACATAAGGGAAATGAGAAAATGTTGGTCTCGTGGGCTATCGATCTAGTAGGCTGACGGTATCGTTGACCATCGGTATAGTGAACCCTCAAAAAAGTTGATAGAAGGCCGAGATTGCAGGCCTAGCTAGTGGGCTGTCGTTTGAATTCTAAAAAACATGCTCTCGAGACCGACATTGTCGGTATAGTGGACTTCCGGTCATTTTGTAGATGAATGGACGGATTCAGGCTTGTAAGAAAATCGATATGATCGAGGGTCTTGGAAATTTGCCCCAAGTATATCAACTTTTACGGTTCCTATCTTGGATGACCATTTCGCTCCCTTCCCTGATTCGCCCATCCTTCCAAAAATAATTAATTAGCTTCCGAAGTCAACGGTTATGTTGTTTCAGCTTCATCTTTTTAACGAGCATAACAGAATGTCTCCTACATATTTCAAGAAGAGAACAATAAGAATTGTATATGTTTTTCTTATCCGATCAGATTTTGAAAATAATGTTTTTAGACGTTCAGATAATATTTTATCTCCTTAAATATTTAATTGCCCCTATATCGCCATGACGAATTATTAAAACGTTCATTCTTGGCTTGAAATTTCGTACAGGACTTTCATTTTATCTTTTTTCTCTTAATTCCAAAGGCGATTAAAAGTCAATTGACTTTGGCCTTGTTGATACAAAATTTAGAAGTTATCTTTGTTTCCCACATCCTTGACAATTCACCCACGCGTTAAAAAAAAAATCATTATCATTATATATTTTTAAAATCACGATTACATCATTACACCCCCTTTGAAAGAAAAGTGTATACTGCCCCCCCCCCCCCCTTTAGAACTGATGACCTTTTTTTTTACTTGTCAGATAATTTGGGAGGAAATTGGCCTTAAATATGTCCTCTTTTTTATGTGTGTGCTTGACAGAAAATTTTCGGAGACTTGTGACCCCCTCCCCCCCCCCCCCCTTTTACAAACCTTGGATCCGCCCCTGATTGGACTGATGTGTGATCGCGGGCATTTCTAGAAAGATGTGTCTGTGTATTTGTTGCTGTTGTTGTTGTTTGCTGTTGTACGTTTTCGGGGCGGGGAAGTGGATTGACAGTTGAAAATTTCTTTCGGTAAAATCCATAATTGTTGCAGTCATTTATTGTTTTGCTGTACACTTGTCGGTAAGTAAGAATAAGGATTCTTGTTTTTTTCTTTCCTTGTGAATATTCTGCATCCCTATACAGTAGGCGTATTTCAAATTATGAAGAACCTTACTTTGGGCTTTTTATTTAAAAAATGGTTGGACACCCCGCCCCCTTTCAAACTGCTTTAGCAGTTGGGAGGAAGGGGTGACTTTCTTACACATGAGTAATGTGACGAATATCTTGCATTTTAGCAATAACTGAAAAGTAATCGTATTTATGTTTAAGATATAGAAAATATAGAATAATTTGTTCGAAATCAAATGAAGGTGTAAGAATACTATCAAACCTATTTTGCCGATGATTGAATCACTGATCATAGTACAGGCGACACTTAGCTTATCATGCCTGTGATCAGAATGAAACTATTTTGTTGTCTTTCAAAGTGGTATCACGAAAGAAAAGAGGAAACCAAAAACAATGACATGCCTACGCTAATTGAATTAAAATTTATATCTTCCTTTCCCATATGGATATCTATCACTTTCTTTTCCTCCCCTTTTTTTAAATCTCTCTCCATCATTCTCTCTCTCTCTCTCTCTCTCTCTCTCTCTCTCGCTCTCTCTATTTTCAATGATGATAAGACATTCCGTTTTGAAAATTCATCTCTAACGTGTTTCGATTCTTCATTTGCCGTACACTTACTGGTATATATCGATGATAATCCCAAATTGTGGTTTTTTATTCAGTGAATTGATTTGATTTGAAAAATAATTTTGTGTAGTGATAGATGTTATTATTCATCTGATTTATATCAAAAAGAATATTAACTTATATTCATTCGAGTTATTTGTTGCATTAGATCGCTATTCCGGGCAAGCCTCCAATTACCCTCGTGAAGATTTGAATGAACTTTTATCTATCAGCATATATGCTTTATATGCTTTATAATTTATTTAATTATAGAATGATATATCATTCTATGATTTTATAAATATGCGAGGAATACGATAAAAACTACTTTCGAAAAATAAACTCAAGACAATTTCAATAGCCCTGCCTATCAACTTTAGAAATGTGCGAACATTACAACGGTGGTATTACATAATCCGAACCTGATTTCTATGGTCATTACAAAGGCCTTTGAAATTGCCGTTGAGTTTATTTTTCGAAAGGAGTTCATATCGTGTTGCTCAGGTCCTCAGGATGTAGCTATATGGGGGCATGTACTCCTGCAATCGAATGGCGAATAGGGGGTAGGGAGGGGGAGAGAGTGGGGAAGGGAGGGGAGAGGTTAGAGGGAGAGAGAGAGAGAGAGAGAGAGAGAGAGCGCGGGGTTAGGGGAAAAAGAATGAGGGAAGAAGATGGAATGACTCTCACCCAGACCCTGTCTCGCATGGGAGTACATTTGATATGATTTTTGGTATTTGTGCATGTTTGATTCTTTTTTCTCCCTCCTTATTTTCTTTTTTCTTCAGATTGAAAAATAATCGGACAAGCAAATTATGATCATTGCACAGTCTCCTCCACGATTCTCCTTCCCCGGCAGCTAATTACCGTTGCACTAAGAAGATAGTTTTAAACCTGATATATGCATTTATGATTCTTTTGAATGTTTGTTAACTTTGTTCAAACTCAGGTTTGTACTTGATTTATGAAATTGCCGAATGAATAATGATAGTAGTAATCATAATTCTTACAGATAGTCTGCTAAACCCGTCACGCATGCTATGCCAATTATTAGGCAAATATGCTATCTACAGACGATAACCATGAAGAAGAAAAAGAGACGGATCGGGATATCCCGTTCTAACCAGTACTACTAGAGCTCGGAGTGAACCAGCTTGAGACCAGCGGAACCAATGATTTCCGTCGTGGCTGGACGCGACCTAGGACAGCTGACCTCAGACTTTGACTCAGTGTTTTCCCTTTCAGTTTGATAAAAAAAAGACAATAAGTACTTTTCCTACTCGTATTGAATTGAAACCATAGAATTGTCTTCATTTGGAAATATCGAACCATTGACGTATAGGCCTCCTTATCAATTCCGGGCGTCATGTGAGTGGGTTATGTAGGACCCTGACATGACTTAAAATTCCAATGTTCCAAAATAAAGTCTTTCTTGTGTGTTTTGACTTTTGTGCGTGAAGAATGACAACATTCATGACAGAACACAGGAATGATATCCAATGTTCCCAAATATTTTTTTTCTATTTTTTTAGTTTTGTGTGTGAGTAATGACAACATTCATCACAGCACACATAAATGTTATTCAATGTCTTTTGTTTTGACTTTCGTGTGTGACTATTAATGACAACATTTATCACAGCAATGTTATTCAATGTCCCCAAATAAAGATTTTCTAGCGTGTTTTGACTTTTGGGGTCGAATGATAACAACATTCATCATAGAACACATAAATGTTATTCAATGACCCAAATAGAGATTTCCTAGCGTGCTCTTACTTTTGTGTGTGATTAATGACAACATTCATCCCAGAGCACTCGTTTTTTTCGTGACATGAAAAGTATGCTCCAGAAAATAAAACTTGCTATTTTCATTTCCGCATTTAAAAAAAATGTATAACACGGAAACACTGCTTAATATACTTTTTCTTAAAGAAAAATAAAGGAGGGATTCCCCTGAAATTGAACTTACAAACAAATTTACCAAAACAACCTAAAGTTAGGCCCTCGGGAGAGAATGAACCGACCAGCTGACGGGGTTGTTGGAAGTCATGCCGATACCAATTTTCGGAAACGAAGGAAACGTGACGTCACACTTGTGTGGAAGGGAGAAAAACAAAAGGAGCAAAGAGTCATACACTTTCACAACAAAACAGAATTCAGCAGGAATTTTGAGATCCTAATTCGGGTAAACCACAACAACTGGTTCCCCCTTTTAGTATAAAAAGCGAGAAAGACGGAAATCTTTAATGATGATTTCTGCTTAAGATAATTTTCTCCCGGAGAAGATTTTAAGAAAGTTCCCGCGGGAAAGCTTAAGCTTGAAGACTAATAATTCAAATCTTATTATGGTTTCTTTCGAGACAAGCTCATGACACTTTTTAGAAAGAAAGGAAGGGAAAACCATATAATGAATCAAAAACTTAAGGGCCCCGAGAAAAAAGTTGCTCAGAAAACAGTGAATTCAGCTTAATCGTAAATTCATGGGGACTGTCTTTTAAAGAGTTGTGATTGATCCCAGTCAATCGCAAAATTACAGTCTCCAATCTCTTATGTACAGAGTTGTGATTGATATCAGTATCAAATAAATTTGCAATCAATCGCAACTCCTTATCAGACATCAGACAGGCCTTTGGTGTTACGCTTTAGCACCTAATACAAAAAATGTACTTTGATGATGTAGCATATACGATAGTTATCACATATTCAAAATATTCAGTACACGTACGAGTAGTTCACGTACAATATTACATTAATAATTTAGCTTAGTGATTATAGGCTACAAATGAACATGGAGACCTTTGCCCAAGCAATAAATGGAAATTATAATACAATTTTCTAGTGGAATGGTGAACAAACTTGATATTTTCTGGAATAACTTGTTATGTAAAGCTATTAGGCCTACTGTTCTTGTAATTGATGCAAACTTATTTTACTCATTCCTAACCGTAGTTCAAGGAGTAGTTCACATCAGGGATTATTTGTTACAAACCATGATTCATTAGCGTAGCTAGCTCATGCAATTGTGTTTAGGCCTTGTTTCGAGAGGGTCGCAGCACAGTCATGTGCCTAATAGGCCCTATGTAATGAACAGCACAGGGGCATACGTTTGGTGGTAGACTGTACAAAAATATGCCTACAATTTATAAGATCTTAACTACCAATATATTTTAAAGGGGCACTGCCATTGCCGTCCCATGGCTAGTACGAGCTGAGGAGTGAGTGCTCCACCACTCAGAGCATGCATGAGAGGGTTAAACGATTGCCCCCTTCTCGTTGTTGTTCGGGTTGGTTGATAGCTCTTTAAGAGTGCGTGCGGTGTGAGGGCGCGCGTGTTCTGTTCGAACAGCAGTGAAAGTTTGGTCGCGATTGCGATTCGTCTCGCTAGGATCGTTGTCTGCATAAACATGCACCTGCAAGCAGTTGTGCAATTTGCGATTTGTTTCTCCACGCGAGCGGACGCTTTTCGCATCTTCCACAAAATTCTACCTCTCCTTGCTCAATCATATTTCGAGATGACAGTGTGGTATAAAGTTCTCGACTGAGAGCGGCTGGGTTACGTCGACACAAATCACGACCCTGTATCGAATCACTTGAGAGGAGGAAACCTGTGTTATTTCAGTTGGAATAATTTTACTCCTGTGAAGCATTGTGCCTTGACTCTTGAGCTCGGGAGTCGAGTTGGAAGGCATAGTCTACTGCTGGAAGTTGTTGAAGGATAACAATGTCAATGGATAACCTCTTTGAAATGTAAGCGATCAAAACTATTTCCCAAGAAATATGGAGAAAGCAGAATATTCACAGGGATTTAGTTGTGTTTAGGGTAACCGTTGCGCGCTAAATCGTTTTCTGACGATTTTGCAGTCGCAGAAAAGTAACAATCGGAGCTGAGTTGATTGGGACAGAATCTCACACAATGCCGAACATTTACCCGGCTCTCCCGGGGAGCTTCCCCGTGCTGGTGACTCTCTTGTGCCTAGCACCGCAAGTCTTTCCACAAATCAACAGTAGAACATCTTTGACAATAGACAATACTTTAAATTTTGGCGAATCGGCTTCCAGCTCCTCCTCCAGTGGATTATATTTTGAAGCTGATGAAAATGGAGCTGGCCAATACAATGAAGGCTACAGGACTGCACAGAATGGTGGCACGACTATGGCTTTTGTTTTTGATGTAACGGGATCCATGTTTGATGACCTGCAACAGGTTATAGAAGGAGCAGAGCGTATTTTGAAATCGAATCTGAAGAGAAGAGATACGCCGTTGAAAAACTTTGCCTTGGTGCCCTTTCACGATCCAGGTTTGTACGGGTTTATTTTGACCTAAAGTCAAGAGTTGGCTCTCATAACAGATAATTTTCCCTTCTCCATTTTTATTTAATACTAATCTATATAGGGTCTATGCCTTCAGTACCCTTCTTTTTCTTAAACCCTGACCATTCCCCTTTTCACTCTTCTATTGACTTTTAATACGATATCTCTTTATCTTTTTACATTTTAGAATACTAACTGCATGAAGTTGTTTTGATGAATTTGTATCAAAGTTTTCATTGGCATATATACATCTGTTGAGAGTCTGAAGGGCATTAACTCATGTAATCATGTATACTCTGAGTTAACTCCCTTCTGGCATGTATGGTTCCAAAAAGATGATATGTTGTTAGGGGATTACTTGTACATTATTAAGATTTAATTTCATCCAAATGTCATCTTTCCTGTAGGCTTACTGTCTGATAGTTATTGTGTTTATATTTACAGGTACATAGGTATGTGCTTAGACTGAGTTAGAGTATTCTTTCATGAAAACATGATCACTTTTCCTTCCAGGCCCTCTCCCATTCCCTCCAATTATAACATGTAAGCTTCTCCAAAACTTTTATTCAGAATAATTGAGTATTCATGTACAGTTATAAATGGTTTTACAGCATTTAGAAAAATGATATAAGTGCTGGAAATGATTGTTTAAAAAATCTTAGGGAAATTTGTTATTAGGTAAGGTTTTTTAAATTCATCACCTGCCATCTGAAACTTTTCTTTGGTGCAGTATATGACGTATGATTGTACAATGTAATAACAGTGATTTGTTATGGGGTCAAACCATTATAGGAAGGGGAGTTGTTTCCTTCCCTTGGGGTTTGATAACAAATCGTTGACCCAATTGTTAGCCAGGCCAGTTCAAAAGAAGACAAAAATCAGAGAGGAAAAGCAATCTTTTATTCCCTGTATGACACAATAGTCTAGAGTAATCCATCAGAGCAATTGCATATACACGCACTGTCTTTCTGTCACAGATTCTCTGTTGACTTCACCAACTTCCTGGATAGCTAAATTGTTTGCCCATATGACAGGTTGAATGAATGAAGTATTGGGGTACCCCTTTCATACCGAAAGTTTACTCAAAGGGCTATTGCTGAGATGTGAATTCTTGTATTTTTTCTTGTAGGTTCAGGTAGGGTATGAATCAATATGACTCTTTGTAAATGTTTAGTTCAGTACACCTTAATAATCAGTTATTAGGCTGCCCATGCTGTCATAAGGCATGATTATGGGACAGGTGATATATACGGGTTAATGTTAAAATATAGTATGAAACAAGAGCATATTTTCACTGGATGGTTGGACAAGTTTATAAGAGATTTCTGTTAGATTGGTTTTTGTAGAAAATGTGAAATAATATTCAGACAGAAGAAGAGTGGAACCTGGGGAGTGTTTCATCAAGTGTCTTGTCAGTGATTTTTACTGACTAATTTGCTCACAGCCAATCAGATGCAAGGATTTCAGTAGCTTATAACAGTTGTCAGTAAAAATCACTGACCAAACGCTTGATGAAACACTCCCCTGAAGGGCTAGCTTCCCCTTAAATTGTTTTCCACCAGCAGAACATAGACAATACAATTGGTATGCAATAAAAAAATAAAGTACATGCAAGCAGAAAACACAAAGGAATTCTTGCAAATTTACATTTATTTGTAACTATTTTTTTCTTACTGACTTACATGTAGGTTGGCTCCATCTCAATTCTTTTGTCTTTTTTCCATGTTTCTTTTTCTTATTGTCATATTCCTAACTTTTACATCATGCACACTCCTTCATATCAGTACTACATCTAACTGTGTAATTGTAGCTCTTTATTGAATGTTATTTTGTAGGCCTGTACTTCCATTAAAACTGTCTTAGTTGCAATATGATTAGGCTAGGATTTAGGTGCTCAGTGTGAAAGGGGGCCAGGATTACAAGAAAAGTACCACAATACCTTGACTAGCACCTAACTGTAAAAGCACCATCTTGGCGGGGACACAA
This sequence comes from Heliocidaris erythrogramma, assembly GCA_025617745.1. Classification (NCBI taxonomy): domain Eukaryota; kingdom Metazoa; phylum Echinodermata; class Echinoidea; order Camarodonta; family Echinometridae; genus Heliocidaris; species Heliocidaris erythrogramma. Next base: position 11,682,355 of record CM046869.1, read on the forward strand.
AAGATACTTTGTGTCCTTTGTGTTGTGTCTGGTGCTGTTAGGATCTTATTGATAAAGAGTCAAGTATTGGTAAACATCTACTCAAAGAGGCCTGTTATCTCACTTATGGCCACTAATCTGATTTGAGAGATGCTGGAGGGAGGATTTTTTTTGTAGAGAGAGAAAAAGTGCAACAAGCAGTTGTGTGTTTGACAAGCTTGGCTTTATTCCCTCTGATATGAGAAACTTAAAACTTTCATACGTAAATTTTCATGAGCTAAAAGAAATTTAAAGTACTGTAGAAGAATAGGTTTTGTTGTTGGGCTTTGTTTGTTGTAAATCTAAACCATATTTACCTTTCCTCTCCAAAGCTCATGAATAAATAATGTGTGTAGTGAACAGAATTCAGCCATTTAGAAACAAGTGTCTCCTGCCTTGGTAGGCATTATGAAACTGGATGCAAGCACACACTCTAACATACCATTTCTCATGCGAAAAGATTCATATTATAAATTAACCTGTGATGTACTGCGCTACTGCTGAAAATTTTTGTGTGAAGGCACTGTCCATTGATGTTTGATAATATACATTGCAGCCCCCACCCTAGTCTAGTTCTGGACTCTTTTTATTGATTTTTTTATTCGCCGACTATACGCGATAAGCCGAGTGATGGCACGATCGCGAGAACCTGTTGGCCCCGAAAAAAGAGTCCAGTGCAATTGCTCCACGCTGACGACTTTCCCTGAGATTTTTCAGGGAGAGCAATTAAAATTGGCCGCACCTCCCCATGCTAAAGCGCTAGTGAACTTTGGACCCCTGACGTCAGCGTGGAGCAATTTCACTGGACTCTCTTTTGCTCGGGCCATCAGGTTTCCGGATCGCGCCAATCACTCGGCATAATACGTACAGTCGTCGAAAAAAGAATTCAGTAAAGAAAGTCCAGAACTAGACTACCCCCACCCTGAAACCAATCCTAATTTCCCTTGTGTTGGTTTGATTGTTTGAGAACTACATGTACCCATCGAGATTGTTCAAATCAAAACATTTAAAAACACAAAATCAGAACTTGTCTTTAAGATATGCTTATTTCCTTGATGTACGGTTAGTAAAATTGTAGGCCCTACATGTACATATATAGGCCTTGTACAGTGTATGTACATTGTAATCATGATTCTACCACAAATTATTGGCGTAATTGTACTGTGCCGGTAATGATATACTTTTGCCATCATCTGCTAATTGGATTTTGTTCTAAAGATGAAATGTAATGATTCTGTTTGAGTTAGAAGTAAAGATGCTTATAGCAAATATAAATAATGTTTTATTATTGTTCAAACATCTATAGCGGATATCCCTCCATGATCCCTCTGGCAAAGAAAGTGGCCCTTGTAAAGCACCATACCTGATAAGCCATGCCTCATTATACTCCTGATATCTCAACCAGGCATGCCATATGGGAGAGATAGGAAGTGACCAGAATAGTGGGACAGGATGTCTACTCTTTACACTGGATGCATCACTGCCTCCTATGTTGTCTTGTTCCTCTTTTTGAGATCTATGTTATTCATGATTTTATAGGAACTTTAAGTGAATCCATGAATTGTCTTATATTTAAAGAGAAGTTTGAGTTCTGGGAAAGGTGAAAAATAATTTGTGAGCTTTCTCATTCCTTTTATGTCAGTTTGGAAGAAATCATTGAAGAAATATCCCTTGATAAAGATTTTTCAGATTCCCTCAGATTTGAAATATGACGAGAAATATCTGAAGTGTTCAAGCTGACCATTTACGTAGCATGTGAGTGCAGTACCCATTTCTGTGTGCAGTACATGTGCTTTTCAGCAAGATTGTGTCAATGTATTATCATTTGATGATTCTAAAACCTTACAGTATACACCCAATTCTTTAATGATCAACCTTTCCCAATTGCTTTGAGACAGTTTCTTTCACAATGTAATCGCATGACCAGAACTCAATTTTATCTTTAATGGAGAATTACCTCTTCATGGGTTTCTTCTGTTTCTGGGTAGAAACAGAAAAATAAGTGAACAAAAAATTTGTAAGATCGTGTAATGAATCGGACAAGCAATAAGAAAGTTACGAATTTTCCCCCAAGTTGTGATTTCAAAGTGAAATTGTTCTCATGTATTCTTTGCTGACTGGCACCAAAGTATTTCATTCCTGAAGTTTTCAGATAGGAATGTATTGCAAATAGGCCTATTAGATTTATATATAAACAGATTCAGATTCAGATTAATATAGAAATATAGTGACCTCAGGTTGTCGAGCTAATTAAGATGATGTAAGTGACCCTGTTTCCATCAAATTTGAAATTTTCTTGATAGGACAACAAATGAATTCAATCTTCTAACAAATCTCAGATAATATATGTGGAAATAGGGCTTAAATTTGACCTCTCTCTTTTTGAAATTATTTTAATAGAAGGACATTATTTTATTTTAATAAAAGGATATCCAACAAATTAGCCATTCAAACAAGATGAAGATATAACTAAGAGAATGGGCTTAAGGTTGACCTCTGTCTTCTAAACATGTGCATCTGAATCTTGGTGGGAAAGTCCAAAGACCTCTGTGAAACTCTCGCTAAAAGTTAACATAAAAACAGCTGAAATACTCTGAAAGCAGACAAATTTAGGAGGAAACGGACACTGATTTGGGGTGCCAGTTTTCTGGTTCGCCAGCTATTCTTGGTTACAATGGCGGTAGTTTGTTCCCGTCACAAGGGACCAGTCGAAATTGTGATTTCCGCATGATTCAGATCAGAAAGTGGGAGTTTCCCCCCTCCCTAACCTGAAAGAGGTTGTTTTTCTACTGAAAGATCTGGGCTATACTCTCAAAGGCCACTTCTCCTTGGGTTGACAGCAAAATCATTGTCACTTTTCAGGGGCTTTAATACCTTTTTAGAGATTTCACATAGAGATGGCCATTTGTCTCCAATTTGAACCTAAATTGAGTTATGATCTTGACTCGATCAATATGGGCTTAATTTCTTTGGAATGTGATCAAAATCAGAAGAGAGGCATTTGTTACCATGCTCCAAAGGGTTTCTCTGAAAGGAAAACTTTTGCATTATTGTATTGAAAATTTGTTTTCAAAGAATGAATGCGGAAAAAAGATAACAAGAACCAGTGCTCCTCCTTAGCTTTTAATGTGGGTTGCCCCTTGGGTAAAGTGAACAATGGCTTCCTTTTCCCCCCAATGTTAAACCACAATTTTGGTTGTCATTTGTGGACAGATTGCATGCAATTTAAGTGAGATGATGATATTCATGTTATAAGATTATTAGTTGTTATCTTGGCAAGAAAGGCAGGACTTACATGTAGGAATCACCGGGACAGGATATTCGCTGGCCATTGTCCCTGAAAACCACAACTTTTGAGCCCACTTAACATCCTGCTTCTTGACCATCCGAACATCTACTTCCGTGTCTGCCTTATTTCATCATCATTTATAAAGAACTACATTTTGTAGAGAAGAGGGACATGTATCAATCCACAGCTTAATTGGGGCTAAGCTATCTCCACACATTCAGAAGAAGGGGGGGGGGGGGGGGGGGGGGGGGGCTTCTTACTTCATTAGATACAACATATTCATTAAGGTCATCCTGTCATGTTAATAAATACATGTAGTTAGTTTCTGACTCATTTGCAGAAGCATGTAGAATGATTAAAAATTGGATTTAATATTTGTTTTCTTTGTGTTAAGGTACGTTTCTCAGTCTATCAAGGGTAGGCATAATTTATAAATTCAACATTAAATCAACATTCAATATTCAACATTAAATTCAAAAAGGAAAGTGGTTCACGTTTTCCTCTGTTTATCCGAAAGTGCTTCAAAAGCGAATTGGAAAGTTTAAGGCAAAAAGATTATATATGTATTTACTCTATATATGTATTTACTCTGCAAGGATACAAAATATTCTTTCTTTGCATTTCTGTATAATTATGCATTTGGGGAATATGCTAGATTTCTTTTAAAATTTCACATTTAGAGACAAATATTTCTTAATTTTATTTGTTATTGATGTTCAAAAGGCTGTGGATAATTTTACTTCCCAAGTTTTAAAGCTGATAATTGTTAACATCTTTCTACTCTATTAAAACTAGAGTTTATGTGTATGATAGGCAACGCAATGTAGTTGTACATGTGAATATGACTTTTGGGACCATATCCCATAATGGATAGATTATTGCACATGGTGTGACGAGGGGAGGAAAGAAGTCATACTTGTTGCTTTTTACTGGGTGGAATAAATCGTAGCTTTCATCATACCATTCCATTCCACAAGTCAAGCATGAGCAGTGTTTGCCATTTCTCTTTCAGCTCTCTGCTGTGCCTAAGTTATGACAGGCCTGGCATGAAGGTGACAGCTACCACTATGCTGGAGGTGTAGCAAGTTCAAATCCGTGATATTCTTCGGGGTGGGGGTGGGGGATTGTTGGGTTAATGTTTTAAAGATGAGCACTCAGCAATGAACATTAATTGACATTAAAATGAAAGTATTTGATCTACCAGCAAATTTATGATTTAGAAATAATGGTTGTGATTTGGACCATTTATATTTCATCTTGTAGTCATATCATATGTCCTTGTAGGATATGTTATTCTTGGGTCTATAAAAACTATATGTACATTATAGATTCAATTGTTTACAGGCCCTGAATCTTGTATTTGGATTGGTTAATCCATGTATCCTTCTATCTTGCATCAAGTCTTTGCCTGCATGAACATTGTAATTCTAGTGTACATGTAATGCTTGTTTTACATTTTAAAGAAAGAAAGTTCATGCAATATGCACCATAGTTTGAAGGAAAAACTTGTACTAATTGAACTTTAATAATGTTTTAGTCTTGCAGAGGATGCATTTTTTAAAGACTTCAAATTATTACTATTGTATTTTGTTTACAGAAAACCAGGGAGTAGATATGCATCATGCATTGTGTAAGAGGAAATGATTTAGACTGTAAAACAATTGATTATTTAACCTTCTTCAGTAGTGAAGTCATGACTAAACATCTGGCAGAAAATCAAATTTTGTCATTGTTCACTGAACTCCACTAAAGGATATTGTAAAAGTATCTAGACGTATAGATGTATCGTGAAGAAAGTAAATGTGAGAAAATTACAATGCCCCGACAGGGATTCTTTATGATATATTCAATTTACTTCAATCCTATCAATTATGATATTATAATTACGTATAGATGTATTTTTCAAAGGAATAAATGAAAAATGCATGAACATGTACATGTAACTTTGATGTAAGAAGCAAGTAAGTATATTGGGGTTTCCCTTAAATGCATTGTTATGTTTTATGAACCATAATTGCTGTGATTGTGAATCATGATGATGTGCATGCCGACCTACATATGTTGGGATTTCCTTTGTGGTTTTGATTTTTGTGGATTTCAGTCAGTGACATCTAGTGCAACTGTGTTTTCACAGAATGAATGAAGTTTGGTTGCAGTAGTTGCTTCAGATCCTGGTTGGCTCGAAAACTGCAGGCCTGGTGATGAAGGGGCAGGACACCTGTTAGTATTCCTTACATGTACTTATTCCCTTTCTTGGAAAACCTATAGGAGTGTCTAGTGTTTTCTGATTTTAATGATGCAATTCATATCCTACTCACAAAGGATCAACTCCTGCAAAGTACTACAGGCTACAGGCTACAGGTTATGGTGAGCAGGAGTAGGAATCTCCCTTTTTATTGTTGGAAAACACCACTACAATCTACATGGTGTATGTTGGAGCAGGGAGGTGGAAGAGCCTGGTCTGTGATAACTTCTTGGTCTGAGCATTCCTACACACATGGGAATCCATTCTGCAAATAGGATGAAGGGGGCAGTACAGCAACATCCACCATCCCCATTGTAGGAGGACACCACCCTGTAGGAGAAGTGTCTGAGGAATTCTTTCTATGAATGATTCCATTCAGACCTTACACACATGGGAGATCAACTCTGAATTATATAGTGCACACAGCTGTGACCGGGTGATGAAAGATTTGATCGGCCCCTACTAGGTCAATCCAATCCCTGTCAAAAAAGAAAAATATCCAGTCTTTCCTGGGGAATAATTGTCATTGTAAATTCTCTACCTGTAAAAACAGTCCTCTTCAGTATGAATTGTGCGCACATAGGCCATTTGGCCTACGCTACCATAGGATACTGCATATAATACTTTTGTCTGCTGAGCGTCGCAGTATTCTTGGGATTATGATTCAGTGTGCAAACTTCCATTGTACGTCAAAAAAATAATTTAAGAAAACTCGAACTTCTTTTCTAGATGTGGAAATTGTCTTCCAATGTGTAGATTAAGAGACAGGACACAGATTTGGATGTTAACTAGATACATAATGTACAGTGCATTCCAATTCTTTTCAACAAAAAGAAAAAGGTAATCCTGTAGGCCTACTTGTACATTGTTACATCCAAATCAATTCAACCTCCTACATGTACCTGCCATACTTTACATTTCTCAAGGACCTCACAGCCTCTTAGGAACTAGACAGATTTAACTCCAAATCAAGACACAAGACAGGTTTGAATGTTGCTTGCCGAGAAAAGTACTTTATTCTCCCTCCAAGTCGCTAGGGATTCAAAACCTGTAATATACATATAAACTGACCTAAGTTAGCTCTTAAATTTTAGGTTGTTAGTTAAAGGACACTTTGATTTTGGGCACCCTCACAGAAAAAAAAAACATTCAGGTGGCCTTGAATTCTTGAAAAAGTTAGACATTTCCCTGGTATCTTATGGCTGCACCCCTAAAAATTTAGCAGAGGGCCACAACATCTTTTGGTTTTCTGTCTTGGAATCCCCCCCCCCCCGTCACACACGCACACACACAAACAAGAGAGAATTATATATTGGACAAGATAGTGTTCTCAGTCCACCAGCGATCTACATTTATCTCTCATCATGTACACTGTAGTATGATGAGTCCCTGCTCCAAGGAGCCACTACTAGTCAGAAAGCTGTTAGTCAGGTTCATGCAAAGGGAGCTAAACTTTAAGTGTCACTAGTAGTATCAAAACTTTAAGTTATCCTGTAGTTTCAGAATGAATGAATGGACTCGTAGTTTTGAAACTTTAAGTTTACTTGTAGTTTAAGAACCACAAGCGAGCTTGTCGTTATTGCCGAAACGATGGGCAGCGGGGGATCCCGTTAACAACAGTGTGGACAGAATAAAGTTTAGGAAACGATGACCTCTTTGTTCATGTTTAACGACGATCGCTAATCTCAGAACAATGAGCATCGTTTCGTGCATGTGCGAACCCTTGTCGTTAGTGAGTCGTCGTTTCGTTAAATTAAAGTTTCAAAATCACAAGTCCCATGTGAACGTAGCTAGTATTTGAATCGAGAGGATATGACTGTTATCCCCACTACCACCATAGCAACTGTCTTATTAGGATCCTATTCTAAACATGTGCATACTGCGTAGAATGTGGATTGAGTAATTAGAGCCTTGAATCCTGGTTAGAATCTGTTGTATAGACTGTAGGTTTATGTAATCAGCATGCATATTTAGAAAGTGATGGTTTCAGTCATACTGTTCGTTGGCTATAGAGACAGATTGGTTAAATTTTGATTTTGATGTTAGTAGTAAAAGTGAAAGTGTGAAACCTCTACAAATGCATTTAATACCATAAGTCCTGAGATCTGTACACCAGATCAGTATTCTAGGTCCTGCAAAAACAATGCTTGAAATGATATATGCTTATAAAAGAAACGAAATGATCATAAACTGCAATTTTGTAGGTCTTACATCATATTCCATTAAAGCACTAGATGCCCGAGTGGATGTTTCTAAAATCATGTTACAAAGTACAGTGCAAAAGATGTTAGCATTGAAAGGAACAAGAGATGATCACAAAGTTCAACGTTGTATATCATAGATATTCTGATAAAACATTAAATGCCTCAGCTGGGGCCCGTTCCACAAAACTTGCGTTTGAACACAACTCAAGAAAATCAAACTCACCTTATTTTCAGCCAAACAAAAGTGCGTCTTAAGGACTTGCGTTTGATTTTTTTTTAAATTTGGGATTAAATGCAACGGGGCCCCAGATGTTTCTAATATCATGTTACAAAGTACAGTGCAAAAGATGTTAGCATTGAAAGGAACAAGAGATCATCACAAAGTTCAATGTTGTACGTCATAGATATTTTAATAAAACATTAAATGCCTCAGCAGATGTTTCTAAAATCATATTACAAAGTACAATCCAAATGATTTTTGCATTGAAAGAAACTGAGACAATCACAAACAATGTTGTACATCATACTTTTTTAAAATTTAAACATTAAATGCTTGAGTGCATGTTTCTGAAATCATGTTACACTGTGCGATTGAGTTACATGTAAATGATATCACATTCAGAAGTGGGTCCAGTGAGAATATCTCATCCATGTTTACCATGATTCCTCGGGCAATTACAGGTGAAAGAAAGGTTACATGCACCAAGGGTAAGTCAACTTTATTCCAGCCTCTGCAGACTGATTTATGGTGACACAGGTTAGCATAACATTGGTATCATTTGACATGCCACATCACTCTCACTATGTGTTGGTGACCTGTAATAACTTCCCCAATAAATTAAACCAGAACCTCATTTACACACAATCCATTTTCTGGGGGAACTAGTTTCCAGTACAAAAAAAAAAAGATTTTTTTTTTGTTTTTTAGATCAAAATCGGTATGGACAATTATATTTCTTACATTTATACCATTTTGTTAAGGTGGCTGAATTTTGGTGGTCTTTGAACACTAAAACTGGACAATTATCTTAAAACATATAAAAATAATTTCTACTTTGTTGGATCACGTTAAAATTTTATGGGATCGTTTTAGATGCCACCCTGGGAACAAATGGGCCTCACTGTAGTTGAAGTGTAAACTAACACTGTTATACAGACTACATTAATGTACAGGTGCGTGACTACTTTCAAGGTCAAGACTGTATTCACATTCTTTGGTTGGATCCCTGAATATTGACTTCACCACTTCCCCTTTTGCTTAACCTGATGAATACTTCGGAGGGGTTCACTCGGGCTGGAGTCAATTGAAAATGTGTGTCATGATACCAACATTGAATCATACCCAATGGGTTAAAGTGATGCATTTGCAATGGCAACACTGAGTGTGGTGTCATTTTTTCACATATAAAGTTGATGTTAACCTGTTGACTACTAGATTCTCTCATTCCCATAGGATTAACACCGGAGCCACGCGGTTCCTGTTGTCAATGGGTTAAAGCACTGTGTTTCAATTTTTTATTCCTACTGGCTTGAGCCACCAGTCATTTTGATAGCGTAGATTCGTATCCCACCGCTGCCACCATGTCTCAATACTTCAAAGTTCTTACAGGGAAATCGTATCTTTTAAAGGCAAGTTGTTTTGAAAGAAGGAGGAAAAAATCAGAGAAGCAGAATGGTGAAAGTTTGAATAAAATCAGACTAGCAATAAGAAAGAAAGTTATGAATTTTTTAAAGTTGTAATCACTGTACATATGGGAATTTCAAATTGGCCGAATCGGTAATGTCATTGTGATGTCGTGGCAGACAATTAGCTTCACCATTTGTTCCATCACCCAAAGTGACTAAAATGTCATTTTTTAAAAATGTATTACTCAGTTTGATATTTTCTTTTATGAGGACCTAAAACAATATGTTATCTACAGTATATTTTGAGTACTGCCCCGAGGGAATAGGCGTTTAGGAGAAAACTGCAAATTAATGATATTTCACAAATGGGAGAGTTGACTGCCAACATGTCACAATCAACTCACCAAAATACCAGTTTGAGATTTGCATAGATATAGTGATCTCATTTGTCAAACATCCATTACAGTGCATATAAAAAAAGAAAAAAAGTATACCCAACTTTGGTAGCTTCTAATTAAAACAATATAACCTCTATGAGCTTGAAATGTATTTCATAGTCAAGCACAACTTTTATTTTGTCTAATGATACCTTATTCATAACCATGCTGCCACGGTTGACTGAGCAGCAGGCTTTCAAAAAGTATTGAAAATCCTCTTGTACCAAGTTTGGGCTGAAGCAACGAAAGTGATCAAAACCAATTATTCACACATATCTTATTACTGAGGTTGTATTGCCCTTTATCGAGAGGTCTGAACTACGGTATATCTTCTACCTGCCAATGGCATTCCTGCATGCATTAAACTCTGCTACAAGTCATGAATGTTCATATAGACAGGCTTGGTACTCTTCCATCTGTACACTCATGCAACTTTAGCATTGAGACACTTTATCAAATAGATTGTGTACCGAATATGTAACAGAAAAAAATTCTTTTCTTGTAGTATGCTTGTACTTGCTTGAAACTGGAGAATATTAATTATTTAGAAAAGTTTAAAGGGATAAAGGCCATTTTCTTGTCAGAATAGATTTCCTTGTGTAGTTTACCATTAAAACAGAAGATGAGCTGAATAACAGTATGAAGCTGCCAATTGCTTCAAATGAAAATAAGCAAAATTATATAACCATTACCCGTAAATGATTTAAATCATTGACTTGGATATAGTTATAAAGCTACTTTTCAAAGTGTAATATAGTAAAAGTCAGTAGAGATGTCTCATCATATGAAGGCTACATTTAAATTGAGATTGTAGCCATCAGTGATTATTCACGAGATGCATATCAAAGACTTTTGCGAAATGTAACCTTACAAAAAAAGACACATTGTGATTTGTGAGCCTAAATTGTGTTGGTTATTTTTTATCAATCTGACATCAATGCATTCTCTCTTCCTAATTGCATTGACATCTGACAGAAAAGGGAATGTTTCCTGTTAATAACAGCCATGGTCTATAACCTACATATATGTGTCACATGTGTCTGGCTACTATTTCTGTGTTTTGTAAGGGTTCAATGACCATAAGTCATCGGGTTTAGTCAAAAATGTTAAGTCTGATGTAATGATACTTTTGTAATAATCTTATATAATTATTTGAAATTGTAACATGTAATACTGTCATTTGATTGAATGTTTAATTAATATTACCAGAAATGCAGGATAGAAGATACCATTAACTTATGTAACATAATAGATAATTTCCTGAATTGTTGACAATGGCCATTTTGGTGCTATGAAGGTTTCTTGAATCTGGACATTTTGCAAAAACTTCGTGTTTTTACAGTACACCCCGTAAAACAAAATGGGTACCTGATAATTGACTTTCACTGGCCAACACGAAAAGTCATACTGTGTGTTAGAAAAATGAGATGGAAATGGAGGGTCCATGGTGTATACGGTACACACATATATTGTCATGGTGGGTTCATGGTGGGTTTGTGGGGGGGGGGGGGGGGGATGTGCTGTGCATTCCCCTTAGTACACCATCCATTCATAGAAGGGGGGGGGGGGAGGATCATCTCCAATTTTTATGACTTCACACCACTGGGAGGATGAATGTCAAACATTAACCTGTTAAAAGGTGTTTTGTACAAAGTGTATCTTTATGTTTAACTTTGGTGAACTAGATTTGAATAAAGGCAAGTAAAAGTTCAAAATAAAGGAAATATTTTTAATATATTATCCTTTTCAAGTACTATACAATGTAGCTCTTCTTTGTCACAACCAGTGTTAAGCTGAAAACTTTCCAGTCAACTTGAAATGGAGTCCGTGATAACAGACCAATGTTTGTTCTTTCTATAGAAATGATTACTCCTTAGCAAGTGTGACTCGGTGTGACTTTTAACTTTGCATACTGAAAAGTTACTGATATCCATGTATATAAAGGTAACTTTACACATATACCTACATGTGTAGGCTTCTATTGAATAATCTAATCAGAACGATATAACGGAAACCTTCCAGGGTGATGTCTCCTTGGACCAATTTTCTGCTTGATCAGGGAGGACCTTCGGAGAATAAAACATGACCATATGTTTTGTTGCATGCTGCCACTGAGAGCAGGCATGGGTACACTATGGAGTTGTCTTGTTAACTCTTTGCCAAGAACTCTAATTGACAAGTTCCCATGAGTGTCTGTGGAAAGGCTAGTCTGTGATGTCGGACCCAGTCATGAAGCGCATGGACCTGTAGCTTTTGTAACTTGTCATGCATGATATAAGACACACACTGTTCATTGCCATAGCTGCCCCATTTTGACTCCCTTGACGAGGCCCATAGTTTCCTTCTTTTCATCCATATTGACATCTCAGTCCATATGTTCTCTACATATCTCTTGGATATAGAGTGGCAGATAGGACAAAGTGCACTTCAACCTGCATGAAAAGTACTATTAAGTAGTTAAAACAATAGCTGGATCATGTGTCAGTGTTGAACAATGGTGAACTTTGAAAATGGAGATCATGGGTTTACACTAATTTTGTTAAAACCAAGAGCAATTTACAATTAAGAGTGAAATCCAGGAACTATCTGAACCCATGATACTCTTCAAAATAAAGAATATACCAGCAGGTGGTTCATACTCTTAGGCCCTTTTCACATGAAACATTTTTGTCAGCCATCGACCCGTGTGAGTTACATCTATACTGTAGCTAAAATATTGTAATTCAACGTTTATTGAAATACGTGAACATTTCAGTGACCTCCTATATATATACTTTGTAAGTCAGTGCATAATTTCGGTAGGCAAGTACTTAATTCAGATATTGAAATTGCCTTCGAGTTGATTTCCTGGTAGTACTTGTGTTTCACAGTTTCACTAGAAAGCATCGTTAAAGCGAACAGTGTGCTGGAGCAATACCATAACCTGGCCTTAGCTAAGTACCTTAGCTACTTCCTTAGGTCACAGTGTGAAATATCTCATATGAATGCACATTCCACTCTTACATTGACCACCAATGTTTGTTTGTGGCCTAACCTTAGGTGATAGGTTGCTATGGTAAGAGTTTGGAAACAATTTGGTAACATTCTTGTTTGTCAACTTGACTGTGAGCCTGGTGATGTGACATCCTCTGTGGAGGTCGCAGTCCTTTTCTACGCGTCATTTATTCATACCATTGTGTTGCTTTTAATGTGTAGTCTAAATAGATTTGGTTGTGTGAAAGGGGGTATGAGACTATGAATCATTTATTATAGAGAGGACACAGCTGGAGAGAAATTGAGGATGATACTATCCATTCAACATAACTACCTTTATGTTGAGAGCAGTATGCAGAATTCTGAATTTCATTGTAAAATACACATGGTTTTAAATGAACTACATGTATGTACACGATGTACTGTACTTCATTTGCAATTTCTACCTTATGTAAAATTGATGTTGTTGTAACACAAGAAATCAAGATTTATGGTCGTTTTCAGTACACCTGTTATTGACATTGTTCATGCCAAGTTGTTAGTGCTCAAAGCATTCAAGATGTTCTGTAATTTTGCTGTGTAAAGTCTTACATAGAAAGGGATCCCTTAGGTATCAACAGAATCATGCATAATATAATTATTATTGCCATTGAAATACATCAAGCTATTAATAAGTTTCGGAGGAGGTGATTTCTATTTGCCAAAGCAATGAATTCAAGACTTATTGGAGGATGTTTCTTCCTCTTTTTACGAATCCAAGAGATCACATACTATCACAAAAGACTTTCAATTCCAGCAGAAGTTGAAGGATGTCTAATGTACACACGTATCTGCATGAAAGTGGTAACTGTCCAGAAAAACATTATCAACAATTATCTTTGATCCTCCACAGAAATCCAAGAGATCACCATCACATAAGACCCTAATTACTTCCAGCTGAAGCTCAAGCATCTGTATGTCCAGGGAGGTGGTGATTGTCCAGAGAAGAGTATCACAGCCATTTACCATCGATCTTCCACCATCATTTATCTATTCATATAGAGTACCGAAGTGTGACGTCATCAAATTTTGATTTTTGTATTTCAGTGTTTTTATGACCATATTTAGGTAGAGCATGATGGAAAACGTTCACACATCAAATTTGACATGAATCAGTTCATGGTGGCCCAGGGTATAGCTATATGAATATCTAATTAGCCCCATTGAAGTCAGTGTAAATTGGCCTGGTTCTTAACAGTTTAGAACCAGGCCAATTTAACACTGACTTCAATGGGGCCCATTGAAGTATTCATGCGGCCATATCTCGGGGCCCAATGAGCCAATTGCCATAAAATTTGGGCTCTGGATGTTTTTCACCATGTTCCTTTGAGATATGGTATAAAAAATGTCAAAATGAAAAAATAGCTTTTTGTGACGTCATCACTTCGGTACTCTATAGGGAATACAATTCTACTTTCAACAATTATCTTTGATCTTCTACAGAAATCCAAGAGATCACCATCACAGAAGACCCTGATTACTTCCAGCAAAAGCTCAAGGATCTGTATGTCCAGGGAGGTGGTGACTGTCCAGAGAAGAGTATCACAGCCATCTACCATGCTCTCAACATCAGTCTTCCAGGATCCTTCATCTATGTCTTCACTGATGCCAGATCAAACGATTATGAACTCACCAATGAGGTCCTCAAGCTTATCCAGGAGAAAGAAAGTCAGGTAAGAGTGTAATTTCTATCAAAATGATGGAGGAAATACAGATCTTTTATCTAAAATTGAATCTCTTATACTTAAGCTTGGATTTTATTCCCTTGTCATTATTCTTGTTGAAGGACAACTATAAAAGATGTCCTAAAACTTCTTGATATGCATGAAATTGAGACAGTCATGATTCATTTCTTATTCTGTGGCTATCCAGATCAGTTAATTGATCAACAGGCAGTGTACTCCTCTTACAGGAGACCTAGGTATCTTGAATGTCTTCACATAGTCTTTAGTAGAAGTTCAGTAATTTGTACTCTTGGAGCAGTGGTGTCATAAGCATTTACATAGCTGCTTAGAAAGAAAGCAAAAAATATGTGAGATGTGTCGTGAGAGCTTTTTCTCAAGTATACATGAAGAAGTTATGTGTGTTCCTTGATGACAGAAAGTTACAGAAAGTGAATAAAATCCGTGGATGACAACTGAACCTCAACAAATAAAGATGTTTTCTCTGGAGAGAGCTCAGATCACATTTCAGTTTGAGGGAATGTTAGAACGTGTGAAGGAACGTGTAAATGAATGTACAAACTACAGAAGAGTGTGCTGTGAAGCATCAGTCAACAGCAAACAGTTGGCCTTCCAACCATAACTTCCTAGCCCTGATGTACTGACTTGCACAAGTCGCTCTCTCCTATCAATTCTGAAAACTTTCCCTGCCTGGAAAGGCCTTGGCGGGTTTAACTTTACTGATTTTGACAGGAAATTAGCAAAAAGCAGGAGTAATCTCCCGAAGACGTATCTGATTGTTAGGTGTGAAAATCGGCTTCTTGTTGCCTTTCATCCATTTCCTACTGAAATACAATATGAGGTATAGAGGAAGGAAGAGTTATATCTTTAGGTCTTAGATGTGAGACAAGGCAAATCTGCAAATTAACACAAGGGCAAGGGTGAGAATGAATTAAAGCCTCTTGTTTTGTGCAGTGTTGGCAGAGAATTTACAACATAGAATTATTGAACGGGTATGTTTTAAGTTGTGTTATTGCATCGCAAAAGAGAGACCAGCAACTCGAACTGTGAACATTTTATGTGCCATGATTTGAGATTTTGTAGTTTAACCTGTTCAATTTTAAGGCTGATAGAAGCTTAAAGTTAAACCTCATGTCATGTGAGAATTTGACTTATTTTGCTTAAACACTGGTTTAAAACATAGCATGAAAAGTTTTGATTTAAGATGAGCCACATTATGAAAATTTTCAAGCTTATAATTTTTCTTGTGACAGCCATTTATTTATATAAACCTTCAAAACTGCATTTCATGTGGTGTACATGTTGATTGTTCAAAGTGATGGTTGTATAATTATAGGTCCAGTTGTGTACAGTACAACAGATGTAATCAAGGTGGTTACATGTAACAAAGTCCCCCCTTTTACATCATGCACCTGTCATTGTAGTTACATGTAATGTATGGTTCAAAATGAGATGGCAGTGTAGTCATCCTTATGGGGCCCTGTATGTACATTTCCTTTTCTCTTTCTTTATTATTATTCAGGTATTAAGGCTGAACCTTGGTAAGAACTAGATCACAAAGGCCCAGTAATGATTAAACTATATCGTTCCGGTATACAAGGGTAACATTGAGATGAATAGTGTAGAGCTGTGTTTGAAGGTTTTTGCTTACCTCAAATGAGGCAAAATTCAAGAATATCTTTGGTACTAAGTTGCAAGTTTGATGGTTTGATGGTTTATTTTATCTGACTGCTAAGGAAGCATGTGTATGCTTGTAAATAAAACCGGGGGACCAACGGCTTTAAAGGGAAATCCAACCTTAATATTTTTCTATAGATATAATATGAAGCCTAACTTGCTGAATAATTTGATACCAAATTTACCAGAATTGAACAGCTATGAAGAAAGTTATAGAATGTTTTAGATCCCTCCCCAAACACGTCTTTCGCCCGGGTGCTGCTGTATATGGGAACTGCCATTGGAGTTCCGCAACAAATGATGTATCTGCGGACAACTGGCTATTATAGATTCTATCCGCTTTTTTATTTGGTTTATTCCCTATGCTGCTCTTTCTCTACATGCATATCCCACATAGAGCACAACTCTCCACTAATCGTGCGATCCCCAAAATTTCACCCGGAGGGTGGAATTGCAAAGGACTGTTAAATTTGTTTGGATCGCGTGTCCAGGAAGTGGACTACTGCTCACATTCAAATAATTTCTTTTTCAGGCTAGGCCAGTTGTTAGTCTACTGCCTGGACTGTCTCTGTATGGCGCGATCCGAACAATAACAGTCCTTTGCAATTCCGCCCTCGCTTTTTTCGACGGGTTAAATTTTTGGGATAGCGCGATTACTGGAGAGTCGCGCTCTGTGTGGGATATGTGTGTAGAGAAAGAGCAGCATAGGAGAATAAACCAAATTGTCCGCAGGTATTCGTTGCGGGGGTCCGCTGCAAATGGCGGCCCCCATGTGCAGCAGACTACGGGGGAAAGATGTGTTTGGGGGGATCTAAAACATTCTATAACTTCCTTCATAGCTGTCCAATTCTGGTCAAATTGGTATCAAATTAATAATAATAATGGCCACTTATATAGCGCTCATATCCGTCACGCAGTGACACTCATGGCGCTTAGACACTATTACCCTGGTTATAGCCGAGCCGCCAAAGTAACTAGCGCTCAAGCATATCAGGTACCAATTTTCACCTGAGTGGAGAGTGGCAATGTAGATTATTGTCTTGCCAAAGGACGTTAGTGCTGTGGTGGGATTCGAACCCCGTACCTTGTGATCTGCAGTCCGGTGACTTATCCACTAGACCACAACACCTCTCAGCAAGTTACGCTTCATATAATATCAATAGACAAATATTGAGGTTGAATTTCCCTGTAAGTCCTCTCTGATGGACTTGGTAATGCAGATTAATGCCTTACGAAAGCGCACTAGTGCATCCACTTGGGTTTCGAACCCGGTCCTCCAAGTTACGAGAACACTGCTCTACCACTGAGCCATCACCTCTCCTTTACTTTGTTTAATAAGAAAGGTATGATGGCCCAGTGGTACAGCAATAGTCTCATAAGGTCTTGGTAGGTCTCAAGGTCAAAACCAAGTTGACGCACAAGTGCCATGTAGTAACCGCATTAGTCCTCAGTATCAGTACCTCGGATAAGACTTACAGATGCAGGTCCCTCTGGTCGCTTCTTTTTTAGAAGCATCTAGAGTACTTGCTTTCTCAGCAGTCATGTCAAATTAATAATCAATTATCATCATCTTGAAGAGCTCATCATTATTGTTTTTAAAATGCTGCAAAGTATGTTATACAGTGTACTAGAAGAATGAATGATCAGTATAGCAGACCCAATCATACAGTATTGATTTTAAAGACTCTTCATCAGAATCTATTAGGAAGAAATTAGAACTTTAAGGTCAGCTTCACAATCCAACTGTCCTCTTTTGTCAATTGAATTACTTTATGATATTCAGTTCCCTTTCTTTGCATGTAATTGACCATGGCCCAAGGGGCCTGTCCTCGGTTGACCTTTCACCTCTGACCTTGCTTAGGTTAACAGCAGGGGAGGTCATTAGCACAGTAGGTACCTTCAAAGGGGAGTAGACCAGTCAAGTACAAATGCTGAAGGTTACCTAAATAGATCCATTCCAGAGGAAACTGGTAACATGAGGGAGAAAATGGTGCAGTCTGTCATGTCATTTTGTCTGGCTTTCATTTGAGAAGGCATACTTGGAAATGGAATTTTTACCAAAATGCTTTGATCTTGTCACTTATTGATTCTCATTTTGCGTTCTGAGAAATCTTCTTATTCAGTGCCCACCATTCCCCTTCTCTTTTCCCCAACTCTCTTTTGTTCTATCACTTCCTTTTTCATGTCATATTATGTTTCTGCAATTCCCCCTTGCCCTCTGACATGAACCTAATTCTATCAGTAATATTTTCCTATTTCAGTTAATTGTTATGTTTCCCTTTGTGTAGTTTGTACCTGGGGAGCATTTCATCAAGTGTTTTATCAGTGATTTTTACCGACAGCTGTTATAAGCTACTGAAATCCTTGCATCTGATTGGGTAAGAGCAAATTTATCAGTAAAAATCACTGACAAAACACTTGATGGAACGCTCCCCAGATATATATCTTGTTTTCCATTTCTGCCTTTCTTTTTCTTCTTTTTTCTCTCACTGTTTCTCTTTGTACTTACCTGGTGATATTTTTGTATGCTGTTAAGACCTCTTTCATGCTTTTTTGAATTCCTTCCAATGATTGAATCCGTCCATGTAAGAAGCAATCTTATAATGTATGAAATGTACCTTCCATAAATATAGTCTTTCAGTCCTCTTAAGTGTCTTAACTTCTATACCACTGTATGAAGCATACTGTTTAATACATTTTTACTCTGAAATGTATATTTTCCAGACCTGTTTTGGTCTCTTTCTTGAGGGTTTTTCCAAGCATGAGATCACTCATCCCTACCCTTCTCTTACCTTCCCTCCCTTCCTTCCAGTCCTTCCTTCCTTCTCGTGCCTCTCAAGGCAAAGATACACTATCCTCTTTCAACTCTTACTGACCCTTAACCAGCCACTAGCATTCACCTGTTTAAAAGAGTAATACATGTCTGTAAATTTTTATGAAATTTCAGCTATTGACCTCTAAAGGGGGGCATACATGTATTTTTTATATGATACACTGAAATAGAATGACAGATTTTCTATTGAATTGTCGGTGAAGTTTTGATTAGTAATTAAAGTTACCATTTTCAGTTTTGGTATTTTATGCAGGAAAGTTTGTAACTATGTAGTATGCTAGTGGGAAACAGTTGTAATGAAATATAGCTATAACCATGCTCCTTGCATAAACATTAAAATCAGTGCTTCTTCAGACACTGTATACAAGATCCCTCGTATGTGTACAATTTCATGAAGTAAAGTTTCCATGTTGAAAATATTTTCTTTCCAAGAGACTGACACTGATGATATTGAAACTACAGGGATATGCAAGCTACATATTTACCAAAGCTGCTTCTGAAAATCCTTTGTTACAAGTATTTCTGCCATGTCCTTGTTTGTGGTGTTTGTCAGAACTTTATACTTCCTTTGACATTGTGGTATATCTTCATGATGGAACTTTACAATACTTCAACTGTTTTCCGTTTAGTTAGTTATGAGGACAAGGATATTAAGTTAATAGAATGAGGGTTAGAGTTACATATTAGTTGGTATGACCATTCAGAGATCTCTCTGACATGATATGGACCTATAATGTTATGGGTGATATAAACAGATGGGGAGAATTTTTTGTTGAGGTTTATGTTTTGTATATAGCTTTTCTTGCTGCATTAATATTTTAGATTGTCTTACTTGAACAATCATTATTGGAAAATAGAGTACCGAAGTGTGACGTCATCAAATTTTGATTTTTGTATTTCAGTATTTTTAGGACCATATTTAGGTAGAGCATGATGGAAAACGTTCACACGTCAAATTTGACATGAATCAGTTCATGGTGGCCCAAGGTATGGCTATATGAATATCTAATTAGCCCCATTGAAGTCAGTGTAAATTGGCCTGGTTCTTAACAGTTTAGAACCAGGCCAATTTAACACTGACTTCAATGGGGCTAAGGAGGTATTCATGCGGCCATATCTCTGGGCCCAATGAGCCAATTGCCATAAAATTTGGGCTCTGGATGTTTTTCACCATGTTCCTTTCTGTCAAAATGTCAAAATAGCTTTTTGTGACGTCATCACTTCGGTACTCTATATTTTCCATTGTGTCTTCTTGATCAGGGTCATCTCTTGACACCTCAACAAAATAAAAACGAAAAATGAGAAAGCTCTGAAAATGTATAAAAAAGTACAAACTGTGACACAAGTTTACAAACTATAATAATCGTACATTATTCAAATTTAATTACCATACTGTTAAAATCTGATTATGAAAATAATTTTGATGATATACATGTAACGCATGCTGTGATGTAACATGATTGCTAGAAAATTTTAATAGAAATGTCCTTGATGTCATCCTATGTTACTTCCTTCTGAGATATGTGACCCGTCACGTCAAAATGAGACAGAAGTCATATTTTTTTCAAATTTGATTTCATTATAAATTATTATTTTCCATTTCATAAGCTTTAATTTGATATAAAGGTCAACTCTAGAGAATGTGTATTAGTGGAGATAATAGATTTTGAAACTCAAGAATAGTAGGGCTAGATGGAAAAGTATTTGTTCGAGAAAGACGCTTTCGAAGTTTGACTTCCGTTTTGTCTTCATGCACCATTTTTTCATCTTTAATGTCAACTAGCTTTTTTAAAAGTCCGTAGTAACATTTTATCAATTTGAATAAAAACTAGTTCTTACGTTTCTTTAGTACCGGTATCTCTTTTCATGATAAACATGAGTTTTAATTCATTCAAGTCATAATTTCTAACAGTTTAATGAGTAGGTAAGCAACTAGTTTCAAGGCACTGAAAAGCCTTCTCGCATCGACTTATTCCGTCTCTATATACCATGCTATTTGTTATTTGTTATTTGTTATATATTACTGTTAGCAGTCAAGTGGTTAAAGTACTTGAAAAAGCTGGTACAAAAATGTACAAGAAAGGACATGGGAACCCATGAAAACTCAAATTGAGAGGGGCCTGTGCTTGTTATCAGTAATGCTTCTAACAGGGATGAAAAGGATGCTGAAAAGTGTTTGTTGGTTTGTGTCAGGGATGAAAGCAGGGCGATGCTGGGAGCACAGACAAGTCAAAGCATATTATTTGTAGGAGATAACTGGTTCCATGAGCCCTTGATACCACTTGGTCGTGACAGACGCTCTGCTCATCGCCATGCCGATATACGTCAACAGAAGTTGAGATGAGATACAACGTCTTTCCTGTCGGAGTAGCAGGATAGGGATCTACAAAAGAAGCTTCTGATTTTACACAGACTGTCAAAAAAAAAAAAGGTATTCCATTTACCATGTAGGATAAATGAGGGAGCTGTCACTTATCTTTCCTCTTATTTGTTTCAAAGTGGGTTTTACTACCTTTTCTTGTGATGTCCTAAGTTTGACTTATCTTTCCTCTGCTTTGGTTTAAACAATTGTTTTGTCTGTTCTCTGATTTGTTTTAAAGTTTCACATATTCCTCTGATTCGTATAGAAGCTCCAGCAGCTTGACAAGACACAATTTTTAAATGGTTTGTTAATATACATGTACATGGCAAGTTTGTTGGCTTTAAAAATGCGAGTACATTGTATTCAGAATTGTTCTTTCTTTATTATATTGTCAGTCAATGCAATCTGGTTAGTTCACAACTTCACATTGGCTGCAAATGGAGAAATTTCAAGAAGAAAAGTTCCAAATTAATTACTCTCATGGGAATGAAAATCATCTTGATAGAGTTTATTTGACAGCATCCCTTTTGCAGACTTTCTGCAAAATTTTGCACAGATTTAGTAGACATCCTGTAGATACTGCCTGTGAAATTTCAATGTCACAAGTTCTATAACTCCTTTGTAAAAAAATAAAATATTGCTTTTCTCGCAGAGGGAGCTTTTAAAAAAAATCACTGCAAGTACATGTACATGTACTAGTAACAGTCAAAAAATAAAATTATGCAATCTTTTCTTTTTTGAAAAAAAATGAAGTGTTACCAAATTGTTGTCATTACGTACTTAAAGGAAATCATAATCCTTTTCACATCTGCACAACTTGTTCAACTATAATTCTTTTGTAATTTATGGCATACACAACTTCAAAAATTTAGGGCTGCAAAAGGGATGAAGTACCTTTAAAGTACATGTAGCTTAGCAAAAAATAGTGGCATGAAAAGAAGCATCTGGAACACAAAATCTGTAACTGTGGAATATCAGAATTTATGGCTAAGAGGTCAAACGATATCATTAGGATATGAAGGTTTTTTTTTGGTTAAAATATCTTTTAATTCATAAATATCACCAACAATTTACATTTTGAATTTGTATTTTGTGCCACAGTATTTTGCTAAGCTACCTGAACAGATACCTTATAATGCCATTTGTGCTCTTTTGAAGAAGAAAAAAACTTTACAAAAGCAACTAAATGTAAAGATGAACTTGTGCAGTAAATGCAGAAATGTTTGCATTCTGACAAATAGTTTGAACACATCTCTTGGAACACATCTCTTGGAACACACATGTAGGCCTATTAGTGTCCTTATTTGGATATGAATAAAACCTTTTGTTGGTACACTGTGTACTAGTATACCCGAAGACAGGAGAGATCTCCCCTGATTAGCAACAAATCTGTTAATATGGGTGTAGGGCAAGGGAACCCGATCCGCAAGAAGCCCTCTGCTATTATAGGAATGGGCGAAAATAAACAGGCGCAGATACCAGCCCCTGGTATCTTATACCCCAGTCACATCTACGAGACCGACACGAGACCAATGACAGACTGAAGAAGATATAACATTACCCCCGAATGGCCAAATATCGATCACTTTGGAGTCGATATAGAGGTGTGACTGAGGTATTATCTACTTCTTTTGCCTGCCCTTTCTACTCCCATATTTGAGTATACTAGTTTGCTTGACATAGATTTCCGTCCTTTGGGCGGACATTTGGTTCATGGCTCTGCTGATGTAAACGTTTATTACAGTGTGCCTTGTCAAAAAGTATATATACTTATATTAGTAATGATGACTGGTGAATATGTCATCAAACTCTGTTACGTAATTCCTTATGAAAAGCTAGAACTAGAATGCATCATTTATTTTAATTAAAAATAGTTGTACACAAAATCAAACTTTCTCACAAAAACTTTGATTTTGTTGATGAAAGTATCTCTAAATCCCTGTACTTCATGATCAACCCATTGACTACTGTATTCCCTTATTCCTATAGGCTTTACACAGGGGCCACCCGGTTCCCGTAGGCAATGGGTTAATTTGAATGTGTAGAAAGTATATGATTGAGTCAATACCACATTCAGGGGCATCTCTCGAGGGAAAGTGTGGGGGTGTATCACCACCCCCCCCCCATTAAAAATTTTGTGTCGGGACTTAAAAGAGATGGCCCTGGCTGAATTTGAATAAAGTAGGCTAACAGCATAACATTAGCAATATTTTGTATTTTGAAGTACTCTTTACATATGTAAGTCTTTGTTTGTCTTGATGAATATACCATAATTATTACTATTACCCATGGACCTTCATTTTTAGTTTCTTGAAGAATTGTAATAAAGAATTCATCTTCAGAAAATATCCTTGCATATTGAAAGTCCTTAAAATTATGTAAGAAAACACACAGGAGTTTTCATATATGGAATTATGCCTACAAAAGAAATGTCATAATCATGACATTATGAAAGGAAATCCAAAGAGTTTTGGAATTTCATTTCATTTCATAGGAAAAGGAAAATTAAATTATTCAACAAGGTGAGTTCGAGGTTATCCTGGGTTAATTTCAAGCTGCAAGGAATAAAGTTTAGGGGAGTGAAAAGGTGAAAAGGAAATTCACTTTCTCTCTGGCGTTCGGAAAGATTGTATCGGATGCCCGAATTAGTCGTAATGTATATTTTAGGTTTGAATGATTCATAGTTTAATGTGATGGGAATCATCATATATTATCAGAAACGATTAGATGGAAAGATTATCAATCTCAACTGTGCTTTGATATCTCACAGATCAGCCAAGCTCACACAACATACTGTGTCACTATCTGTGGTGGAAGCGAGTTCAAACGCTATCCAAATCCATAGCTGCAGATATCCTCTGTGTACTGTAGGTGTGAGATCAATTTTAGAAGCTTCTTACCCCATTGAATCAAATTGACCCCTCTTTTCATTATCAAGTATACAAACAGACTGAGGTACTGTAAATGTGAAATATTTTGTGGTGTGGAAATTTTCGCACATTTCGTGCAGCATGAAAAAAAAGAAATTGTTGGTGTGCAACAAAATCATGATTTTTAACAGTATACATTTAGCGTTCTGGATGGGTCTTTTTGCACCTCTCCATTTCGCTATTAAAGCTACCTTAGTGATATCTTTCTGTAATTAAACCTTTGAGACTTTGATGTTTTGATACAATAGACCGCTTTGGTAATGTATGCAAATTTTATGCATACCTTTCAAACAAAGGTTGTTCTTGACAACCTGAAAGCTTGCCGGAGTCTTGCCGGACATAGCAACAAATAATGTATGTAAACTGGATTCCAAGCATTGAGGCTCATTTGTAAAAAAGCAGGTTCATGGAATAGCTCGTCACTAGGTGCTCAGAGAATATATGTGCATAAATTTGTATATATTACAGAAGCAGTCTATGGTTCATGTAGGCAGAAAGGTTTCAGTGAAATCGACCTCCATACTTTGTTTTTAAAATAGGCCTATGTTTCAAGTGTATCCATTAGTTGTTGTCTAATGCGCCATCCAAATTGTGTACTGTATAGTTGTTTTTTTAAATTTCAAATGTCTAGAAAAGGGATGGTGATGAAGAGCTACAAATAAAAGTGGGGGTAATCTTTTTCCGCATGTACACTGCCAGTTGTATTATTCACGCATTATGGATAGCGAGGTTACCCCGTTGTATGTTCATGAAATATTTTTTGTATTCGTTCTCATTAGTTATTTAATGTGTAGGGGAAGGTTTAGAATTGAGAACTTTTGAATGCAAAAACTGTAACAAAACACACAATAAAAACTGTTGCATTTGTATTTTGACAAACAAGGTTTATTCAAAATATATCAACAACCAATAACCGCACATTAAGATTCATGTCTGCAAAACATCATATGCAGTGTTAAGGTTGTCATGGAACAGTTTGAGGGTTTTATTTAAAAATAAAATGAATTTTACGCATAATTCCAATCTAAAAATCTGTAGTTAGATTGCATTGGTAAAGTAAAATTCATTATGTTGGTGACTTATAATTGCTTAATGCATAGTAGTATATGGTTATGATTGTAAAAGTATCAGATTATAATGAAACATATCTCCAGATGAGGTGCATTATCGGGTAATATGTGGTTTAGAGTCCATACTTTACAATCATCAGCTGTTACCTATGGGTTTTGGAACTTGACATCATTATAGTTATGCATGAATCATGGATAGATTATACATCCATATCAATATGGTATTTTAACGTTATTAAATGATTGAATCATGTTATCCTGGTTTATACTGGAAGTCCTCAAAATTTCCTATCTTGTCTATTGCAGGTTGTTTTTGTAATGACTGGGGATTGTGGGAATCAGTCTCACCCAGGGTTCCAAGCCTATGAACAGATCGCTGCCACCAGCTCGGGCCAAGTCTTCATGCTCAACAAGTCCGATGTCGATCTGGTAAGTAGTGTGTGTGTGTGTGTGTGAGTAATATGGGTTCTTACAGTCATGTATCAATCAAATATGATTATCTATTTCTGGGGTTGGTTCGACCGACCTTTCATGTCTGTGTCTGAAGGATGTGTCTCAGTTTTGAACCGATGTCCATCAGAGTTAAGTTGTAGGCAGTGAACATACACTGGACCATCTCACAACATTAACAATAAGCATTAATCATCAGTCTGGCTTTCAGGCAAAATGAGTTTCCCTGCTGTCAATGAAAACAAAACAAAACAGTGTAAACTGAATCTCCAGCGTTTAGGCCATCTTGTCTCATGGAGTCCCTCCTACTCTTTAAGAAAGTTGGTGTGAAAATTTTTAGAGAATTTCAGAAGTAGTCCAGGTCTATGAAAGTCTTTTGCAATGAAATTAATGAATTTATTCTGGTGTAAGTTCCCAATGGCAAAGTTGAGCAATCATCTGTGACTTTTCATTTGATGTTATCATTTTTATTTGATAAGACAGTATATTTCCAAACCCACGTTATGTGATCATTGTCATCCTGTCACGTAAGTTTGAACATAATGTTTCTCTCGTCAACCCTACATCTGTCCCTCCTAAAATCAAATGCACATTTTCCTTGACATACGTACTCCTCTTCAAAGTATTCATAGACTTTTTCGAAACATTTTCACCAGATCTAAGCCGACACTTTAGATGAAGTAAATATAAAACATAAGGTCATTAACATGCTTTGCTGCGAAAGCTGTTAACCTTTTACTTTATACTCTCCATTTTGGTTTAATCAATCAAATACTGATAACTTGATGTAAAAGGAAGAACAAATTGAAGCCAATCAGTGAATTCAAAATGACATTAATCCCAGCAAGATTTCTTTTCCCTTTCTTTGATATAAAGATGTTTGATATGTAGAACTGAAATAAAGAGGAAATTGTTTCAACACTAAACTTCATTGCTCTTTAAGATACAATTTCAGATAATTCCCCAGATGGTTAGATTCCAACTGGATAAGAGACACATGATATGATAGTTTGATCACTTTCAACTGGTTAGTTGTTAGGAAATGACTGGCTGCAGGGAAGATTGCCTACAAGGACGGAACGAGATAAAAATATCCCCACACGTTCCTTTGTGATGAGCTACAAGTTCCTTTTAAGATGCGGTCTGGGAGAGAGCTCTGTCAGTAGAGGAACTTGGTCACCAAGGTAACTGTGGAGGATATCTCCTCAGGCAGATCCTGACCACACCCATATTTGAGGGGGGTGGTTGGATGAAAAATTTTGAAGAAAAATATGCAGATCATATTGAAAAGTTTTTGAAGCTTTGGTTTAATAGTTTCAAAGCTTCTTTAGCGGCATTAAAAAAAAATCTCAAAATTTTGTCTTTCATTAAGTACATTATACATGTATGTCCCATTCTCCTGCCCCAGTCTGATTGCAAAGTTTAATCTTGTGCTTTTGTGAGGTCAAATGACAGGTCAAATGAAAGGTCAAGAGTGGAAGCTGCAATTGAAAATATGCTTACCCACAAATAACTCTGTATTCCTTCAAAATTATAGAGCATTTTCTGTCCTGTTTTGCCTCACTTTTGTTTAATTTGATAGATTTGATAGAATGCCACCCAGGAATTGCTAACCCTACAAATAGGCATGCGAGTGTTGTAAGAATGGGGGCATCATTGTAAACATTGTACAGCCTACTTGTTATTGTCCTTATTTAGCCCACACTCTTTTATTTTCACATGTCTCATAGGTTTACTATATACTTTATTGAATTTTTACTGTGCTCTTGACCACATAAAAATTTGTTTTAAATCTAATCTTTTATTTCCGTTGTTACCCAATCTGCTTCAAAGAACGCATTCTCGGAGAGCCAAATTGAAAGTGACATCGAATAAATTCTGAAAAAACACTTTTATTTTGACAATAACACTTGGGTAGTGGGATGTCAAACTTTATAGAGCAGGTGATATATTAGACCCGACATTCATCCAAGGTAAAATTTCAGCTTGAAATGGACAAAAATGGAGGGAAATGTGGAAATTGGACAATTGATTTCTTAGTAATGTTAACCACAGATAACAAAGAGAATAATACTTGATTTAATAATGAGACTAAACTTCTCATATATGATAGAACGGATGTATTTGTTAAGTTGTAATGAATCAATGATTTCTGCATTTGGGCTAGTCATAACAAAGATGTGGGTACAAATAATTGTTTTCTATATTCAAAGTAATGATAAGAGAAAGTTACATCTACTCTGAAAGTTGCCATTTTTCTAATTCTGTCACCGAAATATATATATCCCATGGCTAATGTAGAGAAGCATTTATAAATCACAATAATTGTTAACTTTTTTTTAACCTAGCCTATTTCTAACTTGTAAATTAGTTTGTTTGCCAACAAAATAATAGCACACCAGGCAATCAAGTACATGTGAATGCCTAAAAAGCATACTGCTGTCAAGGAAAACAGAGATTTCCTGCTAATTATATGAAAGGAAATTGTGAGAGACTCTAGAGACTCCAAAGATTAATAAAGGAAAGTTATTGTGATATACATGTAGAAGGGTAAGCTGCAGACAAGACAGGTGGATTATAATGATTTTTTGTTTGTTTGAATAGTAGTTTAGCTGTTCAGACTTGTGGTATTACATTTACAACACTTAATTTTAGTAAAACCATGAGAGGAAAGATATTGCTCAAACATGGCTTAAATAATTTGGTATGTAAGAAATTTAATATTTCTGTTTTCTTACTGTGATATACATGTAGGTGTGTGTTTATGAGGATCCTTAGTTCAATAGTTAATGATGTTAAAGAACAAAGAAAATAAATAAAAAGAGCCCTTGCAAAAGGATCAAAATATGTAAGAATTTTTGATAGGCAATCTAATTATTTCTGCAGCTAAACCAACAGGGAATCCTGTGAATTGTAGTTTGAACACTTTTAAAGCATTTGATTTATTCACACTTTGAAATTAAAGCCATGTGAATGGTAGTGGTAAAATTGTGGTTGAAGAAGAGGAGCACATCTCTCTTTTGTAAAAAGCAGATTGTTTGAATTTCCAAATCTTTGGAAGGTCATGCGGAGATCTCCTATGGTATTCTGTTCGAGAAGCACAAAGATGATGTACATGTATATTGATCTTGATAGTCTGATCAGGATGCTAGACAGTAGGAAGCTCATCTTCTATAAATACTCCCGTCTGGGTAAATGTCAAAGGGTAAAGGAGGGGTTATGGAGAACACCTCACCCCCTCCCTTAAGATATGCCATTTAAAGGCAATATCGAGTTCTGGTAATACATGTAGACTTTCATTTCAAGAGACACTGCATTAAACTAATTCTGAATTATTTTATCATGCATACATGTAGATGACTTCTTTGGATCAGTAAAATGCAAATGAGAATTCACTGTTAATCGCATTGCACATACATGTATGTGACCCGCCGCCTCAAAACCTACAATAAGTTGCACGGACCACAATGTAGCAAACAGCCCAAAATAGTAAATTTGCTTAGATCAGTCGATTTTCTGTTTTTGATAGAAATGCGTAGTTTCATTATCATTCTAT
The DNA here is from genome assembly GCA_025617745.1 of Heliocidaris erythrogramma. Classification (NCBI taxonomy): domain Eukaryota; kingdom Metazoa; phylum Echinodermata; class Echinoidea; order Camarodonta; family Echinometridae; genus Heliocidaris; species Heliocidaris erythrogramma. The sequence continues at coordinate 11,711,746 of CM046869.1, forward strand.
CATGTCTCAAGTTTGTGAGTCGTATTTCGACTTAGAAATATGTTTTGGGAGCATTTTAAAATGACTCCTTTTTTTCACCTGTCGAGCTAATGAATGTTTGGAGAGCTTTTGTAATACTTTCATTCAATGCCAAATTACTACTTTACCTCTAAAGGTATTAAATTGATTTTTGGAGTGAGCAATGAATAGGTCCTCCTGGAGCAGTGTGCCAAAATACCAGTTGCTATGGCCATTTGAATACCCAGTTTTACTTGGGCGCACGCAGAGAGCGAAGGTTTAGCACTCTTTTGTTAGGAACTTAAATGGCCATTTTCTTTGAATAGGAGTTATTGATTGCTGGTTACATACTGATTCTAAATGTGATATTTAAAGGTGTTATCATTGAGAAAACTAGGCAAGTGATATACCATTGGAAAGCTGAGAATCTCTACTTTCAGAAAATGTATAAAACCAAAAAAATAATTTTGGCGACTTATTGTAGGTTTTGAGGTGTCGGGTCACATATTTTCTGTCATTAGCCAGAAGGGCATTACCGTAACTCATATAGAGTACCGAAGTGTGACGTCATACTGGCCAAGTTGTCAAGGTTGCTGGTTCTAAACAATTTTGTGCTAAACAATGGCGTGGTGATCACACCAGCGCCAAACACTGAAATTGCCCGCTCCAGCCCGTTGCTCGAATGACTTCGCGGTGAACCTCATGTGCGGGCTCTGTTGTTTGGAACCAGTATCCTGGACGACGAGCGAATAATGACGTCAGCACTTCGGTACTCTATACTTTTACTGGCTCTCAACAGATGAAATGAGGCTGAATGTTATTCATGTGGTCTGAACTACTAGTTCAATATCCTTAGGTTTCTTTACTCATTGCTCAACTTTATATATTTTCTACAAATATAATTCAGCCAATATAACCGATATGTAACTGACTGACAAGTTTAGCTTGATTCTATGAGAAATTTTTTTGATGGTCATTAGCAGAGCTCAAGATTACTTTTGATATCACTGTATGGATATAATGCTACCTGCCCCTGTGAAAATGTACTGCAGAAATGCTGAAGTACATTTACGGGAGTAAAACTGGTAATTTGGACAGTATTCCTGAAGTACTGTTCTGTTGTACTGCAATAGTTGTACTGTTGCACTGTAATAGTACTACAGTTCTACCACAACAATACTACAATTCTACCTGTACTGCAAAATTACTTTAGGTAATACAGTCTTACTACAAAAGTACCACAAAAGTACTGTAGTATTTGCAGTACTTTTGAAGTGCTTTTTCACATGGGTGGATACTTAAAACTTAAAATGTAAGGGTTCTAAATAAATCCATTGAATACCAAGCCCCAAAAAACTGTGGCTGTGCTTTATGGAAAATGTATGTTATGCCTAATTCTAATCATATCCAACCGGTGAACAAGTTTTTATGTAGACAGTATATAGAACTACCCTGTCACAATGGAGATACTTGTGGGGATGTTATTGTGGGGATGTGTGTGTTATTGTATAACGTTAGCATCCCAGTTGTAATGGAGGTGCTATTATGGAGGTGATACATGTACAACATTTGCTTTGGTGGCATTTGCTCAGGGCTTGATTTTGTCAGAGATATAGGGTTTAGGTTAGGTTAGGTAGTGTTGGTTCAGAGTTGAAGTTATGACTTTGATTAATGTAGGAAATTGATCACAGAGTAATTATGGTTCAGGAACATTTGTGGTAGAACCATGCAGTTTGCAAGTTTAAACTGCAAGATGCTTTACTTTGTCTTGTACTTTGGGAATGGCAAGTAAGTGACTTTGAAATTATGGAATACAGGCTTGCAAACTTTGCTAGAGTTCTCAGAACCTTCGTTTTGTAGTATCTTATGGATTTTTGTCACTGAATCATCTCTAATGCTTTAGCTTGTCTGCAGGAAACTTTTATTTTATCAGAACTTAAGTCCACTAATGTTGGAAATGTGATGTATTTTTTTTTTTTTTGGGGGGGGGGGGGGGGGGAGGGGGTCAGCCTTATTATCTTAAATTTATAAGAACATTTCTGCCTCCGATGTCCTTGATATGTTAACCCAATTTTTATTTGAGTTTTCATCTCTATTAATTCTATTTTTTGATGAGGATAGTAATAAATCCAATGTGCCTTTAGGTAAGCTCTCTAGGTAAGCAACTTGGTGATTAGGGATTGATAACTTTTCCAAGTTACTTAGGTACTGGCTTGTAACTTCCATCTTATCTCTGTGTCTGACAGCTCCAAGGCCACGTACTACTTTATGAACTGATGAGCTAGTGTAGTTTGTTACTTTGTTTTTTTTGTGGCTAACAAGTTTTAAATTTCTTTCCACTTTGTGTCCTGCAGGTGTTGCGATTTGTTGAAGTATCTCTGCAGTCTCGCAAGGTCAACCTGCTGTCAACTGACTACGAGCATGGGGCCACTCAGGTTCATCAGGTTCCAATAGACTCCAGGATAAGACAGATCACCATCTCCGTCAGCGGTGATAATAGGAACGTCACTTTGAGAGATCCTAGTGGTGAGGCCATTTCCTCAATTTCTTCCTAAGCTGTTTGTCTAGGACAAAAATAGTTCCTCTTTTAATAACTGATATATTTCATAATGATGATTATATTGACAATATTGCTAATAATAATGAAGACGACAGTGATGTTGATTTATTAGTGATAATTAAACTGATAATGATAATAATGATTGTAATGATCATTATAATAGTCAGGGTTTTTTATGTAGTACCTTTCTGGTTAATACAAGAATCTATGAATTTTAATTTCTATAAATGTTTGTGTACTTCTTTTTTGGTATGGAATAATGCAATGACCTTTGTCTTGTTACAGGGAGGGACATTCCATTGATAAATTCAGAAAGATATCGTGGTGGACAGCAGTATTTAGAGGAATTATTAACATTAGAAAATGTGTATGTCGTGGGAATGGTTGAGCCATATCCGGGCACTTATGAGCTGATTACAAACTCCAGAGATGAACACACAGTGCGTGTAACAGCCATCAGTCTTCTTGATTTCGCCTTTGGCTTTGCTAGGAACCCCACATCAGACCTCAACAACACATTCCATAGACCCATCAGAGGTAGGTTCACGTCTGGCAGATGTCTGCATTTTATTTCACTATAATACTGAACCTTTATACTTAAGAACCTTTCATAAAAATTTGAGTTAAAAGTATGATGTGTGTACAAAACTACTGCTTCATAGAAATTTTTTACAGTAATCAATGTCCATTATTTGCTTTTTTACAGATATTTTAATGTATGTGAATAGAATACCCTTTGTACACAGATTTCATTATCTTGAACTTTTTGTGAATGATAAAAAATTGTTCAAAGTATCAATCTCCACTAGCATTGGTGATACCCATTGATCCTCTTAGAAACTTCATCATTAATGTGTACTCTTGTGCATAAGTTGTTCTTAATAAAATGTTTAACTTAAAAAATTTGAACAAAACTTGGATTAAAATGTTCTGCTGTAAAATATAAATGTGAGGTAAATGAGCAAGCTCGTTTAGGTTGATATATTTCAATATGTTCGTCACTGCCTTTGCCTATGTGTCTCAGGAGTTCCTTCCCACTTGATGATCGAGGCCTTGCACCTGAATCCTCCAGGCGTCCTGGAGAAGGTAGAGTTCCTGAACCTGAGGGGTGAGACAATCTTTGAGACCCGTCTAACCCAGAGCACGGAGAATCCAGACCTTTACATTGCCCCTCGTACCATTCCACCTGAGAACTACTTCCACATCAGGGTATCTGGTATCGACAGCAGGAACTTCAGGTTCCAACGACTCTCCAAGGCTGCAATTAGTTCACTTATACCAGGTCAGTGAGTGCCATCACCTTTCAGTATAAATGTTAACCACAGTTGGCATCATGGATTTATTCTTTGAAGATAATAGACTGAAAACTGTGTATAAAGACTGCTGAAGGGAGAGAAAAATGTTGTATTTATGAGTAGGTGCTCTCTTTATGTACACCTTATACAAACAATGTTCATGGGAAACAGGTGGTTGCTAGGTAGGTTTCAGTGTAGTTGAGAAAATAATTTTTTTTCCTAGCTTGTCCAAGGACAAAGTGTTTCATTATTTGAAACGTTAGGATTTCTACTTGTGTCTTTGTGGTTAGGGACGTGTATCAGGAAACTTTTTGGTATATATTTATTCATAGAAGCATATGATAGTGATGTAAAATTGAAAGTGATCTGTTCATTAAATAATATTGCAATTGAATACACGGATGTTGCTGGCATACATATGTGGTCTGTTTTCATATTCCAGAAATTGTCTTTCTGCATGTTGTGTTCATAAAAGGCAAAGAATCCTGCCAGTGATTCTGGAACCTGCTTATGAACTCTTTAGTTTCATCAAAACTTTATAAAGTTCTGCAATATGATAGTGGGAGTGTGACCCTATGAAAAATTGTCTTTGAGAAAAACAAGTTTATCCAATAATGACTGATCTCGCTACGAGAAGGTCAGATGTGCCTTTGACCTTGTGGATGATTACCTCTGAACCAAACAACTTATTCAATAAAGTCTATTTCTTCTCAGAGTGGAAGAACACATTTTTTTCTTGAAATGATCATGGCTCTGGCAAATCTAATCTTCTGAAATGTGTCGTTCTGTATCATAATAATAATATCCAGGTCATTCAGCTTCTGTCCAAAGTGGAAGAAAATATTTTTCTGTTGATGAGATCATGGCATAGACAGAGTGAATCATCCCTACATGTATCTTGTATCTCTTGAATAAATTTAGACCCACCAACGACGTTCATGCCACGAAGGACTCCAGGTTATTATGGAATGGATGCTGTACTGACCTGTGAAGTGGAGAGTATGATTCCTTTCACTGTCAGGTGGATGCGTAGGGGAACTCCCCTAGATGGACCGATTGAATTCAGGTAGGGAAATCCCCAGAAGCTCATGCACATGTAGATACTTCGTAAACAGTTAACCAAAGGTTAGGTTCAGGCCTCTGCATCCTTCAATCCTGAAGATTCTTGTAGTCTTTTCAACTAAGTTTACAGAATGTAATCAATTCAGGTATTGAAAGGTATTGTAGAGGTGTCGTAGTGTAGTGGTTACGTCACCGGACTGTGGATCACATGGTTCGCAAATCCCGCTGCGGCGCTAATGTCCATTGGCAAGACATCATCTACATTTGCCACTCTCCACCCAGGTGAAGTAAATGGGTACCCGGTAGGAAGAAATTCCTTGAATGCCTTAGCGCCTATCATGGCGGCTCGGCTAAAGCCGGGGTAATATTGTGATACTTTGTATTAAGCGCAGTAGAGTGTATTTGTATAGTAGCTGCGCTATATAAATGGACATTATTATTATTATTATTATTATTAAAATATTTCTGGTGTACAGTATGTACATGTAGTTTCTGTATGTAAGAATATTTTTCTGATTTAATAATAAGAAGAAAGCAATTGATATAATCTGCAGTTTCTTATGAATTATATAGTTTAAATGCAGTAGTTATTTTACTGACCAACATTGAATAAATTGAAATGTATGCAAAATATATTGGTATAAATATATATTTATATGCGTGAATATGTAATGCCTAATCATTATAGGTAATTACAAAATGAAAATTTATCTATAAATCAAGATATCAAATTATGAAAGCAATATAAATATCTTTTACATTGGCATGTGTTAATTGTTTACAGTGAATCTGGTCGCGCAACTTGGACAATAAAGAATGCTGATAGTCGTATAGAAGGGGTATACTCCTGTATAGCGATCAACGAAGAAGGAAGTGCCAGATCAGAGACATATCTAGATATTACAGGTAACAAAGAACAGTATCCTTGAACATCAATAAATGTTTCATTGTTGCCATTCATGATGTGTGTACTCTTTCTATTTCTGTTTTATTAGATGTTTAACAGAGATGCTTGTTTGAGCTTAAATGTCCGCTTTGAATCAACAAGAGCTAAGCATTTTGGGAATTTACAATTTATTTTGTATTTCTTCTTGAGAGCAGAGATTAGTTTGCATTGGCATTTAGGGCTTGTAAAAGACTTTGTTTTGGGGGTTTAGAACACTTCATCAAACTTTGATTGAAATATGTATTTTGTCTTATTATTTTTTGGATCTTTAGTATTGAGTCTCAGCATTACAGCCTTTAGGAGAAAAGCTGACTGAGCTCAAGTTCAAATAGTTTTGCCTTGTACCTTCTGTGCCACTATAAAGCTGATACATTACATGCAGGCATGTCTACAAAATTGAAATAATACATATTTCATGATTTGTCTCTGATTTCAGAACCCCCTCCGGTGATTGCCAGAACTTTCAACGTATCAGTGCTGCCTGGAAGTGATGCTGTCATGTCATGTTTTATCTCCAGTACTGTTGAGTATAACATAACATGGGATAAACCAAATACACTGGTGTCATTACAAGGCCACAACAGGGTAAGTTATGTAGTATGTTATTCAAGACTTTTCGCTCCGTAGGTCAAGATGATGTATGGATGTACATATGGTTTTAAAAACAGAGAATGTCATCTTATATAGTATAGAGATAGTATATAATGAGCGTAATCATCATCTAGTGCTGAACTGTACATATAGTGTAAAGAATATATCATTATACTTCATTTTATATCTGTATATCCAATTTCAACTGGTTATCAAATACTCCTTCCAGTTAATAGACCCACTCCCCAATAGGCCTATGGAGTAAAAGTTATGACGTACTTATGGTCATTTGGTCAAGGACTCAAGGTTGACCAACTTCCAATGGAGGGTTAACCCATTATACAAGGGGTTCACTTCAGGAGTCCAGTCAGATGTACTTCAGAATAGATTCCAGACAACAAGATAGTATAGTCAACATCAGACTTGCTCTAGACTTTGCATCATCTGTATTATCTTCATCTGTATATTATCATCTGTAAATAAATATGCTCTTCGAACTTCAACTAACTTGTGTTGAAGAAAAGTTGAGTTCTGGTCATGAAATTAAATTGTGAAAGAAACTGTCTCAAAGCAATTGGGAAAGGTTGATTATATAATATAGCACATACGAATTGGTGTATGCTGTCAGGTTTTGGAATCACCAAAATGATAAGAAATTGACTCAATCCTGTTGAGAGCACACTGCACACAGAAATGTGTATATAGGACTACACACAACTGTTCGGCCCAAACATTTCAGCTGTTTCTTGTCATATTTTGAATGTGAGGGCATTTGAAGAGCAATCCTTTTCAGGGGACATATCTCCTATGATAATCTTCCAAACTATCATAATAAGAATGAGAAAGCTCACAAATTATTTTTTACTTTTCCAGAACTTGAGCTTCCCTTTAAGCATTCATCATCATATGTATTCCACAGACATTCCATGTAGATCCCTTGTATACCATTAGATATTTTTTTCTTTAAATAATGTATAAGAGACACATGTCTTTCTTCTTATTATGACCTAAATGCAGTGACATGAAATGCTCTGTACATAATTGTCAACGGAAACCTTGAGGAAATTCAGAATCATGGGCTATCCCTTTGTGATATATACCCAATCACACTTTTGGAACCCATCCAGAGAAATCATAATGGTTGATTTGATTTGGGAAAGTCAATTGAGTTAGGGAAAGTTATGTTTTGATTCCCCAGGTATGCAGTACATTTATGTCATTTTATTTCCTCAGAAGAAAATTTGGATGTACATGTATGGAAAAGATATAATAATAATAAACAAGATGGTTGTAATAAAAAAAAGAAGAGGTGAGATAGGTTGAAATGAAGGAGGAGGGCTGAAAAGGAAAAATGATGAAGATGATGACAAAAGGGGAGGCTCAAGAATTTTCTGATTCTCAAATTAAATTGCAATTTTGAGTAGATGCCAAATGTCATTTTTCATTCAGCCCTAGCCAATTGACTTTGACAGAAGAGTTATTAGTGTTTGATTTTAACTGGGAAGAAATAACTGTTAATCATGCTGAGGCATATACATATTGATAAAATTAATTTTCAAGTTTACCTTTGGGACATTCACCTATTTGGGTGTAATAGATTGCAGGTACATTCCAGTTTGTTTGATTATCTTGCCATTACCCCTCCCTTGGACTATTTGATGCATGTACACTGGGGAGTGAATTCTAACCACAAAATTGCTTGAAATAAAAAATGCCAAGTTTTGAACAATAACATCTATAGACAGGGCTTGATGACAAAAAAGGATGTGAGGTATAGCCTTCTAAAACTTAGTATTGACCCATAGCAGTTCATAGTTTTCTTAAAGTAGAACTTCAATGATTTTAAATATTGGCTTAATACTTATTATTGCATAGATGGCATAAATTAAACAAGGTTATCCAAATTCAATGCTTGGAAACATTTGAAGTAATGATTATTATCAAATATCAATTATAAAACGGTAAAATACAGCCCCCGATATACTGTAGCAACTGAAGAGCTCCTCGAACGCTGCTGAGATATGTGACGACACACCATGGACCATTCCTGTCTAAGCAGACGATGTCCCATAACATCTTACACATTTTCAGAGCCTATTTTGTCATCTCCTCTTCACTTATTTCTCTTCCTTCACTAGCGTCAGTCTTAATGTTAGTCTGTTGCCTCACTCTTAACTTCGTGTATGGTATTATTTTGATGAAAAATGCAGCGTTAAAAAAATAAAGGAATCAGTCACTTGTAAACAAAATAAGACGCCATTGTATTTTCAGCTGCTTGCACCGGGGCATGTTCGGCGTTTCAAGAGGGAACGAATACCATCCTGCTATTATTCGGAGGGCTTTTCAATATGAAAGTGGGGTTTATTTCATTGATCATTGACCCTTCTCCTGTGTATTTACAATCAAACGGTTTTAGCTATCAGAATCAGTTTCACTTTCCCTTTATAACGGTGTGAAATAAGGTCATGATTAAATACACCAAACTCTTTATAATTTGATAAATAATTGCATTGCAATTACGTTCATTCATTATAGGACGTCGTCTGCTTAAGCAGGATCGATCCCGAGTGTGACGACATCAAAACATCGCTATATTTCTGGCGAATCCTCGGATATTCCAGATGCTGAGAAGAGCTTTTATTTGTGTTGTTTTTATAATCATCAGATACGCAGTTGACATAAAACTTATACGATTGCCATCTGTAAGCTTCCCAGTTTCTAGTGATACATTAATCGCCATATTTGTGATTTTCTTTGAATAGCTACTTTAAGATCCTAATTAAACAGCTTTCCCTTCTTCAAATTGCAACAATTATTCTTTTTTCCTACTCATAGTTTGACAAAAATAAAAATCTTTATTAAACATAAGGATGTGAATGAAAATTGCAGAATTTGCACATGAAAATGGTGATTATATAATTTACCCTGTGTTTCCAATTTAGAGACTTTATGATTAGTTACAATTAAATCACTCTTATTCGAGAACCGCACAACGTATAAAAGTCAAGGTAGAGCCCTGGCATGGATGAGGTTTAAGGTAAACAAATAGTTCCTTGATCATTTAATCAGATATCCAACATTCATGAATTGTTTTAATTAGGGAAGACAGACTAGTTTGACAAGTTTGTTAAGTTTTGATCAACTCTTCATCCATAGGTCAGCCTGATGGGAAACGGATCCCTAGTTGTCCAGGATGTCCATCCTGGTGATGCTGGCTCTTATCGTTGCAGAGCATGGAATGAAGGAGGTGTCACTGAGGAGCATGTCTACCTCTATGTCCAAGGTACAGTTTAGAGCCATGTTGTATTGACAAGCATCGTTCAGATCTATGTGTGCAAATGTTTATTGTAACTTCATCAGTAGATGAATAAACAATAAATTCAGTGTTCCCCTTCAGGTTTCTTTTGATTTCAAAGTACCATTCACGTTCATTCTTATGCAGAATGCTACAGTATATTGTTTATGACCATGAAATCACATGGCATCCTCTTATTTTGATGCTTTCAGTCAACTTTACCTTGATACAGAAATAAAGCTCTTCAGCTTATGTTATATGATTCGGAATTCTGTTACTCTGACTCTGAGCAAAAGCAGTTTATTTGTAATATGCATTGTTATATACATTAATTTCATAGAAATGCAACATTAGTGCAGGTATATGTAATTTCTAGAATAGTCCCACTGGAGCATCCATTACCCTGTACTACCCTTGGTTTTCCACCTGGACTGTAGAAGGATAAGACAGAATGGTCTTTTGAATAGTTACAGAAAATATGTCCTGTCAAATGGAAGATTAGAATACGATGCATTATTCAAGGTGTAATTTTGAATGTAAGGTGTAGTTCTTGTCTGACAAATAATGCCTCACTTTATCATTCCAATTAATCCAGAGCGTCCTCAAATCAATGCCTACCAAGGAAACGTCACCTTCATGTCGAGTCAGAACATCACCCTGCGATGCTCAGCCGATGGGTACCCTCGACCTGAGATCCGCTGGATGAAAGACGGGCAGGAGCTGCCGATCCTACCAGGGTCTAGACAAGGAGAGATCGTCCACCATATCATCAATGCCTCCAGGGACAACCAAGGGATATACTCTTGTGTTGCAAGCAATACTGCAGGGGCAGACATACTCATTGTCTATGTAACCTACCACGGTAAGTGCACAGATCCCGAAGATACTTTTCCACGATGGTTCTGATCATTTTGAGAGTTCAAATGTTCCTTTCTGTTTTCTAGTGATTGGGTGGGCTTATCTTCTTTCCTTTATGGTCACCCTTATTTGAATATACTGGTCAGCAATGATTTTAGTTGTTCAAATTATAATGTATAAAGCTATAGGTCTGCCAGGAGAAGGACCCTCCTGCAGCTCCTGCAGATTACCACATTTTCATTTTGATCTGTTCATCTTTATTAATTGCAGAGACTCCACGCATCCACATGACACAGTACCGCTACTTGACCCCACCCAGTCAGAAGGCTACCCTCTCATGTCCCACCAGTGGGGTGCCCCCTCCAGAGATCACATGGTTCAAGGGGGACCGAGACCTCAGCAGGGTCTCCTACACCCGTATATGGCCTAACGGTGATCTGGACATCATGGGGGTCCAGGACTCAGACTCTGGTTCCTACACCTGTAAGGCTGTCAACGAAGCAGGCATTGTCACAGAGACGGTTCACTTAGAAGTTGGATGTGAGTACTTGAATCCATTAATCATTTGGCATTGCTTCTGTACTGAAGTTTGAACTTACGGGTCGATATGTTATGTCAATATACATATGGCCTAACACATTTTTCTTTGTACACTTCAGCTACAAATGTTTTACAACTGAAAATTTTCAAGTAGGTGATGATCAATTGTATAGTTTTTAATTTTTTAATGTGAGTGAGTGTGTATGTTATCCTGTCTGTGACGTAACTTACTTATCACCGTAAGGGTCGAGTCCTTTTGAAATGTATATAAATGGATGCATTGTGGTAATTGTGACCCACTTTTGTTTTGCCCTTAAATATTGACCTAAATTGGGCAGATAAAAATCACATAGTATCTCCATGTCACAAAAAGTTTTGGATCTGTTTCCCACACATGCAACATGTACTGGAATCATGAATTGTACCCTTCAAATGTCCAAAATTGTGAGTTCCAAGTCTTTTTTATGAGTTAATTGGGCAAAAATGTTTAGAAGTTTGATTAATAAATCATGGAAAATTACAGATCAGTTTGAATTAAAAGTAGATACACTGTACTACGGAACCGGCTTAGAAGACATGGCAAGTGGGTCAAGGTTCACGGAAGTTAATACTTCTTAAAAACCAGTAAAGCATTTGAGCCATTGGAATATTTGAGTCCACGATACACCTACAAGCCCACAGGCATCACTAAAACTTGTAATGACCCCAGATTGAGGGTAAGCCGGATTTATGGAGTGAACTCTCCGATCAGGATCACGCAGCGGGAAAGTGACAAGTCATGACTGCCGAGGAGATAATTAGGCAGTTTATTAGTCCTAATACTGGCTAAGTGGTACGTGGTGACTTTCATTTCCTTCCCCCTAACCACCGACACTTATAGCTTCCAAACGTCACCCGAGAGAGCGATTCACGAGTCTCGATGGCTTCCTCTGGTAGTGTCCAAAGGAAAGTATTATGCTTCGTCTGGATGTTCGATGCTCCTGATTGTACACTGGACATGAACTTCTTGCACCCCACTTTGCACTTTATTATCTTGTTCTTTGCCTCCTACCTGTGTTTTAGACTCTTGAAGACAAGACAGAGTGTAAGATGATGAAGATTTGTGTTGAAGAATGAAAAGAGAAATTGTTTCCAAACTCTCTTGCTCTCTGCTTTAGCTCTCCAGATTGTTTTCATGTTCATGGATACTCCTGGGGATGCAAGCATGAGAGACTTTCGTCTTTCTGCAGTGAAAACCTGCATCTACATGTACATGTTGGTCATAGACTACTCCACTTCAGAGTGTTAAATCGTAAAAGATTGAGATTTTAAACTAAGGTCTGTATGTTTATAGAAATGTAGATTTTACGTGGGTTTTGTAATCAGTGAGGTGAGGAACATACAGATACACTCATATTTTAGATCAGACACTAAACAATAAACCTTAAGGAATACTCTTATCAAATTAATGTACAGGCTTTGAACAAAGGTATTTGGTAACTTTATGAAGGCTTGATTTAATAAATTGTTGAATTTTGATATCTGTCTTGTATAATGATGTTTAGAAGGATAAACAAATAGCCAGGCATAGAAAGGTTTTCAAATATATAATGCTATTATTAAGATATCTACGACTGAATACTCCCATTTACGAAAGCGTATGGCTATACGCTTTAGTCTTACACTGAGTCTATGTGGGAAAATGAGTCTGGCATTTCCGGTCACTTGCATATGTTTACTTTTGTGAAGCACATGATGATTTTGAAGTGTTTTTTTTTCCTGGGCTTCATTTCTATAACATATTACATACACTGATAGCATTGTAAGGCCAGGCAGCTCAGACTTTATCAAGCCTCTACAAAGTTACCACATCACTTTAAATAGAAAAGTTCCTACAGACAGTAAGGCTTGTACAATAGGCACAACCTTGCCTGTTTGACAGCTCCATTTGACATCAGTGCCTTGTGTACCCTCCACTCACAGGGGCCACTCTTTCCTGATATCATGGTTTTGCTTTTCCAGTCATGTGTTGCCAATTTGTACTGAGAAAGACAAAATTTGGCCATCAAAGTTTATGGTTAATTACAACTTTTATGATTAGGTTATTAGTCACTTTATTTGTAGGATGCTATGTAAACTGACTTCCTTGTTGTAGGCCTATATGTTTAAAGGGTCAAGCAGATTTGCCAGTTTGTTGCCAATTTGTATAGAGAGGGAGGTGATGTTTGGCTTTACATTCTAACTTGCAATCAGATTTAATGATCAGACCTTTCCTTCCATATATTAAAAAGAAACTCTCAGCCAATTACTGTTTATCAATTAACGGGACTGTTTGTTGTTTGCATGGGACATACGTACAAGAAAGTTGTCTTTTTTTCAAGATCATCCTTCTTTCTGATACATCACTGTGAAATGCATGCCCAATTTGATTTAAAAACTACTATCCTTTGAAGAGCATTATGTTTACATATCTTATTTGTCATATTTGTCATATTTGTATAGTATACATGACTCATCAATATATTGTAGGCCTGTGAGCTTTAAAGAAGAATGACATGAGCAAAATTCAAAGCCTTTTATGACCTTTACCTGGCAAATCTACTTTCAATGTTATTGAAAATATCTCTGCTTTCATTGGGTCTAATGAATCTATTGTCTAATTGTCACTCTAAGTTGAAACCTGAATCAGTTCTCTTATACTTCTGTTTTGACTCGCTCTCAAGTCATATACTCCCTCTTGCTATTTTAGGCAAGGCATCATGGGAAGGATCATGTGTCATATTTCGTGGAATGATAATCATACAGGGAAGAGAAAGCAGCCAGTTGGATCTACCGGCTCAAAGCTGTCATTCAAAACTCTCATGCTGACAGGCTCCCTGTCTCATCCCATACTCGTCTGCTCACATTTCCTGTAGGGTATAAAAACTATCCTGTGCCCCTCCAAGAATGGACCTAACCCCCATGTGGTTTGTGGTAGACAATCAGACATGTGATCATGACACCTTGGGCTATTTGTGGAATGGTTGGATGTGGATCTTTGGTGTTATTTTCCATGAAGTCTCTGTTTTTGTTTTTCCAGTGGCATAATGAAGACCAAAACAAACCCTTATTTGTAGATCTTGGTTTCCAAAAGTGTTGTATGTCTTGGAGCAGTTCATTTACTCGTTGATTCATGGATGATTTAAAAGTTCACGTCTCACAACAGTAAAGGTGATTGTACATGAACATACATCTAGAATACATCCCCGATACGTCCTGGGTTCGATCCTTGCTCAGTGCTAATATTCTTGGACAAGGTGTTCTACCCACAATGTCCCTCTCCACCCAGATGTATTAAATGGGTGCCTGGCAATACTGGGGTAATGACAAAAAAATAAGGCCTTTTATAATAAGAGCAGTTTTAATACTTATGAGGCTACCCTTGTTCAGTAAGACCATGGAGAATTAGTTTATTATGCATGGAAATATAGTACCGGGGGGACCACTCAGCTATATTGCTGTACACACGCCTGACCACAGGTCTTCCAAGCACCCCCCTAAACGCATTTTATCCATTTGAGTATTTTCGCGTGCTTTCTTGAAATTTTACCCCCTAAACAAGAGACTTGTCGCACAAAATCCAGACAAGTATTCAGGAAACGATACCCTAAACACATATGACAAACTCCAACATACCCTTTTTTCTGATTTTTTTCCTTTTTGACATCCTAAACGCATTAAGCGTGTGATGTGCCTTAACCGGCAAAACTACCCTTTTCACACATTTTTTTTCGCGCGTGTATACAGCAATATTAGTTGAGTAGCCCCCCCCCCCCCCCCCCCCCCCCCCCCCCCGAGTATGGTACACTACATGTCTGGTAAAATTACAAACCCAATCCTTTTGCCATGAACCATGAAAGTTTCATGCTATTACAAAACCATGCTGTTTCCTGTCTCATAAAAGGCAAGTCAGAGCTACAATGTAATGAAACGACCGATGGTTTAAATAGGTAACAATGTTTTGAGCATGATCCAGCAGATGAGACAGGTTGTTTTTTGCAGCATGACTTTCATTTTATCTTGACATTATTCTTCAAAGCTTGTGTCGGAGGTGTAGGAAGAAAATCATTTCCCAGTGGAATGGCATGCAAACTTTGTCCAGAGGAAGTTGGATTAGGGCATTCATGTTTTGTTATCTTCCAGTGAATTGGGTCAGGAATAGACGTGACCCACTTTGTCGCATCTAGATCGTTGATCGTCCACAAAATCATTTCCTAAAAACAAAGACATACTAGAAGTGTCTCTCAGTGTCTGTCTATAATTATTTTGGGGGAGGGAGGTGGTCTATCTAAAAAGGATGTACATTACTTTTCACATACTGTAACAATAACCTAACAATACCCCCCCCCCAAAAAAAAAAAATGAAAAAAATTGACTCTATAAAGATAAATCAAAGTTCATCAAATTCCATTTCCAAAAAGAACTGCAAATTGCTTCCAAAATAATTAACTAGGGTATATCTGTATATCTTGAAGGAGTCCAGAGACAATTGCTCCATGGTTTATCCTACAACCATCCTAACTTCAACCCGAGATACAACACCTAACCCTAAACCTAACCCAAAACCTTCCAGCATCCCTAAACCTAACCCAACATCTTTGACAATATAAAGCCCAGAGCAATTGTTTCTGTAGCATATGTTGGAGCACCCTTGGAGTTCCTCAGAAGGGACTTGTTTATCTCCAAGAAAACATAATATTGTCTGTTTGGAACCAGAAGGGCGTTAACTCATACCATTCTGTACCGAGAAAACGCCCCTATGGCTCCAAATGTAAGTTTGATTATTGACCCAATATCCTACTATCCCCCTCCCCCTGCTTGTGGTTGTCTCATATTTTGCTGCCATCCTGTCTGCCTCTGGTCTTCCTCCTTTCACCCATTCGGTATTTTCTTGAGACAGTGCTATCGTTTTAGAGTTTAGTACTCTGTTCTCCTGAGTAATGTATTCAAATTGAAGAAAAACATGTTTGTAGGTGTGGAAGACACAAATTTCAGCAGGCCATTGTTTCATGCCTTTGAAAGTGCAAAATATAAAGTGATGGTATGGAAAGAATTTAAAGTGTTTTACATCATGTGGAGAACATTTCAGTCTATTTTTTGGCTCGTTAGTGACCGCAGAGTACAAATTGTTTCAATGTTCCGACACAATTGTTAATTCTAACCACATACTGGAAGTGATGGAATTGGTTTTATTGTCATGTATTAAAGGGTAACGTACAGTACAGCTAGGAGCCTATTAATGTTTGAAAGTGTTTTGTTATATTATGTCTATGAAAAACCTGATCATCATTGCACATTAAACAATCAAGAACAATATTTAAACACTAGATAGATATGTAATTTGTACTAGGTGTGCAATATGTGTAAATCATGATTGGGGGTCATATCTCAAATGATATATTATTTTAAATTTTATTTCAGATTGAATCTCAATTTTATTTTGTAGCTTTTGTTGATAATAATTTTGGGCAGTGAAGTTGTTAGGTTTATATGAATTTTCCATATTCACAAATATGGTGTGCTAAAACAAGGGATAAGTTGTAATCAGCCTATAATTTATGCAAACTATACTTGTGAAACTGTATGTGACGCATGTTTTAGTTCTACCCCCTCCCCCCCCCCAAAAAAAAATTGTTTTTTAAATTTGGAATCATTATGTATTTGGGGAAAAAGTGTGCTCTCTCTTCTTCTCCCTTCTCTTTCTTTCCAATTCCCCTTCTCCCAAAAATACAAAATACTGATTCAGAAAAATTAAAACTGATACACTGTACAGTCTCTGTTGCCAGGTTATGCAAAGAAATTGTTGTGACTGGACAGATATTCTAAGCATAAAGAAGATTGCCATTCTAACGTTAGGACATTTTTGCCTTTTGGAGCAGGGATCACTTTAAATTGTTTGTAGCTGGTTAAAAGGAAACTACACATGTCATAGGAAGTGATATGGAGCCATTAGTCTACCTCGTAATTATATCAATAGATCTTCATTATCTTCCGCTTTCTTGCTGCTCACGCTTTTGTAATTTTTATTCAGCATATTTTTTTTCTCTCTATCTTTCTCTCTTTCTCTGTCTCTGTCTCTGTCTCTGTCTCTCTCCCTCTCTCTGTCTCTCTCCCTCTCTCTGTCTCTCTCCCTCTCTCTGTCTCTCTGTCTCTCTGTCTCTTGCTCTCTATCTTTCTATCACTCATCTCTCCATTTATAAGCATTTCCCCTCTCTTACAAATGATTGACACTCGTGACAACCATACATTGTACTTTATCACTAAGAATGAGTATGAAGAGATATGGTGAATTTTCTAATAAATGTGTAGGAAATGGGGCTACAGCTTCACTTGTTTTTATTTCTGTATTCTTAACTGACTTCTTGCATGCCTCTTAACTATCCTTTATAAGCAACAATAACAACAACAGAACATCTAAATGGTTTGTTATTGAAGGTCAGTGTCTGTATTGCTGTGGTTAATAGGTGTATGGCGTGATAAGATCCGTAAACCCTGCTTTCTAGTTGGAATATCAGAGGTTGGTCTAGAGCAAGGATAGCCCACGCTTCATGTTGGGAATGCCCTCAAACTGCCCTTTCTTAAAAAAACAAGAGGACTGTCCCTGTCTGGAGACTATGACAGTATCCTTCCCATTGCTCTTTGATAAGATCCTGTTCCAGCTCTGTTTACTAGAGCTGGTTCACATGAGAGCTAAGAAAGTTCTAGAAATAAGTTTTGAAGATGAGAGGTTTGTGTTGAATTAGGATAGCCATGCTTTATGTTGTAGATGCCCTCAAACTACCCTCTCTTAAAACAACAAATGGAGAGTGCCTGTCTGAAGACTATGACAACATCTTTCCCTTTGCTCTCTTATAAGATCCTGTTCAAGCACTGTTCACTGGAGCAACATTCACATGACTGAATTATTCTAGAATTTAGTCTTGAAGATTTGTGGTTGGTCTTGAGGTAGGATAGCTTATGCTTCGTTTTGGGATGCCCTCAAACTGCCCTCTCTTAAAACAACAAATGGAGAGTCTCTTTCTGGCGACTATGACAACATCCTTCCCACCATTCCTTGATAAAATTTTCATTGAAATTTCAACAAAGGAGGGTCCTGTCTGCATTTGTGGAGATCGTGACATCTTTCCCAGTTCTTATATCCCTTTTAAACTCTTCATTAAAGCTGCATTCACATGATTGCTAAGTTCTAGAACTTAGTCTTGAAGAATTGTGGTTGGTCTTGAGAGTAGGATAGCCCATGATTCAATTTGGGGGTGCCCTCAAATTGCCCTCCAACTGCCCTCTGTCAAACAACCAAAGGAGAGTACCTGTCTGAAGACTGTGACAAAATCCTTCCCATCACTTTCTGATAAGATCCTGTTCAAAGTCTGTTCACTAGAGTCGAGTTCGCAAGACAGCAAAGTTCTATAACTGATATATCTTCCATGTACACCATATTTACTTGTTGAACTCCCTGTAGTTCACAAATTCTGCTCGTAGACATGCACTCATAGATCCGAATTGATTTCTCAGCTTACATGTACTTTTCAGACGGAACAGTGATACTTTGATTAATACAACATTGATACAGCCTATGATATCTCAAAAGAGCATTAACCATCTTTATATTAAATATTAAACACTATAAGATTAGAGTCTGGTGTTAAATTGCATTATTCTGATATGGTTTGATACAATACATATGTTGTGATGTGCACCTGTAATCCAGCTAACAGTGGAAGATATAAATTCAGCGGACCCAGGTTCAAGACTGAGTCACGTCTTTTTCATATGGTGAAGTTAAAGGTCGGTCCCCAGATGTAAATAATCATATCTGATTGATACACGTCTGTAAAAACCCAATAACACCCACATTTGTATATGTTCAACTGTACAGAATATATTGATGAATTGAAAAGAAATTTTATCTTCTAAAATGGTTATTTAATCTTGTTGTGGACTATGAGAAATGGATGCAAAATCCAGCCAGTACATTATGTTTTTGCGGTGATTGTATTTTCGAAAGTTCAATTAATATTGATTTCAACAGCTTAAGTTCGATTGCGGAGTATGTAGGTCAAAGGTCAAAGTCCATTGATCATTAGATATGCGAAAATCCGAAAAATGTGGTTTCCGTTCGATAGCTTTAGTAATGTTAGACATATTTTAATGAAATTTGGCAAGAAGCTACATGGAATGAAGATATAATCAAAGTTTGATCTTCGAGTAAGACATAGCTTATTAAATATGCAAAAATAGCTAATTATGTATGTAAAAATGTGGTTTCCGTTTGATAACTTTGGTAATGTATGACACATTTTAATGAAATTTGGTTTGAAGGTACATGGTATCAAAATACAGCCTAAGTTTGATTTTGGAGTATGTAGTTAAAGGTCAAAGGTCGTAGCTCATTAAATATGCAAAAATAGCTAATTTCTGTATGTATCTGAAAATGTGGTTTCCGTTCGATAACTTTATATGTTGGACAGATTTTAATGAAATTTGGTAAGAAGGTACATGGTATGGAGATATAGCCTAACTTCGATCTTCGAGTATGTAGGTCAAAGGTCAAAGTTCACATTTTATTAAATATGCAAAGATAGCAAATTATATATGCGAAAATGTAGTTTATGTAATGTTGTTGAGTATGTAAGTCAAAGGTCAAAGGTTACAGCTCATTAAATTGCTAATTATGTACATGAGAAAGTTATTTTCAGATCTTCTCATGGGTCATTCCACAAAGTACATGTAGTAAACTTTCTGTACATCCAGTCCCTAGGTATTAGTAACTTCCTTGTCTAATAATAGTATATTCTAATGGAATTAACTTGTTCTGACGTATATAGGCCATTTGTACCCGGCGAGGGGATGCTACGCTTTTTGTTGCCCTTGTTTTTATTATTGCTTATCTATGTTTGAGTCAGATATAGAAAAAGAATATTTTATGCTTGGACAGAATTGCTTCCTTAGTTTTACCCTTTCAGGACTGGAATTATTTAAGGGCTAAATTGATCACATTTTGTTCTTCAAATTGGTAACAATAATATTTTTTTAGTGCTACATGGTTCTTATAAGGTGTAATGTCTTTGAAAATAATATACATGGTTGGTAATTTTTTGTTGTAAAAGTTGAACAAATCATAAGTTTTAAAGCTTATTCTCGTTTTTAAAATTCCTGGCATCAAATGCAATATGGTCATGGAACAAAATTAGTGTGTGCAGAAATATTTTGCTCTTTCTGCTCTTGCATCTGGTATATTTTATAGAGCACTGAATCAAAAGTTATTGAGCCATACCACAAATGTGGTCAATTGTCTTGAAAGGGTTAACTTTATTCATCTTCTTCAATCTCCTTACAGCTTCACCAGTCATCATACAGCCACCCATTGATCTTGGTGTTAACTACGGGATGAATGTCTCAGTGACCTGTGTTGCTATGGGTCATCCTCTACCGACGGTCACCTGGAGAAAAGTGGGTCAGTCACAGCTCAATATCAACCCAAGGATTACCATGTCTGAAGATGGAAATCTGTTTATCAGAGGTATGCAGTTCTGAAATACTTTGATTAGCTTAATCCATTGACAAATTAACACAGAAACCACCAAGTTACCTTCGAAAATTGACTTGAAGTGACCCCTCAGGCTAGGCTTTACATTATAAGGTGACTCGGCTATAGCTACAATGTGATTCAGGGCTAGGACTTTCACCTTTCTTTTTCTTGAGTCACACTCTTTACTTTAAAGTTATATTAAAGCCAACATTGCTGCTTAAACATTTAATGCCAAAAGCCAGAATGTATGACCCAAGAAAATATTCTAATGATACGTGTCCAGAGCCAAAGTGTTGACTCCACGAGGAAGTTATACATAGTTCTCTCTTATTGTTTTCATGCCCTATAGCCATTATGCCCTTAATTAATGCTATCTAAACCGCATGCTCATTGTATGATAATTCTTCTGCCCATTGTGAGCAAGGATTTCTAGCAATGGCGGCATATGGTGTCCTGCCGTCTGACTCACAGCAGATAGTCATACCTAGCCAGGGTCATTTGTGGTCGATGCCCTGTTTAACCTTTGTCATGTGTGTCTAGCAGCACCCATTAACACAATTAGGGTTGATCAGCACCATTACAAGTTATTTTTGTCCGTTTGGCTGCAGTTGTAAGGGATTTATGCGATTTTCAGGCAGCTCTTGCCGAAGAACAGCAAATAAGTTGGAAGAAGTAGTCCCAATCATGAAATATTTATAGATTAGATGTTTTATAAAATGGAATAGGATAATCCCTTTTTATTTAAATGCAGTCAGATATCGGATGAAAAGGATATTAATAAAGCTCATAAAAGAGCTGACATTTACCTTATAAGATCTAATTAAATGTAGATAATAAAGGAACACTTTCAAAGATAAAAGGTACCTACATGTGTGTTTTTGCACTCAAACATAAATATCCCCTCTCTTTATGGCTCATTCATATATGAATCGGTAAACCGTGGTGTATTTTTATGTGCTAATAAATCACAAGCCTTGATGGCAAAAGTTTTGCTGCCAAAGGTCCTACACGTACCCACTTATCTGCTTGTTATCGAGATACAGAAATGTGAATTCTTTATGCTTACTTTGTGGAGGCTTTATTTAATAAATTGTTGAATTTTGTTATTTGTCTTGTATAATGATGTTTAGAAGGATAAATAAATAGCTAGGCATATAAAGGTTTTCAAATATATAATGCTATTATTAAGATATCTATGACTGAATACTCCCATTTACGAAAGCATATGGGCATACTCTTTAGTCTAACACTGAGTCTATGGGGGAAAATGAATCTGGCATATCCGGTCACTTGCATATATTTATTTTTGTGAAGCACATGATGATTTTTAAAGTGTTTTTTTTTTGCCTGGGCTTCATTTTTACACCATATTACATACACTGATAGCATGTAAGGCCAGGCA
Source organism: Heliocidaris erythrogramma (assembly GCA_025617745.1). Taxonomy (NCBI): domain Eukaryota; kingdom Metazoa; phylum Echinodermata; class Echinoidea; order Camarodonta; family Echinometridae; genus Heliocidaris; species Heliocidaris erythrogramma. The sequence continues at coordinate 11,733,839 of CM046869.1, forward strand.
GCTCAGATTTTATCAAGCCTCTTCAAAGTTACCAAATCACTTTAAAATCTGTCTTGTGCTTGTTTCTGTCTTTGTAAGCATGGGCCTGCATTGAATATGGTGCAAGTGTTTCTGTCTCTGGCTTGCCTTTTCTTCCTCCCTGCATCCATCGTGTCCGTTTGCAAATGAATGATGCCCTCCTTTTCGCTTTCTTTCACCAGACATCCAAGTTGAAGATAGTGGAACGTACGTCTGTGTGGCCCACAACGAACACGGATCCATTGAAGATTCTGCTCAACTTCGAATCACAAATCTGAGTAAGTGACTAATCCATCTCCAGCCTTGATAGAAAATGCGAAAGGAAAAACTGCTTGACATTGTAGTTAAATATTCAATAGAAAATAATTTATCAAGAATGATATGTTTATTTCCTCTCAAGTTTCTTTAAAAGTTATGCTGCTACTGCATACACATACCGGTGTTCAAAATTCCTTTCACCTCTCAATTGAACATATAAAGACTTGGAGACTTCTTGTAGTATTTTTCACTGCATGTTTAATTTTCCCTCTTCTGAGATCACAAATTTAAAAGTCAAACCATTGAATTTTCTACTGAAAACTGGTTGAATTAATTTTGCATAATTTATTCAATTCATACATGTAGTAATATTCTGCAATATCCCTGGGGTATCCTAATGTTTATTCTCTTTTTGAGATAAAACGAGGATGCCATTTATAGCTGCATTAAGCTGGACTTATAGAATTAAATGCTGCTTATATCTGCTCTTTAGAAACAAACTACTTTTATCTGAGCCATGCATGAACTCTTTCTTTTCAACTCTGTTTACTTTTTTCTGTGCCACAGTCCAGCCTCAGATCAGTGCTACAAGTCAGGAGGAGGTAGTAGTGGTTACAGAGGATGTGGTGGTACGTTGCAACGTGATTGCTGGCAACCCACCACCTACAGTGACGTGGTACCACTCCAACGAGAGACTCTATCCAAACTACAGCCCTCGGCTGGAGCTCTTCCCTGATGGCAGCCTGGGGATAAGGGGTGCGGTCATGTCAGATGCAGGCAACTATACTTGTGTAGCAGAGAATGCTATCGGCAATGACACCAGGATGACTCGTCTTCGGATTCACAGTAAGTCTTACTGAGGAGTTTGGCTACTTTGATGATGGTGATGGTGATGATATTGATGATAGTAATGATGGTGATTACTACTATTATTGGCTGTGGTGATGTAATCATGGTGATGGTTGGGGGTAACGGTGATGTGATAATAATGGTGGTGATGGTGATGGTGGTGGTGTTGGTGTTGGTATTGGCAGCGGTGATGGTGATGGTGATGATGATGGTGGTGGTGGTGATGGTGATGATGATGGTGTTGTTGATGGTGATGGTGATGGTGTTGGCTTTACTGATTTTGGTGGTGGTGGTGGTGGTGGTGGTGCTGTTGATGGTGATGGTGATGGCGATGATGATGATGATGGTGGTGGTAGTTATGGGGATGGCGATGATGGTAATGATGATGTTGATGATGATGATAATGATTATTATGGCTGTTGTGATGGTGGTTTTGGTAGTGCAGGTGGTTGGCATGATTGAGGGACTGCGATGGTAGTTGTGATGAAAGTATTGGGGATTATGATGATCGTGGTGAAGATGATGAGGTTGATATTAACGACGATTCTAACGATGATAATGCTGCCTAGTAATGTCTCTATGACATGTACATGTAGTTTTCACTGACAAAATGTTCTGGTTTGTCATCAAGTAATATCATTTTTTAAATCTTCCATGAAGATCCTCCCAGTATATCGAGCACAGAGACCAGCTATACAGTAGTCCATCATGAGTCTATCACGTTGCTGTGTCCAGCGGAAGGTCACCCACCCCCAATTATTGAGTGGATCAAGAATGGACAGACTGTACCTAATCTGGGTCTGCATCAGAGCGCCCTCACGCTCAACTCTGTCACTGAAGAAGATGCTGGGACTTACATCTGTCGTGTGAGCAACGTTGCTGGATTCTCAGAGATTGAAATCACACTCTTTGTTCTGGGTAAGTTAGAAAAGTGTTTTTTGTTTTATCACAACCATAGTAGAAGTATGAAATATCATTCTTTTGCCAATATTACATATTATTTGATTTTATATTTTTTCTTGTGATTTTACTCTCTTGGGAATGTTGCTTTTGACACCTTAGACATCTCGTTACTCCTAAATTTGTGATCTGTATGTTATCCTTTGATATGTATTTCTATACTCATGTAATTGTTTCACCTTATTGGTGTAACTGAATAACAATAATCATAATAAATATCTTCAGTTTTACATTCTTCCGTGTATATCAGAAAGAAAGTTGTGTCAAAACTAAACGCCTGCAGACATAGGGCATCTGAGTGGTCTTTTCAGAAATGTATAATTGCTTCCTTTTCCCCCCTTTTCAGTCCGACCTTTCCACGAAGGTGTCGAGACCACCGGCGTAATCGATGTGACCCAGGGCGAGAGTGTTACCCTCCCTTGTGATGTAAGGGGGAACCCCCCTCCTCAGATTTCATGGTACAAGGACGACCTACCATTGCCGAATGCAGGAAGGAACTTCTACGTCAACACGGATGGAGGCTTGGTCATTCAGCAGATGTCAATAGCTGAGGAAGGGCAGTATAAGTGTGTGGCCTCTAACATAGCAGGCAATGTCACGCTGGATGTCCACATTACTATTCTTGGTGGGTGGTCTACTAATAATCTCCTAATCTTTCTCACCATCATTCTCTCTCAATCTCTCTCTCTCTCTCTCTCTCTCTCTCTCTCTCTCTCTCAGTTAAGCCGCCCTGACACTTGCACACAAAATGGTTTACGCCATGGCATGCAACAGGCATGCCAGTAATTTTTATAATTTTCCAAAATTTGTCACGACCTAATTTAGGGGCCACTTTTGTGAACAATTTGTGAACTATGGGCAACCTTGGCACAATTACATTTATTTCATGACAATTAAAACATGCCATTGCGTGACAGAGCATAAACAGTGCTTATTTATGGAGTAAACATACATGTAGCATGACATTGAGTGCCCATGTTGTTACATATTTTGTGAACTAAACTCGCACATCACATGGCGCAAAACTGTGTTATGAATCTAGTGTGACAGGGCAACATGCCATGTAATGGCACGACTTGGCACGCTTCAATACAGGGCAGTGCAGGACCAAAATTCATTGCAAGTGTCAGTATGGGTTTAAGCTTGTCTTTTCATTTACCCATCACTGTGCTCTTTGTTGTCATTAAGAAGGAATATATCAAAGCAAATGGCTATGAATTTGAATCCGGACATAATGCTAATGTCCTTTGACAAGTCATTAATGTACATTTGTGCTGCTCTGTATGTTGGGGGAAGGGGGGTCCCATGCTTTTATTCAAAACATCAGCTGAAAATATTACTTCTTTATAAATATTCTGCAAGGTTTCAATACCTAATTTACACTCTAGATAAAGGGTAAAGCGATCTGTGAGTAGACTTGTTGACTCTACAGAATCCAAATCTACAGAAGTTAACTTGGAGTTTATAGTGTAGAAATGTGAAATTATTTTATCCCTCTGTGGTCTTTACTAATCAGCCATTTGAATGCTTTTAATAGCTTTTGGGGGCATGATTTCAATGACAATATGTAAATTGTTTTATTTGGGTGATTTGTCCACCTTTCAGTTAAAATAATATTTGTTTACTTTTGACATTAACTCCAAAGTATTGTGTAATTGATTGCACTGACACAGTTCCTCCAAGCATCGAACCCGGGAACACCAACTATGATGTCGTGGCTGGACACTCAGTCGTCTTGTCTTGCGAGGCCTATGGCATCCCCATGCCAGAGGTGGTGTGGCAGAAAGATGGTGCTCAGCTGTCCAGAGCTACCAGGAATGTCCACATCCTGGAGGAAGGGTCTCTCCAGATAGATGTCACCCAGGAGGACCATACAGGAACCTATACATGCCTGGTGACCAATGAAGCCGGATCGACCAATAGGAGTATTTCCCTTCATGTTATTGGTAAGTGACAAGAGTAAGAGAAAGGGATAGAGAGAATGAGAGAGAGAGAGAGAGAGAGAGAGAGAGAGAAGGGGGAAGAAAGAAGTTTAAGTAGGAAAGAGAGGAATACTTGTAGATGAGAAAGAAAAAATAATCAAAAGCAACAAACAAATGAGAATTAGGTACTGGTGAAAAGATGTTAATTTGATTGAAAGAGAGAAAGGGGAGAGAGAATAATAGATAATGATAGAGCAAACATGAGTGAATGTGTTGTTTAATATACTGAGAAAGGATAGAACACAGCTGGTGACCAATTTCAAGAACTAAATGTAATAAGGGATGAGGAATGAATATATAATGTAACTGTATGTAATTCAGGGGAGATAAAGATACATGTACAAGATGTCTTTACAAAATGAGTTATGTAGTATTACATAGACAGTTTGAAACAATTATTTTTTTCTGGGGAAGAGGATGAAAAACTTATCAGATAGGAAATTACAGACGTAATCCTAAAGAGTTGAGAGGGTTACCCAAATCACTTTGCGAATTATACAAGGATAAAGCTGGTACATGTACTTGAATTGATTTTGATTTCCTGCAGGCAAGGATTCATATTTTGAAAACATATTAACTCATTGCCTACGGGAGCTGGGTGATCCCAGTATTAAGCCTGTGGGAGTGAGAGAATGCAGTAGTCAACTGGTTAAAGTGATTTTCACTTTGTAACCCTTTCTTCCTTAGTTCCACCACTCATCCTGGATGGCCAGACTCGGTACACGGTGGTAGAGGGGCGAGCTGTCACCCTCCACTGCCCTGCTACCGGTACCCCACCCCCATCCATCACCTGGTCCAAGGACGGTCGCCCTGTCCCTGTCAACGATGCCCACTACGATGTCGATGAGATTGCTGGTACCCTAACTCTGTATGGAGTACTGCCAACAGATTTTGGAACCTACAAGTGTGTGGTGACCAATGATGGTGGATCTGTGTCAAAGGATATCACTTTGTCTGTCTATGGTAGGTTCATTTTAGCATCTTTCCTTGCATGGTACATCTTATATTTAGTAGTTGTTGAAACTGATACTCAAGATTTTGAGCTGTAATTTTGAAAAATATGTGTAATTATGCAACTGGGCCCCATCTTATCAAGAAAATTTATTTTAATTGATTGCATCTTAGTATGATATTAGTGATTACCCTAACGTAAAGAATGGGCAATTGTAACTTTGCAATTGATTTGTGAACTTGTGGTCAATTTTGATCCATCACAAGTCTTTAAGGGTTGATATTCATTAAAGACATTGTATTGCCATTAATGTGTTAATTTTCATCCCTTACTGACTAGGAATTACAGTTTGCACTGTTTCATTCAGGCCTAGAACTGCCTCATAGATCAGCGATGATGTGTAATGATGTTATCCTCATGATCATGTCAGTCATCTCTCAAATTCATTAGTTTTCTTGTGGTTTATTTACTCTTTCAGTCCATTTTTTGCCCCTTTCAAATATAATCAGCAGTAAGTTTTCTACACATAATCAATCCTTGATGTTTAATGCTAAATTAACTCTTTCTTGAACTGTTCACTTTAGTTCCACCTAGTCTTGAAGAAGAACTCCAAGAGACTTTCAGCATCACCATCGGTGGCACCATCTCCCTACCTTGCGAGGTATCTGGCACCCCTCCACCGACAGTCACTTGGTACAAATCAGGCAACCCCATCTCCATCAGCAACTCAATGGTAATTGGACCAGACTCGCTGGACATCTATCGAGCCAGACCGTTTGATACCGGCATCTATCAGTGCGTGGCAAGCAATGTTGCAGGCAACGTCACCAGGAACTTCAGGCTGATTGTCATGAGTTAGTAGAATTCTTGGATTTTTCATGTGTTTCAGATTTGACTTTGACTGTTTTTAACTCACAAAATGATAATAAATATAGTGATAATGGAATTTTTAGAACGCAAGATAGATATGTTATACCAAGCTTAAACAGTTTTGGAGATTTGCTGTTCAGTAACTGCTTTTTTAGCCATTTTCACCATTCATATATTATGTTTTAACATATATATGTATGTAGCACTAGACAAGCTGTGTTTTGCTGGGAATTTGCTGGTTTTGTTTCATACTTATTTTTATGGCGATTTCTTATTATTTCACCATTGTGCAGACATGTAGAAGTGTCTTCCGTTCTGTATGTGTAGTATCACTTTTAAATTATTCAGGACAAAGTGTCAATCTGTACTTATTTTTAAAATGCGCTTCTTTCTGACTTGAGGATCAAAGTGTATTAATAATATATGAACTAAATGTTATTTCTTGAATTTCCTATGTGCCCTTGTTAATCCAGTTCCTCCAAGCATTCAACCAGGACCAGCAACCCGTATGACGGAGGTCGGAGGTCAGATCGAGCTGGCATGCAGGGCTGATGGTATCCCCCTGCCTGAAATAACATGGTACAAGGATGGGGAGCCTGTGGACACTTACAATGACCCAAGGTTTGTAAAGGAATCAGTGGATTTTCTTCTCTTTTAAACATCACTTTCTCACAATTTCCTGGTAATTGCATGTACTATATGTCTAGTTGATCCTTATCTGCAGATGCACTAAACATTTGTAATAATTAAAGTGATACTTGCAATAATGTGTATTATACGTGTTTATGCTTGTGTATTTATATATATTGATTATTGTTGATGTTATTTGTTTTATTGTTACCAAACAGGGCCTCATGGAAGACCACCAAATTGGTGATATGAGCCACCCTGTATAAATATCAGAAATAAATAAATAAATAAATAAATAAACATTGTAACTGATTTTCTTGTTGGGCACATCTTTCCTTTCTCTTTGTCTAGTTTTGCAAATCTTGAGGCAATTACCAGATTTTAGGTTAAACTTTTGCTGCATTTTCAGTTGATAAATGCAACTTGAGCTTCTCTTCATTTATGAAAAGTTAGGTTAGGTTGATTAAAGTCCATTTTCTATTAAATGGTTGTGTTTATGTGTGTAGAATAAGCATGTACGAGATTGTATATTTTTTTTATTGCTTACATTGAAAGTGTCCACTTTGCATACAGTGTCTTTTTAATGTCACATGTACATGCAGTGTATTTCCTATCAAAGACTTCTTTGGTCAAAGACTAGAATTTTCTAAAGTTCTGAATGAATCGGCTTTTACCGCCTCAAATTGGCCCCAATTATTTTCATCTTTCACTCTTGTACTGCCACAGAAATGGACTCAGTGTGTGCTTTCTGCTTGTTCTGCTTATGTATTATGTGCAATTCATAGCATGCTGGATCAGGATATAATACAAAAAAACGTAACTATGAGGTATCACTGAACTGCTATGTGTTAAAAGACTGGTATTATGAGTGTTGACCTTTGTATTTTCAGGTTGCGACAGAGCGCCTTTGGGACCCTTCAGATATTGAACGTAGAACAGGAAGATTCAGGGGAGTATGCTTGCTATGTCTCCAATGATGCCGGCAAAGCTTCCAAGTTTGTCACTCTAACCGTCAACCGTAAGTCCTCACTATTATCTGAGCTTTGAGACTTTCTTAGTAAAAACAGTAATACTTTCAGATTATTATGAAATTTTCTTCAAATTACAAGTTTCAAGTGATACAATTGCTCATTGTCCCGTCAAAATAGAATAAAGTGCATTCTTATTCTACTTTTCATGCTAATAAGCTAGTTCGTAATTACAATTTGCGCATGTGCAGGGAAAGGTCATTTGTACCCAGTACAATTGACCTTTATATGCTGTCATTTTGTATGCACCACTATGCACGCATCAGTATGATTTTACTTGTTAAACAAGTAGCGCATTCACCAAAGCAAATGCGCATGCGAGTACAAATTGGGGTCATTTCAGGGTTATTTGAACCATGAACTAATTACGGATGGGCTTATTTCATGACGGTCTTAACTTAAGTGCCACTATGACCATAAGATTCATGTATGAGGAATTGAAAATTACAAACAAAAGGCATACTTATAGAGAAATGGTATAACCTGGTAATTGGGAGTATCATGCAGAGATGAGTTACTCATTTCGTATTGCTAATTTTATGTTCTCATTATGTATGTTTTAATAGTGGCACCGATACTGCTGGAAAGTCCTGATTCCTACACCAGCCTGATACGGAACCCAGTGACCCTCCAGTGTCTAGCAGCTGGCTTCCCTCCTCCTGAGGTGACATGGCTTAAGAACGGAGCTCCACTGGACCCAGAAGATGTCAGGTAGGTCTGAAATAGACCCTATTGTCAGGATCTGTTCTTATTGTAGCTCATGAGTTGAAGAGATGAAGAGTTCACTTTTGAGCTGTATCCTTCATCCAGTTTCTAGCATTTTGTAGTGCTCTAACCATTAATTTATTCCAGATGGAATCACCATTTTATTTTTAATTACATTTCACCATTTGAAAAAATTCATAAAGTATATATTTACACATAAATGTTACATCAATGCATATAATATAAACATGGAATAAGTTTAGATTTCCGTTCGAAGACCTATGGAAGGAAAAGACTTCAAATATTTTTGCCTGAATGGGGTTTCTCCATTTATTTAGTTTGATTGTTAAATGATATAGATGTGTATTAACCTGTCTGACTTTTATTTTATACCCACAAACTTTTAGGATTACTATATATTAAGTATGATTCAGAATGAATATACTGAAAATATATAAATATCATGCAAGGAAGCTGTAATGATATAAGCAAAGAAAGCCTTCATGTATAAGTACATTTGCAGTATAAGCTGGGTATGTTGCATAAAATATGCTGCCCAAAAGAAGATTCTTATTCTGTAAGGTTTCAAAGTCTGTAACTACTTTTTATCTGGTATATCTAGGTACTATATAACACCTAGCAACTCACTGTTAATAGCCTCCACCATGAGGGAAGACACTGGCATCTATACCTGTAATGTGACCAATACGGCTGGATACCAATACAAACACATGGAGCTGACTGTCTATGGTAAGGGTTACATTTGCAGGTTTAACCCATTGATTACTGAATTCTTTAAATCCCATTGGCTTAATACATGGCCCACCTGGTTCCTGTAGGCAATGGCTTAAGATTCTTATGTATTTTGACAAATCCTTGAGAATTCAAGTGTGCATGGTACTTGCCATCTTGCACACCAAAGGTGAAGGAGAGACTAAGGGATTCAAATCGTATCTGTCGTCCATCATCTGTCACAAATGTTAAAGTTAATAACTTGGCATCCGTTAACTTGGAACAGAGATGCACTCAAGGACCTCAAAGTTATGGTGATCAAAGGTTATTTGAAATTGAATGTTAAAATTTACCTGCAAGGCTCTGTTGTGAGAAAGAACATTGCCTCTGTAACTCCAATTGCAACCAAACATGGGTCATAATATATTTGAAGGACCCTCATGTTCTAGTGATGTTGGAGGTCATGTCCTAAGGTCAAAGATTATATTAGGTTCAATGTAAGTTTTGACCCACGAGACTCTCTTAGGACTATTAACTTTACATACATTGTTACAAACGCAAGCAAACTTGGGTCAGGATGCTCTTTGGCGACTTTCATGTACTTTGGTCACATGTGGGGGAGACACAATCTGGTTATATATCTTGTGATTGTTGTAATGGTAATTCTTTTTTTTGCTTTGTTTCTCCAGTATTATGATCCCTGCCATAATGGAGATACATTTGGAAAGATATTTTACACTACAAACTTAATCATTGGCCAGAATTATGCAGTTCTTGGGGCGTAAGAAAAAAAAAAGAAGAATATAATATTCCTATATTTTGATCCCTGCCTTAATGGAGATACCAGTTGGGATGATGCCTGTCATGAAAAACAATAACTGGCAAGATAAGGATTTTTTTTCTTTCTGAGATACAAAAATAAAAAATATTAATATGCAGATACAAAGTTTGCCTCTTGATTTAGTCATAACATATTGTACATGTATGTGATTCACTTTTGAATAGATTTCCTGAAACAGTTTTTTTTGTTTGTTTTTATTTCTTTATAAATCAACATTTAAAAATACATATACAAAGCAGACAATATATTACAAAGAAGTATGGCAGATAGCCCTTAATGTGCAATCGTCTCTCCAAGGGTATCAAAAAGATTAGGGGGTATTTCTATTGTGCTTCTACATTTTACCGTTTATATTGATAAAAATAGTGTCCCATTGGATATATTTTTCCAAGGTATGTGCTCTTTCTTCTGAAAGTTTATTTCTAAACATACAGTTGTAAGGAAAGAGTCTGACACAGTTAAAATAAGTGAACATCTGAAATGATAGACACTAACACAAACTTCCTTTGCAATGTTTTAAATTAATCTATACTTGTCTTCTTTTCTTATGTTTCAGTGCCTCCGACATCCATCACCAGCGGAGACACCAGCTACGATGTTACCCTCAACAACCCTGTCTCGCTACCCTGTGAGGTGGACAGTTACCCTCCTCCTACCATTACATGGCTCAAGGATGGCCGGGTCATTCCTTATACCAACTCTCATTACCGCATCCATCCATCATCCCTGGACATACCCATGGCTGTGGTGAGAGACTCTGGAGTCTACACCTGCATAGCTACCAACATTGTTGGTAACATTTCCAGGAACTATGAAATCAATGTTCAAGGTTTGTTCAGAAACTGATGTTTTATTCAAAAGTTAACAATTTTTGTAAATATATGATACTGTTTTCTATTGTGTGTTTATTTGGTCATATACTGCCTGTGCTAATTTTGTGATTTGATAAAGGAGCCCCCCCCCTAAGATATGTTTGGTTTTATTTAAAAACATATTACGTTTATGTTGTGCTGAATTGTATGTGTAAATTACTAATACGAAGGTAATTTGTACATGTAATTTAAGTGGTGATTTAGAGCTATTGGTTTTAAACTAAATGATGAAGAGATGAGTGTTCTTTTTACCCTCTTTCATCTTCCTGTCTGTTTTTCTGCATCTTTTCCAAATTCTCATATCTCTAAGAGACCAAGGCAAATTGTTGGCCACTTCATTGATCCATGTCTTTGTTGTATGTTTCAGTACCACCTTACATCAGCCCTGGTCCTGACACAATCACAGCCTACCTGGGCCAAAACGTTACCCTTCCCTGCGACTCCATTGGTGTCCCCACCCCCATGACCATGTGGGACAAGGGTGGGCTGCAGCTGAACTACAATAACAGTCCTCGATTCCATAAGCTGGAGGAAGGTTCCCTGATCATCAGTGATGTGAGGGAGCTGGATGCGGGTGTTTACTACTGTCTGGTTGTCAACCAAGCTGGCTCGGATACCAGGAGGATTACTCTCACTGTAAAGGGTAGGTTACTTTTAGTCATGAGTAATAACCTATTGATTGATTAACCCATTGAATATTACGCCCGGATAGCTTCGGTTTGAACCAAATGGAGGTGAAAGTTTAAGGAAAATAGAATCATCTATAGAAGGTTGATTTAAATTCACATTTTATATGCTTCAGATGACTCTGTTATGACTATTGAAAGATAACAACAAAAATCATGCAAAATGAACAGAATCAAAGGGTGGGAATACATTTTCTTCAATGTCTGTATTAGTTAAATCAAAAACATCTAGATCTTCAAATTTATATACCTTTGCATAATTACAGAAAGTGAATAAAGAATATATTAGCAAACATTCTACAAATATGTGATTATTTCATTTTATTGTGCTAGGATAGACAAGAAAAGGTGCCTTTGGCTGTAATGTCTTGAATTTTACAAGTTTTACTTATCACAATTGATAATTGATTCAACTAAACCATAATTTTCATGATTTATGTAGGACCTATTTTACAAGATCAGCTTTTGAAATTGAATGTGATCCTTGTCATTCCTGATTCTAAAAGATGCTCCTCGCATCATCAACGAGCTACCTGAAGTGATGGAACCAGTGATGAACACGGAGGTGAGGATCCCATGCCAGGCCACCGGTACACCTAGACCTCAGATCAGTTGGTTCAAGGATGGACAACCGATAGAACAACTCAGAGGCTACACGGTGCTTGGAGACAACACCCTGCTGATATCTAGTCTGCAACCCTATGATAATGGCCGATATGAATGCAGGGCAGAGAGTGATAGCGGTTTTGATTCAATTGATGTCTTCATTGATACACAGGGTAAGCATATTTTGAAGCTACACTTCAGTATTTCAGGAAGATTCTTTACATATCAACATGCTGTGTTTGACATTTGTAATGTCTAGCCAATCTGGAATGAATGATATGCGCGCTGCTTGTTTATTTTGTTTAAGGAAAGTCCTAGACATTGAGGGCTGAAAATATTTTTTATTGAAACATTTTGCAACATGCTGGATGATGTGACAAACTTCAGTTGATTGAATAAATAAATGTACATTAATCTACAGTCTGTACATTTTCGATAGCTACATTTGATTAAGAGTATACTTGGATATGTGTAATGATGTAACTGACTAATTTTTTCCCTCTTGTCCACAGTGCGCCCTCACATTGCTGGAGAGAACACACCAGATGATCCAGTGGTTGTCTCCACCGAAGAGGATCAGACAGTCGTCTTGGAATGCAACGTGACTGACTCCCACCCTCCTGCTCAGGTCACGTGGTACAAGAATGGCCAACCGATACTGGCCAGGGCAGACATTGGAATCCACTTTGCGACAGGAGACACAAGTCTTAGGTTACCCTACCTGAGGCCTGAGGAAGCTGGTCACTACCACTGTGTGGCTACCAATGGCCATGGGTCCAGTGAGCGCCACTTCTCTCTTGAAGTTCATGGTAAGACATAATAGGGGGTGATATTCCATAGTGGTAGATGTGTCATGATTGAATATCGTAAACTCTTGACTAGAGATACATGAGTTTGAGGCCTGGCACTTGTATCTTTTAGATAACCATTTTATGTATATTACCTCTTTCAACCCAGGTGTATAAATGGGTACCCAATAGGATGCACATACATTATTGTGGCTTGAGTTTGTATCATGTAGAATGGACAGTAAATCCAGTAGCCAACATAATCATACACTGTAAAATGCTTTGATTAGCTGTTGGAAAAGAGATGTAAGAAAGAGGTTTATTTATTACTGTCAGTATCTGGAAAATTTTGTTTTAATTCTCTCGCTCCCTGCTCTTTATAAGTATACCACAAATATTTAGGCTATAATATAAGTGTTACTAAATGTTCATAATTTGTTCCACGAAATGCAGTTGCCCCTGTGATCAGGAGTCGACGAGAGGAGACTGTAACCGTCCAAGTTGGCCACAGCATCACCATCCACTGCGAAGCAAGCGGAGTTCCTTATGCAAGGATCATTTGGAAGTTTGGTGACATCCCCATCTCCAGTCAGAACAGCCGTTACCACATCGCTAGCAATGGCTCCCTACATCTCAGGGAAGTGCAGGTCATTGACTCTGGTGTATTCACATGTATTGCCAAGAACTCTGCTGGGAATGACTCCAGGGTAGTCCATATCAATGTGATTGGTGAGTTGTTAGCTGGGTTGTCTACAGTCTTTATTTAAATCTTAATGTTACACTACTCAAGAATACGAAACACTGTTCTGTATATGCATTCCGTTTTATAATCTATTACCAGAAGTATACAATATGCTGTGTACTGATGTGTAGTTAGTTTTTCCCACTCTGTTTGACTCCTCAGTGCCACCTTCCATCAACGATGGCCCATCTGATATCGTCCGCACCCTCTCCAGCTCTGTCATTCTCCCCTGTGAGTCAGCAGGAGTACCCTTCCCTGAAATCACCTGGTACAAGAATGGAGCTCCTCTCAACCTCTCTAACCCCAACCTGGAGCTGCTATTCTCCGGCTCCCTCAGGATACGTAGTGTGATGGAGCAGGACTCTGGGATGTACCGATGTGTGGCAGTCAACCAGGCAGGACATGATTATAAGACGCTCACGCTATGGATACACAGTAAGTTTTTCTTTCATTTTGTCAAACCATTGGAAATGCTTTGCTTGTAGCTGAGTGTGATTTTTGCAAATGAGAACAGTTTTTTAAATCAGCTCTTCCAGATCATTTGATCCTGTTATGCCATTATTTTCTAACGCATTGACATGAACCCCCCCCCCCGGTTCTGTAGGTTATTGGTCAAAATAATTCTCTGATGGATGTACATCATTTACATAATAAACAAAAAATAAACAAAAAAATACAATTTGATGCTTTTGGGCTTTGGCTAAAATTTGTATCAGATTGTCAAGTACTGACCTGGATCTTCATTTGGAGGAGATTTTCACTAGTTTTGGAAGATATTTTTCATAATAAATGCTGTATATAAAGTGTTGTGTGCTATATAAGGATATTGTCACCTATTTTGAATGTCATTTTAATATTTTCCCTCTCTCTCTGTTGCTCTCTTTCCCTCTGTTCTACAGCACCACCTTCTCTTCAGCCTGATGCATCCAAGAATGTTTCAACTGGTGTGGACGAGAACATCATCATCCCTTGCAACATCAGTGGGAGTCCCAAGCCCCAGTATCGCTGGCTGAAGAACAACCGTGAGCTCCAGCTCAACTATGGCAAGATGGAGCTCCTGGAAGATGGCTCCCTGATGATCAGGGATGTGGAGTCTATGGATAGGGGAACCTACATCTGTGAGGCTACCAACGTCGTTGGGGTGCTCAGCAGGGAGGTTAGGCTTGATGTGTCAGGTGAGTGCAGGAAAGAGATGCATTTACATTGTTTCAAACTCTTACATGTAGGTCTGTTTCTGTCTTGATCTGCTTGTATGTCTGTCTGCCTGTCCATCTGTCTATCTCCCTTGCCCCCTTTCTCTCTCTCTCTGAAAATTGTGGAAAATTGATTACAAGTCATGCCAGTTTGAAGTACATGTTCTTATGATTTGCCACAAATGTTTCACTTTTATTTGTAAGAGAGAGTGAGAGAGTGAGAAAGATTCTTAAGAAGCAGTCTGACATTTGATCGCATTGTATTCTTCTTACAGTTGCACCAAAGATTCCAGGTTCAAGGACGCCCATAGAATACCCGGTGGGCCAGTACGATTCCATAGAGCTTCAGTGCATGGTAACTGATGCCTTCCCACCACCCATCATCAAGTGGTATAAGGGAGATGAGGTGTTGACTGGGCAGGAGGAGGCGGTCACCATCAGGGACCAGGGCATCACCCTGGAGATTGGGTCTGTCAACATAGCTAATGCTGGAGAGTACTACTGCACAGCCACCAATGAAGCTGGGATAGCATCCATGAACTGGACAATCGATGTGCAGGGTAAGGATTAATTTTCAGTGTTGTGGTCATCTTGAACAAATATGCTGCATAATGAACATACTATTATTGAAAAATGATTTCATACGGAAACATAAGCTTAATGTAAGTTAATGCACAGTACATTGGGAAATTTTTGGACAGTACTCCCTATGTAATGTCTTGGATGGTAAAAATTGCTTCAATTTTGCAATCATATCATGAACTGTTATTGCGATGCAATATGCCATGCTATGTCTTTGTTTTTTGGCAGCCAGAGCTTGGTTAGGGTTACTAACGTTTCACTAGCAAAATCGTGCTCTTGAAATGCACAATCACTTTATTACCTTTTATGCTCATGAAACTTTCTACAGTCACTCCCCGCATCCTGAATGGACAAGAGGAGTACCCGACCACCACCCAGAACATTGACATCACCCTGCTGTGCGAGGCAGAGGGTAACCCTGCACCCACCATCACCTGGGAGAGGGATGGCAAACCATTGGATACCAGGGATCAGCATTACATCATTGGAGATGACGGATCCTTGAGAATCACCGCTCCCCAGAATACTGATAGTGGGGGTTATGAATGTGTAGCTACCAACAATATAGGATATGCTATCAAGAACTTCCACCTTACTGTTAAGAGTGAGTATATACAGGATTTTAACAAAAACAGTATTAATGTTGAGGAAAACTTGTTAAAGGAATAATAATTGTGTAAGGTGTACATGCTAACGATTGTGAAAATGTACAGGTCAAAATACTGCCCTTCTCTGCCTTTCATCATTCTATGGACATGCGTTTTTTTATGTTGTGATACATGTATTTATCATTAACTCATCCATTCAAAATTTTAATTTCAAGTTATACTGTCGGGTCGTCAGTATATACATGTACGTATTTTTCAAATAATGGCGGGTTACGGCTATGATGTGTTCTTATACATCTTGGTCCATCAGATTATTGCAATATGAGAATAACTTGAAAATGTGCATATTTCTTCATTGTCTTACTATCTTAGTGCCACCTAAGATTAGCACACAGCAAGAGATAGTGACCACTGGTCTCCATCAGTCAGTTACCCTCCGATGCCAAGCTACAGGATTACCTGCACCAACCATCACCTGGAGAAAGGACAACTTACCAATCCCTCTCAGCACCCAATCCTTCTCTATAAGCAGCGACGGAGGCGGCCTGACGATCAACAGCACACGAGTGGAAGACAGTGGCATCTATTCTTGCATCGCCAACAATGCGGTAGGGGAACAGTCCTTGGACATCCTGCTCAAGTTGCAGGAGCCTCCCATCATCATCAACATCAGGGATATTCTTGAGATGAATAGTATGCAGCATGTCCAGTTGGTGGAAGGAGACGACATCGAGCTGCCCTGCACAACGACTGGCTACCCTAAACCACGTGTGGCCTGGTTCAGAGACAACAGGATTCTGTCTCCTCCAGACTACAAGATCAAGGACGATGGCACGTTGGTCATTTCAGGAGCTCTGCCATTTGATACTGGTGTGTATACTTGCAGTGCAGTGAATGAAGCTGGCAACTCGAGTAAATCCACTAATGTGACAGTCATGGGTAAGTATGCTTTGTTTCATCATTTCTGTTCTAAAAGAACCATAAGCTTTTAGTATAAACTGAAAAAAACAAGCTTGGGGGTTATCATATCAGCTTTCCATTAGCCAGTTTTGAGTTTAAGAACTTAGTAATGATGTCAGGAACAAAATAAATGATAGGATAGCTGTGAATTTTTTGGTTTAATTGTGACAAGACTTTTTATAATCTCAATACATCTTCATGGCTATTTCATTTACACATGTAGGAATGTAAAACACAATTCTTTATTGAGGTTATGTCATCATTCCAAGGATTTTAAATCTCAGATTGGGTATTAACTGATCTTGAAAAGATAAGAAAATATATCTGTTACTACTTTCAAGCCATAGGAATTCAAACAGGGTTGCTGCTCTGAATAAACCAAGTTGTGATTTTGCTTTAGATCTTCACATGTACTGCGTTGGGGTGTCCTTCATTCAACCCATCATTTCTTTTTTTCTAGTACCTCCTGTCATTGTGGATGCCTACAGACCTGTGGACATCGTGGTCATCCTCAACAACCCCGCCAGGTTGTATTGTCAGATTGACATCTCCATCCCCATGGCAAACATTGTCTGGCAGAAGGATGGCATCCATCTCCGGGAGGACTCCAACATCCGCATCTCTCCTGATGGTCAGATCCTTGAGATTAGTCAGGTCCAGGTCAATAATGAGGGTCGATACACCTGTATTGCTACCAACAATGCAGGCAACTCTACCAAGTTCTTTGGATTGACAGTGCATGGTAAGTACCATCAAGGCTCCTTAAATCATTGCTTAATATCTATAGATACTGGGAGGCTTTAAATCTACATTATGTAATGGAGGAAGAAAATGTGATTTGATTGATGACACATCTAATTATCAGTTGAATTACTCTTGAAACTAAAAAGCTAATTTTTTTTTCTTGAAGGAGGATAAATTTTTGTCAACTACTGTATGAACTTTCTCTTGACTTCATATACTTCATGCTTTCTTTAAATTTCTTTCCTCCAGTCCCTCCAATCTTCCCTGACGGTAACCCTGTGAACCCAACGGTAATGAGTATCAATGAAGATGACTCCACCCAGCTGAGTTGCCATGCCAGTGGATACCCTCCTCCTACCATCAGATGGTATAAGGATGGACGCTTGGTGACCCACAATGAACCGGGCGTGGCAGTGTTGTCCTCTGGAGAGGTTCTCAGGATTAATAGGGTTAATAGGATCCACGCCGGGCAGTTCACCTGTGTCGCAAGCAGTATTGTGGGGAACATCTCCAAGAGTTACGTCTTGAACGTCAGAGGTGAGTTCGTAAGATTAGACAATTGTTCCAGGCAGATATCTTGCTTGCATTTATTTCTCTTTGATCTTGACCCAATATATCTCAGAAAGACACTGTAAACGTTTTCCTGTTTGATACCAAGTAACACACATGTATGTATGCAGTTATATTAACCATCACTGAAAAATGTCCAGTACCATTCTCTCCAAATTACATTTGTTTAAAAAAGAAATGTAATGTACAAGTTAATGATCTGAAATATATTGTAGTTTTGATACTAATTTTATATTACGAACCTAGAAGTGGACTTCGATAATCAAGTCATCACTGCATCTTTGTAATTCTTACAGTGAGGCCTGAGATAGAAGGGGCAGAATTCCCTCACAATGTCTCTGTTGTCAACAACATGGATATTGAGCTGCGCTGCCCGACGGTTGCCATTCCAGTCCCTGAGATTGTGTGGTACAAGGACGGTCACAGACTCCACCCCTTCCAAAGCGGAGTCCTCATCTCCCCTGATGGCACCACGCTTCGTATCCCCAATGCTCAGCTTCACGACGAGGGCGTCTATCAGTGTGTAGCGACCAACATCGCAGGAGAAGAAATGAAGCTATTTAATTTGCAGATCGATGGTTTGTACTTTCATAGTTTGATCTTGTTTCTTGTTAGCGATTGCCTTTCTTGACCCAGGTGAAGTAAATGGGTACCATTGGGGTACCTGGTAGCAAGTTATTCCTTGAATGCTTGAGTGCCATGACTTGGTAGCTTGGCTTGAGCTACAGTAGGACAATAATCACCAATAGGGCCTATACAATGTACTTTTGAGTACATATGAACAATATTTGGTACACTAACATGTTATCTCTTTGGGAGTCTCTGTGAAACTTAGCAATTACACACTGCAGTAGATATCAGGGATTCAAATCAGAGTTAGTGCTGTAGTTCCCTTTGAAAAAATTTAATCATCAATTCCCTGTACTCAATCTCTCAGATAGGCTGTAAAGCTGCAGATTCTACTGTTGGTAATGTATTAGGAAGTATTAGCTTTAGAAAATGAGCATAAATTATTAGCAATATTTCCTTCATGGATTTCTATAGTAAAATGCGTATCACTTAAACCATACTGCATGCATATCATATCAGTTTCATCTTTTACATTTACCTCCTATTTTGATCTCTTTCTGTACAGTGCCACCTGTCATAATGTCCAGAGAGCCTAATCAGATTGCAGTCATTGCTGGTGGTTCAGCTACCATCGACTGTGAGAGCTATGGTGTCCCTAAACCAACAGTAACCTGGACAAAGAATAATGCTTTTATATCACCCGCTAGCATCAGGTGAGATGTACTTGTAGTTTGTTGTCTTCCATCTGATCATCATCTTCCTCTGTCTTTTCTGTGCTGTCTTCCTTCTTTCTCCAAAGTCTGCAATCAATCTACTATCTTTTCTCAGATTGCCTCTATTCTGCCTGAATCCAGAGATAAACATACAAAACTTTGTGAAATATTTCATTGATTATCTATAATAAGATCAAATTCGGTAAATGGAAACATGGAATTCTAGCAGACATTGTTCTTAGAATTTCGTATCTCACTACGAATGTAATTAAGGATTAGGCTGAATGACTTAATCTAAGATGATAGAAATTAAAGATATGTGCTAGAAATGTGAACAGATATGAACTGAAAATACATCTTCCATCTACTAGTATTTGATGTGGAATTTTACTGGTTTGAATTGATATGAATTAGATCTAACATGACTTCAGTGACTGTGACAGATCAAGCTGTCTCTGTACGCTTTGAATTGAAGTTGATCAGAATAAATGAAATTGACTATGTGATTTGAATTAATGTTGATCAGATATAACATGGATCCAGCTGGACTACTTCACATAGCTTCAGTGACAGTAGCAGATGAAGGTGTCTTTGAGTGTTTTGTCTCCAACTCCGCTGGCAATGTAACAAGAAGGATCGATCTCCAGGTTCAAGGTACGATTTCATTCGTCTACTGAAACTGAAAACAGCTTAAAAGGCAACAGCAATATTGGCGAATACCAAAATATTGAGGAAATGGAGGATAATCCTGTTCCAGAAGTTAACAGAAGCTGTTCTCTTCAAATCCTGTTTTTAAGGGCATGACAGAAGTTACAATTCAGACCTCAGACTGATTAAATGTAAAATGCAATTGAATTGAAATACATGTACATGTGGGATACCCATCTGATTTCACATTTTCGGTCTTTGTCATGCCCAGTAAATATATGAATGCGTATTCGAAAAACTGTTTAGCAAGTTTGAGGATTATGTCACTTAAAAGAAGTGTGGAAAGTCAGAAATTTACCATAATTTTTTTATGTATTCCTACGTCACATTTCAACTTAAGAAACACCGTACACCATTTCCACAGATGCAGATCTGTCTATTACAAGATAAGTTTTCAAACTTTTATATTTTCTTTTTCATTTTAATCTGGTAGTCCAACCAACCATCACGCCAGGGCGCGGTAGGGTGACCACCCGAATAGGCCAGTCAGTGCGTCTCTTCTGTGATGCCACCGGTGTCCCGACCCCAGATATCCTCTGGCAGAAGGATGGCCAGCGTGTTGCCCCCATGGAAGGGTTCATCATAATCAACGATGGTATGCTGCAGATCAATGATGCCCAGCCTTCGGATGCAGGAAGATACGACTGCATTGCCAAGAATGGGGCTGGAGCAGATGTCTTCAAGGTTGTTCTTGAGGTTCATGGTGAGTTTTCTTGATACCATGCAGCTTTTGTTGGTGTTCAGTTTGAATTCCTCTTTTGATGGGGTTGTAAGAACGTTTTCATGGGACGATGGAGATTGGCTTGGGCACATGTGTTCCAGGCCTCTCTGGAGTTGCATGTACATGTACATCTTGAATGCTTTTGATACAAGCTTATGTGCTAGAATACTTATCTAGATGGATTTTTTAAATGTTGGGTGAGATTAAATTGAACTGAACTTATTTCCCATTCATTGTTTAGAGCAACCTCAGATTATTGAGACCACTCAAACATATGAGACCAGAGTTGACACATCTGTTGAGCTGGAATGCAGGGTGAGTGGAATCCCCACTCCAAACATCCGCTGGCTCTTCAACGGACAAGATATACCACCCTCGGGAGAGAAGAGTCTGAAACTTGCCAACGGCAACCTCAAGATACCTGTCGTGAGGGCAGAGGATAGCGGGGCATACACCTGCCTGGCCCAGAATGATGCTGGTTTTGACCAGGCTGAGAGGATTCTTGTAGTACTAGGTAGGTAGTTGAGAGTTCGTGGGAAATGTATCCTGTTTAATAGTACAGTCACACCAACAAGACCAACACCAGACCGATAGAACACCGGACAAATAATTACAATACCCTGAATGGCCAAGAATCATTCAGTTTGGGGTCAGAGTGGAGTCGGTTTGGCGATATGAATCTGGGCAACATATATTATTCTGCACAACTTTCTTGGAAACTGAAAAGGATTTTTAATTTTTAGTTGTGTTATTCCATCCCTGCAAATTTGTGCTCAAATTTCCAGTGAGTTTTGAGGTGATATGAAATAGTGTTTGGTATTCTGTATGTTTGTCAAATTTACATTTTGCTATAAGAATTTTCTGACTGATATTAAAATGTTTTTAACCAGTGAAGATTATTTCATTTTCATTTCACATGTGTCTCATTATGTTTAAATTGAATCATTTTCAGGCTTAATGGGTGAAAATTACATTCTGAAGCTCTGCTACTTCTTAGAATTCCTTCCTTATCGCATTTTGAACTCAATCTGTCTTCCTTCGTAGATGTTCCAAGGCTCCCTAGGCCACCCCGTGAGCAATCAGAGATGACCATCAGTGTGAACCGACGGGCAGTCTTGACCTGTCCAGCTGACGGCTACCCACCACCTGAAGTCAGCTGGAGGAAAGATGGAATCCTCATTAATCCTTCCGGTAGAATCACCATGACTGACAACAATGAACTCATCATTGACAGAGTACAGGTAAAGTTAGGTTATCAATTATCAAAGAACATACAGTTTTGAAAGAATGATTATATTTTAAAAACTGTATCCTTTCAAAAAGCCATGGTGTCCATCATTTTTTGTTGGTAAATCAGATAAGACAAAGTATAATGATTGAAAATTGATTTGGAATGGTGTTTATATTGTAGTGTGACAACAAGGACTTCAAACTGCAATGCACATTTATACAAAGCATATTACAAACACACAAGTTTGTGAGTGCTTTTGAACTTGGTAATTATATTCTTTATTCATATAAATAATGTTTCTTGAAATACCATTAATTAACACAGCTGTGGCCTGATGTATGTGTCTGTTTTGTTTTCTTCTACAGGAAAGTGACAGTGGCACCTATACTTGTGTGGCAACAAATTCTATCGGGAGTAACAGACTTAATTTCTACCTCACCGTTCAAGGTAGGTCATTGGTTTAATCATTATGTTCTTAAAGTTCCTATACAATGCCCTAACTTTGGTGTGAGATATGTAACATACCTGCTGACATTTACACATCATTCATCATATATTTTAAGATGATGAAATTGTGAAGGTACACACCTGTACATGGTAAAATGTACAATATGAGAAAAGATAATCTGATGGCAATTTAAACACTTTTTGATGTTTCATTGAATCCATATTTGAAAACCTGTTGGTTTCTTCATCAATCATGTTGATATGGCTCAGTGGTAGAGCAGTGATCTGGTAACTGGGAGGTCGAAACCAAGTCGATGCGCAAGTGTCCTTTGGTAATCCTTATTTCCAAGTCCCTTAGAGAGGGCTGAAAATCATAAGTCCCCTTGTTGCTAACCTACATGTTTTCATGGCAGTCGGGTAAAATAAATTATCAATAAACCAGTCAAAAGTTATGGTATTTTTTATAAAGTCAGCAATAGTTCATTGGTAACATACATTGTAGGGTAAGAATGAAAGTTATTGAAAGTGACCCTGTGTCTGTAATGTATTTGTTTGCAGTTGCTCCAACGTTCACCAACTTCCCCAATGACATAGAGTTAGCGGCAGGGAACAGGCTGGAGCTGATTTGTGAAGCTATTGGTGTGCCGATGCCAGAGATTACATGGCTGGTCAACGGAACTGAGCTCATTCCAAGTAAGCTGCAACATCAATACCCTCAAGCTCTTCAGCATTGTTACACAAAACCATCATAATTATAAATTCGCTGACATCCCGTTGAAACATGTTAATTCCAATCCAGACATTTCAGTTGGATGTCGCCGAAATTGTACCTAGGAATGTTTCATGAAATGCTACTGTGATATATATTCAACATATTTGGTGTCAACTATGTTTTTATCAGAATGTCTCCTCTTAAATTTAATGTTGGAATAAAATTTATTTCCAGTGTTTTTTTTTTTTCTCAATTAGATGGATGAAAAGTTTGTGTTTGTTGTTAATCACTATGTTGTGGGAAGTGACATGAAGTCCACCAACAGAAAGCAGAACTGCATAGATACATGTATTACGTGTAAAAGAGTAAGGCTAGGGGAATATGAACAAAAGAAGACCATTGTTAACTTGGTCTTGATTGTTAGATGTGCAATATGGAGATGCTGTCCATAAATAGCATTTCAAAAGAAGTAGAAATTTCTCTTTTTTCAGTTCATTATTGCTCGTAATGATTGAAAAGGAGAAACATGCTCTTTCTTTCTTACCACCATCATTTACGCACATAAATATATGTGTTTTCCACCATGTAGACCCACCTACTTTTGATGGCCGTAGTGTGCTAGCTGTTCAGAATGTACAGAAAAGTGACAGTGGAACCTATATGTGCCGAGCTGAAAATATCCTTGGCATTAGGACTGCCATCACTGCTGTACGTGTTAGGGGTGAGTGACTTCATTTCAACTCTGTTTCGTTAAGCACTGCGTATGTATGGGTGCGCTTCAACCATTTTTTTAATGGTGTGAAGGGAAAATCCAGATCATATTGTGTGAATGTTGCAATGTTATGGCAGCTTATCTAAAATATAAAAGTGCTGAAGTTCCTTTGGCAGACAGGCTACATGAAATTACTGTTGAAGCAGTTATTTTCATGATGGTTTTATTTTGGTGAATTTTCTGAATTAAATGGTCAAGAATTTAACAAGACATGAAAGTGAGCTGGCAATGCATGTGCAACATGTGAATTGTAAGTAGCCTGTGTTAGTTAGCGTGAAAACAAAAACTTGTTTCAAAAAATGTGTCCCTGTCATCCTTGAAAGTGTCGGTGCAGGAAAATATGGGTGTATGAAGTATAATAAAGTTTTTATGTATCTAATATTTAATCATTATTAAACCACTGTCTCATCTTTCTGCAGTGCCTCCAAGGATCCAGCATATTCCGTCAGACACCTCCCTGACCCTAGGGGAGAGGGCAGTGCTGAACTGTGCTGTGGAGGGTGATCCTAAGCCAGAGGTGACGTGGCTGAAGAACAACCACCCTGTAGCCCTCACTGACACCATGCAACAAGCTACCGATGGATCCCTTATTATAGCACCTACTGCTGTAAGTCTCTTCAATATATAGAACAGTCGTTGAATTTATGTTTACATTGCAAAGTAGTTAAAGTGACCTCATATTTAACAACAAAATTAAAAGAATTTGGAAGTTTATATTGATGTTATTAATTTGGCTGCTAGAAAAAAAAAACATGTTCAACTGTTGAATGGCTTGCAGAGACCTAAGATATATAGTTTGTAAATGGGTGCTTTCTTCTTTTCTCTTTTTTTAAAGCATGGTATACAGGGCTTGATGATCTGTCATTATATGACAGCTCATAACAGTGAGTTGTCATATAAGTTATCTATAATGATATAGGTAATTGTTATTAATTCTTTGTTTTGTAAGAAAATACTCATTTATATATCTTTAAATAATTTCTTGGCACTACAAAATTTCAATATGGCACGAAAAAGAGACGTGATAACGAAGCTTTTCGACCTGCGCTCATCAGGTTATCACGCAGGTATATAACAAATTACTTGAAATCAACTATATTATACTCGAATGAACCCGGATGCAACCCATACGCCGTAATTTCAGAACAAACAAGCCGCCTACATTCAATCGCACAAACCGCTTCTGTGCAGACAAAAGGAGTTCGTCCAAGCTTTGCGATTGTTCTGAAATTACGGCGTCTGGGTTGTGTCCGGGTTCATTCGAGTATAATACAGTTGATTTCAAGTAATTTGTTATATACCTGCGTGATAACCTGATGAGTGCAGGTCGAAAAGCTCCGTTATCATGTCTCTTTTTCGTGCCATATTATATATCTTTCTTTGAACGTTCCTCAAAATGTAATGTTATTCGCCCATTTTGTAGTGTGCCAATTTTTATTGTCTTTTGAAAACAAATTACTTATTCGTGTTTATTTTCAATTTGTTTTTGATGCTTTCTCTCTTTAGATATCTGATGCAGGTGTCTACAAATGTCAAGCTCTCAATCTGTATGGGCTTGATGAAGTCAGCTATCACCTTGAAATACAAAGTAAGCCACAGGAAATTGATATCAAAAGACTCTTACTCCTAAAGATACCAAATATATTTCGCTCTCAGCAGGGTGTATATTGTTACATTATTTTCATTCATAACTGGACATGCACTGAGAAATTCCTGAGATGTAGAAAAAAATTGTATATTTTGGTGTATGTGCTACTCTCTGCAGTGACCTGCATATACCAACTCAAAACTTCTATGATTTTAGAATTATTTGTACTGTGATACAAATAGATTTTTTTCCCATTGAAAAGCAAACAATATATTTTCCCTTATCAAGTGCTGATCAGATTTATTTGTTAATAGGGATGTCTGCCTTACATCCTAACCCAAATTGACAATTCAACTACTTCCATATTTGTGTAAAAATGTTTAATAGAGCCTTTAACCCCTTACCTACAGGGACCTATTGGTTTATGTATTAGCATATGTAATGGAACAGTGCTGTAATTAATGGATTAATGATTCTATTTACAGTCCATCCTACATGTATGTATGTGGTAGAGCTACTAAAGATTCAACTGCTTTCATGACTGTAAAAATGTTGAATAGTGCATTTAACCCCCAACCTACAAACCTTAACTAAGCCTATGGAATGAAACACATTGGGTTAATGATTCTATTTGCAGGCCGTCCTATGTTTGTGGTAGAGCCACAGAACACGACGGTATCCCACGGAGAGAACGTCCTTCTGGACTGTGTAGCTCAGGGGGAGCCTGAGCCCTCCATGAGATGGCAGAAGGAGGGCTTCAGGGTGTTACCCGTGGGGCGTGTGGCCATCCTCCCCAACAACACCCTCAAGATAGTCGCTGCACAACTGACCGACAGTGGCGCCTACATGTGCCTTGCTGAAAACCAGATGGGTCGTGCCGTATTGACCATCCACTTAAGAGTCATGGGTGAGTCCTTGACCAAGATATTGACCATTTTTGGAATGCTTATTGCTCTGATTATGAGGGATCTTGAAAGGCTAATGCAATGAATTGATCTGTACTTTTGCATCATGATTTAGGTCATAACGTGCAAGTTTTGTTGCAATTTTTAAAGTTGTCATGGAGTAAGAAAGCATGAATTATGCATGAACTGTGAATTGCATCTTGATGAATATGCAAATATGTTGTCTTGGAGATTTAGCTGTAGATGTAGTTACTCAAGAGAAATCATTGTTTCTTGCATTGCTGATTTTTTTAGACTTAAAGACCAATCATGACACATTCAGCCGACACATAAAGAATGTAAATTTGTATTTCATAAAGACAAAAATAATACATGGGCACATATCACATTCATAGAACCACACAGGAATATATAGTTTATTACTATATATATGTTCTTATCTTTCATTTCCAATGCAATCCTCAGAATGCAAACGGAAAATTGTAATGAGGTATTTATGATAACAGAAACTTGTTGCGACTTTGTTCAGTTCTAGATGTTTAGTGTTTTGGGGATTTGTGGTTCTGTCAGTTTGTTTTTCTTATAACTTTCTATTCTTTCAAAAAAATGCTATTCATTACTATTTTTCACCTTTTGTGAGAGAAAGTGTAGAAATCTAGAAGCAAGAATTATTACTTTGTGAATTTAGAGTAGAAGAAATACATTGTAAATGTAGTAATTACAATCCATAGAATCTGAAAAATCTGAAAAAGAATATTGTTAACTATTCTGGAGCTCCAATTTCACACAGCTGTGATCAGTGGTATGATGTTAGAAATAGGAAGCATTCACAGTTTGTTGTCCTTTTGCCTGGTAATTGTTCACAATTTTCAATCGTGCAATGCATGATAAAAGTTGGTTTGGTGTCAAAGGTCATAGACCTTATTAGACATTGACTAGTTTGAGCATGGACATTCTGCAAATCATTTGTAACTTGCATGTCTACATTTTTTTTGGTTTAATTTTTGTTTTGTTTGTTTTCTTTTCTTTTGCAGACAAGAGTATTTGCACTCTTTGGTTGCTATCTATTTTTTCATCTTTTCTTTTTTATGATTTTAATGTGATTTTAATTTAAATAGTATGCACTCTGAATTATTTCTGCACGTCATTCATTGCAAATTGATCAGTGTAATCACATTTTCACGTGAAGAAAATTTTGAATAGACATATAATTGGACTAGTAAAACTTTGTAGATCACTTTGAATTGAACAGATGCGAAGAGTCATAACTTCACTCATTCACTTTTTAATATGCATTACCCTCATTTAAATTTACATTTTTGTAATAGAATTTCTCCACTCAATAAGAGATCTACAATTTCAAAAGGATTGGCAAAACAGTTTATTCTAAGGACTTTTAAAGCAATATTTCTCTTATAATTAATATTTCTATCCTCCTCTCTTGTATGAGTGTTTTGTATTGTTTGAGTTTCTTAAAGTGAAGTACATGTTAGATATTAATTATGCTCGTTGTTATTGTTGTAATACGTATTTGTTTCAAAATGCTGTGAAAATCTATCGTTTTCAGTAATGTGCATTGTTTCCATTGTTTTATGTCTTACATTGTATTTGAAAGGTAGTAAAGTTGATTTGCATGTTAGATCTTCTGCTTTATTAAATTTCTAAATTTATTTTAAGTATATAGTTATCTATAATTATTGGATCCAAATTTTGATTTCAATGAAATTTGTTTTATTCTAATCACAATTGGAAAAAAATAACATAGGGCCTTTTCTATAATGATACAGATTTGAACATTTGCACAATTATAGGATTATAAAACAAAAATGTATAAAGGAATCCATATATTTAAAAGAAATAATTATAGCAGACATTCTAAACACTTGTTGAAAATGTCATTTTGAATAGTGAATTATATTTTTTGAATAGTGTTTAGTCGTTGAGGATTCCCTTTGTGGGCTTTGCTAGGATGTGGCGTTGTAGAGTATGCTTTTTCATTTTCTAAATACATTTCTTCATTTTGTCATGCACATTGGATCAGAGTTTCTCAAGCCTTATAAGAGATATGACATAAATGTAAAAAGTGAGCAAAACTATGAATATTTTGCACTGTTATGCTCGCCAAAACATTGTCAGCTTATAATGTTCACCATTTATTTATTGAATACTCCATGTATTAAAAGAGTAAAATATAAAGTGTCTTGCATGATGAAAGTGCAAGACGTACACCTTATTTTGCTACTTAACCCATTCAAAAGTAAGGCTTTGAATTCATGGGAAGTTATCAAAATTGCATGTTATTTGAGATGGAAATCTAGGGATTTAAAAGCAAATATTTTGTTTGGAGACTTGAGAAACTCTGGACCACTTTATTTGTATGTTGCTTCTCGCTCGCCTTGCATTGCATGATGGGATGGCTCTGACAGTGCATGGTGGCTGGTCAGAGTGGACCGAGTGGGGGCAGTGCAGTAAGACTTGTGGGCGGGGCATGAGGATACGAACACGTCGCTGCGACAGTCCGTCGCCGGCTAATAATGGACTGCAATGCACGGGGCCCGAGGTAGAACAGAACTCATGCCATATGGATAGTTGTCCTAGTAAGTGCTGGCTATCTAGTGTGGATGTGGGTGTGTTTATTTGTGTATGTATGCCCAGGAAAGATACATTACATTTAGAAACGTTTCATGGCACATTCGCATATGCCGTGGTAAGCCGCCACTAAAAACTGTGGCGTTGTTTTTGTGTATTAAATGAATGGCAAGTGGGGATGCATGACGCAAAGGTCCTGTGCGTACTCACTCTATACCTATGTGTTATAAGATACAGTAGTGTGAAGCGCAGTACATTTAATAAAAACCTGACAGTTTTTTTAAGGCAGTTTACCTCTTCCTATTTGAACGAACCTTTAATATACTGGTAAGTGGTTAGAAGAAAATTTGAAATGGCCTGCTAACAAAAGTAGTCATAGTCATTTTGTTTTAAGTGTCAAGTCATACGATGAGCTACATGTCTGTCAAAAATAAGTCCAGACAAAATTTAGTTCAATCTTACTCAATTTCTTTGCATAATTTTCTAACATTATAATTTGAATGAAGTGTCTCGATCATTTTCTGATTTCATGGAAAAAGGTATTAAGCATTGTGCAATATCCAGACTATTTCAAAATTTTCATCCGATGAATGTCATTGTAATTAATCTGCACCATGGCTAATATCAGTGCTTGTAAGGGTAGTGGATTTGATGAAAATATGTTGCTGTTTTTTCCCCCCAGAGACTGAATGATACCTGCGATAAAAATCTGTTTCATTAAAATTGGTCAATGAGACCGATGAAGTTTTTTAGCTGGCCAGACATTTTTTTTTTTTAAACAGATGCTAAACATTTTACTGTGATTATATCTGGACTTACATGTATCATCACTGACACTACATCTACATGTACCTTAAAGAAAGGCCATATACATATTTTATTACTTGAGTCATATCATTCTCATGGTTTTAAACCATATTTCCTCTTCATAAGTTTATGTTTTCATTGGATTACTATGCATTTTGATCTGCATGAAGCCTGCTTTTAACCATTGGAACATTGATTTAAGCAATATTGTAATGGGAGAATAAAGATTCAATGTCTGTGACTCAAAATCAGTGATCTCAATATCAGATTAGATTATCTTTGTTTTTTGTTTTGTTTAGGATGACAATTCATAATCAAGCCTTTTTCTTGAACCTTGTTTTAAGGAAAAAGAAGTTGCATTCATCTGCAGTTATATATCTGCTTCTCTAAACAAATACAGTAAAACTGTATTTGTTAGGTATTTTGTGGGATCAAACTGAAAATATTTTGTAAAATTACTGTATTCTGGTTCTTCAAGAAGCCTGGAAAAACGATGGAAGTCAGAGCCCTTGAGCGATCATAACATTCAAAATCTAATTTCTGATATTTCTGTCTTCCATCTACTATCAGTCCATGGTCGATGGGGTGAGTGGCAGCCTTGGGAGGAATGCTCTGCATCCTGTGGGTTTGGTATCCGCGTTAGGCGCCGATTCTGTGACAACCCACCAGTTCAGTACAGAGGGAGGGACTGTGAAGGAGAAAGCATCCAACAGGATCAGTGCTTTACTGGAGAATGCCCAGGTTAGTCATGGTGATGGTGGTGGTGGTGGTGATGATGTAGATGATGATAATGGCAATGATGATAACAATAGTTAGGTTGGTAATGAAGATAATGATGATGATGGTTATTGTGATGATGATAGTAGTGGTGATGGTAGTGATGGTGATGATGATGGTGGTGGTGATGATGGTGGTGATGATGATGATGATGATGGTGGTGATGGTGGTGGTGGTGGTGGTGATGATGATGACGATAGTAGTGATGATGGTAGTGATGGTGATGATGATGGTGGCGATGATGATGATGGTGGTGATGTTGGTAATGATGATGGTGGAGATGATGATGATGATGATGGTGATGATGATGATGATGATGATGATGATGATGATGCTTATGGTAGTGGTGATGGTGATGATGATGATGATGGTCACGTTGAATTTATATCTTTTTTTCGAATTGGGAATTTTATATATTAGACAATACCATTACATGTAGGTGGTATAGCTATCAGATGTCATCCTTATGAGCTTGACGCAACAAAATGTACATACGCTATGCTTACGTCAAATAAATCCTTTCCAGATGTTGAACTGGTATCATATTTAATTTTTAAATTGAAAGTACATCCTTCCGCTCAAGAGAACTTTTCAAAGTCATTTTTAATGCCCTTTACATTCTGTTTTTCCGCATTCCATCCTTTCAGTGGATGGTGGCTGGGGTCCTTGGTCACCATGGCAACTGTGTGATCGAACCTGCGGCAATGGTAACACCATCCGGGAGAGGTTGTGTAACAATCCTGAGCCCAGGCATGGCGGCAGGGACTGCATGGGACTATCAAGAGAGACCAGGGCTTGTAACGTTAGACCATGCCCAGGTGTGTATAATTTAAATAAAGAAACTTCCCGACTTTCATGACCAGGCCATACTTGTATATTGCATGGTTCTTATAATTGCATTAGAAGCAGATAAGTAATCAAATCGAGGCTTTTTGCATCAATCAAAAAGGGGTTATAGTTTAATTGTAACCATTGAAATGAGATTACAATGGTTTTGGTCTCAAATGTCTGATGCATATAGAGTCCATCTCCTATCCATGTCTGTGGGGTATTGCCTATCCTATTGTCATTGGAACTGGAAGATTTTAAAACATCTTTGGAACATGTACTCGCATATGGTACAATTAAGCGGTTGACAGCGGCCATCCATATCCGGCTATCTCACACAATTTAAATGATTACATGTTGACAAGGTTTCTCGGAGGCACTATTGAAATCCATGTTTTGACAGATGATGGCAGATGTAAGTAGGTCCATCACAAGAAGATATTCTATTCTTTCCTATTTTGAAGGAATACTTGTAATTCCTATTTTGTGGCCTTCAAATTAACCTGTTGCCTATGGGAACCGGATGGGCCCTGTATTAAGCCTATGGGAATTAGAGTCAGCGGGTTAATATGAATATATTCCAATCCTATCCTCTGGTTGGTTTGTACAGTGGATGGTGTATGGGGATCATGGAGTATCTGGACCACGTGCACAGTGTCCTGCGGTGGAGGACAGAAGACTAGGACCAGGACCTGCACAGGACCACTGCATGGTGGCCAGCCCTGTGAGGGTAGGAGTGAACAGACCATACGATGTAACACAGAGCTTTGTCCAGGTAAGTAAATATGGTTTAGTTGCTGGTGGATGTTCGCATACATTTTTCATGACTGTAATTTAAGCCAAGTAAATTCATTCTTCTTAAAAGAATCTCTTATTTTTTGATGTGAGAGTTTATTAGTATGTCTCTTATTGTTGTGATCTCGCACTACAATTTGTGGAGAGAGATTATTTGTCCCCTTTCTGGTTTTTAAAGGATATGATGAATATATTTTCAATTATTGTATTTCACTATATCAGGGACCTTATTATTATTAACTAGTGCTCTGGAATAGCATTTCCGCTATACTCCTGCAAATTTCCATGTGTCTGATTTGATAAGTTTCAGCCATGGTACTAATGTCCTTTGGCAAGACATTAATCTACATTTTTGCTACTCTCAGCCAGGATGTAGTAAATAGGTACCTGGTAGGAAGTAATTCCTACCAAAAGCTTAATTCCTACCAAAAGCTTATAAAGCTTATAAAGCTTTTTTTATTAAAAGATAAATAAGTTGTTTTTGTTTTTTTGTTTTTTTTAGTTTTTTTTAGTTTTTGTTTATATTTGTATTGAGTTATACTAATATGTCTATTTAATTCCTTATGTTTGTTAAATTATTTGATTACACAACTCATTATACCTAGTGTTAATCTTAGACTTTAGGATTTTTACGTTTATATAGTTATTCTCATTGTACAGTTTACTTAGTTAACATATTAATTCAGTACATTATACCTTTGACCTGGGGCCAGGCTCGACTAGCACATGTGCTATTTTCTGGTTCCATTTTACCATTAATTTTTGCTTTTGTATTTTTGATTGTCATGTTTATCATGTGTAAAATGTTATACCGTTATATTGTAATACATGTATGTTCTTCTTGTTGGTAAATAAATCAATCAATCAATCAATCAATCAGTCAATTCCTTGATTGCTTTCAGCACCTGAGGGCACTAAGCTGGGCTAAAACCACACTTGTTTTACTTTGTAGGCACCTCTAGCATCCCTTGGGATGAACTATGTGTGCCATATGATTATAGCTTTATTATTACCTTAGCTAAATTAAATAGCCTGTTTTTCTCCCTGTCTTCATCCTAGTGCATGGTAACTGGTCAGACTGGGATGTGTGGGGCATCTGTTCAGCTGTGTGTGGTGGAGGAATCCGACAGAGGTTCCGCTCCTGCACCAAGCCAGCGCCATCACCCACAGGCCGACCCTGCGTAGGAGACAGTATCGATACAGAACCCTGCAACCAGCAGCCATGCCAAGGTATGAAGGATTAGGTAGTTTAGCGAATCGATGTGGCATAAGAAAATGCGCCCGGAACGAAAAATGCGTATTGTTGAAAATGGTGATTTTATTGCTTTAAGACAGAAACATATCATGATGCCACAGCACTTGTAAAAGTACATGTACTACCAAGTTGAGGCTTAATATTACCAAATTTGTCATTACAATTGTCAAATTAAAACTATTACATTGTACTTCAACACTGATAACCTATAATTTGCCTTTTGTGTTCCGTGGTATAGTGGTTCATTCACTTGACTCTCAATCCAAGGGTTGAGGGTTCGAATCTCAGCCCGGCACTAGTGTCTTTTGGCAAGACATTAATCCACATTTGCCACTCTCCACCCTGGTGTAGTAAATGGGTACCTGGCAGGATTTATTCCTTGAAATGCACTGTGCGCTGATTACGGCTGCCGGAGCTAAAGCCAGGGTAATAATATCCAAAACCCTTTGGAAGCGCATAGGGACGTTATTATAATGTGGTATGCGTTATACAAGAACAGTGGTATTATTATTATCTTTTTGTGCCACTTCGTTTCGGTGAGCTCCTTAGCATGGTAAAATAGACCAGTATTCGTAAAAGAGTTGTAACTGTCATCCAGGTTCAAATGGATAGAGTTAGATTATTGGAGTCCCAAGTGTCACGCTCTTCATTCCGCAAAAATGACCATAATTCTGTCACCCAATGAACAGAAATAAATCATGTCATTATAGAATCACTTTCTCAGTTTCATTTCATGACTGGATTCATTTTGTTTATTCATTTTGTCAGAGAATTAGAGTAGTATTTACACAATGAAGAGCTTGGCACTTGGTGCTCCATAGATCAGTGGATCAGTGGGTCCTGTTTGTTAAAACCTATTTTCAATAACAATTGCCACATATCTATGACAAATATCCTCTAAGCCAATCAGATGCATTCATTTCAGTGGCTTGTGACAGTTTATTGCAACTTGTTATAGATATCAAGTTTTATGAAACAGGGCCCAGGATTAACTTAGTCAAACTTTATGAATACGAGCCATGGACTTTGATAATCCTTGTCAATCAGTCAGTACTCTTTGGATCTGCTTCAAAGATATTTGTTTCATTAACTTAATGCATTTGTGTTGTAGGTTATGATGTTACTAAAACAAATACAACGAAACCTGTGTATTAGCACTGCTCCAGGGAGACAAGAAAATGGTCTGCATAGGCAGGTGGTCTTAAAGCTTTATGTACAGGTTCCTGTTTCAATGAGAAATACCATTCTAGAGAAACCAAATTGTAGTCTTTATGGAGTGGTGGTCTTTCTATACAGGGGATCGTTTAAGCACGTTTGACTGTATCAAAGTATATTTACTCCAAGTGGTTAATTTTGTCAAATTTAAACCTTTTTTTACTTGACAGTTGATGGTAAGTGGACACGCTGGTCTCCTTGGAGTGAATGCACAGAGACCTGCGGAGAGAGCCACAGAAGCAGGACGCGTGAGTGCAACAACCCAGCACCGGCCCATGGTGGTAGGCCATGTATAGGAACAGCGGAGCATATTCAAACCTGTCATACCCCTCCTTGCATAGGTAGGTTTCTACTGCTCCTTGCGGAAAGACGATACAAAATTCTTCCATAATGATAATGATAATGATATCAATGGCTTCCTGCAATAAGGCCAGTAGTGCCATGTATGGCTGTTTATTTGGAAGGGACATGATATTGCCTTTTGACAAGCAGCTTATGATATCATTAATGGTACATACATGTATATACAGTCAAACCTGTCTTAGCGGCCACCTGTCTATAGCGGCCACCTGCTTATAGCGGCCACCAAAAAATCCCCCGCAGGAAATTACTGTGTTGTAGACCCTGCATATAGCGGTCACCTGCCTAACGCGGCCAGCGGCCACCCATTATGTATCCCTCGGACAATATCCGACCGCGTATAGCGGCCACTATTATCGAGTCGAGCCGTAGTTTCATGCACAAAAAAGTAGTTTTTGCCATAGACGCGATGTGTTTACCGAGTCCTAGCTCAGTCACACTCTCACACAAACGTCGTGAATAGATTCTACAATGGCCATGAAGATCTAATAGTTTCACCACATTGCCGACTAATTAGAGATTAAAAGTCTTTTTAGTAAGAATTAAGCACTAGTATTGTTCGTTTACGTATTGTTCGCACCATCCAACTGCAATCCCCTGCACTTTAGTTGTATTGTTCTCCTAAGCTATAGCGGTCGGCATTGCATTGATATTGATCGCTATTGCGCAATAGCGCAGGCTCGTACACTGCAATATAATTTATTTTTAAAAGATTTATAAAAAAAAAATTTAAAGCGTTAAAACTTTTGAAAAAAATAATAAAGGAGTGATTTTTTTTAGAAAGTGAAAATAATAAAATACTACCCAAGTATTATTTTTTTTAAAGATCAATAATAACGATTTCATATACGAGAGATTGTCCAGCTGAAAAAGGTTGAGGCTATGTTGGCGTGATTTGGGCACCCTCATTATTATTCATGAGCTCGGATTCCGCGCGCGCGCTCTCTTCCATAGAGATTGTACATGATGCATCGAGGTGCGTGAGAATACCTACCAGGACTTCGAATATTGGTTAGACAGTTAGTTTGGCGCGATTCCAGCATTATTGGCGTAATTTTGGCATTTCTTTGTTTTTACAATTGAAATCACCTAAAAGAATGGAAATAAAGGTGTCATATTGTGAGATAAAATGTACAAAATGATATCCAACCCTTAAAATATCAATAAATGTAAACAGATAGAACTTTTCCGACTTTTCATTTTCTTCTTGTTTCATATTTGACAAAGTACAGTAAGACTGGCGCGATTCCAGCATTATTGGCGTAATTTTGGCATTTCTTTGTTTTTACAATTGAAATCACCTAAAAGAATGGAAATAAAGGTGTCATATTGTGAGATAAAATGTACAAAATGATATCCAACCCTTAAAATATCAATAAATGTAAACAGATAGAACTTTTCCGACTTTTCATTTTCTTCTTGTTTCATATTTGACAAAGTACAGTAAGACTGGCGCGATTCCAGCATTATTGGCGTAATTTTGGCATTTCTTTGTTTTTACAATTGAAATCACCTAAAAGAATGGAAATAAAGGTGTCATATTGTGAGATAAAATGTACACAATGATATCCAACCCTTAAAATATCAATAAATGTAAACAGATAGAACTTTTCCGACTTTTCATTTTCTTCTTGTTTCATATTTGACAAAGTACAGTAAGACTGGCGCGATTCCAGCATTATTGGCGTAATTTTGGCATTTCTTTGTTTTTACAATTGAAATCACCTAAAAGAATGGAAATAAAGGTGTCATATTGTGAGATTTAATGTACAAAATGATATCCAACCCTTAAAATATCAATAAATGTAAACAGATAGAACTTTTCCGACTTTTCATTTTCTTCTTGTTTCATATTTGACAAAGTACAGTAAGACTGGCGCGATTCCAGCATTATTGGCGTAATTTTGGCATTTCTTTGTTTTTACAATTGAAATCACCTAAAAGAATGGAAATAAAGGTGTCATATTGTGAGATAAAATGTACAAAATGATATCCAACCCTTAAAATATCAATTAATGTAAACAGATAGAACTTTTCCGACTTTTCATTTTCTTCTTGTTTCATATTTGACAAAGTACAGTAAGACTGGCGCGATTCCAGCATTATTGGCGTAATTTTGGCATTTCTTTGTTTTTACAATTGAAATCACCTAAAAGAATGGAAATAAAGGTGTCATATTGTGAGATTTAATGTACAAAATGATATCCAACCCATAAGATATCGATAAATGTTTAAAAAAAAAAAAAATCCGACTTTTCATTTTCTTCTTGTTTCATATTTGACAAAGTACAGTGAGACTGGCGCGATTCCAGCATTATTGGCGTAATTTTGGCATTTCTTTGTTTTTACAATTGGAATCACCTAAAAGAATGGAAATAAAGGTGTCATATTGTGAGATTTAATGTACAAAATGATATCCAACCCATGAGATATCAATAAATGTAAACAGATAGAACTTTTCCGACTTTTCATTTTCTTCTTGTTTCATATTTGACAAAGTACAGTAAGACTGGCGCGATTCCAGCATTATTGGCGTAATTTTGGCATTTCTTTGTTTTTACAATTGAAATCACCTAAAAGAATGGAAATAAAGGTGTCATATTGTGAGATTTAATGTACAAAATGATATCCAACCCATAAGATATCGATAATTTTTTTTTTTTTTAAATTCCGACTTTTCATTTTCTTCTTGTTTCATATTTGACAAAGTACAGTAAGACTGGCGCGATTCCAGCATTATTGGCGTAATTTTGGCATTTCTTTGTTTTTACAATTGAAATCACCTAAAAGAATGGAAATAAAGGTGTCATATTGTGAGATTCAATGTACAAAATGATATCCAACCCATAAGATATCGATAAATGTTTAAAAAAAAATAAAATCCGACTTTTCATTTTCTTCTTGTTTCATATTTGACAAAGTATACTGGCGCGATTCCAGCATTATTGGCGTAATTTTGGCATTTCTTTGTTTTTACAATTGAAATCACCTAAAAGAATGGAAATAAAGGTGTCATATTGTGAGATTCAATGTACAAAATGATATCCAACCCATAAGATATCAATAAATGTAAACGAATAGAACTTTTCCGACTTTTCATTTTCTTCTTGTTTCATATTTGACAAAGTACAGTAAGACTGGCGCGATTCCAGCATTATTGGCGTAATTTTGGCATTTCTTTGTTTTTACAATTGAAATCACCTAAAAGAATGGAAATAAAGGTGTCATATTGTGAGATAAAATGTACAAAATGATATCCAACCCTTAAAATATCAATAAATGTAAACAGATAGAACTTTTCCGACTTTTCATTTTCTTCTTGTTTCATATTTGACAAAGTACAGTAAGACTGGCGCGATTCCAGCATTATTGGCGTAATTTTGGCATTTCTTTGTTTTTACAATTGAAATCACCTAAAAGAATGGAAATAAAGGTGTCATATTGTGAGATTTAATGTACAAAATGATATCCAACCCATAAGATATCGATAAATGTTTAAAAAAAAAAAAAATCCGACTTTTCATTTTCTTCTTGTTTCATATTTGACAAAGTACAGTGAGACTGGCGCGATTCCAGCATTATTGGCGTAATTTTGGCATTTCTTTGTTTTTACAATTGGAATCACCTAAAAGAATGGAAATAAAGGTGTCATATTGTGAGATTTAATGTACAAAATGATATCCAACCCATGAGATATCAATAAATGTAAACAGATAGAACTTTTCCGACTTTTCATTTTCTTCTTGTTTCATATTTGACAAAGTACAGTGAGACTGGCGCGATTCCAGCATTATTGGCGTAATTTTGGCATTTCTTTGTTTTTACAATTGAAATCACCTAAAAGAATGGAAATAAAGGTGTCATATTGTGAGATTCAATGTACAAAATGATATCCAACCCATAAGATATCGATAAATGTTTAAAAAAAAATAAAATCCGACTTTTCATTTTCTTCTTGTTTCATATTTGACAAAGTACAGTAAGACTGGCGCGATTCCAGCATTATTGGCGTAATTTTGGCATTTCTTTGTTTTTACAATTGAAATCACCTAAAAGAATGGAAATAAAGGTGTCATATTGTGAGATTTAATGTACAAAATGATATCCAACCCATAAGATATCGATAAATGTTTTTTAAAAAAAAAATTCCGACTTTTCATTTTCTTCTTGTTTCATATTTGACAAAGTACAGTGAGACTGGCGCGATTCCAGCATTATTGGCGTAATTTTGGCATTTCTTTGTTTTTACAATTGGAATCACCTAAAAGAATGGAAATAAAAGTGTCATATTGTGAGATTTAATGTACAAAATGATATCCAACCCTTAAAATATCAATAAATGTAAACGAATAGAACTTTTCCGACTTTTCATTTTGTTATTGTTTGAAATTTGACAAAGTACAGTAAGACTGGCGCGATTCCAGCATTATTGGCGTAATTTTGGCATTTCTTTGTTTTTACAATTGAAATCACCTAAAAGAATGGAAATAAAGGTGTCATATTGTGCATGTGAGATTCAATGTACAAAATGATATCCAACCCATAAGATATCAATAAATGTAAACAGATAGAACTTTTCCGACTTTTCATTTTGTTATTGTTTCATATTTGACAAAGTACAGTAAGACTGGCGCGATTCCAGCATTATTGGCGTAATTTTGGCATTTCAGAGCGAGCGCGATTAAATTAGCGCGGCGCGCCCGTACTTATGAATATTCATAATTGCTCGTTCAATAGCTGCCCAAATGACGCCAACATAGCCTCAACCGCTGAAAAACGGCGTGAAAACTCGACTCGGATCGTCCACCGGCGATCCAGGCCATTGTCGACGTTCGCACTTTCGACGAATGCAAGCGAGCACCTTCTAGTTCTATCGCCTGTTCTCAAAAACAGTTAAAACTTCTTTTGAACCATTCAAAAGGCAAATATTTATTGAATGAAAATTGATTGCACGATTTTATTCAAAAGATAAACTTATTATTGTAATTTTTTGACAGGAAGCAAAAGCATGATTAGACATCGTTTTTAGACTATAAAAATCAAGAAAAGCAGTCTACCGCGGGTGGTACGTACGTGGTAATTTGAGGGAAAATTCATTTTACACAGACATGACAGATTGCTCGTATATCTATTGTTTTTCTCATTTATTGACAACAAAGCATATTATTTTAACATTTATATATCATATGACATGTCATACGTCAAATTTGTTGATCTATAGCTTGTTTTCCTAAGTGATATATATGGATGCATGTACACTAACTTTGTTGCGTGTAACAGTGTATGTGCAAAAAAATAAAAATGGCCGCCGACCTGTCTATAGCGGCCACCTGTCTATAGCGGCCACTTTTTCCGTTTCCCTTCGGTGGCCGCTATAGACAGGTTTGACTGTATATTACATATAGGTTCATGCAAAGGGATACATGTACAAAGTTCCCCTCATATCGACTGTGGTTTTAGCTGATGAGCTCTAGTGCTGAAAACATTTCCAAAAATTTGTTTCTACCTAATATTATTAATATTATTATTATTATTGTCATCATCATTATTATCATTATTGTTGTTGGTATTACAAGCTTATTTCCTACGTTAGGGGGAATCCTAACAATGGGTTTATTCCGTCACAATAGCAATTCGACGTTACGGGGAAAGAAACCATGCGTTGAGTGGAATTATACCAATAGGCTGAGATAGAGTTATTATTATTATTATTATTATCATCATTATCATCAATTTCCTTATCACTGCCATCATCATCATCATTATTATTAGTAAGTATTAACTTATCTTATTTGTTCATTGGTGCATGCACTG
Organism: Heliocidaris erythrogramma; assembly: GCA_025617745.1. Classification (NCBI taxonomy): domain Eukaryota; kingdom Metazoa; phylum Echinodermata; class Echinoidea; order Camarodonta; family Echinometridae; genus Heliocidaris; species Heliocidaris erythrogramma. The sequence continues at coordinate 11,774,822 of CM046869.1, forward strand.
TTCTACCAGGTGGCTACATGTGTGTTAAATAAAGATAGAACATAACATTCTGAAGTGGAACATTCACTTTTCCAACACTTCAGTGCTTAATGCCTGGGTACATATAGTTTACAATGCTACATATACATGTAGCACACATATTTTTGTCATCAATAACTTCGTAAACATCACATTCATTTTTCTCCAGTTGGTCCTAGGATGGCTGTTGCCATGGTAACAGGTTCCATCAACGGTCAGACATTGGAAGGTCAACTCTTTGCCAACATCAGTGTGGACAATGCTGGTTATACAATGGTCCGTGCCACTATGGATAATGTACCTGAAGATATTGGTAAGTCATCACAAAATTTTCTGGTTATGTAATAAAACCTGATTTACTGAATTAAATCAGAATTGAAGCATGTATACACTAATACCTAGGTTACTGCTTGGTAATATCCCTGCCAGAAAGAACACAGTGTCCCACAGCGTGTTCACAGTGTGAAACACAGTGTGAAATCATCTTTAACACTGTTAAATTCAAGTGTTTTAACATTGTGAATCACATCTTCACATTGTGAGCGAGTAAAGTCACGCTGTGAAATCGAACATCACTATGTGAACACTCTGTGGTAAACCACAGTGTGAGATCATCTTCACACTGTTGAATTTGAGCGTTTTAACATTGTGAATCACATCTTCACAGAGTCGACTATGTGAACACACTGTGAACACATTGTGGGACACAGTGTTCTTTCCAGCATTGATAGGCCATTAAATACACTTCATGATGATGAAAGAACTAACATCATGTCCAGTGATGATTATTAGTGACTGGCTGGCTGCATTATTTGCATATGGTCATCTGCAGGTCCAACATTTGTGCCATTGAGAAGAAGAGCAATTACTCAGAAAGGTTCACACCTACATGTACTTGTAGGTTACTACAGTTTGATCTTGATGTCTTTCTTGGCATGCACTATTTTAACATTAAAGTAAAAGCAAATTTCTTTTTGTTTGTTTTAATCTGGGCCCTGTTTCACAAAACTTGTTATCAATGACAACTGCCCCATTTTTATGACAAATTTGATCTTGGCCAATCGGATGGAAGGATTTCAGTAGCGTATAACAACTATTGTAACTTGTTATTGATTACAAGTTTTATGAAAAGGGGCCCTAATCTGTATATGCCATGCCTATATCCCACCGCTGCCACCATGTTTTGATGTTTGGTTGAAGGTACATGTGCCAACAGAACCTAAGCATTAATTAGGAATAGATGTACATTGTAATTTAGCCATCGTCCTGAGCTGTATGTGGGTGTTTCAAGGTTCCCACAGTCATGGAAAAATAAATTCTTCTGGAAAGTCGTAGAAAACCATGGAAAATGAGAAGGAAAAAATCTCCCAAAGTCATGGAAAGTCATGGAAATTGATGATGGGTGTGGGTCATATGTGGCTATGGAAGCCTTCCATCACAAACATGAATTATATATATTACCACTAGGTATTCGTACGCTGCTTGGATGCCGCAACCTGTACCACAATGGTATTTATCTGGTTATTGCAAGGGTCTGTTGGAACCCTGGTGTTTATTCCATTTGAACCAGTATACTACACTGCTAACATACATGTAGATACTTATGAACAGTCTTCTGTGTCACCAAGTTTTTGAACAATCTTCATAAATGAACTTTCAAGTGTTTACATTTTTACTTTGATTGCATATTTTCTTCCTGAATTGGGCATGACATATACATGTATACAATGGAGATTAACTTCAACATTAGGCTACCTGTTTCTGTTTCAGGAAAATACTTTTTTTAGCATTATTAAGTAAAAAAAAAAATTGTTAAACATTCATTATCTGGGGCGGGATTTGCTACCCATGACCAGGAAGGAGTTAATGCAGTGTACTACAACAATGCACAAAGGCACTTTCAGGAGCAATGTATACTGTATTCATATTGTAATGTGTTTCATCCTTCAGGCAATGTGATGCGGATGTTGATCTCCTTGATATCTCCTGTCTATTGGACTAGCGCCTACGAGCGTGACAACACGGCCAACGGGTTCTCTGCCACGGAGGGACACTTTGAGAGACAAACTCAAGTCCGTTTCTGGTCAGGTAAATCGAGAAGGCACTAGAACAATATTTTATTGAAAAAGAGTGTAGTCACCGTCCAGTTTATACAACACATGCTCCCCTTGAAAAAACACTATATCTAATAATCTAAATCCAGTTACAACCTTAACCATAATCCTATGTAGCTTTGAAAAATAAAGCCTGGAATATATTTTGCGGGAGCAAATGTTGGATCATTCATTATTTTATTGTTATGGATAAAGATTGAAATGAAGCGTTCACTTTGGCTTTGAATGATGGAGAGCCCCAAACATCGCCGGGATCAGTCCGGGGAGTTTAGGGATCTACATGTACACGAATGTCATGTCAAGTTGCGCCCTTTCATGTCTGAGGCACATTGTTAATCCGGCCGTTCGCACACATTCACCAATTGTTAAAGATCACATTGCAAGAAAATCACAAGTATGGCAATTAATGTATCACTAGAAACTGGGAAGCTTACAGATGGCAATCGTATAAGTTTTATGTCAACTGTGTATCTGATGATTATAAAAACAACGTAAATAAAAGCTCTTCTAAGCATCTGGAATATCCCAGGATTCGCCAGAAATATAGCGATGTCGTCACACTAGGGATCGATCCTGCTTAAGCAGACGACATCCTATAATGAATGAACGTAATTGCAATGCAATTATTCATCAAATTATAAAGAGTTTGGTATATTTAACATGACCTTATTTCACACCATTCTAAAAGGGAAAGTGAAGCTGATTCTGATAACTAAAACCGTTTGCTTGTAAATACACAGGAGAAGGGTCAATGATCAATGAAATAAACCCCATTTTCAAATTGAAAAGCCCTCCGAATAATATCACAGATTGTATTCGTTCCCTCTTGAAACGCCGAACATGCCCCGGTGCAAGCAGCTGAAAATACAATGGCGTCTTATTTTGTTTACAAGTGACTGATTCCTTTATTTTTTTAACGCTGCATTTTTCATCAAAATAATACCATACACGAAGTTAAGAGTGAGGCAACAGACTAACATTAAGACTGATGCTAGTCAAGTAAGAGAAATAAGTGAAGAGGAGATGACAAAACAGGCACTGAAAAATGTGTAAGATGTTATGGGACATCGTCTGCTTAGACAGGACTGGTCCTTCGTGTGTCGTCACACATCTCAGCAACGTTCAAGGAGCTCTTCAGCTGCTATATCGGGGGCTGTATTTTACCGTTTTATAATTGATAATAATCATTAATTCAAATGTTTCCAAGCGTTGAATTTGGATAACCTTGTATAATTTATGCCATCTATGCAATAATAAGTATTAAGCCAATATTTATTTTGATGGAATTTTCTTGCAATGTGATCTTTAATAATCCAGCAATTTGCACGCTTTCACTGATCATTAATTCGGCCGTTCGCAGGACAGTCTTTTCACACCTCCATTGTTCGACAGAACAATAAAAGTTAGGGCTCTCCCTGGCTTGCTTAAATGCAATGCATTCTTTTGCGCCTAACCCAAGAGAATTTTGATTTTTAGCAAACAAAGCTTGGAGTTCATTTAGGCAGAGCTAAATCTATTTTTCTTTTCATCACATTTGAATTCCAATGTAAACAAATGAGGTATACACCTGAGGGACATGTTTTGATGCCTGAGAATCTTTGTTTGTTTGCTTATTACAGGGGAGCAGCTCACCATGGGAATGAATTCGCTGGGTGTAGATGAGAATGGTGTTCTGCAGCTGACAATCCTACTCACTGGGGAAACCCCTGAAATCTACCCCAATGAGCAGGTCATTACCCGTAACTACCGGGAGGACTATATCCAAACTGGTCCAGGAGAGATCTACGGCAAGTCATCTCGTCATGTGACAATCGATGGAACACCTCTGCTCTATGCCTGGAATCACACGATTCGGTATGAAGATGCAAGCAGCACTATGCCGTACCTGGTGCAGACGCTCAACACAGAGGGCGCTACAGTGGAATATAATCCTGTTGACGGGTCGCTGACCTACACGATACGCGTCTATTTCACAAGAGGTCAGGAGGAAATCCTTTTGTTGTAGTATATTAGAGAGCTAGTAAAAAAAACCCAGGGGATTCATGACTTTAAGTTCTATCTGAGGGACTTGCTAAACATGTACAATATCCAAGAACTTGAGCACACCAACTGCTTTCGGACCAGAGATATCTTGGTTCCAAGACTATGCACTGCTCTAATAATCATTTGCCAATTTTCATTGAAGTCACACATGTTTTAGTATTATATTTTGATGTAATAAGTGTTTTGAAGAGAAAAACTATGAATGGCTGTTTCTGTTTTGTAAAAAAAGCTTTAAACTTTTAAAGACCTATAAACTTTCTTCTTTTTGAACCCATGTTTCTTTGCAGGTGAACCAAGGAACAGATGTCCTTCAGGATTCCTTCTGGATCCAACAGGTCCATACTGCAGAGGTAAGCTTCATCATCATGACTCTTCTCTTCAAAGCTTGACTGAATCAGCATTGTCAAATGTCTTAATCTCTCCTATGAAAGATACAAAAGCACGTCAGATTGAACTGATTTGCAGTGGCCTAGAGTGTAATGTTCCTAGGTATTTCATTCTGATTATTTGGGTTTGATTCAGGTAAATTGTGTTATCAAGGAAGGGCTTTTATAGCACATAGGTGCAGGCATGTTAGTTAAAACTAATGGGGTGGCTAGATGAGGGATGTCAAGATTAAGAAAAATTATGAAATTTTTGTAGAAAAGGAGGGGGAAAAAATCAAATTTTTAAGTTGCCTTAAACTGAACCTCCAAAATAATGCAATCTTTTAACAGGATTTGGAAAATATCTGTGCATCTTATTCTACCATGATGCATGATTCTTCCTGGTAGAAGCTTAGAATGTACTTGCATGCAATTTTCTACATTTGCAAGTCAAAAGTAACAGTTTGAAGAAAAAAAATGTGCTTTGTTAGATAAAACTGAAAATAAAATGCAACTGTTCTCTAATTATAATCTTCATTTGGAAATAACCTTAAGATGGTGCTGTTCAGATTTTACCAGTTTAATCAGACCACTTTAATGCCACTTTAACTTTCAAATCTTCAAGAAAGAATAACACATGTCTGTTTAGAATGATGTACCATAATGGCACCAGTCGTGGCGCGCACTTGTAATACAGCTTCATTGCTGCAACGCCCTGTGTCAACTGCCCTAGTCTCACCAGAGCGAAATGAACGGATGCGTTTGACTAGCAGATATTTTACCAATATAAATAAGGAACAACAATGCAGCGTTTCGCTCACTGCCGATCGCGCAATAAATGATGGCAGGAAAAGTTTGTTTCCAAAGAGAATTATCCATGGGGATTTTTTATGTTCCGCTATTTTTTTTTGTAAAACAAGAACTTCCTCTTTAGCAGACTGAAACAAAATAAATAATAAGTATCATATTTTCTGTTTTCGATGTAACAAAGCTTAAGTTCCATAGATGTTGGTCAGACAATTTTTTTGCATGAAAAATACTTTGGAAATAAATTATTTTTCTTCAAAGTTAGCTGTCTTACCGAGAATGCCTTTGCTCCAGTCTTGACGCGCCATTCCTACAACACACAAATCATGACGTAGCATCCCAAAAAGCGCTTTATACTAGTGCGCATGCACAATCCCCCAAAGAAACGCGATAGCTAGATAGCTTCCTGCGTATGGTTTAAGTAGCGCGCCGTGTACTGAGTGAATATTTTTACAACAGAGTGATTTATCTTAGATTAATCCTTCCTTCGCAATATCATTTGCGAAGGGTGCGCCACCACTGGTGCAAAGTGCGGCAACACTGGAGCAGCAGAAGCCCCGCAGAAGCGCCACAGTAGTGTTCACGCCGTTGAAGCAAGATGCAATATTTCAGATGGATTTCATTCACAAGCATTTTCGGCATGGATCTAAAACTGTCAAACCCCTCCACGACTGGTGACATTACGGTACCCCCTGTTGTTTCTATATCATCAATATCATTGAAGTTGGCCAAATTTTTTTCTTACTTTAGATAACAATGAGTGTCTCCAGAGGAATGCATGTTCCCATTTCTGCCAGAACTATTACGGTGGTCACGTCTGCTCCTGTCCCAATGGTTACAGGCTCAACAGGTTCAACGAACGCACGTGTGACGGTGAGAATGAGAATGTCGTCTACTTGAAAATGATGTATAAATGTTTTTTTCAGTGGGGGTACATTTACATATCACTGTTTGATAAGAAACTCTGAATTGTAATTAATAATTATTAAGTGCCAACTCCATGTACCACCCTTCAATTACAGAAAGTTCACAAACTGGTACAATAGATATTTATGTGCTTTTTCTATCACCTCGAACCTGCAAATGTGCCTGAAAAGTAGTGGACACTACCTTCCCAACAATAAATTTTCACTTTTTCTTTTGTTATTGAAGACATTGACGAGTGCCGGTATAACAACGGAAACTGTCCATCCAGTGAAGAATGTCAGAACACAGAAGGGTCTTTCCGATGTGTCCAGCAGTGCACTCGGGGAACACGTAGGATACCGGGCACCACAACATGTGGTGGTAAGTGAGGATGAATGTTTGGAAAAGGAAATGAATATACATCTTCAGTGGATGAATATGACTAATAGTGTATTAGGTGATAATCTTAGGAACATTGTGTGAAGATCAGCAGCTGCAGCAGCAGTAGTAGTGGTAGCAGTAGTAGAAGCAATATAATATTACAGATAGAAGATCATGAATTCATGGTTGAGTAGACTCATTTCACCATCATAGTACCCCAAAGCCTAAAATGTAATTAACTTCAGATTATGTACAGTATATGTACATGTTACTATGGTATTAGCATCTAACATGAATATTCATAATGTCACCCTGTTATGTAGGAATGGTTCTTAACTTTACCATGAAACTTATAGTGTCTATATATAAACCACACAAATATTCTGCTTTCCCAGTTTTGTCTTGAATTTTTTTTCTTTTCTATCATTCAAATGTCAACAAGAATGTCTTTGTCTATGCTGGTCTGATATTATTTTCATATTTATTTTATGTTGTATAAAGAAGAAAAAAAATGTTATTTTTGTTTTTCAAGTTTGTTAAATTCTCCTTGATTTGTACAGGGCCTCTCAGAATAACAGTTTTATTACTGAGAGAGCCACCCTGTTGAAATCAAGTGACTAAATCAAATAAAAATAAACATCATTCCACTTTCAGATATCAACGAATGCCAGGAGTCACCCAACATCTGCTCGCATCAATGTAGCAACACTCAAGGAAGCTACCAGTGTTATTGCAGGAAGGGCTACCGTCTTATGGGAAAGAGTCAGTGTGAAGGTAAGAGTGGCCCGTGGTTAATTATTCTCTCATTTGAGTACACTCTAGAGAAAAGGGAAGAGGGGATTGAGGGGGAGGGGGGGAATCAGACAATGGTATGGAATGGAACTACTGGTTTTACTGTAGAAAGGGATACCATCACACAGGAAAGAACCAGTGTGAAGATGAGTGAGGGCCTTCCATTATCCATTCAATCAGTTGAGTAAGATAGAGAAAAGGGAAGAGGATGGGGGGGGGGGGGTAATCAGGCGATGGTAGGGCATGGAGCTACCGGTGTTCATGCAATAAGGGTTACTGCCTCAGGGGAAAGAACCAGTGTGAAGGTAAGAAGGGTCCTTGTAGTTATTCATTCATTTGTTTCAGTGAGTGAGGAATAGAATGAAGTTACCAGACTTCCTGTCGAATAATATACTGTTAATACTTGGTTGGAAGTGCATTGGTGGGATCTGGGAACACAAAGGTACTATACGCATGAGGCGCAAGCCGAGTGTGTTGGACACCACGATAAAAACATGCATGTTGCCGGATCGCACTAATGCACAAACTCAAAACCATGTATTAATAGTTTTATAAAACGGGTCGCAATATGATTATGAAGTCTATAAAAATGGTTACGAACCCCATAGAAACGCCAAGAGTCGCACAGTCATGGAGGCTGCCATTTGCTTTCCTGGATGACATCACATAAGCATAGCCAACAAAAATCATGCGCGTTTCAGTGCGTGCATGTAATCCCTGCGCTAAAATGACAGTTAAACTACGCGATTTCATTGCGTTTTAAGTTTGCACGCACCAGAGGTATGCGTACGCGCAGCTCAGCCGTGCTTTAGAGCCTTTTTGCTGTGCGTTAGTGCTTTTTTTTTGCACGGTCACGTGGTGTTATTTGACCAATCAGGATGGCTACATTCTTGAACCCGTTTTATAATAATAATAATATAATACTTGGTTCTAGTATAGCGCATAATACATTTTTATGCCTCCGCCCACCGAAGGTGGGTGCCGGAGGCATTATGTTTTCGGGTTGTCCGTCTGTCCGTCCGTCCGTCCCACTTCTCGTTACCGCGATATCTGAAGAATCGTTTGAGGTAGGAACCTCAAACTTGGTACTAGTATGTATCCCCATACGAAGATGAACTGATTAGATTTTGGGGTAAGTAGGTCAAAGGTCAGAGGTCACAGAGGTCAATTTACATGAAATTACATGAAATTCTTGGTTTTTAGCACCGTTACCGCGATATCTCAAGAACTGTTGGAGGTAAGAACTTCAAACTTGGTACCAGTATGTATCCCCATACGAAGATGAGCTGATTAGATTTTGGGGTAAGTAGGTCAAAGGTCAGAGGTCACAGAGGTCAATTTACATGAAATTACATGAAATTCTTGGTTTTTAGCACCGTTACCGCGATATCTCAAGAACTGTTTGAGGTAAGAACTTCAAACTTGGTACTAGTATGTTTCCCTATACGAAGATGAACTGATTAGATTTTGGGGTAAGGAGGTCACAGAGGTCAATTTACATGAAATTACATGGAATTACTGGTTTTTAGCACTGTTACCGCGATATCTCAAGAACTATCTGAGGTGAGAACTTCAAACTTGGTACCAGTATGCATCCCCATAGAAAGATGAACTGATTAGATTTTGGTGTAAGTAGGTCAAAGGTCAGAGGTCACAGAGGTCAATTTACATGAAATTACATGAAATTACTGGTTTTTAGCCTCGTTATCAAATATTTCTAGAACAGTTTGAGCCACCAACTGAATTTAGGCGGAGGCATATAGGAGACGCAGTCGCATTCATCTTGTTATCAATGTCTCTATGTGCTTCCAAAGAGCTTTGTACAATTATCCTGGCTCAGCCTAGTCGCCCTAATGAAGGCACTGAAGCTTCGAGGAATAAATTCCTAGCGGTACCCATTTACTTCACCCAGGTCGAGAGTGGCAAATGTAGATTAATGTCTCGCCAAAGGACGTTAGTGCTGGGCTGGGATTCGAACCCAGTACCCTGTGATCTACAGTCCGTTGACTTATCCACAAGACCACAACACCTCTAACCTACCTTCTTGGGAATAGTACTTGTGTGAAGATGAGAAAACTTCCTCCGTTATTGATTGAGTTGTTTGAGTGAAAGATGGACATAAGGGGAGGGGATATGTCACTATGAACACGATGACAAAGAAAGCGGACAAAATATACAGCTCCTCATTTTACCCTCCACAATTGTTCTGGTAGACAAAAGAACATCCCTTCATTGCTATTTATGTAAAAATATGTAGAACAGGTGTCACTCTACCAGAGCAAGTGTGGAAGGTACAATGAGGAGCTGTATATTTTGTCCGCTTCTTTGTTCGCCATGTTCGTAGTGTGTGGAGGTTATGGACAGAGAATTGAGGATGGGAAAGGAGGTCAATGTGCAGAAGAAGAGAAAAAAGTGGAAAAACATTTTCGATGGTTGTTGAAGAACACTTAAAAGAAAGAAATTTGTAATAAGAGTTGGGAGATTTTAAAGAGAGGGTGCAACATAGAGGAAAACAAGTAGAGGAATGATGAAGAGGAAAGAAGGTATATTGACATGAAGAAATCTAATTTTATGATTGGATATGTAACAAACGATATTGTGGATATCCAGCTATAAGATTTTTGGTGTGTGTATGTTGTTGCTAGGTTTGTGACTCATCTTGTAGGGCTAATTGCAGATAAATGAGTTGTGAGCCTGAGTATTTGGCTAAGTTCTGATTTCTGATGTTCTTTATGTAGAGTGTTAAAAACCTTGCCAGGCTTTTCTGTTTACACAGTGTTTGTTTTCATGGTTATCTAATGTGATAAAACAAATATTTGGAATCCCATTTATCATTTTTCCTACATTAATCCTGGATTATGGTTTTCCAACTATGTGCGGGAATATTTCTTTTGATATGTACTGTATAACAAACCTTATACAAGTTTTAAAGAGAAGGTAGTAGAGTTCTGAGAAAGGTGAAATATAATTTGTGAGCTTTCTCTTTCCTTTTATGTCAGCTTGGAAGAACATCATAGTAGAAATGTCCCCTCAAAATGACTGCTCTTAGAATGCCCTCATACTCGAAATATGACAAGAAATAGCTGATGTGCTCGGGCATAACATTCATGCCACATATGTTTGGGCAGTCTCACATTACCCATTTCTGTCTGCAGTGCATATGCTTTTCACAAGATTAGGTCACTTTTTTTTATCATTTTGATGATTCAAAAACCTCACAGTATACATCAGTTTTTATGTACACATGATCAACCTTTCCCAATTGCATCGACATAGTTTTCTATACCTCCTCTTTAACAACGTTTGTCTTTGACTATTCTGCTCTGTGCTGTAGATGTCGATGAGTGTGTAGAACGTAACCCCTGTCTGATCAACCAAGAGTGTGTCAACCAGCGAGGTCGTTACCAATGCATAACGGTCTGTCGACAAGGCTTTGAGAGAGCAAGGAATGGCTCGTGCATAGGTAAACATCATTACATGTTGTTTATCTATTTCATTCATTTTGTACCTTTGAGTTTGATAGCAACTATCCTAAATGACTATTTCTGCATTTGCTGTTAAATATCTTTCAGTGAAATAAACTTCCTAAAGCATGTACCTGTCTCTTTTGTAAGAAAGAAACATTGTATCAAGTTTTCCTCGTGTACAAACACAGTTGAAGGGGTGTAGTAATGGTTCAACACTGTCACTTATATATTTATCTTTCAATTGATGTGCTTCCTTTTTTGTTCCCCAGATATCAATGAATGCAGCACCAATCGTCACAAGTGCTCTGCTCGCCAAACCTGTAGAAATTCCTTGGGTAGCTACGCGTGCCTATGCCCACGTGGTTTCCGTGCAGAGGGACGTCATTGTATAGGTACGGGACAGTTCGTAGGATTCTGATTCACTTCACTTCAAACTTATATATCTTCCGTCAAATATGCAAATGATTAGTTCTGTAAAGAGAAAAAAAGTATTCATGCAGTTTTCGTATGTTTCATGAAGCATTATACACCAACTTGTAACTTAAGCCTGTAGTCCCAGGACCGCCGTTCCTATCACCGGTACTCACTGAGTGGCCCGTGACTGCCTGTGGACTTTGACCTGTGTAACAGCAAATTTAGTGCATGTTGGCCAAATGAAATTTTGTGTATGCTATCTTTAGACATAAGCTATATAGAATCCGCATTGAAACGATGAGTTACTGTGGAAAGATTTTATGTACAGCAGAGAATCTATGCCGGTAGATGGTTAACTGAGCAGTGAGTGCAGTGTGCATAACCTGTGGGTGCTAAGGGTTAAAGGAAGAAAATGTGGGCCGGGGATGGTGTTTGGTTTCTCCAAAAGCATGGGCTGCAAACGGTATTTACGGAGAAATAATCATATTTCAAAACAATACAAAGAAAAAATAGATTACTTACAAAACTGAAGAGTAATATAGTACTGTCAATGTCCATGTAGGTTTACTAGATGTATGTATGTATGTATTTATTCATTGAACTTCATTGGCATATCCATCAATATTTTGTTCTTATAAAACATCAATAATCAAAACAGTGTTAATAATAATAGTAACACGACAAAAAAAGAACAAAGTATAACATAGCAATAAACAGTAAACCTAGATGTGTATGTATGCTAGTCTATTGAAATTTCATTTACATTTTATCCATTATTTGTGGCACAAGAAATTGTGCGCTATCAAAGAATCCATTCTTACAGTAATTGTTGCTCCTCATTATGCTGTATTTTAAAAATTTCATACCCTGTCATTAAAGCATATAAATTCCTTTCTTCTCAGACATCAATGAATGTGCCAACAGACCTTGCACATACCAGTGCCGTAATCTCCAGGGGGATTACGAATGTATATGCGCTCCGGGGATGACGAGGGCGCCAGACAGGAAGACTTGCATTGGTTACGAGCAGTCGGAGAAGCCCCCAACAATATTGGACTGTATGGATGGATGGCGACGTGTGGGGAGCCGATGTGAAGGTAAGTGCTAGAGCGGGAGCCTTTCTGGCAAGTTGGACATTTTCTTAGGCCAATGCACCTAAATAGGGAAATGGTCTGATTAGATTTGGGGGAATAAGATCAAAGATCAGAGGTTATAGAAAGCAGAAAGAAGAAATTCCAGGTTTTTAGCATCGTTATCGTGATATCTCAATAACTATTTGAGATATGAACTTTAAACTTAGTGCTAGTATGCATCAACATAGGGAGATCATCTGATTAGATTTTGTTGGGTTATGTTGGACAAAGTTCAAAAGTCTTAGAGGTCAAGAAATTTGGTAACACCATATCTCAACTATTTTAGCTGTGAACTTGGTACTAGTATACATTATTATAGTGATCAGATATTGAGGTTGTTGAGGTCAAAGGTTATAAAGATCAATTCACCTGTAATTATAGGTTTTTATTCTCGTTATTGCGATATTTTAGGAACAATTTGAGCCAGAACTAAATTTTGTCAATTGAGACAGTCGCATTCATGTTGTTCTCTTCTTTCTCTCTCTTCTCATTGTAGATGTAAATGAATGTCAGCTAGCCCATCCATGTCGATATAGGTGTGTGAACACTGAGGGTAGCTTCATGTGTGAATGCCCTCCAGGTTATCGTTTATCGGACAGAGGCTCTTGTGATGGTGAGTGCAAAGAATACCAGAGGAGATACATGAGCCCATTTCTTGTAGCTTATTTAGAGAGATAGTTGTGATACTTGTATGCGCTTTCAGTCAAAGGTTCATTCATTGAGCTGCAAATAGTTTTCTTCCCGCATACCCATATCTCTGTGGGAGGCAACTGTCGGGAGCTCTCTGAATTTGACCTTTGAATGAGCCAGCATACTTGCATCATAACTATCTCCCTCAGTACTTTCTGCTTATACTTAGTTGCTGCCCTCTTTGAGGCATGATTATGTTCAGTTCTTTTTCTTCTATGTTTGTCCTTTCCGGCATTGTGACATGTGCAGAGCCTTGCGTTAATAAATGGTTAGACAACTGTAAGACTCTAATGATTAAAGGTTGTATATCCTGCCATGGTGGCAGCAGTAGGATACAAACCTGTACCTGGTGTCTTGTAGTTAACTGTAAGACTGTTGTGATTAAATTTTTGTCCATCTTGTTGTGGTGTCAGCGGTGGGATATGCACCTGTGCACTCAAAGTGCCTGGTGCCTAGCAGGTAACAGTAAAACTATTGTGACTGAAGTGTTTTCCATCTTCTTGTGGTGGCGGCAGTGGGATACAAACCCACGCCTTCGAATGACAAATCCTTATCAAGATTTGATATTTTACTTTGTTTCTACTACTTTGTGTAATAAAAAAGGCCTAGGGTTTCTTTTCATTCTGTGGGTGGGTGGACAGTTTTTAATTTAATCTTTGTGAAGTTGAGGGCTGCTTCGCTTGGTACCTCTGAGACTTAATTTCAAATGGTGGTCCCAGCCATATATAAATTCACTGACGCCTTCAATATCATTAACATTAACATTAATCAACCATTGTTTGGCTTTTCAAAATTACATCAGGATATCCAGAATCTTTGGTTATACAGTTGTCTTATTGCTACATTCAGTTACATTTGCAGTGTGTAGTAATGAAGATATGTATATGTATGAATGATGTAATAATTATATTCTATGTATCAATGTATCAATGATATATTTTATATATATATATATATATTTATATATATATATATTATATATATTATATATACAAGTGTAAGGAGTTAACATGTAGAACAGCTTTGGAAACTCGTGGAAATAAATACAAATCTCTCATTTTCATTTCTCATAATATATATATATATATATATATATATATATAATAAACACAGAGACCAGTGAGATTTAAATTTTTAGTATGAATTTTTATTTTTTGAGAAATCATGAGAGTAGAAGACAAGGTATACAGCTCCATTTCTGTGTGATATACATAGAAATGATGAGTATTTTGCAGATCAGTTATCTCAATATTTATCTTCTTTTCTTTCTAGATATCAATGAATGCTTGGAGCGTAACATCCAATGTGGACGCAACCAACTCTGCTTCAATCGTCAAGGCAACTACAGCTGCTTAGAGACGTCCTGCCCGCAGTATTATGAAAGGCAACGTTATACAGGGTATGTAAGATCCCTTGATATTTGCCATCCAGTTTGGGGCACAAATAGGCTCTGTGACGCACAAGAAAGTGATTCATATTGGAAGGTTTCTCGAAGACATTTTTCTCATAAGACTGGTCATTTGTACTGAAAGCACCCAGAGAAGTCTCTTTTTTGTTGGAATAGATAATAACTTTCCAACTTCCTTCCTTTGAGTTGCAACATCATCCAATTTCAAACATTGTTTATATTTATTAACCCCCTTCCCCCTCCTTTCTCACAGGTACTGCATCAGGTCATGCCCTGCATCATTATCAAGAGTAGAGTTACAGCAGTGTGAGAGCCTGCCTGGTACCATCCAGTTCAAGACCCTCGCTCTGCTGACGGACACGTCGGCTGGTCGGGATCTACTCCGGCTCAGGGTCGTCAGATCCGACGGTACCTTCCATAAAAATACCTACTTCAGTATTGAGAATACACAGGTAAGAATTTCATAATTATAGGTATACATTTTAGATCGTGGGGATAAAATTTAATGTTTTTCTATGTATGTGATATGTCACTATGATCAATAAATTGGCAATTTAGTTTGATTTCATTCCATCAGCCCTTTGAAATTATATTTTATGATTTTTCAAGGACCTGTGTAATTCTGAGGCCCTTTCTTTCCACATATATCGGTGATAATACAGTACACAGAATCAATGACATTACTTGTAAAATGCATAGATGCGACTTTAAACTCTTTGAGAAGCCTCTTACCCCTGTTAAACTCATTTAGGGTCGTTCTGGTGTGCACAGATTAGGATGACACAGTTTAGATTTGCAGTTTAAGATTAACACTGAAAACAAAGTAAATATATCATGAACAGAAAGCCTTCCCTCAAATTGCCTGCCACATTCTTAATGGTGGTGGGGGGGGGGGGTGCTCACCTTGGATATAACAGGATAACTAGCAAATGCTGTGTTTGTAGATAGTCTTTGGTGCGCTTAGAATCCCAAGTTTGTGGGAGGAATCTTCTTTTGTATCTAACTGTTGTTTTGTAAGTTTGATCAGTGGATATTAACGTTAATGACATTTTATTGTTAAACTTCTGTTGTAAAATCTTCCATGACCCTTCATTTATTTTCTCTTTGCTATGTCTTCAGGTGCCTTTCACAATTAGGACAGAGTCCAATGGTTCGGGAGTTCTTTCAACAAGACTCAGCTTAGAAGAACCAAGAGACTATGTGGTTAAGGTCAGAGCACAGGGCTTTTCAGGAACTCGCGTTTCAACCCACGTTGAACTGGACAATGTTTTCCAAATCCATGTCTCGGTTTCTCAGTTCCCATACAGCAGCTCATAGAAAGACGTCAACCCTGGACCACTGTACAGTGATATGAAAAAGAAAAGGAGAGATAATCTATAATACCTGCACCATTTTGCTCATTTGTTGTTGGTGTAGGTTTAGGAGATCCCAGACTCTCTACAGACAAAAGCCTGAAGTGTTTTAATGCCATCTGTGCCTTGTTTTTCTTATGGGGTGCCTCGTCTGAATGTGCCAGTCTATAACTGCATAAACTTTGAGTGCTGAGTATCTGGTGAAGATGTTTCCTTAAGAGCTCTCCCGAGTTGGATCAAGCAAAAGGATGCACCATCTTTGGATGACAGCATTTCTACCAGACAATACAGCTTCAGACATTTGCCATAAGGTGACTGATGTTAACAGACCCCTCCACTTTAACGTCGTTGCCATTCGGAATAGCATCACAAATATTGGACCAGGCAGCTTGTAGATTATGACAAACGTGTGCTAAATATCAGAGGTGAATTTTAAATATTTTCTTCAGTGATGGTGCTAGCTAGTCGTGTGGATCAGCCCCTATGTGGAACTTGTATTCTTTCAAGTTAGAATTAAAATTCTAATGGATGTACCAAGAAAGTTTTTTTGTGTCAGTCAAATGTATTTAAAATTATTCATTTTTATTTTTATACTCTTTGTCACGTGTGCTTGAATTAAGACTATGTAATTGCAAACGAGGCCATATTTTTGGGCCAAGCAGTGGGTGCTATTTCTCATGTAAACATTACCTTGTTTAGCTCCCTCTGTCTTTATGTGAGGAACAATTATTTGTTTAGTTCAGCTCTGCTCTTGCAGATGTCATCATGCATTTTTTTAAAGTCTAATATATATATAATGAAAACAATGTAGTATAGCTTTGAGAACAAATGATCATGAAATTCAAAAGTTATTATATAAGATTCCAAATGACTAAAAATAAGAGATATACCCAGTGAATGAAAATTACTTTTTTAATTAAGTAAACATGTTACAGGACACATAACTTGCTGACCTCATAAAACTTGTGATGTGAGCTCAGGATTTTGTTTGACAATGATTTAATGTCAGTTGTTTCATACAAACAATTACAAGAATGACATTTTATTTGTATGCATATGATTATACATACCTTTATGAAGTCCTGTCCTTTTTTATGTATAATTTGATCTATTGAAATTCATCAATTCATCATCAACATTATTAATTATGATTAAGATTAAGTTGTCTGTGAATTGTAATAGTTAAGTATTTGTGGCTGCATTCAGTTAATGAAATTTCTGATCGATTACATGTCCTTTATTAATCGTTGAGCTTCTTATCTCTATTTATTTTCTACTTTGTATGTTATATAGAGATTGTACATACACTTATTCATCTTTTTATCTTCCATGTGTTTCTTTGTTGTAGTATTTGTTCATACAAAATGATTTACTATGGCAAGACTTTCAGATAATTTGTTTCTTTCATGATAATGGCATAGAATAGTATTGACAAAGTTATACAATTTTAAAGCATTTTCTTATTCAGAAAGAAACAGTGCATTTTTTCTTTCTTGTTGCCATAAGTTGGAAATGTCAGTAATATTCTGATTCTCATTGAATAGCAGTATTTAATCTAATTTCTTTCAGAATAAGGTAATAATAAGATAATATGATAAGAATAAGATTTTTTTTTTCTATAGTTCATGGATTCATCATGCATTCATCATGTAATCTGTGACATAGTGTTTTGAATGTTTGTTGGGAGGTAAAGATGGAAATATTATCTTTTAAGCTTATTCCATCTCCATTATAAATCAAAATTTCTCCTCTGTTAGTGTGTCAGAATACAATTTTTGTTAATATCAAAGGAAGATTGGCAAAAGTTGTTCGAGTAATATGTATTTCATGTCTTTTAAAGAGTTTTAAAAATGTATCTTTTACAGTCTTGGAAGAAAGAAGGATCGTCCAAGAACAAATAAATAGTTATATATATAATGATTATATTATATAGATATTGAATGGCGTCCATCTCGTTTTTCTCTCAGAAATGGATGTGCATCGTATGTCTTGTGTACCGTGAGGACAATGTAGTTTATTTGAAACAGAGCGGATGAAAAAAAAATGAAGGTTGATGGAGGTGGAAAGAGAGTGAAGGATATAGAAAAGGAAAGAGAGAGAAGTAGAGACAGAGAGAGGAGGGGTAGAGGGCAAGTTTGAGAGAAAGTGAGTTCAGAAGAGTGAACAAGACAGAAAGAGTGTTGCTGAGAGAAAGGGAGAGAGAGAGAGAGAGAGATTGAGGAAGTGTGAACGGAAGGACTGACAGACAAAGAGCATGAGAAGGGCCGGGGGGGGGGGGTGAAAGTCATTGGGAAAACAAGAAGATATGGACATTTGGGAGAGAGACACAGAGACGGTGAGATGATGAATATTGGGAGATGGTGAGATAATGAATATTGGGAGATGGTGAGATAATGAACAAGGAGCAGGGGGCAAGAAAAGGTTGAAATAGAGGGGGTCATTACAGAAGGATATTGAAGTGAAAGTCATTGGGAAAACAAGAAGATATGGACATTTGGGAGAGAGACACAGAGACGGTGAGATGATGAATATTGGGAGATGGTGAGATAATGAACAAGGAGGAGGCGGCAAGAAAAGGTTGAAATAGAGGGGGTCATTACAGAAGGATATTGAGGGGGGAATAATAATTTGAACAAGGAAGGGAGGGGTTGAAAGCCTGGATGGATAGTTAAACGGGGCAAGTGTGGAAAAGGAGAGAAGTAACAGAGCAAGAGGAGTAATTAGGTGCGTCTCCATCAGCCCGAGTTTGCTCAAGCTCGAGATTCTAGCCTGATCAGTGCTTCTCGAGCAAAAAGTTTGAGTTTGAAAACCCCATTTCCATTAGCCCGAGTCGAGCGATTCTCGCTCGTTCTTTGAATAAACTCGAGCTTGAGAGCATGCGCATTTGAAGATGGAAATAAAAAAAAAATACATAGGATAAATAAAGAGAAAACAGCAAAGAAATACATAAGGAAAGATAAAAAGAGAGAAGGAAAAACAAAGAAATACATAAGGAAAAAGATAACATTATAGAAAGAAAAACAAAGAAATATATAAGGAAATATGAAGAAAAGTGGATAGAAAGAGGAATAAAGACATACATAAGACTAGAAAGAAGAATTGGGGAAAACAAAGAATTATATAAGGAGAAAAAAAGAAGGAAAAACAAAGTAATACATAAGAAACAAAGAAACACATAAGGAAAGAGATAAAATAGAAGTACATAAACTCACATAAAAAAGAGGACAACAAGATCGAAGAACAGAAAATGGGGAAAAACAAATAAGCACATATTAAAGGAAAAGATAAAAAGAGAGAAGGAAAATGAAATACATAAAGAAAAGAGGATAACGAAATACATATAAGAATAGAAAGAAGAATCAAGAATGGGGAAAACAAAGAAATATATAAGGAGAAAAAGAAAGAAGGAAAAACAAGGAAATACATAAGGAAAAGATAGAAAGAGATAAGAAAATCAAGAAATACATAAGGAAAATAAAATGTATACGATTGGTGTCATGAATAAATTAACCCGTTTCAAAACCCCGAGTGCGTCTTCACCTGCGAATTAGCGGGCTAATTCGCGAAATAGCGCGCTATTTCACAAAAAAAAAAAAAACCCGGGTTGACTTGGATTTGTATGCTAGAGATGAAACCCACGAAATAGCCCGCTATTTTTGCGTCCTCATTACAAACTAGCTCGAGCTAGCTTTGATTAGCGGGCTATTTTGGAAACTCGCGGGCTGATGACGACGGGTCTAATGAGAGGAGAGCTCAATGTAGCTGAGGGATGGAATACAGCTCAAGAAAGTGATAAGGAAAGTTTGTTGATTTTGTGGAAGATTAGCCTTGTGCTATATAAACAAGTTATCCAATAAAGTCTTCAAGTTCTACCACAACTAATGAAAGGGAATGGGGAAATAAAAGATGCTTGAAACAAAGGGGTGTAACGAGAAGACCAAGGAGGTAACATAAGAGATTGGCAAAATAAGAAAAACATGAAAATGAGACTGAGAGTGACAGAGAGAGAGAGAGAGAGAGAGAGAAGGGGGGGGGGGAGGGGCTGAGATGTGAAAGGAATAGAAGACAAAAGCGAGGGATAGTGAAATATGTACAAATGTGGAAATGGGGATGAGTGACAGAGCGAGAGAAGGGTCAGAATATATAGATAAAAGGAATACTTTGTTGGAAGAAAGAGAAATCTTTAAATAAAGAAAACGGGTGTAATACAGAGGAAGACAAATATAATGAAAAATGATGGGGAAACACTGGATGCTAAAAGGTGTAACAATGAAGAAAAGGAGAGAGAGAGAGAGAGAGAGAGAGAGAGAGAGAGAGAGAGAGAGAGGGAGAGAAAGAGGGGGAGGGGAGTGTAATGAAACAATGAGAAGAGGGATGACTTTGGGAAGAACATGAAATTTTACCTGAGTTCGAGGCGGGGGGGGACTTGATATTATATTGAAAACAAAGCAAAATATGGATCTATCCGGCCATGCATGATTACTAGACTATTGGACTAATGACGGCAGAATTTATTAACTTTTGATGGTAATGTGTATTTAAATTTTCCTCGAGGGGAATAGGCCGGGGGAGGGGGGCCTTCTGTATTTTATATAATGTTATGGGGCCCCTGATTTAGTTGCACTCGAATAGTGTTAATTCGTTTTATTGAGACGTGAGCAAAAATAACGCTCACACGTCACGTCACCGATCAAATTGAGAACAGAGAGCTTAAGTTACAGAGAGTGCTTGGTCAGCTAGAATAAGAACGCGATGTATGAGTAGTAATTATCGTTTTGCCGGGTACGAATTAATTCGGTGTGGCAGCCCCGGCCCCGAAGGGACCGCATGCATGTTCCCAAAATCTCCGGTAAAGGGGTACTTTTTGGGCGACACAATCCGGCCCGTGAATTGTAAAAAAAGGGGGTGTTTTTTATCTTTCACCTGGAGATTTCATTAAAAAGGGGGTGTTTGTGTTTTTCTTTCTCTCTCTCTCTCTCTCTCTTCGACACCTGAGTTATGAAATATCATGAAAAATTGATCAAATCCCAGGATCAAATTCCTGAAATTCCTGCTAGTTTTGATAGCTCATTCTTGGGAGGGGGTTGGTGTCTGTCCTGAGATATGGGGTTGGAATGAGAGCTCACCTGAGATAGGGGGTACATTGAGCAGTGTTCTGAATTTAGGGCAGTCTCCAAGGCAGGAAAAGCCCGCCGATAGGGGGGTTCAGAAATTTTGGCAGCCCTGAGATAGGGGGGTGCTTTCAAAGGGAGGGAACAAGCATACGCGTACCCTAAATAATACTGAGTGGGGGGGGGGGGGGGGGGCGGGGTGGCAGCTCATAATATTACGATATGCAAGTTCAACAGCAGTCATAGAAATACCGGATGTCCTGGGGTGGTATTCTGAAAATTGTTGTAACTTTTGTAGTAACTTTTGTTGTATCTTCCGGAGATCATACAATGCTAATATTGTTGTAATTTGGTATTCTGAATATTGTTTTAGCGGGATATGATCTCTCTAATCTTAAATTTCATGTAAGTCACATTTTACAAACTTCAAAGGAATAACAACAACAAAAAATGTTTGTATTCACATCTATGTCAGCTGATTTACGTAAGTTTCAAGTTTTAAGTTTATTTTGTTTCTTCCAACTAATAAGTAACAAAAACAGTAACAGTATAACACTGTCTTCCAATTAACATTTTCTTTTCAACAACTTAGACTCTACAAGTATAACAAACTAATTGTATTAGTACATGTACATGTGTAAAAAGAAAGGGCAACAACATTTTGGAGAAAGACAAACGAGGAGACCTTAAAGGGAAATGAAAGGCAACAAACATTAGCCTATAATCATCTATTATTGTCAGCCTATTACAAATATCTTGAAATTACTCCTATTTGATTATTTAATAAGGAGAACAGTGTCGCCAAAAGTTGCAGTTTTCTTGCTAGACATTATCCCATGGGGGCTGCAATTTTCTTTACAAAGTAATGTCAAAGCAGTTCTATTTGTGAGATACCCACTGACCTGTACACTCATGATCACCTGTGGAATGCATCACACTGGATTTTCTCATAATAAGCTATTTTTGTAGTTATGTACATTCAAATGAAGATACCTTTATCCTGTCATATAACCTATTTGTGTCAAGATATTTGGTTCAGCTGTTTCTTTTGTTGAGCAGGATCTGGCACGCACAGGTTGTTGCTTGATCAGACAAAGGTTTGTCAATTCTTCAAAGAAATGACAAAGACCTACAACTGCTCTCAGATCTATATCACCTTTGCGAGCAATAGGGGTACCAAGATGGCTGCTATTTTGCATTGGTGGCTTTAGTTGTATAATAGCTATTCATTATGGGGAATAATATTTAACAAGGAATCTGTAGGCTTTAGAGAGATTGTTCTCCTTACTGAGTAGGTCTAATCAAATAGGAGTATTTTCAAGATATTTTGAATAGGCTGACAATTTTCCACATGATTATCAGCTAATGTTTGTCGAGTTTCATTCTCCTCTTAATGAAGCATAGCTTGTAAGATAAGTTCCCTTAGGGATAAAAAAAATCATTTTGAAAAAGGGATATGTTAATGCACAATATTAAATTTTAAAAGAAGGATAAACAAGGGTGACTATGTAGAATGGGGGCAAGGATGAATTTTTAATGGGGGAACAAAACAAATATATATAATTATGTAGAGGAGATTGACAGACTGAAGGAGAATTATAGAAAGAGGGGAACTGTAAATAGGAGTAGTCCAGGCTTGACATTTCTTAAAAATCACTTAAATCAGGATAATATAAATGCTTTTAGAACGTCATCCTTGTTTACGTGCGAAAATTAAATTAAAAAGAGATGAAATAAGATAAGAAATTTAAAAAAAAAAGAAAGGAAAAGAAGAGTAGCCTATTTTCCCAATGTAGCCCAACGAGATCAAATCTACGCATGCCGGGCGTACTACGGAAGAAATTTGGAGTGAATTATCTTCGAAAACAATAAGCTGCATATTGCGAACAGCATGTGCAATGTGCGATCACTAGTGATGGAAAGCTGTGACAGAAAGACCAATGTTTTCCACATATAAGAGCGGATTTGTGTTCCTGAAACAAAAGAAACATTTTCTGGTAATTGTATAATTCACTTCAAATTATATGATATTGTATCACTTCTTATTTATTGTATTTTAGTATAAAAATTTACGCACGATTATTTGTTACAGTCCCATGTATTAAGATTTATGTTTGTCATGGTCGTGGACGTAGATCGAAATTTTATTGTCATCCACTTGGAACTTGATTTCCAATATGTTGACTTTTGATAAGCAAAATTCTGCAAAAGCTAGCCTTTGCAATATCTTTGATGAAATGGCCTCTCGAAACAGTGCCTCTGAAGTCCCTTAGGCCACTCATAGCTACATTCCTATACTTCGTGTGTATAATGTAGGCAGTCATACACCTCAACTTTTTAAAAAACCACTGCACAAAAGTCACCAACATTCACTCAAAATCGGCATTTAATTTACAAAAACCGACCCCAAAATATTCAAGAAATACAATAAATTCAACTCACCGATGTTGGAAAAGATATTTCCAAAAATGAAATCCGTAATTTACTGTTGATTCTCGCGAAACGAGCTATCGGAGTCATTGTGTACATTTCCTGGTCGCCGCGGGTGCTGACATCTCCCCAAAAGAGTTTTGTCCTTAAAAATTTGGTCCCTATGGCGTACACGGAAAAGTCCCGATTTTCTGTGTGCGCGATCGTAAAGATCGATGTGTGCTTGCGATCCCAAGTTTCTTCGTGGACAAAAATTTTATTGGCCGATTTTAGTCTAAGACATCGGCAGTATGTAAACAACACGCGATCGCGAAACAAATCGGCGGGGATTTCTCCGGTTTTGGACAAGATTTTGACTTTGGATTTTGCTGAAAATACCAAAAGTTCTTCCTAACGGCCATTTGAGGTAGGAGTGAGATTTTTAAGGGCTGAATTTGAAAGCAAGATATTTAAAATATTTATCTTATTTTCCCCCCATACCTTTAGTACATGCGACAGAAAATACCAACTATTTTACAGGAATGTACCCGAGAGTGCCTTAGGCTAACTTAATTCACTCATAGCTACATTCCTATACTTCGTGTGTATAATTAGGCTCGCCAAGCCAAAAATTTCACTTCTTTAATATTACAAATCCAAGGTCAAAAATGGCAATAAATTAAACTTAATTAATGACACAAGCAAATTCACCAATTTCCTGCTTCAAAAAGAGCCTCCAAAATGCAGAAATCCAGCACCAAAGTAGACAGTTCTTCTGACGCCAAACCGTGCGTAAACGCCCCTAAATGACCTTAAACTAGCTATAATTATGTTTGCTCGATTACGTTAGCAATTAGTACAGTTACACAACTTCTAACCCAAATATGGTAAATTTGAATTTTCCGCGCGCCGACCAAGTTTCAGTCGCTAGGCTTGCACAAGGCGCAAACAATATTTTGAAATCCGAACGAATACGAAATGACTAATTTCAGCCTCAAATGATGTAAAATACCTCTTTTTCACGATAATGTTGCTCAGATATCTGCTAACGATGATGATTTCATCATTCCTAGACTCTTGAACGTATTATTTGATGTTTTTCTTGTCTTTCGCAGTGTATCATTAATCTGCCCACGCACGAAGCTCATCCCGCACACGTTACCATACAATGACCGTAACACAAGCACACATGCACACATGCACTGCACTGAGATTCACTGCATTGCGATCGCGCACTCTCGATCTCTCTCCAGCTCTCCCGTCACTCTTTCTCTCTTTCCCCACACCCGTGACCAGCACTCGAAGAGCTTCCATTGTACAAAGACATGTTTTGCTTTTTCCCCCTCACTGTTTACCATAGTTTGTTTGTTTGTGTGTTTGCTTTTATTTGTATACTTTTATAGACTGTTATTATCCATAATGACCGTACCACACTGCACGAGCTACATTGTAGTGAAATGATTCACCTCCTGCCTGGGGAGCGTTTCATCAAGTGTTTTTACTGACAAATTTGCTCTCAGCCAATCAGATTCCAGCATTTCAGTAGCTTATAACGGTTGTCGATAAAAATCACTGACCGTACGCTTGATGAAACGCTCCGCTGTTTATTCACATGTGTACATGAAATTGCGATTGCGCACTCTCGATCTCTCTCTCTCTCTCTAGCTCTCACGTATACCGTACGCCATGCTTTCTCTCTAGCTCTCTCTCCGGCTTCCACGATCTGCCACCACGACACTCGCAGAACAGAGTTTCCATTGTACACTTGTGTATCATACATGCCATGCATGACATGTTTTGCTTTTTTCCCCTCACTGTTTACCATAGTAATAGACTGTTATCCCGTCACCTTTACTAAAATATCCTTCTGAAACACTTTGCACACTCATACGGTAGTATGTGCACCTTGACGTTGTGTGTAGTAAAATGTAAAACAGGACTGTTTTCGAGACTAGCTCCGCGACGGGCCCTGCGTGGACTCATGAATATTCATATCTCTTTAGCGATATCATAAGTAAAGCGCGCGATCTCAGAGCAAATATGACGTCATCTTTCCACAGTTTTCCCTCTATTTTTAAGATGGCTACAGCTATGGACCTCTAACCGGATTAAAATGAACTTAAAAATCATGTTCTATCCACACATGCTTGTCAAAGTCGTAAAAGTGTCGAATAAGACAAATATCCTGGTTTTTGTCTATATTTTCAAGTGTACTGGGGTGACATAGCTTGACATCTGACGCATTGTACTCTATCAAAAGTTCTTTGACTGAAGCTAGAGACTATATTTTTAGGGTCAACCAGTTGCCAATTAGAAGGATTTTTAGTGATCACCCCCAAGCGCCCTCTCTAAAACCCGCGTATTCCACGTATTAACTCTATGGTGCGATGTTCGTTTTTTACGTTGGCGATCATTTGTGCTTCTGCGGTGGAAGGTTTTGGGCCGAGTATCCGCCATTTTATGGATATATTGTAGACACAAACGTAAGTACGCTAAAAGATCGTAATTGCAGCTATGTCTTTTATTGAAAAAACGTAGTTATTTCATGGACCTCTTACAATAAGTATTTTTAAACTACAAATTTCTTAGTTCCAACATTCACAAATTTCTTAGTCCCACATGCAACAATTCTGACATGTCTGACAACGTACGCGGACGTGCGCGTTTAGGTAGGCGTCAGGGTATCGCACGGACGATCTGTCAGTGCTAGTATAATGTAGGCAGTCAGACACCTCAACTTTTTAAAACACCACTGCACAAAAGTCACAAACATTCACTCAAAATCGGCGTTTAATTTACAAAAACCGACCACAAAATATCCAAGAAATACAATAAATTCAACTCACCGATGTTGGAAAAGATATTTCCAAAAATCAAATCCGTAATTTACTGTTGATTCTCGCGAAACGAGCTATCGGAGTCAATGTGTACATTTCCTGGTCGCCGCGGGCGCTGACATCTCCCCAAAAGAGTTTTGTCCTTAAAAATTCGGTCCCTGTGGCATACAAAGGAAAAGTCCCGATTTTCTGTGTGCGCGATCGTAAAGATCGATGGGCGCTTGCGATCCCGAGTTTCTTCGTGGACAAACATTTTAGACATCGGCAGTATGTAAACAACACGCGATCGCGAAACAAATCGGCGGGGATTTCTCCGGTTTTGGACAAGATTTTGACTTTGGATTTTGCTGAAAATATCAAAAGTTCTTCCTAACGGCCATTTGAGGTAGGAGTGAGATTTTTAAGGGCTGAATTTGAAAGCAAGTATTTAAAATATTTATCTTGTTTTTCCCCCATACCTTTACTACACGCGACAGTCAATATCAACTATTTTTGCATGTTGTATTCGTAGTGGTCAATATGACCACTATTCGTGGTGTGACTTAATTTAGCTATGTGACAAAAAAAAATTGAACTGCATACATCTTGATACAAATAGTATCATACATGTCATAGGAAAGCTCTCTAAGAGACCTTTCCAATGACACTAAAAACTTTCAAATTGGTCAAGTAACTAAACAGTTATGATAATTTAAGTCCTGTCATTTCAACCATATTTCCGGCCACTGTCTTAATGTAAAACCAATGGAGGGCATGAAAAAATGTGTGACCAATATGGAGGGAATTTCATGTCACACTATAAACACACGCATAACTTCTCTATTTCTGAGACTTTTGAAGTGATCTAGGTATCAATGGAAAGCTGAAATTGAGCCTGGAGCAGCTACTAATTAGTTACTTTTTTAACAGTAAGTATATTGATTTATGCTAATTAACTTATGTTATGCGAAATATGGAAAATATTTGTTACAATTGTATTTGTAGAAAACGAAGAATATTATGTATAAAAAAACACATTAAAATAGAGTTTGATTCAGGGTGCCTTTTAATTTATAATGATTTAACAAACACAAAATAAAAGCTGAAAATAATTTAAAAAAAAATTTAATTTTAAATTAGAATAATTAATAAAAATATTCATCAATTTGATTTTTAAATTTAATCAATTGAATTCAGATTGAAGAGAAAGTTGAAATTTATTTTTCCCCCAAGAATTACATAATCATATTTGAAAAGAAAGTATAATGACAGTCAAATTCATAGAAATGCGGATATGTTTGATTCATAAATCATAATTCACGACAAAAACATTTGACCAGTGTCAGATGCGCCATCTCTGCCGCGCCCACCACGTCCAGCGGTCTGTCAGAAGCCAGACCACTGGCGGGGTATCATCGACCGAGCGCCAGCTCTTGGCCCGGCGCACCCGGCGGCCTAACTCCAGGTACAACTATCCAAAGTCGACCTCGCCCATTTTATGGCTAATTGCATCGCTTAATTTCGGCAGGTAAGATAGAAATGTGTACTTACACTTCAAGAGAATTACTGTAACTATGTAGCAGGCTCTTTGATTTTACGATTTAACGATTGTTTCGATGAAAAAAATGGAATTTCCTCGCCGAGCTGATCTTTTCCCCGTACTGTACCGTCGATTCAAATGACTCGATCGCACTGTGTGTAATGTACCGTATATACGTCGCTGACTCGATCACACAGTGCGATCGAGTCATTTGAATCGACGGTACAGTACGGGGAAAATTCGGCGAGGAAATTCCATTTTTTTCATTGAAACAATCGTTAAATCGTAAAATCAAAGAGCCTGCTACATAGTTACAGTAATTCTCTTAAAGTGTAAGTACAAATTTCTATCTTACCTGCCGAAATTAAGCGATGCAATTAGCCATAAAATGGGCTAGGTCGACTTTGGATAGTTGTACCTGGAGCTCCAACGCTGCGCGTTGGAGCTCCTTTGAGTTACCGGCGGCCTGGCTTCTGACAGACCGCCAGGATTAGCTTCGTGAATGTAAAAAAAAAAAAAAAAATGGCTATACGCCTTCTACATCACGAAGCCAGGCGTTATTACCCAGCAATCAGATTCCGCACGGGGTAGTACGACATGAAAAATGCCCTGAAATCACACTTTTCTGATAATTTCCGCGACCCACAGGCCCTTCCCCACAGCGTTTCCTCCTAGGGAAACGTTTGGAATGACAATTTTTTTTGATTGAGTATAATTTTGGAAATATATCCATAAAAAGATGATAAAAATTTCAGAAAACTCACCAGCGTTTGCGTATCCATGCCTCCGAGGTCATGCAGATCAAAATGGCGGCACGATCGCCGTAATCGAAATCATGAAAACTATTAGGCGCCGTTTGTAAATTTATTATTTAGCTCAATTATTTACATATAATTCACTATTTAGCTCTTTTCTACGATTATTATACGATAAAATGACATAAAGGATACAATGTTTTATAAATAATGAATTTTGCAATTTCCATTTTTTTAAAATAATGATTTTACAATATTCATCATATATAAATAATGAATTTTGCAATTTCCATAATATTTGATATATAATGAATTTGTGAAATCATTTATAAATAATGGAAACTACAAAATTTCTTCTACTTTCTTCTACACATTCTTTATATCTTAACGAACTGATAACTTAAAATCTAAAGAATGATACTTAAGTATCAGTTTGCCCACAAAAACCTCCATTTCAAACAAAATTACATCTGTATCCCCAATACCCAGTATACACACATGTATATGATCCTAATGGTCAATATGACCATTGCTTGCTGATGTGGTTTATAAAGCCACCAAGAGCAGCAGATGAGAGCAGCCAAAATAAATGTGTGCGTGATTGGGTGCAAGTGGACTTTACAGATTTGATTTTATAATATCTGGGGACTTACATGAACCTTTATCATATCTGAAAGATGGGATCTCCCTGTGCAGTGTGAGGTACATGTAGGAAGTAGGAAAGAAGAAGAAAAGCAGTGGAAATGATGGAAATGATGGAAAAGTTTGAGAAGCAGAAAATGAGGAAAGGCAAAGCAAAAGCAAAAAGGGAAGAAGGATGCAGAGAAATCTGCAAGTATCATGTTTTCAGCTACTATCTTTCCTCTTCACTGAATGTGGTGGACTATTATATAAACTCTAATGTAACATTTCTTGTAAACTTTTGCCTCCTTTCTCCCTTTTATTCGTCTTGACTGCAGCCGTAGTAGACTAAACATCCATGATGGATACAGATACCACAGATCTCATGAGCAGTCTTCAACTGCACAATGATTACTTCAAGAGCATGACCGATCTCATCCCTGCCAGGTATTACTTTGAGCAGGAATCCAAGCAAGGTCAAGCTGGCAGTGGCAAGTTCTTCCATAATGCCAAAGG
The DNA here is from genome assembly GCA_025617745.1 of Heliocidaris erythrogramma. NCBI lineage: Eukaryota > Metazoa > Echinodermata > Echinoidea > Camarodonta > Echinometridae > Heliocidaris > Heliocidaris erythrogramma. Next base: position 11,804,480 of record CM046869.1, read on the forward strand.
TGAGAATGCAATCAAGTCTGTTTTCCCAACTACCTGTCTACATAATGACCACTTTCTTTGTTTACCTTCAGCGATTACTTTTTTGGTCAAACTTTGCTTCCCTGTAGCTATTTTCCAATTTGTTTGGGGTAGTATCCATCAATTTATTGGCTGCTATAAACTTATCCACAAAATCTAATCACTATTGCATAAGTAGAAAAGATTTTCAAATCAATTGAAAGTCTTACAAATTTGAATATGAAATACTGTATTATCTTTAAGCTTTAGCCTGAATGTTAATTCATAGGTCAGTATGATAGGGGCAGCTGTAAAGGGCAACTATAAAGTTTTGTGAATGAAAGGAGGGGGAGGTGGGGGAGGATCCAAAAGCTCTGACAAGAATAAAGGGTCATCAGGTTGTTTTGGTGTAGATTTACACAAAAGAATGTCTGACAGAAAAAAAATCAAAGGTTATCAATCTGTGCAGATTTATCACATGAAGCTTGTATCCCTTGCCTGCAGAGAAAGCCCCCAAACAGCAACTCAAGGACAAGTCCAAGAAGAAGACTAGCAACAAGCGACAGCGCCTGGACCCGGACCAGCAGCGCAGTGTGACTCAGATCCAAGAGGGCATGGACAAGGGTCAGATCTCAGGGAAAGATGGGGTCGCGACCTCCAGTCGGCTGTGGAGAGAGAAGTCAGATAATGAGTCGGAGAGTGATGCCATGGGGACAGGTCTGGAGGATCTCTCGGATGATAGTGGTACGGATATAATCAATTTGTTGTCAGATTTGTTCTTTACCTTTAATGACTTGCTGTAAAACCTTTTCCAGATTTGAAGGCATTGCCAGGAGTTATTTGACCTTGGCAAGAGCAAAGAACACTTTAAGGAAAGAAAAAAAATGTAGGGTGATTGATGAAGTCAGGAGCATTGTCTAATCACTTTTGAAAGGACTGTAGCAATATGTGTGATGAATTATCATGAGTGCTATCTAGAGGAAATTACAGTACTATATTTGGTGTATGTAGATGTATGTGGTTAAAAAAACATTCTTCAGAGTTACAATCGAATAATCTTGGACAAGTTCTCAGAAGAATAAAAGCAGAAGTTACATGTACTGTGATACCTAGCCGCATAGATGTTAGTGTATTTTGCTCTAGATTAATATTTAGCAAATAAATCCTCGTGCCCATTAATATCACCATTTGCAAAATCTGTCATGGGGTCTGACTTGTGATTATACAGAATATAGACTTTTAAAATGCTATTATTGAGAAATGTGTGAAATATATGATTATCTTGTTTGATATCAAATCAGGTACTGATGATGAATCAACGCGGCCATCTGCCTCGTCACGGATAAAACCCATGAGTGTTGAATCTGTTTCAAGTAGTGCCACTATCGATGAACTCCGAGAAAAGGTGCGGCAGCGTATTGAACAACTGCGAACAAAGCGAAAGGCCAAGGCTCCACTCATGGAGGACATAATACCTAAGAAGGTTGCAAGGAAAGAGGCAGAAAAGGAGAAGAAGAAGAAAGCAGAGGCTTTTAAAGCAATGAAAGCATCCAAAGCCCAACTAGAAGTTTTAGAGAAAGCCAAACAGAAACAGATGGTTAATGGAGACATTTATGATGACAGTGATGTTTCCAGTGATGATGATGTCACTCCAAGAACTAAAAAGAGCGATAAGAAAGCTGCCAAAGGTGGAAAAGGCAGGAAGAACATTGGCGGAGATGGCGACGCGTCTGTTAGCTTCAGTCAGTTTGACTTTGCAGAGAGCGAGCGTGAACAGCCAAAGAAGAAGAAGAGGAAGAAGGTGACGGAGCCGAGGAGCAATAAGGACTTTGGTCGGCTCTTGAAGAAGGCGGAGCTTAAGGAGCAGAAGATGGCGGAGATGAAAGAGAAAGATCCAGACAAAGCCCAGGAGGTGGAGACAGAGGATAAGTGGAAGAAAGTGATTGACAGAGCTCAAGGAGTCAAGGTGAGTGCCACTTGTACCAATGAAGAACAAGTAGAGAAGCAGAAAAAGTACATTAGGTGCTTTCATACTCACCTGTCATGAAAAGTAATCAAAGTATTATTTTATGTTGCCCTGTTTTACATGATCTTTGGCAGACTTGTGGTACACTTCTTCATTTGAGAGAGGAAAAACATATCACCTGTTTGATACTTTGGGCATTATGGTTCTACCCTTGAAAGTTATTGGGTCACTTTTGTCAAATATAGTTTCCATGTGTTACTGGATATCAACAGGTCCAGGTTTAGGACCCAGCTTCAGCACATATGACATTTATTAAGTCATTAATCTACATTTGCCATTCTTTACAGTGCAGTTGAGACAAAATTGTTGTAATGCTTCGAGCAGTTTCGATGGCACATCAGCTGGGTAATAATGAAGGTTGTATTAAGTTATATGAAGCACAAAATAAGTATCTCTATCATCAGTATAACAGATGTAAAACAGAAAACCATTTAATTAGGATTTCCCTCTCTTGTACATAGGTCAAGGATGATGTGGAGCTGTTGAAGAAGTCCATAAAGCGGAAGGAACAGCGTAAGAAGGCCAGCAAGAAGCATTGGGAGGAACGCCAGGCCAAGCTGGAGGAGAAGATGAAGCACAAGGAGGCCAAGAAGAGGAAGAACATCAAGGCCAAGACCGATTCCCGCAAGGCCAAGAAGGTCAAGAGGTTACAGAACAAGGGCAAGCTCCTTCTTCAAGACTGAGTATGAGATTCTGAAGTGCCTTCTAGAGGGTCACCAGGATTAGATCAGAGACCTGACTTCAGGATCTTGGCTATACCAAATGCCATTACTGACTGTAGCAGTTGTCTTTATTGGAGGCAAATTTAGAAGATGACGATGATGAAGTCAATGGCTTCAAACTTACTTCTGTGTAAAGTTTGCTCTCGCCAATTAGATCATGCACAGGGTAGTACTGAACAGTCTCGGTGTCCGGACAAGCCCCCAATGTCTAATTGGATCAATATCTTCCATATTAGTTTCCTAGGAATCCTCAAATCTTCTTCCTTCCTCCCTCCCTCCCCCCCCCCCCCCCAAAAAAAAAGAGAAAGAAATAGAGGAAATTTGATGCATTACACACTCAATACCTTTGAGTTCCTTGGTCATCGAGTTTCTGTCCGCATTATCGTTGTAAATTCCATCAAATATAAAGATTCAGGAAAGCTGATAAAATTGTCTCAGTTTCACCCAACAGAATTACTAAGGAGATGTTGCGAATGCTCGGGACACTGATCTATTATGACAATTAAAAAAAATATATACAAATTGTTTCATAAAGTTTGGTCAATTTCAATAATTATTCCATTGTTCGATTCTCAACAACCTCATGGTAATTTAATATTTGCAATTTTTTATTTTGCGTCTTTATTTGATGAAAGTCATTTGTCGTTCTTTTCTTTCAAAGAGATATCAATGCAGCTGTAGGTATTGTGCTTGTTTCTTTAGAGTCCAATTGTCTTCCTTGTCCATTTCTGTGTCATGTCAATGTCAGAAGTCAGATGGCAGATTTGTGACATTTCCTCTCAAAGTAGGAAATTGCGTATCTGTGTACAAATGAGTTCCATGGGATTGGACTAATGCTGAGATAATAATAGTTGCTTCATTAATTTTTTTTTTGTATTAATGATTATAAAAATTGGCCAGTGATTCCTAATTTCATAGTAATTTCTTGAATTTGAAGAAAACTACCCAAGAAATAGGCAAACTATGACCCCCCCCCCCAAATGAATATTGGCCGGCCATAAGAGGAACATAAGTATATGCATCCTCGACACTAGCGGAGGTACGGAGGTCAAAGTCCCCAAAATGATATGTTGGACCACTAAATTTGAAAAAAACAATGAAATGGTGGTCCCATGGTGACCATAAAAAAATTTAAATTGCTGATCCTCTCATATCAAGGAAAGAGCTAGCTCAACGCGATGTTCAAAATAATGCGTCACACATTTTCACAAAACGTTTGCGTGTTGATAATAAACAGCGTGTGCTAGTGATGTGCATGGGACGTGACTGTTTAAATTACTACCGGTACCGGTATTTTGAAGCCTTGCATTTAATTTGAACATAAACTCTGCCGTGTAAAAGTTGGTTAGACATTTTAAAAAATTGGCTTAAATTTCACGTTAATTGTAGCTCAAAGCTGAAACAACTTGATCTCTAGTAGCAGACATTTGTATTCTTTTATTTAATTTGCTTGTTAGATTCCTGTTTCAAAAAGTTGGTTTTGGTGTCAAAATATTTAATATCCTTCCTTCTCAAACACGTATAAGTCACGTGACTCACATTCGCAATCGCGATAGCACACTTTTGCGATCGCAAACATTAGTCACGTGACTATACAGGTACCGGTACATGAAGAATAATTGAAGAAATTCAATAATTTGACCCCAAATCTGAATTATTGCAACAGGAATTCAATAAAAAATCAACCTATGTTTCACTTGTTACGAAGTAATTATTGTACTGTATTATGGAATTGTGAAAATGAATTAACAAAGAAATATAATTTGATTTGATATGATGTTGGGCTATTGGCTTGATACACTAATCAGATATCCTAAAATATTAGATGTGGTCAGTAACATGTGGGACAAATAGATTAACTTGCCCAGATGTAATTTCCTTTGACTTCTTTAAAATTTCTTTGATTTCACACATCTTCAACAATTGATATGTTCTTGAAAGGCCTGGAGTAGGGTATAAGAATGTATTGCACTTTCTATGATCATATTGGACAAGATAGACGTTTGCACTATTTCTAAAGTAAAGGCAATATGCCTGTGTGTCACATGAAAGAAAAGATATTTAATATTTTTATTGGTAATTTTATCGATTTCACACAAATTACAGGGGGAAAGAGTGGGTTTGTGCACTGCATAACAAAGTGATTATCTTCTGTCTTATTTTTTGTGCATTTTGAATGCATACTAAATTATGATGTGCATGTGCGATTAAACCATTTGTTCAATTGCACAATGAGATCGCATTTTCATCATGCAGCTTTTCCGCAATGCATATAAGATACATCAATATCTGTGGTCGTATCCATATTTGCCAATGCAGATTTTTCAACCTTCAACTTATGGAGTAAATTCTTTATTTACGTACATGTATATGCCTACAAAATGTATATTTGTATGTGTAGACATGCCAAATTTTATTCTATGTCAACAGTATTTTTTTCTTTCTTCATAAAATTGAATTTCTTGTCAATATTGTGAAGTTGCAGACAATTTTAGTTCCCACTCTACCATACATTGTTGGAATTAGTGATCATGCATATTGTGATTTCTCTATGCTTTGTACAAATGAAATCCGTGTGAAAAGAAATTAATAGAAAATGAAGATAATGTGCCAAGAGTTGAACATTTTAATTTGTATTAAAAATCCTGTACTCAACTGCACGTGAAAGCTTCTGCTTATAATCGGGTCTGCATATTTTTCTTACCTTGTTAGTATGGGATTCATCTTATTCAATCCTTTATTTTTCTCTCATTTTTGGACTTTCTCTTGGTCTTCTAGTCTTCTCTATTTCTTTTTTTTTTCTCTTGTAACATCTCACCTTTCTGTTTTTAGACAATGGTCATTAGCCATGTAGCCTAAATAACCCTTTAATTACTCCTCTTTTACTATGACCCTGAATGACCAACGACCCAAGTTTTCTATCAACACTTAACCTATATTCTCTTTCTTCCTCTTTCACTCTTCTTTTTTTCCATCTCTTCAACTTCTCTTGAGATTTATGACCTTAAATTTACCTTCTCTCAACCATAAATATTGTATATGTGTCACAAACTCGTGTACTAGACAGGCCTTTCAATAATTTTAATAAACTCTATACTTCCACTAATCACTGACATAATGTACACAATAGGTTGGATGATATATTTTATTTGGATAACACACACTAACAGATCTAATGCATTATATCAATGATTACAACAGCATGGTGAAAGATATCTCAATGATATAACAGTAAAATATGACAAATTCAAACTAAAATAATAATGAAAGAGGGCAGGGTTCTTTAGAATAGCTGATGGATATATTTAAACGGAAATCAGATCCACATGATTTTACCAATATCTTTTTTTTTGTCACATTAAAACTGCATAGCCATCAAAGAATTTAAAAAAAAACATGATACATATACCAATGTTAAACATCTTCAAATTGAAATTAATTCATGTTTTTTCCTAGCCTTTTAAGGCAGAGTCGACGACTTGAAGACACCAAAATGTGGTGTAAAAAATACATGATCAAACCTTATCATAAGGAAACAATAACCTAATTACAAAGTTCTGACCAAACAGTAAAGTAAAAGTGTTTAAACAGAAATATTGAGACAAAAATATGACAAACTTAAACAAAATTTGCATTGAACTTGCAGTATCTTAATTAAATAGAAAAGGAACTCCAAAAATTGCCATGCAGTTTATCACACTCTGAGACAGATGTACAATACCTGGGAATTATATAAAATTTACTGAGGTTTAAGTACTCTACATTCATGACTATATTTTGAATGATTCTTCACACATGACACTCCTATTTAAGCAGAGTTACATTAAAAAACAACGGTCATCTCAGATAACGGTTGACATGATATCAATCGAGAGTTGGATCAATGAGAGTTTTCCCCTATTTTATCCTTACTCATTTATTTTCTAGGTCAGCCAAAACATGTTTAATACAAGCCTTCACAAAGAGAACTCAGTTATCTGTGATCAAACTCTGCCCAAGATCTCGAAGGCTGCCGTCTATGGAAAATATGGGTTGAACCATTCGAACGGTAATAAAAGGTTAGTTGGTGGGGGAGGAGAAGTCATGCTCATTGAGCCTATTATACACTCCTCATGTCCAACTTACCTCTGAAAAAAAAAATCTGCTGCTAAATGTTTAAAAATTGTATATGACACCCATACATTTACAATGCTAATGCACTTAGTGGCAGAGGGCTGTTTTGTCTTTACCTCAGTTACATTTACCCACACAGAGTTTTTATAACTTCTAAATAGATCAGCTCTTCCTCCTCAAATTGGCAACGTTTATTTTTTTTTTTTCGCCTACATGGTTAAAAAAAAAATTTATGAAATAAAAAAATTTGAATGAAAATTAATAAATTCTACAACGAAATTGCCAATTTGTATAATCGAAAATAGTGATTTTAAATTTCACACGGCGTGGCCAATTTAGAGACTTTAATGATTACTTCAGTTAAATGATTTTTCTTCATGAACAGGACACTTTCCTGCATTAGAAATAGATTAAGAATTTTCAGTGATTTTTGCTCTTTCTGCTCATGTATAATGTATAATTTCTAGCATTCTGGATTAAAAGATACTCAAAAATGTCGCTAAACGGAGACACCAAACTCCTATGGGTTAAATGGGAATGCCCTCCTGGTTCGTACTGCATTCTCCCCTGTGTATATATCAAATACACAAGGAAAGGATTTAAGCTCATAGAGCATTACAATTCCTCTTACACAATATCAATTGCCTAGCAAAAATGATATTGAATTCATTTAATAGCAGCATAGGTTTGACCAAAAAAAACAAACCCACAAGCAATTTTCAGTTCTTTTCAAGAATAATCAACATTTTAACAGAGGGTTTTCATTTCAATGAAAGATAAGATAAAATGTGATGTTATGTTATCTTTCATTGAAGTGAAAGATAAGATAAAATGTTTTGGTCTTTTAAATTTGTGTATCAATTTCTACTTAATGGAGTAACCACATATGCTCATAGGGGAATCATTGAAAAAAAAATCATACATGTCTGCAATTTTGGCCACTATTCTAAATGAATTGTGCAATAATTTGTTGATGACATCTCACGTCGGGAATACATCATGTACATTGATCTCCTGGAAAAGGATGTTTTTTAAAATATGAAGATTTTACTTCAGCCCTACAGTTCTTACTCTCATATGATGGGTGGAAAAAAATTCCACATAATTGTACATCTTTGCAATATCATGTAACACTTCAATATCAGATGTGTTAGTTGATAATTCATAAAATGCATTTCTAAATATATGAATAAGATTGCTTAAATGCAAACATATCAAACTAACACCTATTTTAAGTATCAATAATGGATTATAAAAGAATCAAGATACGTTATTCATTATCATAACCGGATGATATATATATATATATATAACTATTAAGGACACACACTTAATGAGAAAAATGATGATACATGCATGGAGAAATTACATATATGTATGCACACAGCTAATCAATTACTACTACATTTGTGGCAAAGCAGCATATATACTCGTACAGTAAATGCACATGCTATACATCAGTGACGTAAAATGAAACCTACTTCATATTATGAAGCATTCGCTATCACTATGGTTTCAAACATATCTTAACAAGACATCGTCTACTGCCTAGACATACGTGTAACCTACACACAGACTTGTATATTGTAAAGTACATACACAATCTCACGTCACAACTGGTTTCAATTCCATAAAGTGGAACTAAACCCAACAGGTCATATAATTAATAATATTCATACTTCTTCGCTAGAAAACAACAACAAATCTATCCCTTCTATGTATCATGCGACACAATGAAAAGTTACAAATATATATAAAGTCACCCACAAACTAATCGAATGGTTATAGTTTTCAAATCTGACTTGTAAAGTGTACACATAAATGTTTTATCAAAACAGGCGACCCAACATGGCTCTTTAAGTAATAACTCCCCTCTTTCCTTATTCTGTCTTGAACTGCTATAAGCTCAAGTTTCTTAAATAAGAGAGCAGCTGCTAGAAAATAAAATCAGCTACTCTCAAAAGTATGATATTACCATGGAAACCTTAAAAAATTCTCTCATAATATATGACAGAAATATCTACAACTTATTTTTCGACCAATATCTGAAGTTTCGTTAGTGAACCTACTTCATCTGAAGCTCAGGGTTTTTTTTTAAATATCCACAACTTTAGTCTATATATCTCTCACATAGGATAGACAGATCTACAATCTTTTATTGGGCATTTTTCAAACAGAAAAAAACGTGGGATGCCGATAGGACAGGAGACTAACATCCGCTACAGAGAAAACAAATTGAGGGCGCTGTTTCCGATAAAAACAAAATAAATGACCTATCAATGAATTACGATTACATGGCATAGACAGTGATGGATAAATTGGTTTGGGGACGATTAGTAAAAAGGTTCTGAAAAATTGTGATTACCACATATATGCTAGGAAATAACATGCCTTTAATATAAAGGACAGAATTGATACGCATTATTTTGCCTATGTGTCTCGTACGTGTACCCAGATTTAATCTTATAAAAATCCTCCTAGATTAATGAAGGACTATTGAGACTGATAAAATGACAAGGTTAACTTGGTAAGAAAGAAACGATATTATACATGCAGGGAAATATGAAATATTTAAATAAATTACATCCTTAACATGAGGATTTTAAATGATTTTTTTTTAAAACCGGTATACTGTCCCAAGATCGATCACATTGTCGCCCAATGGCCCCCAAGCTATAGATAGATAGATGATAGATAGATAGATAGATAGAGATATAGATAGAGATAGAGATATAGATAGAGATATAGATAGAGATATAGATAGATAGATAGATAGATAGATAGATACACTGTCTCCTCAGAGTGTCAAGAATCATCATCAAAATACTGATTTTGATGTAAATTGTAGCAAAATTAATCACATTACTCAGATTTACTGCTTGACATGCACTGCTTATTGATAATACACTTAGTCATAAAACAGCTTGTTCTCCAGAAGAAAGCTAATACAGAATTAATACATCTTTTTTTTAGCTTCCTGCAAAAATCAATTACTACCCATCCAAAACTGCAATAAGAAGGAAACATCAGGTCACACGTTGAGTCAAGTACAACAGAGCCTAACTTCAACATTTTTTTTGAAAGAGGATGTAGAAGAGAACACACACATACCCTGTTCACATAAGCTATCTTAACAGTCCTTACAGCAGGAATTTAAGGAACAATCCATATACAGTCAAACCTGCTTTAGCGATACACCTGTATAGAAAGACCACCTGTCTATAAAGACCACCATTTTTGTTTCCCTCGAAACAGTGTTTCCCATTGAAACATGTATTTTAGGAACCTGTACATAAAGACCACCTGCTCCCTTAAGCGGTCTTTATAGACAGGTTTCACTGTATTGTAAGTCACATCCATAGTTATAATAGTAATTTAATGAAATTCTGTTCTTGTACAGCGCATATCACATTATGATATAACGTCTCTATGCGCACTCAAAGGAACTAGGAATCCTACCGGGCAGGGATTTGAACCCAGTACCTTGTGGTTCACTGTCTAAAGATGCATCGACTAGACCACAACACCCCGATAAATTAAAGACATATTGTCCACGGAGACAAGCTATTAGGTAGGTCGTAGGCATATTCATTTCTAAAAGGAAATAAGATTATTAAAATAATGCTGTATATTTGTGAAGTTTTAAAAGTGCATTGAAAATAATCCACCTGCCATACAGAATCAACATCTGTGAAAGTTCATAAGGTTGCCACGAGTTAAATCCCCCAAACATACGTTTGACCACTTTGATGTCTTACTGGAATTCATTGAAGTTACACTTTTAATGAGAATATATATGTATATCAGGTATTACACCAAACAATCTTTGCTGAATTAACACTTGAAAGCTTGAAGTTTGAAACATATTCTTTCACTACTTCACAAGCTTATTATATACATTTTCAACCGGGTATCTGCGATCTCAGACCATTAGAGTATCAGCAGAGGTTGAGCTTTTCCACTGAAAACAAGAGTGAAAGCATTCTTACATAGTAAATTTGCCTTGCACCTTGGAAGTTATGTCCCTCCACTCGCTCCCAAATATGGCTTTGAGATTAAGCTGCTTAGTTAAGAAGCTGCTTTGGATAAAAATTATTCAGTGAGAAGTGTTTAGGAAAAATTAAATTTAAGATTGGATGTTCTTTTGTGTGAGGAAGCTTTGTAGTTCATTTGGATTCTAAAACAAATACAAATGATTTCTTGAACTTCAGCAGTTATGTCATGTTGTAACAGTGGACCCCCTTAATAAAGAGTGTAAATTTATATTCTGCCCCAATTCATTTTGAATGAAGAAATTATTTATTCACTCATGATGTCATCATCTCCATAAAATGACATTTTACAGATGGACTAACTGTTCCACACAAAAACTTTCACAGATGCCCATCCTACATGTAGCTTTCCTATTAAAGAAGGCAAACAAAAAGTTATGTGGATACTGATCTGAAAGATAGTTATTACAGTAATCGCAGCATTAAACATTAACACTGTTAATTTTGAAGATGCCCCAGTTTATATTAACAGAGTTCTTAAAAGAAAAATGGGTGAATATATGTGCAGATCTGACCACAGTCATTTACAAAATGACATAATCTTGGCATCAAACTGCCCTTCCCCCTACTTCACCTCTATTCTCAGTTAGTTTACTAATCAACTTGTTAACCTCTTTAAAGTCCTCTACATGCTTTTCAAAATACATAGGAAATAAGGGATGAACAGCTCTGCTGAATTACAGAAGATAAGATTCTTGAAAACATCTTCCTATGTCCCTTGGTATAAACTGCAAAGATTGGTAGAAAATAGAAATTATATCCTCTTGACACTACTTCACTACAACAGAAGAAATGATAAGAGTACCTAATATATTTTGATTAAGCTCTCCTTTCATTCTTTTTTTTTTCTTACCATAACATATATACGTGGATAATTAATTGCAATAAACAGTGCACCATAAGTCAGCATATTACATAGAATAATATTTGAATTGTATAACATTATCAGATCTGCATCATACATTTCAAACTTAAAAATGACAGCTCTCTACCGTAGCTCTCTTATAATATTACTACAACAGCAGCTTCAACATTCTGAATCTCCACTGCACTTATTGAGGGGCAACAGTGTCCTCCTGCCCATGTCTGCCCTCTCCTCGGCCTCCTGTACCGGTTTTCCATTACTAGGGTTAATGTTAGTACCCCCTTGACATGTCCTCCCTGGCCATCATCCTATCCCGCTCCTCTGATGCTCCTTATGCTCCATCTGCATTCTCCCCTCCACCTGTTCTCCACCTCTAGGGGAAGTTGTGATGGGGTCCGCTGTGATAACCCCTTGACATGGCCTCCCTGATGGCAAGCTCCCTGGCTATCATCCTATCCCGCTCCTCCTGGGTTCTCCGTTGACGCTCCCTTTGCTCCATCTGTTCATGTCTCCTCTGTACCTCCTCGAGGTGTCTAACATACTCCGCACGCTCTTTGTCCTGCACCTTTTGGGCATACTGAAGGTCTTCTGCTTCCTATAATGCAAACATAGATTTAAAAAATAAATAATAATAAATCAATAAAAGAGTGGAAAATCAGTCTTATAGGGTAAGCCTGAGTCATATCGAATATTTCATAAACCGGGATTCGACGGCTTTGATTCGATCGAATACCGGTTAATCGATAAATGATGTGCGGTGAAAACAGAGTTGCACAGAGTTGCACACAGTTGCACGCAGTGCATGCACCATGCACCGGTGACCGGTCCGCTGGCATCGCGGGCATATGTATGGGCTCTCGCTGCTCGAAATTAACGATAGCCCGCTAGCCAATGGCTAGTAAAAATCACAGCGGACGAGCCAAAATCTTAAGTTTCTAGTCCGTATGGCTAGCCAAAATGTCACTAGTGTCGCACGAAGCGATGCTCATTGTTGACACACCCGACAATGATTCAAATTCAAAGAATTAATAATCTTACTTTGTCTTTGGAGAGCTGAATGGAACACGTTTGTTCGATGCCAAAAAAAAAACAACAATACGAAATAAACTTTTCGTCGCTCAATATAGACTCGACTTCATTCAGCTTCAGAGATCATTCAGAAGTAATTGCCAATTTGATGAGAGTGTGATATTAGTTATTGCGAATTAAGTAGGAACACTCCTACTCATGCCCGTATTTATCATGTTCAATTATACAATTGTCAAATTGACAATGCAGAGAGAGTGCAAGAAAATTATCGTAAACTTCAGTTCGTAACGACAAAACGATTTTTCCATAGAGAAAGCACAGGTAAAGCGCGACGTCCTCCGCGAGCGAATTAGCGAAAGTTAGCCAACAGTATGAACTTTGAAGTCGCCTTCACGTTCTCTGCTAGTATATATGCTGTACGTTACGGAGTTTCTTTTTTTATTTGATTTTTTCATGGTGGCTACGGTAGTCAAAAATCTGGCGGACTACAAATCGATGCACCGAATTTGCCAAAACGTATTCGGGATTCGATGTCTTCGATCGAACACCGGCTAACCAATCGATTCGACTCAGGCTTATTATAGGGTAACTAAGTTAGAAACGCATGACTTCTATTGATCTGTAATAATAACTATATCACAAATCTTTTGACTTTTTAATGTACATTGGTGTCATATACTTTAAAATATTATTTATATTATTTTTGTTCTACCTGCTAAGCTCCACCCACAAAAAAACCCTCCAAAGCTAATTTACTTTTCTGACATCATCAGTCAATCATCAGTCAGCACGATGAACATGGACAAAAGACAATGGCAGGTTCCTTCTTATCAACTGACCACCTGTTCACAAGAGCATTGGAAGTTTTCATATAATAGGCCATTACAACACTTCTTTGCATGGTGTTGCTTGGCATTTCTGAAATAGCAACTGCTTAATATACAATTGAATTTTGTAAATTGGCATTGTATAAAAACTATGCTATTGTGAACAGGTGGTCAGTTGATGGGAAGGGACCTGCCAATGTCTTTTGTCCGTGTTCATCCTGCTGACTGATGATTGACTGATGATGTCAGAAAAGTAAATTAGCTTTGGAGGGTTGTTTTGTGGGTGGAGCTTAGCAGGTAGAACAAAAATACTATAAATAATATTTAAAAATATATGACACCAATGTACATTAAAAGGTCAAAAGATTTGTGATATAAACATTATTACAGATCAATAGAAGTGAACATGCATTTCTAAATTACTTATCCTTTAATGGCAATGGAACTACATGTACATAATATTTTTGCCAGAATTTTGCCAGGATACTTTTTTCACACATTCATCTTGAAACTCTAAAAAATAAATCATCATTCTCTTTCACTGCAATATATTATGACAATATTTATAACAGAGCATAATATAACAAACCACACAACAAGGAAATACAATCCCAACATACCATCTGGAGCCTGGAAGTGTGTACGGCTTGCCTCCTTTCAATCTGGCTATCAGCTCCAGCAGGTACATATCTAGTCTGTCTGCTACCAACTGGGACTAGACGAGGGTAAGATGCCCTGGAGTTAGGGTAGGGATTCACCGAGTGCTGTTCAACGTATTGGTAAGCCGGGGCGTGGCCCGGACTGCCCCCCTGCTGCACCCATCGATCCCTGGGATGGGGTTCAGGCTGGCGGGCGTAGCGGGAGAGCACCGATTCCTGCATCTGGACAGCCCTGCTCTCAGGTTGTACTGGGAGGTTCTGTCAGAATGAAACAAGAGATATTTTTTGTACATCAAATTTCTAATTTACAACCACATGCAACTGATCAAAAAGACTTTACAGTGCATTTTCAATCCAGTCACTATATTCAATTAGAAATGAGTACTCGCAGTGTGCATTCTCAATTCCACTCTGGTGCATTAACCCTTCAGTCACTTCAGCGCCGGGGAATACCCTTCCCATTACTCACTGAACCGCCCCGACCACCCGTGGACTTTTGACTTGTTTAACAGCAAATGTACAGGATCTTGGACGATGGAATTTGTGTGTGTGCTATCTATAGACATAAGCCTTTTAGAATCCGCATTGAATAAGATGCGTTCCTGTGGAAGGATTTTGCATATACAGCAGAGAGTCTGTGCCCCAAGATGGTTTACTGAGACTGAGTTCAGTGAGGAAATGACTACAGTGCGCGTAATCTGCAGGTGCCAAAGGGTTAAAGCCAGTGGCGATTTTTTAATAATAAACTCTATTCTTGTGTAGCGAATATCATATTATGATATAACATCCCTGTGCGCTTCCAGAGAGCTTTGGAAATTATTACTCCGGCTAAAAAGGCATATTCCAATTCAAAAGAAATTTCTGGCTGGACTGGAGCATTCTGCCCATTCAAGAAGATGTACCGATCAGTTGCAACTTGCCATCAATCGCAACTTTCTTGCAACACCCCATAAGACAGCTCCCTAGCAAACTTAAGCCAATTACTTGATTGGCAGGTACATGGCTTTCATACATATGCGGAGCAGTATAAGCTGCGCACAAGCAAACCTTGTAAGCGCGCATTTATTGCGCATGATTTTGGACAGGAAATGTGACGTCACAAAGGATATCATTAAGTATTTTGCCTTAAAGTCGGCTTACTAAAGAAACATACCTTAAAGTGATTGGAATACGAGTTAAGCCACTTTACTTAGCCGAGTTAAATGCTTAGTAATTACTTAATTAATGCGCGTTTTGATTTGAATACTGCCCCTGGCTCTTAGCCGACAACGTATTCTGTTGAAAATGTACTACTTACAAATTATCTCCCGACAGTCAGAAGGCATTAACTCTATGTAAAATGAATGAATGCCCTTTGGGCTCTCGGCAGACGACATATTTACCTGAGGATGTTCAACCTGGTGTGGTGCATGTGAACCAGCGTGGTTACAATCGACAGCCCGGTGGTCCTTCTCTGAGTTCATGTTCCCCAGTATTTTCTCCTCAAAGTCTAATATGAACGTGTTGTGGGCGTGCTGAAGACATTGGGGAAAATGACAAAAAGAAACATGTGAGTGCTTGCTCCAAGGAGGTTTTCAGAGTCAGTAAGAGCAGTTTTCAGTCATAATATGATATTGGAAGTTCAATGCTTCTCTTCGTTCTGATGTGGAATACTGTGAATCCTTAAAAAAAGGAATTTTCGGTATGGAGAAAAGAATGGGATTCATTTGATCCGGCATTTTCATAGGAATATTTGAAGTTTAAAATACGATGAACGACACAAACTTATAGTAAGAAGAAAGCGTGAGAGGAAAATAAGAAACGGATTGAGTTAGAAGACAAGGTTAAGAAATTAGAACATCTTATTGGAGGAGCTAACGATAAGATAGAAGATTATGAGAAAGTAAACGAGGAGTCCGAAGAATATTACAAGAAATTTACAGCGCGACTGATTATTTGGTCTACAGCCAAAACTCAAAGTCTAATATGAACGTGTTGTGGGCTTGCTGAAGACACTGCAGAAAATGAAAAAGAATCAAGGAAGTGCCTGCTCTAAGCAGGTTTTCAGAGTCAGTATAAGCAGTTTTCAGTATAAATAACATGCTGCTCTAAGATGGTTCTGTGAATCTGGTTGTCTCCTATAGCTAAGATTGTTCTGGCTCGGTATAAGCAAACATTGCATCTTTCTTACAACAGCATTATAGCCTTTTACATCCACTGTCACAGTATATTACCTGATGTTGTCACTATCCTTATGAACTCTTTGGAATTCATCATTTAAATACTATCACCACTACTACAACAATCTACTACACCTCCTAACTTTCCCTTTTCATCCAAAAATGACTAGTTTTCCATAGAAACTATTTCTATCAAACAACTGCTATATTCAGTGCTATTTATCAGTTGCTTCTGTTATACCTATTGCTGTCATAATAAATAAATTTGGGAGCTAAGACCTACCTGTGCTGTCTCTTTTGCTTGGATCCTGGTCCTAACTTCGCTCAGGGCCTGTTTCAGTTTCTCCTCAGCTTGCGGGTCACACTCAACAAGTTTGTCCACGTTAGTCACCCAGTCACTGTAAAAAACAGAAAAACAATTCAAAATCAAAGACTCGGCAATGTATCAGTGTCCGTAAATATCTTTTCCTTTTGCCCTTTTCAAGTGTCAAATATCTGTCTGTAATCTTTGATCTTTGACCTTCAAACAAAATAACAAGTATGCTCTGTCTTTCATGTGCTAACAGCCCATGTGATGAAACCATGTAGAAGGGGCTTCCATGTAACTGCGGCAGAAGTATATGTTAGTGAAAGAATTTTGAATAAATTGCCAGAAAATATCAATAACTGTGATTCTGTTTACAACTTTGAAATACGTCTTAACAATAACATTAACTTAACGTTAACATTTCCAATACCAAAGGAAATATGTTGAGCGTATCACACTCTTCTCAATCTTCTTTATCCTTTTTAAAATTTCTTTCTCTCCATTACAGCGCATAGGGGGATATTTTTTTGATTTGCGCTATATAAGTTGGTATACATTACTATTATTAATATACTACCGTTATGAAAAGGAAATCAAAGCTTTTCTGTATATGAACAATACATTTAGAATTATCATATCATGAGAATAAGAAGTGTACAAAGTTGTACTCACTCTTTGAGAATTGTAGCTTCAGGTTGATCCAAAGGTACTTTGGGTGTCTTGATATAGTAGCCATCTCCATCAGGGGTCTGGAACCCAGGAGCTACTTGACAATCCTGTACTGTCATGTTGACTGGCATAGTGTTCTCTACCATGCCTGCGCTGACCTTTAGAGGGCCTGTGTTGCTGCCCAGAGCTCTGGCCGAACCTGATACAGGTCCATACGAAGATGCTAGAGCCCCAGCGTGAGGATACTTGGTGTACATGTGAAGGATGGGGTCCTTGCTGACAAGCTGGGCTGGGAGAGGAGCAGAGTTGCTGGTGAAATGAGGAGAAGGTGTGGGGCTTTCCTCCTCTCTGCGCCCCATCTCAATTTGGATCTTGTGTCCCCGCTCAAAATGGCTGCTGCCGGCTCGCTGGTCCTGCTGCTCCACCTCCTTCAGTGTTTGTTTGAGCTCATTCATGGACATCTTCTCAAAGTCTCCCATATTGTGTGAGCCATGGGGAGCCTGCGCCGCATCATCCTCGTTGGTCGAGACGTGACGGACCAACACCTTGCTGTATGTCATAGTGTAGTTAGTGGCTGTCTCTTTAACAGCTTTTCCTGTGTTTGGCGTGAACAGTGATGTACTTGTCCAAGGATTATAGCTTCCCACTTCACTGTCTGATCTATCATCTTGATTGGCACTCTCATCGACCTCGCTGAACTTGGAAGTCTGTATCTCCTCCTCTGTATCGACATCGATACCATTCTTCCGGTGGTCGATGTCCTCCTCCTCCTCATCTTCAATGCCGGTGAAATTAAAACTAAAGCCTGTTGAAGATATAGCTCCCTTTGAGGAGGTGGATGTTCCCCACAGGCTATCAGACAGAGCTACAGAAGAGGTGTCCCACAAGCTGGTGGCCGTATGGTTTACGGGGGAGGGGGAGGAGGGCTTACCCCATGTGGATGTGGAAGGATCATCGTCTTTTATATCATCATCCTGGAACTCATCAAGCATCGTGACCAGGTAGCTCTGTTGTTCCTTCAACTCGGTCAGGCTCGGTCCCTATTACGAACGATCAAGAGAGATTCAGTTTCCATTTCATATGAAACTCGAACCAAATATATAAGTAAAAAATAACTTGCGCAAAGTAAAATGATAAAATATATCACATTCGTATGAGACTCGGAATGACTACCTATATTTGACGATTAAAGAAATCGGATTACTCAAGCAGTTCTAATATCTGATATGTCTTTAATATAATCTTTCATACATACATGTAGGTGATTCTAAGGCATAGCAAAATCTTTGCAAATATAACACCTCCATATTTGTTCTATGAATATTGTCTGCCTAGCACCTAGTCACACTTTGCATATTCATTGTTTTAGAAAACTATTAATGAAAAAAGGGCCACTTGACAGTATGAAAGTAACAAAGGTATCAACTGCAAAATAGTTTACCCAACGAACATTTCTTCATCAATAACACTGATTATTCTGCATACTAAACCTTGAAAGTGTTTTGTTACCAAAGCTCAACTAGTGTTGATTGAGGAAGTGATAGGATTTAGCAAAATAGAGGGCAACTTACTCTCTCTATTCTGAGAGGAGGCTTGGGTTGTGGAGGTGAGACGGCAGCCTTGTGGCTTGGTAGCTTACTCCCCTTCATCTCCTGTGGTTTGGGGCTATCCTCTGGGGTGAGGCGATTGGGGATACCCTGGGGCGTGCCAACTGGTGGTAACTGCCTCATTTCAGTGATCCTGCGCCCACGCTGATCGTATGCAGGGTAGAAACCTGGCTCCTCACGAAACCTACATTGGATGTACAAATTGAGCTGTTGGTTCTCCGTATAAGCATCAGAATAATTCTAAATTCACATTATAGGCAGTACATGGCCCAGACTCAAAGTGATGGCACTGATTACAAATCTTTCTTCAAATCCAATTTTAAAATGGCCGAGCCGATAGCTAGAACAGCATGGTCACAACTATTTCCCAGACCAACAACTTGGAAAAATCACTTTAAGCATTATATCTATAAGCTTCTACACTTAACATCATAGTGAATTAATTATTCTGATCACACATCACAAAACAATAGTTTCGCAGATGTTGTGAAAATATATTCAGAGGAGTTACATAAATCTGTGCAAGCTAACCCCAGAGATAGAGAGAGAGAGAGAGAGAAAGAGAGACAGGAAAAGAAAACAATTAATGAGCAACTGGAATTTCAGAACACACTTTTAGGAGAGACATGTTCTACTTTTAGATGGATACTCTGTAAGAATAAGGAATGAAGGACAGTCTATCCTTTCGTTACAAGGTGTTTCGCTGTATAGAATATCTACTCACTTAGGTTGCGGCTGGTACCTCGGGCTTGGAAGTAACGATGGGGGCGGTGCTGAGGGTTCCACATAGTCATCTACAGGCACCACATCATATGCCTTCATGGTATGGGGATCAATGTAGCGTTGCACCACCGGTCTTCGGTACTGCCTTGGTTCTGGAGGTGGTGTCTGGGGTACCAGCTGGGATTCTGGGTACAAGTAGCCACCACCAGCAGGGGTGTGGTAGGGGTAAGGGTGCTTCTCTGGCTTGCGCTCGTAGGGATCCCCCGGGGATGGAGGAGGCACGGTGGGAACCAGGATGCGGGGTTGAGATGGAGGGGCTGGATGAGCCTGGCCACCATAGGGTCCAGGAGACTCATGGGAAGGCATCCTCCTCTCATAAAAGTACCCCTCTGTGAAAGAAAACAGGAAAAAAATCTTCATAATGTCTCCCATAAAGTTTTAAATAAGAATATTTCATAACTTGATTCTTTAGAAAGTTTACATCAAACATGGATGGTATCAGAATTGCTAACAAAATTCTACAAAACAGCCAAAAATTCCACTTTTACATTGTTTGGTGCTTCCGAGATAAATGCCAACAATGAAAAGTTTAGCCTGCTTACCATCAGATGGTACAGAGTATCTGTCTACCTCGGGCCCCGGTCTTCTGACACTGGCTTCATGGTGCAAGGGCCGGCCCCCACCAACGCTGTTTGTCCTTTCTGAGTCTACTCCAACTGACGATTCACTAGCATTCATGCTCAGGCTACGACTGGCCAGGTACATCTTGGGGTTACTGCTGGGTAACATATTTCCTTTGGGATAGCCCAACTGGGATGGCAGCTCGGGAGTGGGGCTACTGCTGGACACCTGGTTACGGTCCTTGAGGCCAGAGAGAGAAGCTTGGCTGTAGATACAGAGGAAGATAGATTAATAGTTACAATATAGGGAATGAGAGAGTACAAAAATAAAAGAGAGAGACAGAGAGACAGACAGACAGTCAGACAGACAGACAGACAGAGAGTGTAGGAGCAACAGGAAGGCAAATTAGGAAAGAGAAAAATACAGAAACGATGAATGCGACTGCATCTCCAATATGCCTCCACCTACATGTATATTACATTCCATTTATTCTCTACTAAATCTGCATAATATCTACTGTTATAATCATTTATCCTAGAAGCTAAGTGAGTATGGACCCCTATAAATATTCATATTTTTGCTTTCATTTACACCTTTGCATTCATAGATGTATATACTTCAATTGCAAATATAATTTATCACTCTGTCACCTTTTACCTGTATTAAAATAGAATAAATCTTAATACACCTGTACTTTATTTTCTAAACCAGTATTTGTTCCAAAAATTACCTGTTTGTTGATTCTCATGATATAAGGATTCCCCTTTATCTGTATAAATGTATTTGGTTCTCAAAATCAATAAATTGAAAACAATTGAGAAGTTCATATATAAATTTGTGTAAACCTTACTTATATCGAAAACTAAAACAATCACCATGTTCTTGCACATGTTAGCTCCTACACTTGTTAGAAAGTCTGCAGCTGTGTATAAATCTCAATTAAAGAGACCAAAAAATCTCCTTGTACATTTACAACTAAAACAACAAGAAAAAAATTATCATTGAAGGTGATTAATACCCCCACCCCAATGTGTGTGCCAAATTTCCTGAGCATTGCTACAAAAATGAGGAAGTGGTTTGATCTGCAATATTTTTCTGTTTTATTGCCATGTCATTACCATGGCAACGCAGCTTGCAACACATTGAAACAATATGTCTTGCACATCTTTACCACAAGAACTATGTGGGTGCCTACTTTCATGAGCATTGCTTGCAAAAGCGAGGAAGTTGTTTGATCCGCAATATTTTCCCGATTTATTGCCATAGTATGCCGTTTCCATGGCAACGCAGTTTTTGACACATTCAAAAAATATGTTTTGCACATCTTCATCTCAAGACCAATGTGTGTGCCAAATTTCATGAGCATTGCTCCAAAAATGAGGAAGTAGTTCGATCTGCAAGATTTCCCACTGATTTATTGCCATAATATGCCGTTTCGACACATTAAAAAAATATGTCTTGCACATCTCCATCCCAAGACAAATGTGTGTGCCAAATTTTCTGAGCATCGCTCCAAAAATGAGGAAGTGGTTTGATCTGCAACATTTTCCTGTTTTATTGCCATATTTCGTTACCATGGCAACGCAGCTTGCCACACATTGAAATATTCCTATATACCCCCTTCAAACTTTGTTTGGCGGGGGTATAAATATTAGGTAAATACAACTATACATTTAATTACCCTTAAAACGGGTTAATAAAATTAATATTTCTCGAGCAACATACATGTAAAATAATACAAAAACGTTCTGATTTGAATAATTAACGAGTGGACATTACTGGCTGGTATTGCAAAACTATCAATTAACAGCAACATCTAATGGTTTGCAAGTTTTCATGCAAAGAAGTTCTGACTTGCATGTACATGTAAGTCTTCTAAGAAGATAATATGTATTTCTGAATATCTTTATCTGCTTACATTTCTTCATCGATGTTCAGCTCATCCTCATTTCTGTCAGATGATCCCAGCTGAGAGAAAGCGCTGAGAGGGGGCCTGTGGAGCAGACCTGATTCAGACTTATAGCCGAAGACAGAGCCTGTGCGTTCCTGCTGATCGGAGGAGAGCCCCGACACGCTGCTATAGCGAGACTCACTCCCCGACCTAGAGCCTTCGTCCAGGTTGTAGTTTGGTCGCTCCCCTGGCTTGCTGCCTGAACTGCTGGTAATGGATTTTGAAGACATCCCATCCCTACTCTCGCTTATAAAGCTGTCACCGCGTGAAGTGATAGAATTCTTGGTCTGACTGTTCAATGATGACAGGAGTTGGCGACTCTTTGAACGGTACCTGGAACAGATGAAAGTGAAACCCATGAGAGTTTACATGATCAAATAAACATCAAGACCCATATTTCACTAATTCAGATAAACATGACAAGTAGCATGTTTTACTGAGGAAACACAATGGGAAAACTTAGACCTTCGTCTAACTTCCTTTGTTTAGACTAAACTTTAGACCAAGCTTAAACCCAGCATCAGATTGAAATTTCAGTAACTGTACCCAACAATACTTTAGCACACTCAATTAGAGCCAAAGAACTTTCACACACATTTTAAATGAAATTATTTTCTAATTATTTCCGTTCACTCAAAATAATTTCTATTTGTGATCCCATTAATCGCAACATATTGTCTGCTTCTCTCAAGTGTATTTTAAACATTTATTATTTTAATATTTCAAAATAGTTCAACAGACCATATCAAGAAAAGAGTAGGCAACAAAGTGTTAATGTAAGATAAGAAGTCTTGTTATCTGAATCTGGATGATCTTTAGACTTCTTATGTGATGAAAAATACATAAAAATGGTGATTAACTTCCAATCCAAAAGGATTGTTTCTACTTACTTCTCCAGCTCCTCCTCGGAGTGAGCAAATGTGCAGCTAGGACCACGAGGGCAGCCTCCCTTCTGCATGACATCCCGGCATAGACTGGTCTTGTACTTGATGTTCTGTGTCTGGAGGTCCAGCGCCTTCTTATTCTGGGAATAGTTCTGCAGGAACTCCATCAAGCCTTTGAGGACCTTTCTGACAGCGTCCACAGCAGACATGATGCCTTCCCATGAGGAGATCATAGCTCCTATTTATATAGAAAGGAACAAATGAGCACTTGTGATGATGTTGCAACTTTACAGGAATTTCAAGCAGTAAAGTGCCTTGAATTCTTACAAAAATATCTGATACTGTGGTACTGCCACCTGAAAGGAACTGTCTGGATATCATTTTGAATTCAAGATGATGTAGCAAATAAAGAAATGCCTTACAATGCAGGGAAGAAAGATGTACGAGCAATGGTCGATGCAAACATTTATGAACAATGTGTTATAGAGGTATGATAAAGGTATTTCTTAATAGCTGCTCTACGTGCTGGTTTAACTTACATGTACCTAACAAACTTGATTTTCATATTTTTGAAGGTCAAATCATGAGTAGAAATGATGTACTATGCAGCTGGTGGACAGGTTGGATGCTGTTGTACCTGCTCTAAGCAGTAAACAAAACTATAATGATCCGTTCTGCAACTTTTGCTTATCCTTCTTTCTACCGTAAACTCTGATTTAAAACATAATATTATTTAATGCAATGCTAAGATCTCAGTACCTGGGCTTGGGTCAATGGCTGCCAACTTCTCTAGCTGAGCACGGAGCTGGGCCAACCGAACTGGATCTCCAGAGCGCTGGAGACAAATGGTCAGCTCCTGGATACTGGAGGTGAAGGAGGCAGGAGTCTGGAGCTGTAGAATATAGAGGGAGTGAAATACTAAGATGTCATGAATGAGTTCAAATTATAACTAGCATTTTTAATTCAACAATCTTGGGAGTAACTGTTAAAATATCAAGTTAAGATGCTACTTTCAAGTTAAAAAACAAAAACAAAAAACAAAGGATATACCAAGATGTCATGAATGACTAACATTTTGAATTCAATTGGGAGTAACTGTGTAAAATATCAAGATGCTACTTTCAAGTTAAAAAAAAACAAAAACAAAAATAAAGGAATCCAGAAATGAGGGATTCGTTACATTTACAGGTTACCATCATAACTAAATGACAACAACTGAATACAACTATATTAGTGAGTAAATTAGTGTTTCTTCACTATTCACCATTGCCCCAATTTATGGCAGACATAAAGATTAACAGTAGCCAAATCATGTAGGTTTACAAAATCATTAATGATTATATTGCGTTTCAACTGTAAAGGTATTTTTTTGTTATTTCTGTACTCGACACTTAAGTTCTGTGAAAGTAATTGAAACCACAAATTACTATGGGTGGGAGCAGGATAGTGTGACCACTTTTCATAACTTACCTTATCAATAATGGATTGCATGTGAGATTTGTGGTTGAGATCCCCATAGAGAAGAGACGACCACTGTTCAGGTGATATCCTCAGACCAGCTTCGATAGCAATCTGAACAATCTGTGTATCGTGCTCACGTCTCAGGGAATCGTAGTTCCGAAACTGCACAAGAGAACAAGCATGCGAAATGTGGAGCCCGTAAGAATGCGGGAAAGATGCATATTTGAACATCATAATTTTATTCTACAAAGGCAGAACCATAATATTAGGATGTAGAATTAGTATTTAACTCTATGAACATTCTAAAGCAAAATAATATGAAAACTTCTATTCAGAGAAGTCTGATTGTAATTTCAGATGCAGAGACAAAACTAGGATTTTTACTCTTTGCATCTTTCCTGCGTCTTTACCTGCCACTGTGTTTCGCAAAACTACTTAAGCAGGAAATATTTAGACAAATGGACACTTACGACAAAGAGAAGGTCAAAACAAATATGTATGATGGCATTAATAATTTTATTTGGTGTACGATGTGCAGTTGCACAATATGTCCTTCAGGTATATCAACAGGTAATTGTTGACAGCTGGTCATGCTATAAGTCCTGGTAAGGATGGTCTAAGATCGGTCAATCAAATTAGTTCACTGATGCTAATTCTCCCTTACCTATTTCAAACACTCCAAACAAAAATAACATACTGTGTATACCGTATTTTCCGCATTATAAACCGCGGCCGATTATAAACCGCACCCCCAACTTTTGACACTTGATTGAGAAAAAAAAATCCAGAGGAAAAAAAATAAAAAGATCCAAGCAGATTTAAAAATTTGATTTCAACTGCACGCTGAATTCTAGAGTTTGGCAGCTTTGTTTGATAATGCTCCATGAAAAAGGAGCGAGAGAAGTAAATTGTAATTTTTAATTAGGGAAAGAAACCTATCCTCATATTCTTCCTAGACCTAATCACGCCGCACACACAAACATAAAAATACCATTGATACTCCTTGGTCATACAGCCAGCTACATGTACATAGCAGAACCCATGACACGATCATACTCGTAATCTCAGTCAACTACAAAATGTCTGAAAAATTACTAAACAGACCAAGTACCTGTTTCTGTCAATTTACAGTTTTCTGTAGAAAATACACCAAAAATATTCCTTATTTATATCCAATAAATGCCACACTTTAAGAGAATCAACGGCCCGATCAACGGTAACTAGAAAAGTTGGCATTTTGTTTCCCTCCCTGGCCTTGGCAGCGCTAGCCTGGCCCTTTATGAGCGTACCCAATTAACATACCAACATGTACCACCGCGCGCGTATGCTTAGAAGGGAGAGGGAAAGAGAGAGAGGGAGAACAAGAGACCAGGGAGCGTTTCATCAAGTGTTTTGTCAGCGATTTTTACCGACAAGCCAATCAGATGCAAGGATTTCAGTAGCTTATAACAGTTGTCGGTAAAAATCACTGACAAGACATTTGATGAAATGCTCCCCGGCCCTGAAGGCGTGATGTTGTGACCCAGCACATGCAAGAGATAAACGCACGTGGCCTGCATGCCCTTACAATCAGTGCTAGTGGCCTCGTGTTTGTTTACTGCTGGTGCGCCAATGAGTCTGGCACTCACTCTCTCTCTCTCTCGATCTCCTTCTCGAGATCAACTATAATGGTCAGAGAGTAATTTACGAGTGTCATAAATCTTCAAACAGTGGTCTTCTGATTAGGAATTTAAAGGGGCGAGTTAGCTTGATATTAAATATAAATTATTGGATACAGAGGAAAATTTATGGTCTTATAGCCTGATATTTAAAGGGGAGGACTACCATTTATTAACTTGGTTCTAAATGAGAACACGAGAGAAAGATGTGAGTGAAAAGTTT
This sequence comes from Heliocidaris erythrogramma, assembly GCA_025617745.1. Taxonomy (NCBI): domain Eukaryota; kingdom Metazoa; phylum Echinodermata; class Echinoidea; order Camarodonta; family Echinometridae; genus Heliocidaris; species Heliocidaris erythrogramma. Next base: position 11,831,033 of record CM046869.1, read on the forward strand.
GAGGTGACGAGCTAATTATGAATACGGCAAAGGATATGATTTTTTGTTTCATGTGTGACTTTTTTGAAATTCAATATGTTCATATGAAGGGGGGGGGGGTTAGAAAAGGACGACTAAGAGGAGAAGAAGGAAGTAAGAAGAAAAAGGAATAAAGAGAATTATGAATTTGTTTCATGTGTGATTTTCTTGAAATTCATCAATATGTTCATACGGGGGTAGGAGAAAGAGACGAGTAAGGGGAGAAGAAAGGAAGGAAAAAAAAAGGAATAAAAGGAATTATGAATTTCTGTTTCATGTGTGATTTTTTGAAATTCATGTTTATAGGGAGGGGGGGGGGGACAAATAAGAGAAGAAAGAAGAAAAGACAGAAAGAGTAAAATAAGAGAAGCATGAGAGAGGAAAAAACTTTTCATTCTGTCTTAGAGTTGGAGATGCGTGGCCCTAATAAGGGCCCGACCATAACAATGGACTAATTAAGGCTTTATGAAAAGCCAAGAAATTCCTCTTATTCAATTGGCTGTAAGCTAGTGCCCAGTAGAGGGCTCCTAGATCCTATTCAATAAGCCACTTCGGAGATGCAATCTGAGCATGAGCAGATAAAGGTCATCTGTACCAAATTCTAAAACCCACTGACACTAATATTCGATATGTGCTCATGAATGTCATGTAATCATTATTCAATTATGCACTAATGGTGCATTCCATGATATCCAGGTGGAAGTATTCTTTTTAAAGGGGGAAACAAAAGCTATTCATGAGGCACCTCTATCACTCCCAGAGTTATTTTTCTGAAGTGCACATAAAGGGACCCTCCATGTCTAAATTATCTGTGGATATTTGGGGTCATTTGTACCATGCGCTAACCCCGAACTGGCTTATACAGCTGCACTGCATCACCAGCGCAGGTACTAAGCTCCCTATTGTTCAAGGTGTGAAGTTACGTAAGTTACCAGTGGGACCAAATCTGGGTCAGCAAACAATACTTGTTTTTAAACACTATAGGAATGGGTATTGTCTCCCTGTTTTTAATGAAAGGGGCAAAATCACAGCGGCTCTGTTAGGTCAGGAGGGGGTAAATTTTGCATGCAAAATGTTGTGATTACCGGCCAGTGCCGCAGGCTTCTTCTACGCGGCTGCTGCGGCGGAGACACTGACTGTGTGCCTGCTACTCGCGCTGATTTTGTTGAAGCATAACACGGAAAATAACGACAAAGAGAGATACATGATGCAAAACAAGTGAGTTTTATTTCATCATTTTGACAAAGACAAGTAGAGACAACATTAAAAAATGATTAACAATCGTTAGACTGAGAAATCTGGTCAAAATGTTGGGTTTTGTAATGATTAATTTCCTTATATCCTCCTTTTTGGGAGATTTTCCAGAAGGAAAAACCTGCGGTTTATATTCCGGAAAATACGGTGACACAACACCACAATAGGAGAATAATACAGATACTCTGAAAATACATGAAATATTCTTCTCTTTACCTGGAGTAATATGCAACTAAAAAGTGAAATGCGATCTAATCCAGAACATATCACTTTCTGCCTTGCAGCTAGATTATATGCTAATAATTGATTAAACAGGCTATGTTATTTTTTTTATTAACTTTGTATTTCATGAGCTCACCTCTTCCTTGAGTTGCATGAGAGACGACTCCTCTTCCCTCTTGGTGACCTTAAAACAGGAAGCACGGTACAGGAGCTGAACCACGTGACCTACGCTAGTCTTGGAAGCCTGTGGGAACTGCATTTCCAGTTTCTGAACCACAAACATGACCAGGACCTTGCGAGAGAGAGGTGTTCCATCCTCCAGCGCCAGCAGAACAAGTTTCAGTGTCTCTTCCTGCATGGCTGTTGAAAATAGACATTTATACATGTATACTCACAAAACGGAGTATATATTGTAGCTAATGCACATATTCATGATTAATGTATACCTATCTTGATTTTCACAAAACATATATATTGTAGCAAATGCACATATTCATGATTAGATTATATGTATGAATATTCTCAATCATCCAGGGAGTAGAATAATATATATATATATATATATATAAATGTTTGTAAAATTTTATCATTTGAATGGATCATGTATTATCTATCCAATCAGTATAGGTAACTGTGACCAAGATATGTAACAAATTTATATCGGTTGCACTCAATGATCAATAACCCAGTAAGCACAGCCATAATTTACAAAATGTCAAAAGGAAGGAGTGCTATCCCATCTGTTTACACACAAGGACTTTTCGGTCCAGTGCTCAGTCTTAAGTTTATGATTCACGTACCAGGTCCCAGAAACTGGCAGCCCCTGGCTCGCACCGCGGCCCACAGGTTGGTAGAGAGCTGCTGAGGGTTCTGATGCTGGATGATCAGTTCCGTGACGATCCTCTCCCCCAGAGATCTGGCTGCCCTGACAGCCCTGGCCCTGCCTTCCTCCTCTATCAGCTGACAGTTCACCAAGGTGACTAGCTTGCGCTGGATTGGGCGGCTGAGGAGGGGCGAGCCGCTGCCTCCATTGGAGGTACCATTCATACTACCAGCAGATGCTGTTAGACATGACAATATGATAGTGATAATTACTAATAAATAACAATACAAAAGGAAATTGACACAAACAAATATATCTCTTAATTGGAATTTGCACCTTCATCAGTGTTTATTCATCTTATTTCATTAACGAGGCTGTTACATTTTCTGCCATTTGTACCTTTTTATTGTATCTAGGAACTGAGCCTCCTCAACCGCTAAAGAGTGTCAATACAGCCCTTTAGGGACTAAACTGAGAGTTCAACTCACAGATCAAACCCAGGGGCTGAGTCATCATGTAAACACTAAGTGCTTCTGTTTGAGTATCGTAAGACACTACCCAACCACCTCCTGACTCTATTTATACTCACATTTGTTCAGAACCTTGAGGTAAAGGGCCAATTCTTCAATGACTCCCTGTGTAGCCAGGTAGTTCTCAAACTCGGCAGGTTTCAGGCCGTCAGGAATACGCTTCCTTGAAGGGTCTCTCATCACCTCTTGCCCAGCCACTAGCTGCAGGATGGCATAGTTTGTGGGAAGCTTGTCCACCTGATAAGAAGAATGATGGGAGGATAAGGACATTGCAAGGTCTTGTTCACACATGCTGTGGTAAGGATCCTCTAAAAACTGCAGCAGCACAATAAAAATCACTGAACATGGTATGGTTGAAAAGAAAGTAGCTGACGTAACAAATGGCTCTTAGCATGTATACACACTGACGTGTATCTGTGTTTTACAAGATACAGAAATGCATAGACAACTTCGCTTAAAATGTTGTTTACTGCATCAAACAAGTGTACATCTATGCAAACAAGGTTCAAACATCACATATCTAATGGATTTGTAAAACAGTACTGCACCAATTAATAGTAATACAGAACAATTCCCTCCAGATACAATGAAAGCTATATTTGGAAAGCTATATTTGTAAAGCTTCAGGAACTTACGTGGACTTAATATTTATAGAGGTTGCGCCAGGAGGTTGCACTCTACTTGAGCTCTGTGATTTTGTTAAGTTTTTCATGATAGTTTTATGAGGAGTGTTCTATGTTCATCACTATTCTCTTGAGTATAACTCCAGGATCCAACTAGATCACATTTGTGACGATTTGACAATTCTGGAACGTGTACTGTTTTAACTTATGTTTTCTTCATGTTCCTGTACAAGTCAATGGTCAGCCATTACAGCCATTACAGTGACTCATACACAGCAGCTAGCATCGTGTACATGGCTATTGTGTGTCTTTTCTATTGTTTGATCAGAACATGAATAGACAGTTATGACTAGCTTTACCTTGTTGATTGTTGCAAGTCTCTGGATTATAGGAGCTGCTATTGTGATGATGCCTGCTATCACGTACAGCAGAGAAGACTTTTTGTCTATTCGGCCCAAGTGTGCTAAACTCACGATACCACTAGGCACATATAACATACTACGGGACTATGGTATATGTTCTGTGAAACCAACTCGCAGAGGACATCGTGCACATCATTCTTCTTGTCATGGATCAGACTCTAGAAACTTAATATCATTAATACCAACTAGACTCTCGACAAAGATGTGTACATTGAATGCTAGATCGGTGAGGAATAAGGCGACTGATATTGTTGAGTTTGTAAATGATAACGATTTTGACATTCTCACGCTCACAGAGACGTGGTTGAAAGAATATGACAATGTTATTTTGGGAAACTGTACACCTGAGGGATATACTTTCAGTCATAAAGCTCGACAAGGAAAAGAAGGAGGTGGTGTCGGATTGTTAGTAAAATCTACACTGTCGGTCAAGTCAGAAGCTGTACCACATTTTAAGTCTTTTGAAGTTATTCGAGCTTGTGTGTCATGCCAATTACGCTCCTTTGTTATCGTTGTTATCTATCGCCCAGAAGTAGTGGAAGAGCATGGACAACGAATACCTTATAGTGTGTTCCTGGAGGAATTTGCGTCCCTACTTAACTCACTTGTTCTTGAGCCATCTGAGGTTATTTTGACAGGAGATTTCAATATATGGGTTGATGATTTGAACGACGTACGGGCAAGGCAGTTTATGAACATACTTTCTTCCTACGGAATGAAGCAGCTTGTAAGAGAGGGGACCCATCTGCATGGCCATACACTGGACTTGGTCATTACTCGGGATTCATCTCCTCTTGTTTCTGATGTATCTGTCATCTTAGGAGTGTCTGACCATTATGCCGTCCAGTGTAAGCTTGATTTAAGAAAACCCTCCCCATCTCGAAGGTCTGTCACAACTCGCCCTCTACGATCGGTAAACAGAGATCAATTCCAGTCTGGAGTTCATGAATCTCTGTCACAAATTGATATTGAGAATAGCAGCATCTCTTCATCTATCGAAAAATATGATTTTTCTCTTAACAATCTTCTTGATAAGCTGGCACCAAAAAAGACTAGAAGAGTTATTATCAAACCATCAAGTCCATGGATGACTGAGGAAATTCATGCTGCTAAGTGTCACAGGAGACGCCTTGAGCGCAAGTGGAGGAGTACTAGAAGTGAGGAGGATCGCGCTTTATACCAGAAACAACGTCAGATTGTTTCCCAGGAAATTCAGAAGGCAAAAACTAAATACTATTCAGAATTTGTTGAAGAATGTGAAGGTAATCAAAGACGTCTTTTCACTGTGGTTGACACTCTGCTTCATCGTAAGAAGGAGACTATTCTTCCAGTTGCCTCTTCAGACCAGATACTCGCTGATGAATTCTGCCAGTTTTTCTTCAACAAGGTCACTAAGATACGTGATGACATTGATGCCGAGCTCCGGGTAGAACAACATGTACAGCACTACGAGTTGCTACCTGTTCCAGTTATGACTGACTTTGCACCAGCTTCTGTAAGTGAGATCAAGAGAGTTGTCATGGGTTCACCAACATCATCATGTGAGCTAGATCCAGTTCCTACTTCCTTGATAAAAGAATGCATTGATGTATTTGCACCATACATTACAGAATTTGTTAATAAGTCTCTTCGAAGTGCGAGTTTTCCTGCGACTATGCAACAGGCTCTCGTGAAGCCTCTCCTCAAGAAAGCAAATCTGGACAGGCAAGTTTTTTCGAATTATCGACCTGTGGCAAATCTAAGTTTCTTATCAAAGGTTATTGAACGTATTGTTTCAATACGTATTCAGTCCTTTCTTAATGACAATGACCTTCAAGATAACTTCCAATCGGCCTACCGAGGAAAGCACAGCGTTGAGACTGCACTTTTACGAGTGCAAAATGATATCCTTGCCGGAATGGACTGTGGAAAAGTGACTGGGTTGATTCTGCTCGATCTAAGTAGTGCATTCGACACAGTAGACCACGCCATACTGCTGAAGAGACTCCAGTCGATCGGAATTGGTGGACAGGCTCACCAGTGGTTAACATCTTATCTCTCAAACAGATCCCAGAGGGTTTGCGTTCATGGAGCTGTTTCTGGGAAAGTTCATCTTCCCTTCTCTGTGCCCCAGGGATCGGTGCTTGGGCCGCAACTCTTCAATATCTATACTCTTCCCCTCCATGATATCATCAAGAGGCATAATCTCAATCACCATATGTATGCCGATGACACGCAAATATATTTTTCGTGTTCTCCTACACAATGTGAAGTTGATGCCTGTATTGCTCGTGTTGAAGTCTGTATACGTGAAATTAGGAACTGGATGAAGGATAATTATTTGAAGCTCAATGATGAGAAATCTCAGTTTATTATGCTGGGTTCGAGGCAGCAGCTCAACAAATTGACAATTCCTAATTTGAATATTGGTTCTTCATCAATTACTCCAGTGGATAAAGTTCGGAATCTAGGAGTTATTTTTGACTCAAATATGACCATGGATTCACAGGTATCATCGTGTGTTAAACTCGCTATCCACAGTCTCCGTAACCTCCGTGCTATTCGCAAGTATCTAACTACAAAAGCAGCTGAGCAGCTTGTGCATGCATTTGTAACATCCCGGATTGATTGCTGTAACTCGTTGTTATATGGCATCTCTCAGTCTCAAGTAAGGAGGCTCCAACTTGTTCAGAATGCTGCTGCCCGTCTAGTTACATGTACGCACAAGTATTCTCACATCACACCAGTCCTTAAGTTCCTTCATTGGCTTCCTGTTGAACACCGTCTCACGTATAAAACCCTTCTGATTGCGTATCGTGCCCTGAAGTTCTCCTCTCCACAGTATATTTCATCTCTTCTTGACTTTCACAAGCCTGGTCGTCCTGGTCTCCGCTCTTCCAATACATCTACTCTTGATCTTTTCATTCCTAAAACCAGACGGTCATGGGGTGATCGAGCATTTATATCAGCAGCTCCCCGTTTGTGGAACAGTCTTCCAACTAAAATAAAGGACTGTAAATCAGTAGAACATTTCAAGTCCTGTCTGAAAACTCATCTAATGGCCCAATATTATTGTAGTAATTTGCATTGACATGAATTTCAATGTCTTTATACCCTAACCTGTAATGTTATCATTGTAATTGTATTTTAGGTTAAGTTTATATGCAACTGAATTGTAAGCGCCTTGAGCACCCTTTGGGTGGATATGTTTTTGCGCATTATAAGTGTCTATATTATTATTATTATTTAGGTATGGGGCCTACGGGCTTGAATTAGGTAAGAAAAACCTAGAAGGCAAATGACAACAAAAAAAAAACTTCAGAAGGACATGAAAATTTTGACAAGATGGAGCAGAACCCCTTTACATTTACACAAACTAAAAGAGGGAAGACTTATATGTACATGTATAAAGTTAAATAAAAACATCACTCAGGTTTCTCCTGAATTCAAGAGATCATGTCCTTTCCATATAAAGGTTATAGGAAATATTGTCACTTTACTCACATCTTTTGAAATGGCAGCCTGGTCAAACGGGCACTGCTGACGATGTAGCTTGCTAAGGCACATTCTACAAGCTGTGTGACCGCACGACAAACTGACCGGCTGACGGCCGCTTGGACTGAAGTCTTTACAACACACAGGACACGACAGGACCTCCGTCCATTGGGGAGTCTGGACAGGCATGATGCTTGGAGACGTGTGGTGGAACTCCTACTTGGAAATCCTATTTGGTTTCTGCTCTGCCTGATCAGCAAGCAGAAAAGCCGTTGCTAGAGAATTTTACTCAGTCGGGCCATGATCACACCTTCTGTTACACTGAGAACAAAATGAGAAGAAAAAAAGAAATAGTCTATGAAGCTGCATTTCAGACTAACAAATATCAACTGAAAGTAATGTATTGTTGTCTTCCCTGCGATTTGTACGTCCTCCGTCTGATATGGTCACAACTGGCCGTGCACCTCTCTGCATGTCCCCTTCTTGCGCGTCTTGCACCCTTTTCGTAAACATGCATGTACCCCCTCTTACCTGCAAGAACTCTTGAGGCGAATGTACAGCTCCCCTGGCAGTAGAGGTGCAAGGCCATTATGAGAGACTCTATCTTCAGTGTTAGAAACTCTTGTCAAGATTTTGGTAGCCTGTTTGGGAGACAATCACCCATTTTGGATACCAATTTTGTTTGTTTACATTTGCTGCAAAAGGATCACACCTTGGATAAACTTGAAAATGTGATAAGCAGATTGCTCATGAAAAATTACTTCTTTTGACCATCTACTTTTTTTGTGTGTGTGTGTGTTCTACACACAAAAGACATGGGTTTCTGACCTGAGCAAGGAAAATATTTCAGAGAAAAAGTGCCTTGTTGCTTGTGTTGGTTGTCTCTATTGTCCTCTTGTTACTGTTAGCAAATCTCTAATATCAGAGACCGTCTTCCAAGTGGGAGAGAGTCTCCCAAAGCGGAGAGAGACCTCCGTATAAAAGAAGCCTGTGCAAGAAGTACTGCGTTCATCAGAACACGTAGCCGCATGCAGAGTTTGTTGGACATGTCCAATGCTAGTCTAGTAGCATTCTTGCGTGTCCTGCATGCTTGGAAACAACGTACAGATCAGTGCGTGCGACGCAAGGATTTTCTGCGAAATCCATTGCAGACCAAACGCAAGGAGGTGCACGACGTCGACCGATTGTGACTAACCCTAATTATAATAGTCTAACATTACAAGTTAGATCTATTGTCCAACACAAGTCATAAGTACCTAGGGATACCTTCGGGAAGATACTGAACGCAGGCACTACGCCTCTGTATTCAGTTCCAAGTTCTTCTTCCTTTTCAACATGGCAGGATCGTTTCCTGGTGCAGGTGATTCATAATACTTAATGTACTTAATGGGCTCATTTTTCCAGCACCTATCCAAAGCTACTTCAAAACTGTGCACACTCGGGGCGGTAATGGTGTCGTTGTGAAGATTATTCCATGGTTTACGTATTCGTACATAAAAATAAATTTTTGTTATTTCTGAGTTTTGGTCCTAGGAATTACTATATCCTCTTGTCTGATCTCTGGCTTGTAATACAAGATTTGGGGTTACATCAGAATCGCATTTATTAAAAATCTTGTATGTTTCAATCATATCGCCTCGAGCCCTCCTGTAAGCCAAGGTAGGGATATTCAACTGCCTCAATCTTTGTGCATAAGGCAGCCCCTTTTATTTTTTAACTCTGGGACTAATCTCCTCACTCTTCTTTGGACATTTTCGAAAGCATGTACATATGTTTCTTTAACAGGCGCGGTCATACACTGCAATTACATTGTAACTCCTCATAAAGTAGTAAAAACTTTTAAATTCCTAACGGCTACCGAGGCCCTGTGCTGAGAGAGGAGTAAAAAATCCTCGAAAATATGCAAACAACTGACATATTTATTGCTAGACTTTAAACTCCAGTCTCACTCCCTGCGCAGTTTCAAGCTTGCACAGTTAGTAGTTTTGTGTAAAACTGCCATAAAAAATCGAAGAGTTAATGATGAAAAGACTGGGAAACTGCACCTAGTACCTATTATACAACACCTAAGATTCTTGCAACCCCATTGGTCGATTCTTAATCACATGACATCCGATAAAAGTAATGTTGAACAGTATTATTCTCCAGGCGTGCAATTCCGTTTGATCCATTTGCACCATTGCACGCTGACGTCACTATCGATGTACACAGTATATCGTGAGGTAGGTGACATCACCGTGCAATGGAACAAATGGATCAAACGAAATTGCACTCTGATGTCACAATAAACATAAAGTATGGTACGTGCGGCGCAGTTTATTTATGCAACACAAAATATGCACTATACGTACGTAGCTAGCTAGCTAGCGATTCGACGACGACGTGCACCGCACCTATACCTAGCACCGGCCGGCTGAGAGTACATAATTATGTTTACGTTTCTTGGCAGGCTACGCAGCGTAGACTAACGTAAGATCTTATTTTTTCCCCCCGAGGAGGATTTGTTCTTTGACTTTCAAGTTAAAAAAGTCACATCATCGCAGGACCAAACTTAACTTGTATTGCTAATTAATGCAAACTGATGAAGGATTGAATAAATTATTGTCCGACTTTGATGCTCACAATACTAAGTCAGAGAGGTACCGTACCAGTAAGTTTGCGAAAAGCCGTTTGGAATCCTTTTTTGCAAAATATCAATGTCGTTAGCGGACCAGAATCTGTTCTTTCCCAAGAACAGCTAATCTTACAGGAATCTAACTAAAATATTCAGAACACATCTTCTTCCACAAGCTCCATGCAAAATTTTCATTTCCATGGACCTGTTACTTTTTACAACATTATCTAACGTTAACGTTATCTTAGATAGACCTTAAGTTAGTCCTAGATCTAAACTAGGCCTAACAGTTACGCCTAGTTAAAGTAGTTAATAGGAAGATACTGAAAGAAATTGTTTCCTATATACTATGTTTGTGATTGGATTGGATTCTGATCGTTTTGGATTATATTACATGGATTATTGGAGTTCATTCAGCGAGTTAGACTACAAATATTTGGTAAGTTGAACGATAAATGTTTGCTGCTTAGTTTAGTGCAGTGAGCGCTGAATCCTTGTCGATCATATTTGGACTAGTAAAACTGTTCTTGAAAAAAATATTTTAAGCCTGTTAACGTCCGAGGTGTTGTATAAAACAAATAGTGAATGGTCTTCCTTCGTGCAAGGGAACAAGATTTTGCATTCGGTGAAAGATGAGACGCTCTATTCAACTCGGCTGCGCCTCGTTGAATAGAGCGTCTCTTATCTTTCACCTCGTGCAAAATCTTGTACCATTGCACTCATGGCCATTCACTATTTGTATACCGTCGAATGATTTCGCCCCTTTACGCATGCGCTCACCCGACGTCATCCTTTTTGCCTCAGCAGCTTGCACTCACGTCAATCAGCTGACAAGTTGCAATAACTGTTCTAAGCTACTGAAATTCTTGCATCTGATTGGCTGAGAGCAAATTTGTTGCGTTAAAAATCACTCAATGAAATGCTCCGTTTACTCTCGATCTCATGTGTACGCTGTCGCTTGCCTGTATACTGTCATGTCGATGTCTAGTACTAGGTCCATGATTCACGCCACACACACATATGCACACAGTTGAGCAGTAGATTTTTATATAACTGGGGGGGGGGGGAATGCTACAGTCCGATCCGGTGAGTTGTACAGTTGCAGCAATCCACCTTATTTTAACATTACCCTGATTGATTTCTTAATAATTAATTAATCTTATTTTGGATCTATGTTGTTCTTTTGCCCAATATCAGCCTGTTTTATCGCGAGTCAAGTGTAAAATATCCTGCACATACACAGGAATACACATGTACACTCGAGTGGAAACCATCCTCCACGCACAGCTAATACGTGGGACTACATTTCAACTTCCGCAAACGGTCGAGGGTTCATGAATGACATTGCCTTCGATTTTTTCCCCCGACATAACCGTTCGACAGATAATCATGAAAAGATATTTGGAGGATCCTCTCAATATACTTTGATTTTTCATATCTGAAAGATTTGATTGTCAGCAATGACCGCAAATATGAAAAATACTGCTACATTTTCGGACTAAAAAAAGAGAAGAAATGTTTCCTCATTTCTCTAAGTTTTCACAAACTAAAAAATGATTTGACTACGAGTGATAATAATTAGGTGTTAGAGCAACTCTTATCATGCTTATTCTGGAATTTGACGTTTAGGCCTAGGCCCTAGTTCATTTCATTTGGATGTTTCTAGGGTGAGATTTCAGAATTTAGCTGAGGATCTTCGGTAGCGGTTTTACGGTAAACAAATTGTTTATTTTATGCAAATTTGGCAGGACGCAGTGAAAGCTTTTGGGTGGTTAATTGCAGTGTAGGGCTGCGACTGTTAAGGTGGGGGCTCCACACAGCATGAGCGTACTCTATTTGGGGGCGAACAAGCAATTTGTACAACTACAAGACTCTACTAGTACTACTACTATACTCTCTACTCTCTACTCTAGAGTAAAAAATTATCTATAAAAACAACCGTGACCTTATCCATATCCTTAATTACAAATTCCTGAAAATGATGCATGCAAAGTCTGCATTTTTTTAAATTTCAAAACAAAGTGCATAGCTAATGATTAGCAGACTGACCGAATCCAAATGATAAAGCTAATTAAATTAACGGAGTTTATACGGAGTGAGTCTAACTTAGTCTCGCGAAAATTCCGGAAGAAAACGCGATGCCTATGCCATGGCTATGCCTACGGCTACGGCTACGCCTAGTGATTTCTTCAACAACCACTCACATTCACAACGACAACGTCAACAGACAACACCGATTCTTTGTTAGCGCCCACGACTAATTAAGTTAGACCTAGGCCTACTAAAATCAAAATAAAATTTACTATAGATCACTGAGGTAATTTGTATCGATCTGTTTTACTCACCTATCTCTTGACAAGACTGCAGATATGAAATTCGGTTGTTGTTTTTTGGTACAAAGCTGAGCCCTATACTATGGCTAAAGTATAGTAGCCTTTTAGACATGTCTCAGACTCTGCGCCGCCGCGCCGCACGACAAAGATTTGCTTATTGGCGCGGGTATAATTATACGGTGTACTTACCGTACGCCGTATGTACTGCACCTACTGCACTGCTATGCTGCACTATACCAGCATCGAGTTTTAGGGGTATGTAAAACTCTATGAGCAGCATGCAGCGCAGCGCGGGCGCGGCTTCAAGAGCTAGAGGAGACGGTACGCCCCGGCGGTACGCAGGAATAAATCGAGACCGGTCAGCACCCGGGTCAGCACCACATCAGTTGACTGTCTAAAAATAGAATTTATGTTTTCAAAGAAAACTTTTCAATTTGAATCAGTTTGTTCAAAGAATTTGTGTAGGGCGGAGGGCGTATCCAGGATTTCCCAATAGGGGGGGGGGGGGGGGGGGGGCGCCAGGAATTTTTGCTTCTGAAGAAGGGCTGAGATGCAAAATAGTGCTATATAGTGCTATTTTTTTTTACGACGGCCCGGGGGGGGGGGGGGGCGCCTGTTGCGCCACCCTGGATACGCCACTGGGGCGTGCATACAAAAAATGGCCGAGCGGTTGTAGTAACATCTTAGATTTTCCCATTCTTAAAGACATGATTTGGAAGGATCAAGTACACATTGGATTAGAGGAAACAACTGAAGATAGGCAAATAATCAATCATGTTATTTTATTAATTAAATATTTGATATATTTGATATATCTTAGTCGGGAAAAAAAGAAGCCTCCAAGTATTGAAGAAATAATTAAGAGAAAAACTGCTTAAAAGTAAACAAGAAGAAAGAAAGATTGCGACCGAACGGAATACTTGACACTACACTGTAAGAAATGGGAACAATTCAAAGTAACACACATTTAAGCGTGAAATGAAAACATACAATGGTCATGATGGGTGAGGAGGGGTCTGCCTGGTTCGCGATCGTGTGAAGTTGGCGAATCTTTGCCGCTATATATATAGACTGCCCGTTATCTATTCTCTTCTCTTTTCTTCTTTCTTTTTGCCTTTCTTTGCTTGTTTGTGTGTTTGTTGTTTGTTTGGGGGGGGGGGGGGGGAGGTTTTAATCTATAATATTCATTCGGTATGATTATTTTGAGTACACTGTGTATTATACATGTATATTTACTGAAGACTGTCCTTATGATTATGTTGTGTAGGCCTACATCAACTAAAAATGAAGTTGTATGATTTTCATTTGTACTGAATGAATGCAATAAAGAATGCTATACAAAAAACAAGTTTTGGAGGGGGTAGGGTGGGTGGAAGGCTGTGATCTATAATATTCATTCAGTATGATTATTTTGAATGTATTATGTATACTATATATTTCATTTATTATGTATTTCTGAGAGTTGTATAATTTTCTATGTATAATTATCTATGTATAATTTTCTATACATTTTGGTAATAATTGTATTATGTACATCCATTAAAAATGAAGTTGTACGATTTTCATTTGTACTGAATGAATGCACTAAAGAATGCTACAAAACAAAAAACATCAGTTGTGAGTTGAGAACCAGTCAGAACCAGAACTCATGCCCCCTCCCCCCACTAGCGTACCCAATTGGGAGGGGGGGGGGGTTAGGCCAGACTGCCCCTGACAACTTTCTACCCAAACCAACCAAAAGATTATATATCCCCCCTTTCTGTTAGATTTTTTGTTGTTGTTGTTGCTTGCCACAGAATATTATTGGACACCATGAAATCTTGTAACCCCCCCCCCTCCCTTGGATGTACCGAGGGTAATACAGCAACCCCATTCATTTTAGACCATCCCAAAGTGAAATATTGAACCTGAACAGGGAAATGTATAACCCCTTTCCATGCAGCAATTACGAAATAATTTTAAAGGGATACGCCACCGGGCGGCCGTGGGGAAAGTCAGGATTGCGTCACTCGTACACAAAATTTGTGCGTTGAACGTGTCCGTTGGACTAAGTGGGATATATTTCGGCTGCACGAAGCCGACCGAATCTCGCACGAGAGCTCCAGCTCAGGCGGAGCGTGCATGTTTGTGCGGCGACCAGTCCAGCCGAGGCATGATTAGGTAACGATCACGGTGCCCTCTCGCGGCATTAAAACGTCCACAATCTGCGGTTGAGTATCCCTTTAAGAGTGGTATACCCAGACTTGTGTGTCCGGACAGGTTAGTATCCGGACAAGTCACTATTAAACAGTAAATCGAACTACTTTTCATGCAAATTGTCACAAATCTTTCACAGGATAGGCTGAAAATTATGAGAATCGCAAATATTCACTGATTTTAATGTTAATTAATGCATATTTTGAGTAAAATCCGACGGCAAAATTGACATGCTAATTTTGTGACAACGCCACCCTACGTTACGTTACCCTGATATATTTTTTTCTTTGTAGAGAGATATAGACCCATGGCTTCGATAGGCCCTTTTAACCCCGTTTCTCACAGATATTCTATTTTAGACAAACTGCGATAAATTCATTTTTGCTTATCAGATAAAAGGTTCAAAGTTGAAAAAAAATAATCGGAAAAAAATAAACAATTCGTTCCCGGCCTGTGATGACGGCCTTCGGCTTCGTGAACCAGGTCAGTTATTTTTTCATGCATGAGTTAAGAAGGCGAAGTATAGAATCCAATACAATACAATATTAAGAGATATGGGGAAAGAGATCGGTTAGCTTTTGACATTTATTCAACTACACATAGGCATATAATATTATATATGCCTATGTTTTACGAGGCGGGGGGGGGGGGGGGGCGGGGGGAGGAGCGGGGCCGCTCGGGATCGGGGGGGGGGGGATGCAGACCCGTCGAATTAAAAAAAACAACTGAATATATACATAGGCCTATAGGCATAATTCGGACAGGCGGGGCAGCGATGTGCTATATAATATCTATGATTTTCAAAATGGCGAAATTACATTGTTATAATAATAATAATAATAATACAAAAGCCCCATTATCCATTTTTATTAGTTAAATGCTCAAGGCGCTTCAGAGCAATGAATTGAAAAGAAGTTGACGAGACAAAAAGTGAGATGTCTGTGTTCAATAAGCACCATTGAATAAATATGTCTTTAGGTTGCCCGTTATTATAAGAAAGTGGAAGATTTTGTTATAGAATGTAAAAAAAGGTGTTTCAGAGTGAAGTCACATATTATTATAAGGCCTATACAGTGCGTCCCAGAAAAAAACGAAACCGAAATTTATCGATGTTTAATCATATCTTAATCACAATTATGATTAATAAATGACACATATTAATTTTGTAAAGCTTGGATCCTCTTCTTTCATTTGATGTCACTCATAATGATCCATACTTCACGCATGAGTGAATAAAGACAATATATATCAAAAAGTCGTTTGGCCAACGATTATCTGAATTTCAAAGAGATAATCACATTTCTAGACAGTTCATTTTCTGTCCTTTCATGAAATATTATATGACACCTCAATCGGGGAAAATGAGCCAGGGATGACAAAGATCTGTTGGTGTAAAGTGATGCTTGCGTTTCCATGATTTATTAAACGAATCCGTTTGCACGGGCTCAGTGCCTGTCCTGGCACTTAAACAAACAAGACAGAGGACTTCATGCATGGCTGATCGTCAACAAAATGGAGTGGCAAGTACAAAATGATAAAAGCTGATTGATAGTGAGGTACGATTTAATTAACCGATAACAGCAGAGCAGCTAGTATTTCTGGTAACAGAATGGGGACGATCATGGGAGCCTTTAATAAATCATGGAAATGCAAGCATCAATTTACACCAACAGAGCTTTGTCATCCCTGGCTCATTTTCCCCGATTGAGGTGTCATGCTATGAAAGGGCAGAAAATGAACTTTTAATAAATGTGATTACTAGTATATCTTTGAACTTCAGATATTGTTGGCCAAACGACTTTGGGTACTGCATGGTAGCCCTGCTGCATATTGTCTTAAATGTCTTTATTCACTCATGCGTGAAGTATGTATCATAATTATGAGTGGCATCATTAATAAAAGAAGAGGATCCAAGCTTTACAAAGTTACTGTTATTCATTAATCATAATTGTGATTTAGATGATAAATCTCGCTTTCTTTTTTTTTTTCTGGGACGCACTGCACTGGCAGACTCGGACAAACAGGCTTGGAAGCATAACTGATGTTCACGCAGTGCGCTACAATTATGTTTGATGCATGATTGGCATATAGAGATCTCGTGAAACTTTAAAATATATCTTACCTTATTGTGATAATTATTCGCTCACTTCGCTGACAAACCTCAGCGATAGTTAGTTGTGATATGATTACGCTTAATTTCGAAAAGAAAGAAAGAGAGAAAGAAAAATCGGCCAGTCAGAATGCTTAGATGACACGAATATAATAAGAGGTTGCATGCTACTATCAAATTTCCTTAAAACAACCCAGAGTTGAAAGAATTGCTGTAGGTTTCCCGAGACTTTCAGTTCACATTTCATCTACATCCTGTGATTGTTGATTCACGTGCTAAATGATTTCCTGGCAAAATTTAAGTGCTCCAAGTCTTTGTACGGTTTCAGAGGAAAGGGATATAATTTGCGGCTGGTAGGAAAATTGCTGGTAGGAAAATTGGTGGGATTTCGCAACCTTTGTCTTCAATATATTGCTTATTGCATTGGAATCATCTGTTGAGAGCCAGAAGGACGTTAACTCTGTGTTAAAGCATATGAGTTAACGTCCTTCTGGCTCCAAACAGATATAATCTATGCTGCTGCTAAATATATGGTCCAGACATCCGGAGGGGCATCATGGGGGGGGGGGGGGCACTCATCTTACTCGATGGATGACATGCAAATTAAGACGGTCATTAATTACGTGCATGGCGTGGAGTGTTCTTTTCATGATCCATTTTCACCATGCACTCCCTTTTTTCTCTCTCGTTTCCGTTTTATTAAAAAAAAAAAATCTCCATTTTATTGAGGGGGCACGTGCTCCCTGTGCTATCTTGTAACTACGCCACTGCTCCTACTGAAAGAATATCAGTGACGATGGAACGTTTTTCAAGAGAAGGTGCTCCGATATGCAGGAAGGAGAACTGTGGAGGAAAAATTACACCTATGCAAATAATAATTATGCAAAACTTGACAAATCACAACAATAATAACGACTTATTGTCAATTTTACCATTATTGTCCTTGGCATACCCCTCCCTCATGAACCATCTTTAACTGGTCTAGTCTTCATGCATACTGTATTCTCGTCTTGATTATTGAGCCAGCAAAGCGAGCGAGAAAAAAAAAATAACAAAATTTAAATTCAGCTTCTTGCGAAATATCAATTTTCCCATTTAAAGCCTACAGTAAACAGTGGAAAAATTGGGGTTTTCCATATATACTTCAAACATCATGACGCTTGCATTGCGTGCCAAGCGACTTCCCGGACTCACTTTAAGTTTTGCATTTTAGAGGACAGGGATTTGGAGAGGGGCAGAAACATTTGTTAGGTGAATTTTCTAAGTCATTGTATTTAGTACTAGCACACCTATTTGAATCTGCGGCTCTAGGAAATGTTGTGAAATCTGATCATCCTATTCAGAAAAAAAACTGTTATTCAACATTTTTGTATTATTTTGTAAACCGGTATACTAACATCACATAATTATGAAAGGAATAGTACGGTTGTACAACTAAGTACTAATGACGGTAATTACTGGGAAAATTAAATGGTTATAATTTGTTTCACTTATGCATTTGTTTCTATTTTGATTCCCCACCCCCCGGTACCATATGTGATTATAATCTGAAACTAAATTTTCCATTCGTGCTTTATATCTGTTAATCTATACCTATATTTTGAAAGGTTCACAATAATTGTTATATGAATTAAGGGATACAGCTGCAGTGGGGATATAATTTATTGCTATGAAGACATGGATATATACGGATAATCAACAAAGTATTATTTAGTTATTGTTATTTAACAGAACAAAACCAATCTGGCATATTTTAAGTAGGAATTAAGTTCGAAAAGAAAATATGGCCCCTATAATAATTAATGGGCTCGCCAGGCAGCAATTGTGACCACACAGGGAACCTGGAAATGTGATAACTAATTTTAGCTTGATTGTAAGAAAATTTTGTATTGACAGGGGATCATGTGATTTATTTATATTCTGCTTCAGAGAATTTCTGGACTGGTGTCCTCCACCCCCCCCCCCCGAGAATCTTGGATCTGCCACTCACTGCGTACAAAATGATTGACAAACAATATATTCTTTGCTCTGTTGTTTGCAGATTATATTGAAAAATTGGGATTAAACTATTGTAAGAGCATGACCTTTTCAATAAAAGATCTTCCAAACATGACAGAGGAAAACCTTTAAGCAAGGGTCCTTATCTTCTCTTTTTTAAGCCGGTTCCACTTTTCCGCGAAAATATATTATACAGCTAAACGAATGACACTGTGTTCATCGTCTTTATTTCCTGTGTAAACACCTCGACCATCCGACTTATTATGGCTATAATAATTGCTTTCCAGCAAAACCATGTCACAAGGTGTACATGCAGTTAAATAGTTCATTTTAATACATTGGGTGATTTCAAGTTCAGTGTTGAAAGCTGGTGTTGGTGTTGGGTCAATATTAGCACCAGCCACAACACCGAACTTAAAATGAGGCTGATGTTGGGATTGACGTCGCTCGGTGTTGAGCTATCACGTGATTGGTATCATTTTTGTAAACCCACATTCGGTGTTGTAGCCGAAGTGCCGAACAGCAGCCTGATTCACGCTCTCAACACCAACACCAACACTAACACCGTACCTGAAATCACTCATTGTATACCCATCAAAATCGTTATTAGTTCACGCTGTAGTAAGATAATTCATTAATATTTCATTTAGGAAAAACAACGAACATACACCCGTAAATGCGAACGAGGGGGAGGGGGTGGGGGAGGGTGGAGGCGGATGGGTTGTCTTTTTCCAGAATAAAAAATTTCTAAAGGTATATGCTGACCGTGCCGACAGCCAACGGTATATCATAAAGAAACATCATCATACATGTATTTATAAGCACAAGAGCGCACTAAACTGCAATATAATGTTTAGAAAATTGTGAAGCATCATTGCATGATCAACAAAATTATTTCCAAGTGCACTTCAAAACAATAATCAAAATGCAAATACTTCATGCTGACTGAGTTGTAGGTTGTAGACCTTGATGATCAACTCATCATGCTGAACAGACAGATAGAAACCAATTCTCTTTGTTCTGTAGTGTTGTACACCCTGGGAATGGAAATCCCCATTCTTATATCTATACAATGTTTTTTTTATGCGAATGAAACATAGTATCTCTCACTTTCTCTCCTAATTTATTATTCTTTTATTCATCTGTATTTCAGTTGTGTTTTTTTTTTCTCCCTCTGTATTTTCTGTCTTTCCCCCGTAATTCTTTTTATATTCTATGGGGATTACGGCATGCATGTAGTTCTGTCTTTATTCCTGATTGTCTTTATACTTGTCCCATTTTTGTTATGAATAGCTACAGGGACACCCCGTCTGATTTTACGCATAAGAATAAAGAAAATCCCTCACCCTCCGATAATTATTTCCCGAGTGAAATACCGTCGGCCCTTCTCAGGTCCCAAAAGGGAGGAGGAGCAGGGTCCGCATAATGTTATACACCCCTGCAAAAAGCTATTTTTTATGAGTTTTAGAGTATAGTGTTTTGACCCCTATAGAAAGCGTGCCGTTTCATGTGTTTTTTTTTTTATCGGGGGGGGGGGGGGCGTGGCAGTGGTAGCCCCCCCCCCCCCGATCCGCCTAAGTTACATAATGAACATTTATAGACTCATGATACTCTGCTGTCCTTTTTTCATATAAGAACCTACTGTGGAAATGCTCACGTCACAGTCTCGCCATCACACGCATATCCTGTGGACTTCCGGGTGTTGAAAGTATATTTTCATTGATTATTTCTAGGGAGTTCCCTTTCCCCAGGTATCGCGGAAATGAAAACGAGTGTCCAGCGATGAAATACAACACGAATCATGATAAACAATAATGCATCATGCTACGTATGACATACGTAAACGAAACTGCGAAATAAAAAGCAATAAGTATAAAGTACAACAATTGAGAGTAAGTGAAATCGAGACTGTTTTACTGGAAAGTTACAGGCATGTCCCATACATTATCAAGACTTGAAAATGTATCATGGGTTTGTGAACATACATTGATATAACATATAATTCTATGTTATATTTTGTCTGATCTAAACTGTACAGGGCTATCAGCTTGATACAATCATAAAATCTTAGATGATCGGTAGCGTATGAGACAAAGTATAGCTTGAACTTGCCCCTATATACATATACGAATTCTTGTTGTCAGTTTTCATCTAAGTTGGAATAGTCGAATATGATATTGTGAATAAACGCATAAAACACAGACATAATTATATAGGCATATACGGGCACATTTTCGCCGGGGGGGGGGGGGGGGTGGGTGGGTGGGAGTGACGCCCCATACGTTTTGCGAGTGAGCAAAAAAAAGGCACTTTATTTGGGTTTTAGTTAATTCGTCATCAAAATATACAAATATATATGTTCGTGGGCACCTCGCTGCCCAATTAACACGAAGTGACTGTTTCCAGAATATTGGTACATGTATTTTTCTGTAAATTCACGAGAGGGGGGGGGGGGGGGGGGAGCTGCAGCCCCCATCTAATGAAATATCTAATAAAATACAAATAATACATAATTTTCCCATGCCATCGATCTATTACGTTGACAGAGGAGAGTGTGCACGCACAGGACAGTTTCATAATGAATATGTATCTTTTTGATAAACGGAGTAACAGCTTTTTTTGTGTGTGTGTTGGGACAACCTGCAGTCTAGCCGCCACACCGACTCCAGACCATTCTTGGCCATAGGACTTTTTTGTTCTGTCTGGTGTCGGTCTGTCGTCGTTGTGACGATGGTATTAGGTTGATGCGTCATCCAGTAATCAAACAAACAAAAACAAACAAAAATGAGCTACATCATGTATATTGAAAAATGAGGTTATAAAACACATGAATGCTCACATCATTACCCATTTAGTCTGTCTAATTGACGGTCGACCTGTTAGTCAAGGGAGTCATGAAATAAACCTAAAATATTTATGAAAGATTATACATGACTAATCTTTTAAAAATGTATATGCCCCCACTCTTTCTCTCTTTGTTTGTCCCTCTGTAATTCTTTGTTCGAGATCCCAACATAATTACAGGTACATGTATTCGATTATACGCTACATTTTTTTTATACTCAACCAGGAATGTGAACAATGCAACAACAAAAATAACGACAAATCGGGCATCATCAGCTTAACAAAATAGCACTTTACATTACATTTAGGGTTTGTAATGACTCCCTTGATGAACATGTACTTTCCTATATCTTAAATAATTCGCAGTGCTGAGCTCATTGCCCCAATCCAAGTTATGAACGGTAAGTCGGTATATAGCCGCTTCCAACTATAATATATACATAAAACATAGCATAGCTAATCCCATTATGCATAATGTCATCTCCATAACACAATAATGAATAATATCTACTTACCGAACGTTTGAACTTGCAGCGTTGTGAACACATATAAACAAGTAGTTATTCGCTTGTCACCAAGAAGTGTACATTCGCATACAAATTCCAAAGTTCAAATACAGAATGGCACTCAATGTCACTATGCTACAATAGTCATTAGTTTGTTTCTAGTCTTGACGTCAGTCTTATGCAATGCAGATTTTTATTGCATTTTAATTGATTTGTTTTTTATAAATTGTTACATTCTTCGTAAAGTTTAATATCAAGGGTGGATATTTTATATGAACATTGTTAATCTTACAATGAGTACATTATGATCTACTTTGAGAATAGAAGTGGAAAATATATTTATTTTAAGGAAAAAGTCCAGTATAGCCTTTAAACAAGGCTTAACAAAAATATTCACGGTATATTGTGTTGTAGTTCTGCGGGGCTGGAGATTCCCCTAAAGTTACGCACTTCTATAGTAATATGATCGTATATATGCGCAACGCTTCCCGTCATGTAATCCAACACCAATGTGGTTTTGAGTCACACTTTTCTTCGATGTTAGTCATATTAAATGTTATCTATCACAAAAAAGAAAATACATGTAGAACTAGAAAGGCCGTCAAAGGCGGCAGACCCATGCCTTAACCCAATAGGTTTTGTTTTGTTGCGATTATTTTTGTAAGCAGTAGCCATTCAAAGGGGATAACAAGAGGCACATCTCCCCCCCCCCCCCAATAAATTTTGCCATATCCAGGTCATAGCTTTGTGTGTCCCCACCCTTGAAAAAATTCTTCTGAAAAAGATATTTTATTATTGAAACATCCCTCCCCTAAAAGTAATTGATTAGACATGTCAGAGAGCGTGGCGTGGTGAGAAAAAAAATGTTATCAATTTGTATTCAGTGTTCAGTCATGTAAGTGTTAGTAAATGTATTCATGTTCTATCTTTAAATTACATTGCAATTGGGGTTGTTGTTTTTTTTTCATCGGGCTTGGATAAAATAAATATGACGACAAAATAAGTTGGATCTCGACTTCAAAATGCATGCGAGGCACAGAGCTTACTCACTCAGCTCAGTCACGTCACCACCCATCAACAAAGTCAAAGTGGATACTGGCGTGCATGTATTCGGCGAACCTCGATCAGCCACCAAATTTTGCAAATCCACACAAATTAAAAAGAAATACAGTGTTTGTATATATTTTACAACTACGAAATCCACTCAAACAGACATAAATGAGTTATAAACTAACTCAAATCTCAAATGACAGGACCGTTATAACCCAAAGAAAAAAGTTCAATCCTACTACAGTCAGTAAGGCACAGGCACTGTACTCCCTGGGGTTATGTACTCCCTAGCCCGACCAGATCGCCGTCACTTCGCGACAGCGCTGTGTATAGTTATGTACGTACAGCTAGCTACACAGCCCACTCACTCAGATCAACACGCGCGAACGCTCGCGAGTGCGATAGACTCACTCACGTCGAACAAACTCACCAGATTTTCACCGAAAACAATTAAAATCACGTACTACACGTCCACCAGGATAAAATAAATCACAAAAACTTCCACAACAAAGTGGAAAGAACCGGGGAAAATAAACAGAAATGCACAGAAGATAAGAAATAGAGGAGAAGCCGTAGGGGTAGGGTAGCCTGAATCTAAATGAATTTGTACTTTTTGTAGTTAAAAAAGGTATCGCGCGCAATCCCTTGTTGCTGGGATACGTTGGCTTTGAATATTCATTGCAGGCTCGTACGGATTTGAAGTGAAATGGCAAATAATGGGTCTAAAAGTCTTCTAAAATTCATAAACCTGAAATAGACTTTTGGTGAGACGAAGTAATGAGTGTTTTGATTGGCCAAAATATTTCTGCATCTGCAGGCGAAGTTTGGGGTCATCAATCTTTCTAGTTTCTTTCCTGTCACTATCTGAACTGAAGTTCCTATACTTTACTACAGGGTCAAAACTTCAAGGTCACACAGAATGTGCAGGGGTCAACCAATCATCACCAAAATCTAATCGATTCTTTCCTGTCACTTTCTGAACATTCCCTGAAAATTTGGTGCAAATCCGTTCACCCGTTCTCTTGTTATCTTGTACACAAACAAACAAACAAACAAACAAACAAACAAACAAAAAAAAAAAAACATACGGAGCCCTTTACATAACCCTGCCGATTTCATCGGCGTGTTCATCGGCGTGGGTAATAAAAAAGTTTACTTATTCGTCAGTTAGCAACTGTCCGCTGCGACTATATCGATAAAGCTCAACTGGTTCGAATTCTTGACTGTTTTTATTGAGGTGACACTTTCAAGGCGTGGGGCAGTTCGCGACCATGATTTCGAGAAAAAAATATTTGGACATGTTTACCCTTGTTGCAAAATCTTTCTATACCATATAGTATAGACAATTTTGAAAATAAAAATATGTTTGGCAAATATATGTAAGTTTTCCCCGTCCATTTCAACACTATTTTCATTCGATTTCAGCAATATATTCGGTAATTTCCTCGGGAGAATCTTGGAACGAACAAATGTCAAAGCAAATTAAGTCATTTGTCGTTCGAGTTTGTCCATGGTTAGGCAATTTCAATACCCAATTTTTAGTGTAATGTATGCACCCTTTTCCTTGGTAAAATAAAACTATTTGTAATACATATATGTTGTTATAGGGAGCTTCAAATCCCTAAGTTTATGTGCCTCCGTGAAGCAAAAGGGTGCCGTCTTCCGCCCATGTACGATTATTTGTATTTCACTGGCTACATAATTATTTACTTATCGTCAACTTTGTGAATTTTCTCTCCTTCTGTCTTTCTTTATTTCTTTCTTTCTATCTCTCTCTCATCCTGAAACCCTCTCTCTCTTTCTCTCTCCTTCTCTCCCATTCTGTCTCATTGTTCATCATTCGTTGTAATCTTTTGTTCCAATTCATACCTGGGGAATGATATACGACCAAATGAATATTATTTGATGTTATGGTTATGCGGACACGTTTGACTCGGATATGGAACTTATGAATCCTGCATCGTAAACTCACATTAAATGTAGCCATAGAAATGCTATTTTTTTTTGTTACGACCTTCCTTTTCCGTTTCCACAGAAAAGAGTACACTATTGGTTTAGGGGCTTTACGCAGTGAAGCGGTATAATATTGTTATTAAAACTTTATACTTTACGAGTGGCACGTAAACAGAAATCACTTTATAAACTTCATTTTAGAGTATTCTTTTGTTGAGCAGTGCCAACTTGCAGCGGTTACTGCAAATAGAATATGACTTCATTACTTTGATGATTGCGTTCAGTACGTGCACAAAATAATCTCTCTTTTTTTGGTGCTACTTTCAGTATATGTGACCAAAACTCAATATCCAATTAAGTTTGTCTTTCTAAAACAAGTAAAAGAATTTATCAATATTCTCTTTGATTAATAAACAAAGCCGTATGACGAATATACATTTTCTTCAATATTCTCAGTGTAAAAGAAGATATTTTTACCATATAGGCATTGTAGTATAGAACTAGTAGAAGTAGTAGTAGAAGTGGTTGTAGTAGTAGTAGTAGTAGAAGAAGAAGTAGTTGTAGTAGTGGTAGTAGTAGTAGTAGTAGTAGTAGTGGAAGTCGTATTAGTAGTAGTAGTAGTAGTAGTTATTATTATTATTATTTATTCGGCAAAGAGAAAAATCAAGAAATCAGAGAATACAAAACAACAGTAGATTAGAAGTGAGTCACATGGATGCCGGGAAAAGAAAAAGATTAACCAAATAACTATGACCCGAAGGTCTTCTTTTCCAATCCATGTGACTTTACATAAATGAAATAGAATAAAATAAGATACAATTAATGAATTACAGTTACAATTTTCAGAAATAGTAATCCTTAACGTAAAAAGAAAGTCCACACCGGTATTGAATTAACTGCAAGAAAAAGCAGAAAAAGCAGAAAAATAAGAAATAATAAAGCTATGAATTTTCAAAACCGCAAACAATCAAACACAAGCCGACAACTCCGCGACGCATCCCACGAGCCCCCTCTCCCAGTGCTCCGCACCTGAAAATTCATTCTATTCTCTCTAAAGAAAACATCCACGACACACTCACCATCGATACAACCACTACACACACACACAACACACAGAACAGCACAAAACAAATTACCCATCCCATCACCAACAACGAAGAATCCATGAGATTTCTTGCACCAAGCAAATGGGAGAGGAGCACGTAAGACACGTCACGGAGCCGCCAGTCCATGCCCAACCGACCGCAGCTCCACCCACCCCCATGAACCCTGTCCAAACCCCACCATTCTGTCCCTATATAGTAGTAGTAGTAGAAGTAGTAGTAGTAGTAGTAGTAGTAGTAGTAGTAGTAGTAGTAGTAGTAGTAATAGTACTGTAATATAGTAGTAGCAGTATAGTAGTAGTAGTACTGCTACTACTACTACTACTAGACTATTACTAGTAGACAGTAGTAGTAGTATAGTAGTAGTAGTAGTAGTAGTAGTAGTAGTAGTAGTAATAGTTAGTAGTAGTATAATAGTAGTAGTAGTAGTACTGTTACTACTACTACTACTATTACTAGTAGACAGTAGTAGTATAGCAGCAGCAATAGTAGTAGTAGTAGTGTAGTAGTAATAATATTAATAATAAGAACAACAACTGCAACAACAATAATAACAATAATAGTGACCATGATGATAATAATACAAATAATACAAATAGTAATAATTATTTACAATTTCGAAAAATAATGCCTTAGAAGAAAAAAAAGGAGTAGAGCTGCGCGCATACATAACAATCACACGCATATTAAAGAGTTGCGTCATAATCAGGAATATTACGTAACAATGTATAATGCGCATAACACCTGCGCGTTCCATCGCACGGTTAATATGTGTTTTGGAAACGAATATTATAACGTAATCAAAGATTCAATTTAAAGCATGTTGTATTTAATGCTCCAAGGACATGAAGTAGAATAAAGTGGAGTTTGCAACGGATAAAGGCTGATCTATTCAGATCAGCAAAAGAAACTTTTGGAACTTTGAATAAATAATTGTACAGTCAGCAAACACAGGTAAGATTCTTTTTTTTAATTATTCTTCTTATATTTCTTTTAAAATAATATTTCTGTTTGGAGTATTGCATCGTATGGCTTGAAGAGAGTTTGTAAAACTGAAAAAAAGGGGGGGGGGTCATCATAAAGAAAAAAACTCCATCCTATTTATTAGATCATTTTGAGGGGAATAAATAAGATGGTAACGATGAGGCTATGGTACAGTATGTTAAAGGCGGTGATGATAACTAATTGACTCTACACTGAATACAGAGGCGGCGTTCCGGGGGGGGGGGGGGGGCACAGTGCTCCCCACTTTTTCAAGCACCCCAAAAGTGCCCCAGTTTATCTATGAAAACTGCCCCTTTTCATAGGTGATAAGTGCCCCTATTTAGTGCTCTTTTTTCTTTCTAGTAAGTGCCCTTTTACCTTTTGATAAGTACCCCCTTTAACCTCAGACATTACTGTCCCTTATGAAATCTAATAGTTGCCATTTTCCGTTCTAATAGTGGAACTTTTCCTTCTGATAAGTGTCCTTTTTTCACTTCTGATAAGTGCCCCTATTCCTTCGTATAACTGCGCCACTTCTTCTTTCTGATAAATGCCCTTTTAACCTTCGGATGAGTGCCCCCTTTAACTACATACATTACTGCCCCTTTTGAAATGTGTGCCTTTGTATTTCCGTTCCAATAGTACAATTTTCCTTTCTTATAAGTGCCCTTTTTCTCCTCTGATAAGTGACCCTTTATTTTTGTATGACTGTCCCTTCTTCTTTCTAATAAGTGCCCCTTTTAAGCTCAGATAAGACTAGTGTCCCCTTGAAATCCGACAAATGTCCCTGTTTTCGTCGGATTGGTGCCCATTTTCCGTTCTAATAGTGCAATTTTTCCTTATGATAAGTGCCTTTTTTACCTCTGATAAATGCCTTTTACTTCTGATCAGTGCTCCTTTTGTTCTTTCTAAAAGTATTATTTCCCCTTTTGGTAAGTGCCACTTTTGTCTTCTGATAAGTGCCCTACGTATATACCCTTACATATTTAATATATTGTACCTATATACTCCGTTGTCGCTTACAAACTGTGCCCTAAAGCCCACAAAAGAGCCACATAGGCCTACCTAGCTTTAAATAATCAGAAAGTCTTCATATTAATAGATTCCCCTACTAATATCAGCACAATGAAAGGAAGTGGAGCAGGGGGCAGGAGGGGCACAATTCCCTAAGTTAAACAAGAATGAGCAGTGCCCTAAATAATAAGAGGAAGGAGGACAATTTTTTGTAAAATTTTTCCAAAGCTCGCTCGCTACGCTCGCTCGCAGTTACCATTGTCTTCTTATCTTATTAGGAAAATCGCTGCTATTCAAAATATCTTTAATATTTTGCTCGCTCGCAAATGAATAATCAGACCATTACACTCAACTGCAAAGTAGTTTTTATCTAGAACCATGTTAAGACATAAACAATAATATGTCGAAAATGATCCTCTATAGTGTATTAATCAGAATGTAGCGGTGTATACTAATGTCTCAAAGTGGCATTTTCCTTCTTTTCACCCTTTGTAGGTGCCCTTTCCCCCCAAAGTGCCCCTTTTTGTTGGTGCCCCCCCCACTTTGAAAGACGCTCCGCCACCCCTGACTGAATAAGACATTGTTTTAAACTGGGGCGCGTTTCATCAAGCGTTTTGTCAGTGATATTTACCGACAACTGTTATAAGCTACTGAATTTTTTTGTTAGTAATAATCACTGACAAAACGCTTGATGACACGCTCCCCAGGATATATCACAGATAGTGGTAAAGAGAAACTTGGTAATGATCATGATGATGGTGGTGATGGTGTTGGTTGTATATTCTGCATAGTTTTGCCTATGAATATCTAATAAACATAGAAAAATGAATAAGGATTGCAGACAGTCCCATTAAATTTGATATAACCTACATAGTAATACCAATATTGAAAGTTAATAGACCTAAATATTTTTCATAGCTTATTCACGTTTCTACGTATCATTGCTCTTTGGGTTTAAACGGAAGCGTTACTGCAGTACTCGGGCTTTTCCTTAGTAGGGACTTTTAGAAGCAGTGGACTAGTACTTCGTCCCAGTCGACTAATTCGCGCATGTCAACGTCTGATCATTTTAGATTTCACTCGACGTGTACGTACCGTCGACGTCAACCGGAAGTACACACTCAACGGATGAGCATAATAGTTGAGCTGTTCTGATGACGTCATATACATGAACCTCGTCGAAGATTTCGGAGCACCGCAAAAACGAAGTGAACACGTTCTCGATTTTGCAAGTCAGGGAGGAGGACAGGGAGAGGGCGAGTGGCGCATGCACAGTGGCGTAGAATGATGTCCTTGCGTACCAGTCGACTAAGTGGACGTGCAATTCTAAAAGTCCCTACTGATGTCCTTGCGTACCAGTCGACTAAGTGGACGTGCAATTCTAAAAGTCCCTATTGATATAAAGTAGGGCTGCTTGTAGACTAAACATTATTTTAACGCTGTATGTTTACTGTAACAAACAAAGTAACGAGAAATATTCTGTTTTTGAAAGAAATATTTAGTACAAATTATACTATAAATCAGATAAGAATAACTTATGTATAACTAATAATGAATACCACATCGAGAGTTTTTTATATGAGAACGAACACGCTGATGAGAGTCAGGTCTAAAATATTCTAACCGATTCTAAAGACCTATGAAAAAAGAATGAAAGAAAACTTTTGAATAGTTTCAGACATTAGAAATCTAGAATTATGATATGATAAATATTTACTGTCGGGAAATACAAATGTATGCAGTTTATCGGTGACATCAAACAGCTGCATGATTCTCATTTATACGTAATAATTGTTTCTGGTATGAAGTCAAGATGTCTACGACCAGTGTAGCTGATGTCATAGAGTGCGAGGATCGAGTGACCATTGAACAAGTACTTATCTTCGTTGATGCGCCACTCGTCGTCCTCTTCGTACTCGCAGTCGTTTTCACAACGCTGACATCGACGACATCGAAGGTTCGTCAACCCTTGTCTAACTTTGTTGACTCCT
The DNA here is from genome assembly GCA_025617745.1 of Heliocidaris erythrogramma. Taxonomy (NCBI): domain Eukaryota; kingdom Metazoa; phylum Echinodermata; class Echinoidea; order Camarodonta; family Echinometridae; genus Heliocidaris; species Heliocidaris erythrogramma. Next base: position 11,861,095 of record CM046869.1, read on the forward strand.
CAAGTATTTCAGACTCACGATTTACTAGCAATAAACTTCCCAGCATCATGCAAAAAATAAATTATTGACTTTTCCCATCATCATTGTATCTTTTCCACTTTCTTACTGTAATTTTCATGCATTTACATGTACGCACTGCATGGAAACCACACTGCCAAATTTACTGCGGGCTTAGGTCTTTGTTTTATACACACCCTGAAATTATGTATTTGAAAAGTAGAATTGGTTCGAGAATATTGTTTTGGTCTATACGAATTTTACTTTGAATCCAGGCATTCAAACATTGGCTAATATATACTTATCACATTCGCAGTGGTCTGAGAAAAAAAATATTCCATCCTTTATCAAGTACGGTTTAGCAGCCTATTTCTAAAAGACTGATATTACGAGTTGCAATCAGATTAGGAAAATGAAATAGAAGTATTTCTTTACCACGTCAATTCATCCAGTAAAGGAAAACTTGTTACCAAGAAAAGTATCTCAGCAAACACATTTTCTAATAACTGGAGTGTTCAAATACAAACAAACATGGTTAAAACATATAAATATACTTTATGAAATATGATTTATTTTCCACGTCAATTCGTCCAGTATATAGAAAACTTGTTACCAAGAAAAGTATCTCAGCAAACACATTTTCTAATAACTGGAGTGTTCAAATACAAACAAACATGGTTAAAAACATATAACTATACTTTATGAAGTAGAATAGCGGAAATTGAATAAATCATTCGTAAAATAATGTTTCTTGGCACTGTACATTTTACGAATCCATTATACACGGAAGAGAGAGTGAGAGAGATGGGGGGAGAGAGAGAGAGAGGGGAGGAAGAAGAAGAAGAAGAAGAAGAAGAAGAAGAGAGAGAACCTTTTTTTCTCATGGGGGGGGGGGGGGAGGGAGGGGTTAACAAAAATTATTGACTTGACATGCTTGCCAGTGCTATTCGACTATTTTGAACAAAGATGATTACGATGATGATTGGGCGACCACGTATTAATCTGATATAGGAGTGGCCAGGTCGTTATAGAAAGTGCACTCATCCCTAAACTGAATGTTGCAATGTGTTGTATTTGGATTACACAATCATTAAGCATTACACAATCCATACCGAAGTAAGTATTGTAGGGGGTACAATGATTGTCAGTAAGGGGGGGGGGGGGGGGGGTTCCACGAGTCATTTTCCACTGAATATGAAAGGAAAGTTTCTTGACTCGCATCGGGAGTTGGGGTGTATATACACTCAACCAAAAAAGTAAGTTCCCCCCTAGCATTTTTGGATATATATCAAAAAGTATTTTACCGATTTTCATAATTCAAACGGGATTGGATAGGGAATTTTATTACTCATAACATGAATGGCATATCATTGCCACCAGATATCATTATTGGTGTGAAAAAATGCATTTTAGGTCAAAATGCATGGGGAAAAAAGTTGCACTTAAGGTTATATGAAGCATATTGTGTACATTTCCTATGCAAGTTAGCAAATGACCTTTCTAAATTGTTATGTAATTCTCAGGAATTTCTTCAGGTACAATATGCTTCCCTATTAAACTGTATGCTCATGAAAAGAAAGAGATATAGAGAAATATGCAATAAACCATGCTTAAAAGTTCAGAATCATGAGTGATTGTTAGATTATTTGTGTAAAAGTCAATGCAAATTACTAAATAACATACTTTTTTGGTTGAGTGTATATACAGTTAACAACAAAATTATTCATACCCCTTGGAAAATTCTAGTTTTTTGCATTTTTCCTAAAAATGAATGGTTAAATGAAGTTACTTGCACATCACTTGAATACATTTAGTTATCATCTGCAAATGAATGCCGTTTCCGGTTTCACCTCATTTGCATAACAATAGAAAAGGTGAGTTATCCAAACTGGGCGATGTTCAAAATTATTCATACCCTTGGTGATTTATTGACTTTGTCAATCAGTATGAATCCGATCCTTGTGATTAATGCTTGTAATTCACTTTATTATAATACACCGTCACAAGGCTTCCGGAGGGGTCTCTGCTGGGATATCAGGCCAGTACCTGTTCTCCAATGGCTCAATCTCCTTGAGGATGTGTCCACACATGCCTTCACCTGACCTTCAGGGAGTTCATTAGATTTCGTGTCCTACAGGTGATGCAGTTATCGACTTCATGATGACAGGACTATGATATTGAAATTTTCGGTCATTTATTCCATGCATTTTAATGAAAATTCTGCATCTACTTATGAAGCAAAGCACCATTCCTGAAGAGCCCTTCCCTTTTGCACTGCCTGTGGGAGGGTTCACCTTTATTCATTGGCCCCATTCTTAATCAGAGTGCTCAGGAAGGCCATGTTGGTGATATCAAAGTCATTTCATGACTCTAACGTCAGGTCACCATGAATAACGGTATGTAACCTTTGAGTACCATACACATCCCACATTGACTGTTACTGTATATCAATCTTCATATGGTATATTCTTTGTATCTTTGGTATGAAAGCTACAATCCTTGATATCAAAATGAATGTAAACCAAATTTATACCATATGCCCTCCATGTTACCAGCTGCAGTGCACAAAATGCTACCAGTTTGACAGTGCACTGGAACATAAAGATCAGTATTTTAAGCTTCACTAGAGTACCCACTTGCAGGTGTCCATATCAAAAATGTGTCAATCAGTGTAACTGAATAAACTGATAAAATTGGCACCATCCAACCTTTAGACAACTACCATGGCCTCCCTAAACATAATGGTACAAAAGTATCAGGAAATACCTTCCCTTGACAGTGCAACAGTGAATGCCTCTAGGGAAGTCTCTCCAGGAAGAGTGCTTTGTTTCAACTTAGATACAGAATTGTCATTAAAATGTAAGGAATATTAACGAAAATATCAATATCATAGTCCTATCCTCATGACGTCTAAAACCACCTGCAAACACAAAATCTGCTTTAAATCCATCGAATCCCCTGAAGACCAGGTGATGGCATGTGTGGACAACATCCTCAAGGAGATTGGGCCATTGGAGACCAGGCATTGGCCTGATATCTCAGTAGAGACCTCCAGAAGCATTGTGACAGTGTGAAGAAAGTGATACGAGCATTAATCACAAGGACTGGATTCATACTGATTGACAAAGTCAATAGATCACCAAGGGTATGAATAATTTTGAACATCACCCAGTTTGGATAATTCACCTTTTCTATTGTTATGCAAATGAGGTGAAACCAGAAACAGCATTCATTTGCAGATGATAACTAAATGTATTCATGTGATGTGCAATTAAATTCAGTTAACCATTCATTTTTAGGAAAAATGCAAAAAAATTGAATTTTCCAAGGGGTAAGAATAATTTTGTTGTTAACTGTCTATATATGTATAATTTTTCATTTAGGAATGGAGACGAAAGGGGCATACATCCTTCTCTTCGTCATTTACAGAGATTAAGGAACATGTCCCCGCCCCTCCTGCCCACCAATAAAATTGAAAAAAAAAATCCTTAGGTGTAATTCATATCCATTAACTTTTCTGTGCCTGTAGATTTCTGGAAAACCCAAATGAATAATTTTTTGTTGACTTTTGGGTCTAAATTAACGGCAAATACTTTCAGTGTTCATGTTTGACAAGCTCCAAAAAGTAATCCGTCAGCGTTCATGGATCGTAATTTATTAATACCAAGATATAAAATCGTTTGCAAAGATATTTTTCTCTTTAGTGGATTTCAGTGAAACAGCTGAATTTTCGAAAAGAATGAACATGGTCATGATGATTGCATTTTCTTAATACCATCACCCGCGCCATGACCCTCGCCATAATGCCATTGACCTACTGTAAATGGCCTTTAAATTTTGTTTTACTAATAGTGGGGATCTGAATAGCAGTATGAATACATATTGATACAATAAAGAAATTGGTACCCTTTATCAGATTCCTGCTACTTGATATGGAAGTTCCTTATAGAAATAATCGCACCGGATCCTCGAGTTGGCATGCATGAACCCGGACGAGATACATACAGTAGTGCATAGTGACGTATAGCCATGGCTTGAATATTCTTCTTGCAACATTCTGATCATGGCTCGGCTCCAGACACAGATATGTCACACCGGATCAAAGACGTCGCTGGAGAGAGAGAGAGAGAGAGAGAGAGAAAAAAAGGGGGGGGGGGGGAATAGTACACCCCATTCAAAATATAATTTTCTGTCGGCAACTTTGCATTATAAAGAGAACTGTCGGCACATTACAGGCGTGCACCCACACTGCAAAAACCAGGGTGTTAATTTAACACCATCTCGGTATCCATATTGGGCTACACCGGATAAGTGTCAAAACAACACCAGTTAGTGTTAAAACAACACCAGTTTGATATTGGTCTACACCAGATAAGTATCAAAACAACACCAGTTAGTGTTAAAACAACGCCAGTTTGATTCGAAACTGGTGTTGTTTTAACACTTATCTGGTGTAGCCCAATATAGATACCGAGATGGTGTTAAATTAACACCCTGGTTTTTGCAGTGCATCAACTCGATTTGTCGAGGTTTTGTTTCTATTTCACATCCTGCTGTTATGTTTTGTTTTGTTTCTAAGGATAGCAACATCATACTTTCCGTAGTTTAATCCGACATATACGATCTGGTTTTGATATAATTTCCTTCGTTTTGTCGAGATTGTGTCTCTATTTAACATGCTGCTATTATGTTTTCCTTTGTGGCACAGGGGGGCCATGGCCCCCCTATTCAGGGGGGCCATGGCCCCCCTAAAAAAAAAGAGCGAACCATCATGTCCTCAGAATCAGAAATTTGGGCTTAAATGTGGATTTCCTTTTTCTTGACTCACACTGTATAACAAGGTTACTTGTACTTTCATGGCCTGCTTCATCTATCAAGAATTGTTGGTGTGTATTTTCTTCTCGGTTCTGTGGCTTTTGCGATTAATCTATAGAATATTAAGAATATCTGACTACCGAAGCGTTTTGGGAGGTGATTGTCTTGGAGGAAGTCCGTGTACACGTACCAATTTCAATATTCGCCCCTTTTCTGGAAACTACCTCTTTAACATTCCCCCTTAGGAACAGCACGACTTTATACCTCCATCTAGAATCATATCTCCTAATTATTCTCTAAGCAATGCTATTAGCACATCATCTGCAAGAAATCATAAAATAAGAATAGATAACATATTATCTGTAAATCATATCCATTTATAACTCCAAATTAATGCATTGTGGCTACACAATAGGCATTGTTCATGGATATTTTATTATTCTGCTTCAAATTCCAAGAATTCTTAAGTGTGTATTTCCATATTTTCCTTGCAAACTTCCTCTTCCCCCTTTGTATAAACCACAACTGTATATCTCCTTATGAAACCGTATATCGCCACAAGGAATGTGATCGATTTTAATGTAAGTTTGTCATTTATTTGTTCAACAAGGGCGCCACACCCTGCTAGCGTTATTGTTATCTAGTTGTTACTTGTTTCCTTTTACCAAAGAATAAATTTACAATGTTTCTGTATCATGACCAAGCTGTTGCAATGAAATTCTTTCATCCATTAATCAATTTAATCATAGGTCATTTTCGTAATGTATTCAGATTTATACACGTTGGCCTAGTGACAAACTATTACATTCACCTGTAAAAACCTATTCTCTTTCAATAGAATGTGAATTATCAGGCGTTGTTAGGTTGGACAAACATTTTGGCTTGCCCAACCTAGCAACACTTAATGTATGCAATCTGCATTCTGACTATTGAAATACAATGGCTTGTAACAGGTGGAGTTTGACAAAGAGGTAAGCATTATATTTGAATGCATTACAAAATTGACCTATCAATGATACACTCATTCATCCATTCTTTCATTCACATCTCTACTTTCATTTCTCCCTTTTTTGTTCTCTAAGCAATGACAACAGCACACCACCTCTAAGAAACCACAAAATAAACACGGGTAACATGACATCATATATAACTCAATTTAATGCATTGCATTTATTTGGAACAGTAATTCATACCTCTGTCACAAAATGCTTTCATTTGGCAGTTACAAGCAACAAATATTACGCGCATTATAATATATACCTCATTATGAGGTACCTTTTTAAATTATCCATTCATAATACATACTATACACTCATATCAGTACACGCATAACACTAAAAGTTACCTACACAAGAGTACATAGTCAAGGTACGCATTATATTGTATCATATCATAAATTACAACGTACCTACCAGTACAAATATTGTCTCAACGGCAGAAGAGACGATTGACAGGTTCATTCATGTAAATAAAACCAACATATTTTCATGGCTATAATATATGCTGCCATACACAAAGAATGATGATAAAATGCACTTATTCATACTATTTAGCACAATACACGTCCCTCTCTTGCAATAAGTGTTGATAAGTATGCATGGCATTACGCATATGACCACAACACATACATGTATATGTAAAGCCTATATTGCATACCGCCTGTCGCTATAATGTTATATTATACAATAAATTTGTTTCTAAATTACATTCAGGGTACAGATTTAATGCCTTTGAATTACAGAAACAGGAAGTGACCTTTATGAATGGCTAGATAACTTTTAATACACATGTATAAATAAAGACTGACATATTAGCTTTGTTTGAAAATTGTATAGATTGTTAAGTAGAATTCATAGAATCACTGGTTTATTCATCAGCAAAGGGCACATTCTTCGAACAGGGGCAATAAATATTCAATCTCATTCCATTGAATCAAAACTCAAACTCCTAAAAATTCATGAAAATTAAAATCTATTACATTCCATTATAATAATCAGGAAATAAACTCCCCTTTACTTATCAAAGTAAACATCATAAAATATGGTTTTCTATAGAACCAAGACCATAATATGTATATGGCAAATTCTATTTATTCTCTTAATAATTTTCAAAGCACTGAATATCATTATCATCTGTTAATTTGCATTGCCTTATCTCTGCATTCTTGCCTGTGTTATTAGGTAAAGTGATTTACTATGCTAAAACATGTCATTTGTATAGAAAGGGCATTAAAAATAAGAAATTATTTCATAAAAGTGTACAAAATACTGATAGTGACATGGATGTATTATCTATCATCTCTCACATATAAAGCATATAAACTATAATACGAGCTACATTAACAAAATTTAATACAATGTTCATCAATAAATTACGCTGTTTACAGTGTTTCTGTACCATTTTTGTTTACTCTGTTAACCCTTTCATGACAAGAATTATTTAAGGGCTAAATTGATCACATTTTGTTCTTCAAATTGGCAATATATTTTCTTTTAATGCTACATGGTTCTAATGAAATGTAATGTCTTTGAAAAGTTGAAAATAATTGCCAGTTTTGACAAAAAACACTGATTTTGAACCTCTCAATTTCTTGGCAATATAAGGATTTTAAAGATTATTCTTCTTCTTAAAATTCCTGGTGTCAAACGCAGTATGGTCATGCAACAAAAATGGACATAGTATGTGCAGAAATTTTTGCTCTTTCTACTCATGCATCTGGTGTGTGTTTTATAGCTTTAAATCAAAAGTTATTAAACAAAACCACAAAATGTGGTCAGTTGTCTTGCAAGGGTTAATAACAAAACCTGGCAGTTTCAGTGTGTGTATCAACAAAACACATCCTATTTGGCCAGAGTGCAAGGTCTAACACTTGAATGATAAAACCAAAGGACAAGGAAACAAATATAAGAAGTAAACATGAAGAAAAGAGATACTTAAAAAATGACATACTGAATTTACCAAGCTTCGTATGTCTTGATCATGCTGATATTTACAATATGACTATAGCATGAACCAAAGCCTCATAACTTTAAGACATACATTTACATGTAGATGTCGGTGGATTGTACAGAATGTATATGAGCACACAGCCTTCCCTAGTTTCAACACTAGAGGGCAGAATATCGACATTAACATCTGAGAACATCCATTACATGTAGCTACACATTTTGATGTCCAACGGAAAGCTTTTGACACAAATTCAAAACCTGAAAATAATAAATAACAATTTAAAGAAAACTATCTTCCCTGCAATGTATGTCATGCAGTTATACATTCTTGTCCATGTTGAAATTAAGGTCATGTCATGTGTGTGTGCTTGCACTTTAAATATAAATTTAAATGTTTTCAACATCAATCTCTTCCAAGCACAGCTCAGCTTGTGATTTGGAGAAACAAATATCTTTTAAATAATTTGTTATGGGATAATTAAAAAATCCAAGTATGTTACAAATTGGCAAGTCAGACAATTTCTAATTTGCTAACAAATTCATGTGCCTTATTTCATTAAACCTCATTCTGCAGCATACTGTATGTACATGTGCAGTACAAAACTATGATGGATAATAGTAAATGCTTGGAATCTGATGAACTGAATATTAATACTAGATTTTGGCACTTAAAATAAACTGATGTCATCAGGATCATCTTGAAAAGAGGAAATGAAATAAACAAAGCAAAGTATTGGAATTCTAACTTGTAAACATGCACCGTTACTATCTATTAGCAAAGGATATTTTCAAAATGACTACCATCAAGTTTACATAGATGTACAGTAAAGCCTGGTCTAAGTGAAACGTGTACCTCACAGTGTAACACAGTGGTCACTAGCAACAACTTCTGCGCTTTCAAGCATACATTGTAATCAGTATTAAATGTGTATAGCAGTAAATTAGAAAAATATGAGTATGCACACATATCTGGCATACATGAATGATGCACAATGTTACAAAAAAATAGACTTATATCAGTAGACACTGCTCACACATGTTGAGGTTCAAAACTTCAAATAATACATAACATATATTAGTAAATATGTATTTCAACAATCGCCTGTCTAGTTGTATTAGCTTGAAAGGACATAAAAAGCATTACATGTATGTGTAAATGCATTCGACACAAGGCCACTTGTACTATAACAGATGACTGTGGTTATGAATTGCAATTCAATCTTCTAAAGGAATATCCTAAATTGAAGGGAGTCCACATGTACATATGTACTTTAGTCTGGCTTTGAAATGTACAACTTTCATGTAGAGCAATCCATGCACTAGTACGTACATTCATTTAGTGCTATTTTATCTGCAATGCTAGAAAGCAAGCAAAGGCTATTAACCAATCAAAACAACTTCTTTTGAGCTTTATCATTATAGAAAAGAGGTATTTATGAACCAATGCCTCTTCAAGATATATCATTACATCTGCCGGTACATGTAGCTCACATGCAAGAGTTGGTCTTTAACAGTAAACATCCTGGTTTATGATCAAAACTTTCAGCGATCACTACACAGGCGCTGGGAGCCGGGGTGCGGGGGTGCGGGGGTGCTGCAATTTTTTGAGGGGGGTGCACCCTCTAGAAGGCTGAGGATGCTGGGGGTGCTGTAGCTAAAAAGTAGTTAAAAAGAGACCCTAAAATGCTGAGGACCTTTTTTTTATTACATGAAATACGAAATATTTTAATTTTTCCTTGTTATAATGTGAAACAAGGTTTGATTCCTCGCTGAACATTGGTAATTGCCATTGTTGCAACCTATACACAATTCAATGAGAGCTTCCTAATTGTGAAATCTGCAGAAATTAAAATATTCTATATTTCACATAATAAAATACAAAAGAAATAGTGAGTGGGTGACGTCACTGGTTCCCTCATTTGCATACTGAGCAGGATGTGCATATAACTGTTTTGCAAAATTAAGCAAAACTTTAAAATACCATAACTTTCTCATTTTACATCCTATTTTGATGAAATTTTCAGTGTTATGCTTGTTGGATTTTTCTCTATTTATTCAAATCAACTTTTTGTTAGGGTGGACTTGGCCTTTAAAAAGAGACACTAAAATGCTGAGGACCTTATTTTTTTGCTCACAGCACCCCCAGTTCACATATATGCACTGTGAACATTTCACTTTTTAAACATGTACACATGTTCACATTCTCTACCTGTTAATAGAATTCATAAAAAGATGTCATTGGCTTGATATAGAGCCTTATGAAATTATTATCATTAACCCTTTCAGGACAGGAAATATTTAAGGGCTAAATTTATCACATTTCATTCTTCAAATTGGCAACAATAATGCTTATCTTTTAGTGCTACATGTACATGGCTCTAATAAGGTATAATGCCTTTGAAAACAATATACATGGTTACTAATTTTGTTGAAAAATTTTGATAAAAAACAATGATTTTGCACCTCTCAATGCATTGCCAATTTAAGGATTTTAAAGCTTATTCTCCTATTTAAAATTCCTGGCATCAAACGCAATATGGTTGGGTAACAAAAATGTATATACTGTGTGCAGAAACTTTTGCTCTTTCCACTCATGCATCTGGTATATATTTGAGAGCTTTGGATAAAAAATTACTGAGGAAAAACCACAAAAGGTGGTCAATTGTCTCAAAAGGGTTATTAATGTGTTAGATAACAGTATAAATATAAATATAATGGAAAGTATAAGAGAATATATTAGATGTATTCTACATATAGGTTCATGTCAAATTATAACAACTGCTTCTACAGCAGTTTAATGTAAATGTGTTTAATTGTCCAGTTCATAAATCCTCAATAATTTAAGGTTTACTTTGGTTTTCTTTTACTATTCATAGGATGGATTCAAAGATAAATTTGCATTTTTGATGAAGGGTAAATAAATACAAACCTGTCCAAGTACATGGACAACTGCTGCCTTGCAGCTTGTATGAGTACTAAACAACATATTCAGGGAATTCCCATTTAGCAAGGTCCACAGGACCGTGTAAAATACTTCCTTGTATTAAAGCCAATTTTGAATAGCAAAGGAATATTAGGAATAAACTGGGATCAGAACAATACCTTTGGAACGTGCACTACTTCAGAACTCTGCACACAAGCTATCTGGTGTTCATGAACATGCATTCATATGTTGCAGCACTGCTTATAGTAAAGGCATTAGCCTCATGCATGCTACTGAGAATTCTACAGAGCGGACGGTTGTGACACAATAGTTCACAAATATCACTGGATTCATTCACATATTCCTGATGCGTTCATAATATTCCTCGTCGCTTCAACGCTCCTTGGGAAAATCCAAGCGCAGGTCATTCAACAAGATTGACATCAATGTCCGAGAGAGTAAGGTTCCATGACATTGAAATCACATACACTGTCCATATGTATGCATCCCCCATGACAAAACAACGATCTGCATAAATCCAAGGTATATTTTCAAACCAGCAGCTTATGCAATGATAATAAAATTCAAAATCATTCCCTATTAACGTCTTGTACTACCAAACATAAAAGCGTTCACCATCAATGCACATACAGGCAAAACTTGTAAGCTGCTATTTTGTCAAAGATAATTAATACAGGGCAACACTAGTACATTAATATTTCAAAGCATAATCCTCATACGTAGTACTATCATCTAATCTGCAATCCACTTGATGCTGTTTACATCCAGACAGCCTCATATTCTGTAAGATAAATAGTTTCACCACAGAAGCAGCAGCATTTGCATATAAGGTAGTTGGTTTTCCACAGCATGCATGTACATCAATTACCCCTACATCTGTTCCTTGATAGGGGAGCCCCTGTAATATACAAGCCATGTTGTCTTCCTCATAGAGGTATTAAAGTTCGTTTCAGGAGTCTTTCACGTGGACTAGGGGGGAAAGATTACACCACTCGATGGCTCTGAAGAGGGCGTGTCCATGTCGTGGGTTAAGACGGAATCCTGGAGATGGTGCACATAAATGTCATATGAAGAAGAGGATGATGACGATGAGCATGACGACCAGGAGAACTGCTATCGCCATCCATTGCCGCTTGTCTACAAAAGATAAAAAATACAATAATAGTATTTTTTTGAAAATAATGACTGACCAGTTACATGTAACTGACCAGTTACATGTAACTGACCAAGGCTCCCACAATATTATTACATAGAATATTAGTAAGAATTAAAGTAAGGGGAATAAAGGTAAAATCAATAATCATTACATATCCATGTATCTACTACTCTGATATCTTACACTCATAATGAGCACTTTTGAAGGCAGATCAGTCAGTGAGTCATTTCAACAGAAGAATAATGTAAATACAGTGAAGAAAAAAAAAAAAGAGGCAAAAACAAAACCCTCCCCATATTAGCACTTCAGAATGCCTATGGCAAGCTCAGAAAAAGAGAAATATTCTCTTGGGGCGGTATTCTGAAAACTAGGTTATCTTTTATGTTAAGGAAAACTATGTTAAATGTCACAACAAATTGAAATTGCACGCAATAAACACTAATCATTGGTGTTTGCGCAGATGTCTCTGTTACGCGGGCACAGCCATCTTTGCGCAATCATTAACCAATGACTTCTCCTGATTTTGATTTTCAATTCAATTCAATTCAATTCAAGACTTTATTTCAGACTCATCTGCACACGACAGAGGTCCATAGACAAGTTTGACAAGAATATGGTGAGGAATACAACATACATATAAGTGTATATCCAATGAAAAGAGGATACAGAGATACAGAATACATAGAATAGTTTTACATAGAATACATTACAACATAAAGAAACTGTACAACCGATAAACAATATCAACCGTTTAAATCATGTGTCAGTAGGCTATCAAGCCAAAATTTTCGCAAGTCTGATGTGTACCTCATGCTGCTATACTGTGGATTGATGATTAGTTATGACACTTCATTTTACTAACATAAAAGTTAAAATAGTTTTCAGAATACGGCCCTTAGATATTATCTGGGTAGTCGATTTCACACTACCCTAAAACCTAACTTCTGGTCCAGTTAAAAAGCCTTACAAGATGGTAGATATTCATCAAAAAGCATTTCTAAATTTCTATCTAAACTAGAAATGTGCATTGCTGGTGCCGCGCAATGCGAAATGTATCCCCCGGCACTGGCAGCGATTTGAAGGAGGGACAAAGACCCTCCCCCATCCCCTCCCTCAAACAAAAGGATGGTGTAGAAATTGCCGCCAGTGGCCCGGAATATTGTCAACACTAGGAGCAGCATTACCAAAACGATTTGTGCAGATTAGACTATAATGCATTTTTATAGAAAATTCGGAAGAAATATGACCTCAGAGCGCACATAAGCCATCCACTAAAATATGACCTTTGATCCTATGAAAGACGGAACACTAGAGGCAGCATCACCAAAAACTGTAGAGGTGTAATCTATAATGGACCTACATACAAAATCTGAAAGAAATGAGTTAACAAATGTGTCCTCCAGAATGCATGCAACGAAAATATGACATTTGACCCTAACAACAACCTGAATATGACATTTGACTGTATAGAAAATGGTACAGTGGGGGTAGCATCAGCAAACAATTTAGATGTGTAGGTTTCACTAAGACACATCTTCATATAAAATTTGAAAGAAATGTGTTGAGAGATATACCAAGATACATCTCCATACAAAATTTGAAAGAAATCTATCAAGAAATGTGGCCTGCAGAGTGCACTCACGCCATGCCCTGAAGTATGACCTTTGACCCTATAAAAGACGGAACACTGGTGGCAGCATCACCAAAAATTAAATATGTGTAGATTATACCAAGATACATCTCCATACAAAATTTGAATGAAATCCGTCAAGAAATGCAGAAGAGTGCAAGAAATGGAAAAATGACCTTTGACCCTATAAAGGACGGAACAATGAGGGCAGCATCACCAAAAATTAAATATGTGTAGATTATACCAAGATACATCTCCATACAAAATTTGAATGAAATCCGTCAAGAAATGCAGAAGAGTGCACAAAAGGGACAAATGAGCTTTGACCCTTTAAAGGACGGAACAATGAGGGCAGCATCACCAAACAGTAAAGATGTGTAGATTATACCAAGATACATCTCCATACAAAATTTGAAAGAAATCCATCAAGAAATGTGGCCTGCAGAGTGCACTCACGCCATGCCCTGAAGTATGACCTTTGACCCTATAAAAGACGGAACACTGGTGGCAGCATCACCAAAAACTATAGGTTTTTAGATTACACCAAGGGACACCTTCATGCAAAATTTGAACGAAATCCGTCAAGAAATGCAGAAGAGTGCAAGAAATGGAAAAATGACCTTTGACCCTATAAAGGACGGAACAATGAGGGCAGCATCACCAAAAATTAAACATGTGTAGATTATACCAAGATACATCTCCATACAAAATTTGAACAAAATCCGTTGAGAAATGTGGCCTGCAGAGTGCACTCACGCCATGCCCTGAAGTATGACCTTTGACCCTACGGATAAAAGACGGAACACTGGTGGCAGCATCACCAAACACTATAGGTTTTTAAATTACACCAAGAGACACCTTCATGCAAAATGTGAACGAAATCCGTTGAGAAATGTGACCGCCAGAGCGCACACAAGAGTACACACAAGACATCTATCAAAATATGACCTTTGACCCTATAAAAGACGGAACACTGGGGGCAGCATCACCAAAATCTATAGGGTTCCAGATTTTACCAAGAGACACCTTCATACAAAATTTGAACAAAATCCGTTGAGAAATGTGACCGCTAGAGCGCACACAAACTATCCCCCAAAATATGGCCTTTTACCCTATAAAAGACGGAACACTGGGGGCAGCATCACCAGAAACTATAGGGGTCCAGATTTTACCAAGATACACGTCCACAGGAAGTCTGAAAGAAATTCGTCGAGAAATGTGACCGCTAGAGCGCACACAAGAATGTGACGCGGCGGCGGCGGCGAAACGCTGCTGAATCCAAAGTATCATCCGGCATACTGCCGGGGGATACAACAAGGAGTATGGCTGTTGCTCGGAACCAGAACCTGTCTTAAACTTGCCAGACTGAAGGTTCTGAGCCGAGCCAGACACGAACCAGACTCAAACTTAGATTGGGTCAACTCGGTAACAGAGGTCCAGTAGAAAAGACTTCTGAAAAAGCTCATTTTTTGGTAATGTATTTTTTGAACAGGGTGTGTTGTAGTACGTGTTACAAAACCTCATAGGGGAAAAATACACAAATTTATTGGGGTCAAAATTTTGATGATACATTTAGCTGCGTTCCTCAACGAGTTACCAGATCGGTCCAGAACCCGGTAAGAATTTTTACAATTTAACGCGCCAGACCAGGGCCCTATTTAATAAAACTTGATATCAATAACAAGTTACTGAAATTGTTGAATCTGATTGGCTGAGAGCAAATTTTTTGCATGGAAATGTGGTATTTGTTACTGATAACAAATTTTATGAAACGGGGCCTAGACCGGGACTTTTGGTTGCGAGCTACAGCTGAAGAGAATGAAAAAAAGAAGCTACCGGTATTTACCATTTGACATTCTTGTAACTTTGGCCATTTTCTTCATGACAGTGTCTAACCTGGATTCTGTGTTCTCCATCTCAGTTGAGAAGTCATCTAACATTCTGTAGCGAGAGAGAGAGAGAGAGAGAAAGAGAGAGAGAGATAAAATTAATGCCATTGGATCAACAATCATCCTTCATGTTTTCAGGCGCCCATACAACTTACAACCAGACTAAAACTAGATGGCAAAAGAAATTGCAATTTAGTATATAAAGTTTAACTAGATGAATCTTCGACCACGCGCGGTCGGAATTTATGCCTCCGCCATCACCAAATTGGAAATGTATGGCATACATGTACATGTACACTCTAAAAAGGATTGGTCCAACAAAATTACAAATCTTTTCACTTAAAAAGCACAGGAGACAGAAAATTTATTTAATTTCATTTCCATCCCGTACAAATAAAAAACTTACCATTGATGACTTACAATCATCAAATACACCAAGGAAATAGATATTTTATAGCAAATAGACCACTGTCCCCTTGAAATTTCTAAAATAGGTAGGCCTAGACTCCATACATTCATGTATATAATGACCTCTATGACCTTTGAACTTTGACCTTGAGACCCTAAAATCTAATCAGTTCATCGTCCCTCACATATGCATACATGGGCCAAGTTAGAAGCTGATCTGTCAAACAGTTCTGAAGTTATTGCGAGAACGAACCATTTTTATGTACATAATGACCTCTGTGACCTTTGACCTTTGACCTTGAGACCCCAAAATCTAATCAGTTCATCGTCCCTCCCATATGCATACATGGGCCAAGTTACAAACTGATAAAAAAAAAAATCGGTTTTGAAGTTATCGCGAGAACGAAAAGGGGAGGGAGGGACGGACGGACGGACGGACGGATGGACTGACGACCCGAAAACATAATGCCTCCGGCACCACCTATGGTGGGCGGAGGCATAAAAAATGTAATTCAATTCTAATTGAGGGCCAAATTGGTCACATGAATACAATGCAGAAACAGCAAAAATGTGGTGTATTAATCAGTTACCATTCATGGGACTGGGCCAGTCACAGCGATTTGTGGCTGATTTTTGCCTTTTCTCTGACCTTTAGGCTTTACACGTACAATACCCTGCAAAATTTCAATGTCATTTTTCATAAGAACCTTTGTTACCTCCACATGTGGAGGTGTTGTGTTCTAGTGGACATGACACCGGACTGTTAATCACATGGTTCGCGGTTCGAATCCCCCCGTAGCACTGAAGTCCTTTGGCAAAACATTAATCTGCATTTGCCACTCTCTCCCCAGGTGAAGTAAATGGGTACCCGGTAGGAAGAAATTCCTTGCATAATGTGATACTTTGTATTAAGCGCAGTAGAGTATATTTGTATAATAACTGCGCTATATAAATGGACATATTATTATTATGAACCGATCTACACTTTTTCAAATCTTCACATCTAATAACATTGTTCTGCCAAAATCTAATTGCAGTCATGTTGTACGCTGCGTGGTGGCCTTTATGCTAACAGCATTTTGATTGCTTTATTACCTGCACTAATCAAGCCTATGACGGCAATTAGTCTGTATCCAGTATTTCATTGTAATGTTTCCACTGCACATTTGCAATCACTTTTTTTGCACAATATCACTATCACAGTGTGTGATAGACCGCACCAGTCACCTGTACAAAGATATGATTAACTCAAATATATGTAGTATATTAAAGGTAATTCATCCCTTTGACAACCCTAACATTTGGAGTTGTGTCAGTATATGATAAATTACAAAAGAATTATAATTGGAAAACTTGTGCCGATGTGAAAAGGATTATAATTTGCTTGAATGTATGTAAGTCATAACAACAATTTGGTAACACTTTATTTTTTTCGACTCAAAAAAAAATTGTGCGATTTTTAAAATTATTTTTTGACTGTTACTACTACATGTCCTTGTGCTGATTTCTGAATAGCTCCCTCTGTGACAAAAGCAAGATATTCATTTCTTACAAAGGAGTTATAGAACTTGTGACCTTGAAATTTCATAGGCAGTATCTACAGGATGTCTACTAAACCTGTGCAAAGTTAAGTTTTGCAGAATTTCGTGCAAGACTGCTAAAGGGAAGGTCGACTTCTGGTATTCAGGGCTATCAACCCTCCCGCATTTGGTGAGAGTCTCACACCACTACCCTAATTCTCCTGCCGTCCCATCAGCGCCATGGCAACCACATCGCCCTTCCTCCCGCCAAGCATGAAAATCTCCCGCTTTCTGAAAAACCTCCCGCCAGCCGAAAAAGCCAATGACCTTTTTTTTTTGCTTGTCCAAGAATTTAGTAAAAAGACAGCCAAAAGCGCTGATGACCTTTTTTTTTTGCTTGTCAGATAATATTTGAGTAAAAAGACAGCCGAAAACGCTCATGGCCTTTTTTTTCCTCCCTCCAAGCAGTTCCCCAAAGTTGACAGCCCTGGGTATTGGTGAAAAATAATTTGTGAGTCCTCGTTCTTGTTATGTCAGTTTGGAAGAATATGATTTTAAAAAGTCCCCTGAAAAGGATGGATGAAAACCAGCAGAATGTTTGGACCAATCTTTAATGTCACATGTGTGTGCAGTCCCATATAACCATTTTTGTGTGCAGTGTATGTGACTTTCAGCAAGTCTGAGTCAGTTTCTTATTTCATTGTGATTATATAGTGATTTTATAGTATCATCGCATGACCATAAGGCAACTTTGTCTCTAAGGCAGCCTGACCAGACAAGGACACATAGACTTTCAATGCGACATCCCTCCATGTCGCTAAAAACAATGTACGAAATTAATTTAAAATGTATGTCACACTTCCAATTTTACGTTATACTCACATGAAATCGATTGCTTGGACGGATTTGTTGAAGTTCAATCCCCAGCAAGCCATCAGGCAATGTCCACAGGGTATACAATTTCAACTTTTGACTGCCAAAACCTGTCCATCGCGGTATCGCTTCGCGACAGCGCTGTGTATAGTTACGTACGGGTGTGACCTTTCAAAAAGTGCAGCGCGATTACATTCTGCCACTGACTGTGGGCAGATGACGCAATAAATCATCGTTTTTGGTAAGTTGTAAGTTGGTTAACTAAATTTAACTTGTTAAATGCAATCAATCAATAGTAGAAGTTTTATTTAGTTTAATTTTTAGATGATAGATATATGTAATTTCAGCGAAAAGCATGTAGTCGCACGTTTGTAGTCGCGGTTCGCAACGCTAGAGAATGGGCAGCTCGTACAGCACTGTGTATAGTTATCTGTAAGGTAGCTTAGTGAAACACAGTATCATAAAAAGACGCGTCCGGAACGCAAAATGCATTCTTGAAAATCATAATTTTATTGCATTAAGGTAGAAACATATTAACAGGCCATAGAGCGGGTAAAAAAGACCTCTACAACCTTGATTATGCTGAAAGGGAAGCTTGAGTTCTGGGAAAGGTACAAAATAATTTGTGAACTTTCTCATTTATTATGTTAGTTTGCAAGGTTATCATAGTAGATATGTCCCCTGAAAAGGATTGCTCTTCAAATGCCCTCACATTCAAAATACGACAAGAAACAGCTGAAATGTTCGGGCCGAACATTTGTGTGTAGTCCCATATACATATTTCTGTGTGCAGTGCATGTGAATTTCAGCAGGATTGAGCCAATTTCTTATCATTTTGGTGATTCCAAAACCTTACAGCGTACACCAATTCTGTATGTGCTATATAATCAACCTTTTCCAATTGCTTTGAGACAGCTTCTTTCACAATTCAATATCATGACCAGAAATCAACTTTCAACTATCTGTATATTACCCAAATTGTCATTACTTATGTCAAAATACAACTTTTTATTCACCACTATTATCAACTATTTTGCTGATTACGTTCAGGACGCATCTTTTCGTGCCACTCTGTTTCGCGAAGCTACCTACGTGATACACACCATAACAATTTAAAAAATTTTCAAACTTACACTGCTTGTTCATCTAGCTCGTTTCCTATTGAATGACTCATGTTCTTCAGCACACCAACACTGTCTGCTACCCTCTCAATCTGATCGTCTTGTGATTCCATTATTAGCTGCAATGTGAGAAAACAAAAGAGATGGTTTAAATGTCTCAAGTAAGTACTAACTGGTAACGTTGTTGAATACTCTGCATAATTTTGCATATACAATTTTTTTTTATTACCCATGCCGATAAAATCGGCAGGGTTATGTAAAGGGCTCCGTATGTTTTTTTGTTTGTTTTTTGTTTGTTTGTTTGTGTACAAGATAACTAGAGAACGGGTGAACGGATTTGCATCAAAATTTCAGGGAATGTTCGGATAGTGACAGGAAAGAATCGATTAAGAAAAGAATCGATTAGATTTTGGTGATGATCGGTTATAGGAACTTCAGTTCGGATAGTTCTTTTTGTTTTTAAGAATATTTTATTACTTCCTTTTTCAAAATAACATTTTTCACAATAATCATGGTAAAATACACAAACAAATATATTCACATGCAGTATCATTGTGCCAAATTACATAATAATAACAATAAGTAACCATAAATATTTTACATGCATGTATTAAATAGTAGATTATGCCAAATCTGGAAGTCTTTATTGCGATTAAAAAAAGGAGAAAAATATAAAATATAGTGACAGGAAAGAATCGATTAGGGAAAGAATGCAACTACTCTGTAGCGCCGCTAAGGCGTGGGTCTGCCGCCTTCGACGGCCTTTCTAGTTACAACTATGCCTCTTTAAAATTAATATGATTTTAGTGTGTACTGTGTAGAGCAATGGTCTTGGAGCCAGTACAGCATCGCATAAACATCATCCTAAGTCTAAGTTTGTGGAAATTCCATTGGTGTGTTATAAACTTAGCACACATCTGCATGGGATGTTATTAGATTTAGAGTTAAAACAGTTTCAGAAGACACTAGCAAGTGAGTTATGGATTTGAGACAGAGTCAGTGGGTTGGTGTTATAAAGGCCTATTCAGACATGTGGTAAACTGTGTAAGAAAAGAAGAAAAACAAAACAAAAACAAACCCAAGGTCAAGACCAAATGAGATCAGTATAATACTAATGCCCTTCACATTTCTGCATCTTGTTTTCTTTTTTTACCCCAAATATATCGCTTCTTGCTATTCATTTTATACTCGTAAGGTGAAGCCAAATGCTGCCTTCCCACAGTGCTTTTTTTTTGGAGGCAGTTCAGCATGCTACATGTATGTGTGAACACAACTTTAGTATATATCAATTGATCATCATTTCATTAGGGATATTTGACATGTGCTCTCTTATGGGGCAGAAACATGGACCACAACCAAGAGGATGGAGAAAAAGCTTAGAATTACAGAGAGGGCTATGGAAAGAGTCATGATCGGGGTCACGAAGAGGGGCAGAGTTCGTATTAAGGGATTTGAAAGGAGAAATAGAAGTGTGAGATATAGTACAAGAAATTAACTCAAAGAAGTGGTTCTGGGCGGGTCATCTAGAAGAGTTAACGATAGGTGGACGCACTAAATTACAGCCTGGACCCCCTGAGCTTACATTATACCAGAAGAGGCAGGCAAAATAGGTGGATAAGGTGGATAGGTGAATAGATGGATAATATTAGAGAATATGGCAGCGTTACATGGAGGAGGATGGCACAGGACAGAATGAAATGGAAAATTGATGAGGATGCCTTCCTTCAGCAGTGGAGTGAAATAGGCTAGATAGATAGACCATGAATGATGAGAAAGTGGTAATTTAAATCAGGTTTGTAATGTAAATACAATATCATAAAAGAAAACCTTAGAGCTCATTAAACATGGATATTTCATGGAACATTGCTCAAGGTATACCTGTTGCTGTTGTTTGTTATCTCTGATGAATCTCTGGTTTTCATCTTCAGCCTCCTGCTCCAATCGACTGTACTTGTGCTTTGGCCGTCCAGGTCCGTTGGGTAACAGAGACTGGTAGGAAAGATCGGAAATGGTCACATGCAATGTTAGGAGAGTTGAATATTTGAATGTCAAAGAGTTCACATATTTTTCTCTCTTTAGATGTGTGACTGAGTGTATATAAGCTACACAGGTCCGAAAGCTAAGCAACCTGCTTATATGCACAATGCGCCAAACTTCTGGTGTTACAGAGCAACGAGAATATATCACTGATGTTTGCCAAAAAGAACTAGTCATTGTTTCCAACAAACTTCCAGAAGTCCTTGGAATAAGCTGGAAAACATCTTGACTGCAAACTCAGTCTTGAGACCAAATACATGCATACCAAATAAATGCATGTACCTACCTGTCTTGTTTTCTTGTCCTCTCTCGTCTTAGTTCCTGGACTACTCATGTGGTCCTTCATTTCTCTGACTCTGTCTTTTGTTCTTGTGACAAAGAGTCTTCTTGATTCCAAATCGCTGGGCTCTATCCTGAATTTCCTTGGATTGGCTTCAACAATGCGTAATACAATGGTTAAAGAAAACAGTCTCATAGCTTACTTTGAACTCTTAAACTGCAATAATTTTACCTCCTTTGCCAAAAGGGGCTGGCAAGCTCCCTGAAGGCCAAGACAAGAGCGAAATACATTATCAAGTGTGATCATATCATCATCTATACTCATAATTTGGATGCACTTGAAAAAAAAAACCACTGTTTGCAAAAATGACATTGAAGATAAAGTTGAGATCTGGTCATGAGACTGAATTGTGAAAGAAACTGTCTCAAAACAATTGGGCAAGGTTGATACATGTAGCACATAAGAATTGGTGTATACTGTAAAGTTTTGGAATCACCAAAATGATAAGAAATTGA
Source organism: Heliocidaris erythrogramma (assembly GCA_025617745.1). Lineage (NCBI taxonomy): Eukaryota > Metazoa > Echinodermata > Echinoidea > Camarodonta > Echinometridae > Heliocidaris > Heliocidaris erythrogramma. Next base: position 11,883,228 of record CM046869.1, read on the forward strand.
CTCAATCCTGCTGAGCATAACATGCACTGCACACAGAAATGTGTATATGGGACTACATACAAATGTTTGGCCCAAACATTTCAGCTGTTTGTTGTATTTTGAATAAGAGAGCATTTGAAGAGCAATCCTTTTCAGGGGACATATGATAATCTTTCAAACTAACATAAAAAGAATGAGAAACCTCACAAATTATTTGTTACCTTTCCCAGAACTCAAGCTTCCCTTTATTAACGACAAAACAACACAAATTACAACTGTACATCTACAATGTATGTGTACTTTACCCTCCCACCGTCTACATGTATCAATATTTTTTTCAATTCATTTTATTCAATACTCCATAAAACCAACAAAAAATACAATTATACAGCATATATATACAAAACAATAAAATACAATCAAATTAGGAGAAACAATACAATTATTCATGAGAATATAAAATAAATACAGTGAACATAAACAGTATGGAAGTATTAGGAACTTAGCAGGAAGGCAGTGCCTTAAATGAAGCCCAGTCCAATGGAAAAAAAAAAAACCTGGTTATTCAGAGAGAAAAAAAAACAACAACCAACGCACACACACAGTCTTGTATTGCTTTATTTCCGAGGACAAGTATTGTTCCTCTATTGTTCCTCCGTCCTCGGACAGTCGACGGAATAAAGCACAAATTCATTGTTCGACGTTCGAGGACTATTGTCCGGCTTCCGAGGACCATTGTTGTCATGATTTTTTTTTGTTCTCTGTCCGAAAATGTCCTCGGACATACTGCTAAACACGCCCACGCGCACACACAATACATAATTACTTACATGTAACAAGTAAATGATGTTTAAGACGCTTTTTAAATATATTCAAAGATGGGCTTAGTCTAATATGGTTGGGCAAGTCATTCCATATCTTAGGTCCAGTATAAAATATAGATTTCTGAAAAGATGTTAATCGTGCCTTAGGTATAAAATGATAATTAGTTTCATTAATGATGAATTTGTTCATTAAGATTATAATAAATGGATATGGGTGACAGAACCTAAAATGGTAAACGAGCAATTTGAAAATGCTATACATGTATTTCTGGCATGAAAGCCAATTTTAGTTTACAAAAAAACAACAGCAATAAATCAAAGTAATCAAAGTAAAATTCGGCTATTGCAGTAAGTGTATGGGTTTTTTTACAGTGAACGTTTTTCTTGAATTAGATTTTTAAAATTTCTTCAAGATTAGGTAACATGTGAAAATGAAGTAATGAACATACATGTACAAGTACATGTATGTATAGGGAATGCCTGATCGAGAAAAAAAACAGGGGAATTTCATAGGATAGGATATGAAATCATTCCATGTACTTCCCTCAATTTATGATATTTTTTTAGCAGAAGCGGAGAAAAGATAAGACAGGCATGAAGAGGGAATTCTCCACGGACAGGAAACTGGGACTTTGACTTGGCCTAATTCAAGTCAAATAATCTTGATTTACCAAGATTGGGATCAAATGTGTGAAAAAAAAGGATCATAACTGGATCAACCTATTAAATACTAATCCTGAGATAACTTGAGTTAATCCCTCTGGAAAAACATGTGAGGCTAACTGAAAACAAACTTGTCTACTATGACTTTAAAAATTGTGTTTCATTTCAACTTATGTTCAGCCTAAAATTTCAAGCATCTCTGATGACCGTCTGTAAAATGAAACATGTTGTTGATGAATGGATGTATTTTCTGATCGATACTGTGTAAAATGTTGTAAATAGCTGATTTTACAGGTCTGAAAAGGATATTGATAGTTTCTTCTAGATCTTCCAAGTCCCATTCGATACTCCTAAGACTATTCCTGAGTTCATTCATTGTCCAGTCATACTCCTCCTTGCTAACACTGTTTGTGTCTTCTAGAAGCTGAGTCCATCTCTGGTAAAGTCCCTCTGATGTGTTGACTGCCTTCTCCACCTCCCTATCGGGAAAAATACAAACAATGTAAGATTTAGTCTTGGAAAGTTCTGAGAATTCATTGGTTTAAAACAGAAGGAGTAGGCTGGAGCCCTTGGCTTGGGACGACATGGATATGCATTAACACTAAATTGCTAAGCGTATATGACACAAAGCTGTAACAGGCGCGGCTCTACACCCCAATTAACGTCTTTGTAAAGTCGTCAAAGCTTTTGAATCCCTAACAGCTATCGAAGCCCTCCGCTGAGCGAGGAGCAGAAATCCTCGAAAATTCACATTCTCATATCTCCCCCATTCGGGCCTTAAATATCATGAAATTTCCAGAGTAGATAGGAAGTGAGGATATTATGCTTCATATTAATTTTCACTGAAAACGGAGGAGTATTTTTTGAGATATGAATATTTTTCTGTTTCAGAGGGCCGAGAAATGAGGTTTTGTTTTTTCCCCGACCCAAGTCTGGGACGAAATGAATATGCAAACAAATAACATATTGCTAAACTTTAAACTCCAGTCTCACTCCCTGGGCAGTTTCAAGTTTGCGCAGTTAGTAGTTTTGTGTAAAACTGCCATCAAAAATCAAAGACTTAACGTGAAAAATACTGAAATCCTTGCAATCTGATTGGCTGAGAACAAATTTGTCGGTAACAATCACTGACAAGACACGCCCCCTGTTTAGTATACACTCGAGTTGAAACCAGCCTGCATGCACCGCTATGCGTGGGACTACACGCGAAGAACGGTAGAGGGTTCATGAATGCATTGCCTTCGATTTTTTCCCGACATAACCGTTCGACGGATGATTATGAAAAGATATTTCAAGGATCCCCTCAATATACTTTGATTTTTCATATGTGAAAGTTTTGATCTTGCGCAATGAGAGCAAATATGAAAAATAATGCTACATTTTCCGGATTAAAAAAAAAAATATGGCTCCTCATTTCTTCAAGTTTTCACAAATTAAAAAATGATTTGACTACGAGTGATACTAATTATGGGTTAGAGCAACTCTTATTCTGGAATTTGACGTTTAGTTCATTTCATTTGGTTGTTTCTAGGGCGAGATTTCACAATTTAGCTGAGACTCTTCGGTAGCGGTTTTACGTAAACAACTTGTTTATTTTATGCAAATTAAGCAGGAAGGAGCGAAAGCTTTTGGGCAGTTAATCGCAGTGTAGAGCCGCGACTGGTAAGGCGTAAGTCCCCTGGTATCTTGCCTACATCAAGGATTTTTGTGTGTATTCTATGGGCTTAACATGCGAACAAACTGACAAAAAGTTACGCATACGCTACGCCTACGGTCGATTCTTCCACCCCCCCCCCCCCCCCAACCCCGGTACCATACTCACTCTTTCACAACGAAAAATGGATCTTCAAGTGACATGTTGCTTTTCCTCTAGAATATCTAGCGTCTGAGAAAACGATGTTCAGATGTTACGTGGGGATATTGATTATAGTTTTATACAACAGCGTCCAAATTCCAACTGATGTGTGATGACAACGTGTTGACGGAGGACCAAAGTGGACCACGTAGATCGCTGCGAGGGCCGCCTACACTGTCCCGTAGCCGTGTTGTGTGCAGACCGTAGTGCGAAATGATAAAAAAATTATCCTCGTTTGGTTACTGTCTGTATCGAAATCCAGACGGCTTCGCGTGGAGTTTCAACGGTAAATCTACTGCTTTTACCATTCTTTTTTGACAAATCTTAAGGACTGAAGTATTGGATACTTGTAAGATTGCAGATCTTCCCTAAAATTCCACTAAAATCCCCTAATAAAGCTAAATAGAATATACAAAGCGATGACAGCACGACTCTTATTGTTGTGACCCGACCGTGTCCTTTCCGGATGTGATGATGTAGCTGCTCAATGACGTCACGAAGGATCAGGGATTTTCCCACGAATTCAAAAACACGAGAAATCCCCTCATTCATCACAGAGCTCTAAATCGTTTGTGATGATTTCGTTTGTCCCGTATTTTGTTCTGTTTCCCATACATTAATCTCTATTTGTTTTGTTTCGTTTGGAAGAAGTCACATTTTATGTAAGTCAGAATTTCATAGCTTCTCGGATTCATGTAGACCCCAAATCTCTCACTATTTCTCTATTTGTTTTTAATGTCATTTTATAACGTTTCCTTGCAAAGTTGCATGCACTCTCGGGGCGTCAAGGGGGGGGGGGGGGGCGATTGAAATGCCTCTATAATTTGTTTAGGCATATTATTTCTGTAAATGCCCCTGCCCTGGTTTAATTCCATTTTTGCTTAGATATCAATTTGACTTTCAATTTCATATCATTAGGCCTATATCAATACCTCTTTGAATGTCAGCAGAGCAGATCATACAGTGGCGGATTAGGGGGGGGGGGGGCACATCCCGGTCGTGCTCACCCTCCCCCCCCCTTATAAAAAATCCTGGCTCCACCCCAGCCTGAGATCATATATTCATTATGCAATTTTCCTTGAATATATTTAGACAGAAATAACTGTCTGGTATAGGGAATTCTACATTTCTCAGCTTTCCCCATACACGTGTGCCCGTGTGCATGGGGAACGGTTGGGGAAGGCTGATAAAGGAATTCCCCATTCCTTTGTACTCAATGCCATACCATGTAACATTTTGTTTAGATTTAGGTTTGCTATTTAACATTTTAACATAATCATGAAAGTAATTGAATTATTGATCAATTTCACTAAGAATAATGTTTAAAAAATCCCTGCAAGTTTAAAGAAATGATCAGCAAAGTAAAAATCACTGATCATTTTCTTTATGGACTTATTTTTAAAAATTTTTTGTATTGTAGTATGAATGAAAGTGAAATTGTAGATATCGTAAGTACAGGAAGGCTATTGTCACCACCCATATAATCTGGTTTCCCATCACTTTTATGACCGTTTATACTATGTATTTTCAAATTTGAATTCAGTGTAACTGTGTATATAGTAGCTTTTCGTGTTACAGATATATCAATAATATTGTCCATTCATATAGCACAGCAACTATACAAATAAACTCTACTGCGCTTTACAAAGTATCATATTATTATCCCCGCTTTAGCCAAGCTGCCATGATAAGGCACTAAAGCATTCAAGGATTTTTTTCCGACCGGGTACCCATTTACTTCACCTGGGTGGAGAGTGGCAAATGCAGATTAATGTCTTGCCAAATGACATTAGTGCCGCGGCGGGGCGCTAACCATGTGATGCACAGTCCGGTGACGTATCCACTAGGCCACAACACCTCTACATATCACATAAGAATTAGGACATAGACTCTGTACACATCAACAACAAATCACCCATAGAATAAATCGGGTCGCTCGCTATTCATAAGGATCGCTATTCATAGAAAACCGCTATTCATTTAACACGCGTTATGAATAGTGGTCCTTATGAACGGAGGTCCTTATGAATAGCGAGGTAATTTGTCTATGGTTTGCTCGCTATTCATAAGAACCGCTATTCACACAAAACCACTATTCATTTAGTCACGCGTTATGGATAGCGGTCCTTATGAATAGCGGTCCTTATGACTAGCGAGGTTACCCCAAATAAATACATCATGATACAAAAGATTCTGAGAAATGACAGTTCACCATTTATTCCACTGCTTTTCATCATAAATATATATGAAACGCATATAATTTACACACTGTCAATGGAGAATAATTCATACAAACAATCATCACCTATGAATTCGCCTGCTGAGAGCAAGAAAGGCGTTAACTCATGTACTCATATACGTAGTTAATGCCCTTCTGGCTCTCAACAGATGAATTAGGACATGTACCAATAGATCGAATTAATATACTTTATACAATATTGAACTCATGGCATAGTACACTATATCTGCTAACAGCCAGACGTTAACATCGTGTAGAATGATATAACGTCCTTGTGGCTCTATAAAAGCAGATGATTAATTACTGTATAACATGTCAGACAATGAAGACAACTATAAAAAATAAACAGATATACAAACAAAACAGCCCCCCACAGAACTAATATTGTAGCATAAACACAAATATACACTTATGTAATAGGAACTAGAAATGTGCATTGCTGGTGCCGCACAATGCGAAATGTATCCCCCGGCACTGGCAGCGATTTGAAGGAGGGACAAAGACCCTCCCCCATCCCCTCCCTCAAACAAAAGGATGGTGTAGAAATTGCCGCCAGTGGCCCTGAATAGTGTCAACACCAGGAGCAGCATTACCAAAACGATTTGTGCAGATTAGAGTATAATGCATTTTTATATAAAATTCAGAAGAAATATGACCTCAGAGCGCACATAAGCCATCCACTAAAATATGACCTTTGATCCTATGAAAGACGGAACACTAGAGGCAGCATCACCAAAAACTGTAGAGGTGTAATCTATAATGGACCTACATACAAAATCTGAAAGAAATGAGTTAACAAATGTGTCCTCCAGAATGCATGCAACGAAAATATGACATTTGACCCTAACAACAACCTGAATATGACATTTGACTGTATAGAAAGTGGTACAGTGGGGGTAGCATCAGCAAACAATTTAAATGTGTAGGTTTCACTAAGACACCTCTTCATATAAAATTTGAAAGAAATGTGTTGAGAGATATACCAAGATACATCTCCATACAAAATTTGAAAGAAATCCATCAAGAAATGTGGCCTGCAGAGTGCACTCACGCCATGCCCTGAAGTATGACCTTTGACCCTATAAAAGACGGAACACTGGTGGCAGCATCACCAAAAACTATAGGTTTTTAGATTACACCAAGAGACACCTTCATGCAAAATTTTAACGAAATCCGTCAAGAAATGCAGAGTGCAAGAAATGGAAAAATGACCTTTGACCCTATAAAGGACGGAACAATGAGGGCAGCATCACCAAAAATTAAATATGTGTAGATTATACCAAGATACATCTCCATACAAAATTTGAATGAAATCCGTCAAGAAATGCAGAAGAGTGCACAAAAGGGACAAATGAGCTTTGACCCTATAAAGGACGGAACAATGAGGGCAGCATCACCAAACAGTAAAGATGTGTAGATTATACCAAGATACATCTCCATACAAAATTTGAAAGAAATCCATCAAGAAATGTGGCCTGCAGAGTGCACTCACGCCATGCCCTGAAGTATGACCTTTGACCCTATAAAAGACGGAACACTGGTGGCAGCATCACCAAAAACTATAGGTTTTTAGATTACACCAAGAGACACCTTCATGCAAAATGTGAACGAAATCCGTCAAGAAATGCAGAAGAGTGCAAGAAATGGAAAAATGACCTTTGACCCTATAAAGGACGGAACAATGAGGGCAGCATCACCAAAAATTAAATATGTGTAGATTATACCAAGATACATCTCCATACAAAATTTGAATGAAATCCGTCAAGAAATGCAGAAGTAAGAGTGCACAAAAGGGACAAATGAGCTTTGACCCTATAAAGGATGGAACAATGAGGGCAGCATCACCAAACAGTAAAGATGTGTAGATTATACCAAGATACATCTCCATACAAAATTTGAAAGAAATCCATCATGAAATGAGGCCTGCAGAGTGAACTCACGCCATCCCTTGAAGTATGACCTTTGACCCTATAAAAGACGGGACACTGGTGGCAGCATCACCAAAAAGTACAGGTTTTTAGATTACACCAAGGGACACCTTCATGCAAAATTTGAACGAAATCCGTCGAGAAATGCAGAAGTAAGAGTGCAAGAAATGGAAAAATGACCTTTGACCCTATAAAGGACGGAACAATGAGGGCAGCATCACCAAAAATTAAACATGTGTAGATTATACCAAGATACATCCCCATACAAAATTTGAACAAAATCCGTTAAGAAATGTGGCCTGCAGAGTGCACTCACGCCATGCCCTGAAGTATGACCTTTTGACACTGGTGGCAGCATCACCAAACACTATAGGTTTTTAAATTACACCAAGAGACACCTTCATGCAAAATTTGAACGAAATCCGTTGAGAAATGTGACCGCCAGAGCGCACACAAGAGTACACACAAGACATCTATCAGAATATGACCTTTGACCCTATAAAATACGAAACACTGGGGGCAGCATCACCAAAATCTATAGGGTTCCAGATTTTACCAAGAGACACCTTCATACAAAATTTGAACAAAATCCGTTGAGAAATGTGACCGCTAGAGCGCACACAAACTATCCCCCAAAATATGGCCTTTTACCCTATAAAAGACGGAACACTGGGGGCAGCATCACCAGAAACTATAGGGGTCCAGATTTTACCAAGATACACGTCCGTAGGAAGTCTGAAAGAAATTCGTCGAGAAATGTGACCGCTAGAGCGCACACAAGAATGTGACGCGGCGGCGGCGGCGAAACGCTGCTGAATCCAAAGTATCCTCCGGCATACTGCCGGGGGATACAATAAAATGCAATTAGTAGCACTTCATAGAAATGACACTAAATAACTAATGAATACATGTACAGAGTTTCAATAAAAGGTCAAAATGGCGACTATATGAGTTACATTACCTTAGCATCAACCCCCTCCCCCCCCCCCCAAAAAAAAGAAACATTTTCCAATCACTTGTAATTTTCTTCTTATAAAATTCCTACCATATAATTTGTAACTTTAAAATTTTTTCTGCAAATTCCAAGGAATTGATGTTGGAATGCTAGCATAGGAAAAACCAAATCAACTGGTTTTGAAATTACATGTATCTCATAAAGAACATGATTATCAAAATTTTTGAAATGTATGAACAGTTCTTTTCATGTACTGCTTGCAACATTCTTTCTGAGTTTGGATTACCTTTTCCTCACACTTTGCAATTTAGCAGTCACTCTTAAAGTACAGTTTAAGTGCTGGTAAGCCAGATAATGCAATGAGTTATATTTCCCAAAAGTGTTTTTCAATCAAAAGAATCTCCTTAAACCTACATTGGGATATAATTTGAATTAGACAATCATATTTTACTGATATATTTTCCTTGTACATGTATGTGACATTCATAATTATGTCTTTCCCCACACCAGGGGAGCATTTCATCAAGCGTTTTGTCAGTGATTTTTCTGACAAATTTGCTCTCAGCCAATCAGATGCAAGGATTTATAACAGTTGTCGGTAAAAATCACTGACAACACGCTTGATGAAACGCTCCCCTGAACTCCACTTCAACTTCAAAATGCCCTATAAATGGCAAGACTCACTCATGACTGCAATAAAGAAATGCACAGCATTCATTCATTCCCACAGATCCCAAAATAAATACCATTTACCTCAGTTCTATTCATAATTTTTCAAGATAGTAATATAGTTTTTATCTTGAAAGATAAATGCTTTGCTCACCCAACGTCACATCACATCACAGCTGCATGGTGCATCTCATCACATCAAACTTGGCTTAACGATAATAACGATAATACACCAAAGGGTATTACAAAATAGATATAGGTTTCCTGAATATCCTCCATGTACGTGTACTTATTGAAAACATCTTTCATGGGGCGAAACACAATAATATGAAAGGTTGCTTTGGAATGCCCGTATTTTTGAGGAAAGCAAATAGTTATCCATCAATTTGATGATTATCTTAGGGATGATTCATTGAATAATACCAACCTCACAGATGAAGTTGTTTTCCAAATTACAAATTTACAAATGTTCTATAACTTCAATTCATAAAAATCTCAAAATAACATCAGCAAACAGGATTTCCAAAGGAAACACAAAAAAAAAAGATTTTAACAATTTAGGCAAAGAACAGTGACCTACATTTCTCTTAAAGACAAAAACACATTTTAATCATGACCTTGACCAAGCCTTGTTAAAAAAAAACCAAGAGCCCCAGGGGGCACGACGCTCACCTGAGGTGGATCAATTCACATCTGGTGCATGTTCTCTCTAGCACATGAACAACTTTCATTCTTCATCTATAGAGGTATCTCTATACACAATACCAAGTCTGAGCTTCCTACCAAGTTCGGTTATATTCCAATCATGGGTTTTGGAGAAGCTGAAAATGTAAAAAGTTTATGGATGGCGGACAACTAGCCCCACCCCCCCCCCCCCCTCCAGCATGTTACCCCCACAGACGCCCTACAGGGCCACCCAGAAAAAATTCATGAACAACTTTCATTCTTCATCTATAGAGGTATCTCCATACACAATACCAAGTCTGAGCTATGCCTGGTTCTGGAGAAGAAGATGTTTGAAATTTACATAGCTTTTACACTTGGGGGCCCTCCCCTGGGCCCCCTGGGGGCCACATGTATCATTTTAGCAACTTTGGATCCCCTACCCCTGAGGATGATTCCTACCAAGTTTGGTTGAATTCCGATCATGTGTTTTGGAGAAGATCAGAATGTACATTTTGCCTAATGTCCCCCCCCCCTCCAGTATGTTACCCCCACAGGGCCCCTATAGGGCCACTCAGAGAAATTTCATGAACAACATTCATTCTTCATCTATAGAGGTATCTCCATACACAATACCAAGTCTGAGCTATGCCTGGTTCTGGAGAAGAAGATGTTTGAAATTTACATAGCTTTTACAATTGGGGGCCCTCCCCCTGGGCCCCCCTGGGGGCCACATGTACCATTTTAGCAACTTTAGGTCCCCTACCCCTAAGGATGATTCCTACCAAGTTTGGTTGAATTCCGATCATGTGTTTTGGAGAAGAAGATCAGAATGTACATTTTGCCTGGCAGCGCCCCCCCCCCCCTCCAGTATGTTACCCCCACAGGGCCCCTATAGGGCCACTCAGAGAAATTTCATGAACAACATTCATTCTTCATCTATAGAGGTATCTCCATACACAATACCAAGTATGAGCTATGTCTGGTTCTGGAGAAGAAGATGTTTGAAATTTACATAGCTTTTACAATTGGGGGCCTTCCCCCTGGGCCCCCCTGGCGGCCACATGTACCATTTTAGCAACTTTGGGTCCCCTACCCCTAAGGATGATTCCTACCAAGTTTGGTTGAATTCCGATCATGGGTTTTGGAGAAGAAGATGAAAATGTAAAAAGTTAACGGACGACGGACGACGCACGACGCACGACGGACGACGGACAAATTTCCATCGCAATAGCTCACTCGAGCCTTAGGCTCAGGTGAGCTAAAAATGCTAATCTTCCACTTTCACTGGTAGCATGCAAACCCAGATCATGTCCAATTATTTTCTTTGGAAAACACTTACAATGTATGCACATATCCTATTCCTGATATACTTCAAACTTACAATTACACTTTCTAATTTTGTTACCAAGCAAGCAAGATAATTTGAAGCTGCAAACTTCAGAAATCTATGAAGTATATTTAGTTTCAAGGAACTTATGAATAACTGCTTGTTCTTTATACTTATAATATATAATATATAATATAATATATATAATCTTCATTAAATATTATACCCAGATATGTTAACTTGCTGATCCAATGAAATTACAATTGCTACTCATGTCTACTATAATCTTTATCTTTGCATATAAAGGCTAATTTTCAATGAAGATCAAAAATGTTGACTCTGAATAACTAAACCTCTGCATAAAGGACTTTAATAAGTCATAGAGATCACTTATGTTTATGGCATCATTAATATTAATACATTTCAATAATACATTTGAATGGATAATTTTCACTGCAGTATTCTTTCACTTTCAAATGTAATCTTCTTAAACATTAATAGCATGAATTATTATCTCATTATAATTAAGTGACATTAAAAGATTACATCGTTATTCAACCGCTATGACAATTAATAATAAATTATACAATAATGAAGTCAATAAGTAGTATGAAGTACACATTGCACATATATGAAACATATAATAAAGCACCAAACATATTCAATCCATATTTTAACTGACATCAAACCTTTATTCTCAGACAAAATCATACGGTGATAACACAAATCTGCCCCAAATTTCACAACATGCTAACATAAAACAAAGATAGCTTTTAAAGCAACGATTTGTTTTTAACTTTACAAGCACACAATTGCATTGAAACACCGAGAGTCATGCAAATAATGCACGTAACTTAATGCCGCATGGGCCTAACTACAGCACACCATTGCCAGTTGCAGTTGCGTTTCAATTTTCCGAGCTGTTTCTCTGTGGCAGAGTCCGTCCTGCCATGGATGGCCGACCAAGCCGACGATGTGGATGGGTCTTCTTGGTGTCCCAGTCTTGGCTGTCGTTCAGGTTGACCTCACAGTGATCCACGAGGCCCATGACCCTTTCGCAGAGGGTCTCGCCTCGCATCTTACGCCTAGCTACCATGAAGAAGGCCTCTAGGAAAGCGCCAAAGCACATACCAGCTGCCACACCCTCACAGGTTCGTTCATTCCAGCGACGAGCGACATCGATGTACAAGATATCCGCAGCTGCTGTAGAGAACCCTCCTCCACACAACTTACATTTTCTGTTGGAATCAAAATATAAAATACAAAAATCTTGAATAATATGGAATGTTTTGGGACATCACAGCAGACCAACAGCCCACAATGTCGATCAAGTAAACCCCAGAAAAGTTGTTAGAAGGCCTCCGAGACTGACATGTTAGTCTCATGGGCTGTCAATCTCCTAAAGAATACCTGCCAACCTTCCACGGAAAAAAACAAACTAGGAATACTTCAATGCAAATTGAGGAATACAGTGTATTTTGTATACTTTTTACACCTTGGTCTTCAGAAATAGAATCTTGGGTTGATAACACAAGTGTGAAGGAAAAAAAATGATAAATCATGCATCCCAAATAGGGATGGTGGGCAGCCATGCTCAACCATAAGGGAAGTCATCATATTTCCTGCAAGACTGACATTAGAAAGCCAAGTATTCCTAGTTTTATTGATATGTACAAAACATAAATATAAGTTGTCATTATGTAATTGTGTTTTTTTTGCATATGTATCATATTTTCATTTTCAATCTAAACAAATTGGGGGAAAAGAACCAGAGCAAAGAGGGAGTGAATAACAACAACCGATTTATATGGTTGACTTACCTGCAGAATGTTCGGAAGCCAGTGGCTCCCATGCGATGCGCCCCTCGCACCCCTAGGAAGAGATTGAAGAACACTGCCACACGTTCCATGATGCGTAGATGCTCATAGTTGCTGCCAAACTTGCGTGGCCAGATCTCCTCCAGACAGGAGTCGTAGAGAGGATCCTCTTCGTCTTCAGACGTCGCTTCCTCCAGCCTATGACCCTGGATGTCTCCAGCATCCAGATGGACTACCGGTATCTGGTTACGTTTAGCAGCCATGATAGAAGCGGCACTCCTGCAATGGAACAGGAATTTTGTTTGAAGAGGATGAAATGCATGTATGTAAAACAAAAATTGAATGAAATAAAATTCACATTTTTATGATGTGACAGAAATATAAAAGTAGGTACTGCAATGGAAGAGGCAAAACCTGAATATCTGAACAAGTGTAAAGCAAGCTTGTACAAATTATGGACAAGTTAATTTACAGGCAGCAAGAAGTATACTATTAATACATGGTTGGGAGTGCGTTGGTGCGATCTGGCAACACGCAGGTTTTTTATCGTGGTGTCCAACACACTCGGCTTGCGCCTTGTGCGTATACTACACCACGATAAAAACCTGCGTTTTGCTAGATCGCACTAATGCACAAACTCACAACCACGTATTAATAGTTTTATAAAACGGGTCAGCAATATGATTATGAAGTCTATAAAAATGTTATGAAACCCATAGAAACGCCAAGAGTCGCACATTCTTGGAGGCTGCCATTTGCTTTCCTGGATGACATCACATAAGCGCAGCCAACAAAAGTCATGCGCGTTTCAGTGCGCGCATGTAATCCCTGCGCTAAAATGACAATTAAACTACGCGATTTCATTGCGTTTTAAGTTTGCACCAGAGGTACACGTACGCACACAGCTCAGCTATGCTTTAGTACCTTTTTGCTGCGCGTTAGTGCTTTTTTATTTGCACAGTCATGTGGTGTTATTTGCCCAATCAGGATGGCTACATTCTTGAACCCGTTTTATAATAGAGAATAAGAAATGTTTACCGGTACATGTAGAGACATGTAGAGACATGTAGACACATGGAGAGAGAGAGAGAAAAAAAAAACAGAGAAAGAGAATGCAAAGACAAACTGGGCAAGAAGTGAGAGCTAAGTTTTTGAAAATTCAAAGACCACAAAGTCATGGGCCTTTTCTAACTATGTGAGCAGGCTATTAGATTTGTGGACGGTTTACTTTTTGCTATCATGGCCATCCCATCTGTCGGTGCTTAGCATAGCTCTTCCTGTAATTTTGAAGGTACAGGTTTAAACAGTTTATGGTTTATGTGTATTTATCTTCTACTGTCAGGAAAAGAGCACTGTGAATATATAATAATCTGCTCTAAACAAGCACTGATAAGCAAATAGTTTAAATGATGAATTTATGAAAGCATGTTAAAGACTTCAGAACAACGCTCAATGCCAATGGAGACTAAAAAAATCTTAATGATCGGTGTTTCGTTTAGTCTTCCCATTTTTGTTGTCCATAATACAAGAGAGCCTGTAACGAACACTTGCATAGCCTACATAACTCATAAGTCCAATAGATAACTACAAACAGATCTCACTTTGGAACCTTGGATGACTTCCCTGGTCTAAGGAGCCTGAGGACGTCTGTGATGAGTGGGATCTTGATCTCTTCGTCCACCGGACTTGGTAGGATCTCTACCAGACCGTTAGGAAGGTGGTGTTCAAAGTCCAGTCGTAGACTTGGGTTAGCATTGACCTCTAGTAAGATGGGCGTCAGCTTGCTGGTCAAGAGGATGTCAAAGCCCATGATCTATCAAAGAAACAGATTGCAAAAGAGGGTCAGGACTAATGGTGTATCCATGAAGAGAAGAACAAGTTCGCAGGGGGGGGGGGGGGATCCCTAGAGGGGTACTCCGACAAATGCTTTGGCGACAATCGCTCCAGGCATTATTTTGTTGAAGGTACAGGGTTAGGATTGTAATGGGGTTTTAGTCAAGGTTTAGGATTACGGTGAGGTATAGTTTTGGGTCCATGGTTGGAGTAAGGAATTTTTTTACTAGGGTAGAATATTGTGAATGGAGCAAATGTGGAAGGTACAGGCAGTTGTCACTCATTGCTATGACTACTGTACAATTCAGATCCAAGATATTTATGATGACATACTCAAAGCAAACTACCTGAAAGCACATTGGGTTAGATCTCTTAGGAGGAAACTCCGCCTCCCAGACGACACGTAGGTCGGGCAGCATTGCCGTAATGGTTTTGACGACTACTTCCTGGATCTCCTCCCATATCCTTGGGGTGTCGAAGCCCCTATTGGCCAGGGTGCCGAACACGCTAGTCATGGTACGCTTGCTGCCCCGATCGGTTGCATCCGTGTGCACGAAGCTGTTGCTGAACTTGTTGAGGGAATAGTTTGTGAGATGCATGTAGGTGACGTGGAGGTTACGTGTGGTCGGCTCCTGATACGGGACGGTGCAGAACCGAGCCATGCCTTCCTTGCAGATGTAGATCCTCAGCGGGTCAATGGATGCAAGGAGAACATAAATACGTAGATCAAACTTGAGACGTTCTAGGAGGAGGGGCCTTGGTATGTACTCTTGGACGACAGCAGGCTTGGTGAGGCCGGTGGTGGACATATGGTGAGGGTTAGAGATTAAATAGATCCCATCGCCCTGAAACAAGAACAAAGTAACTTTAGGTATAATAACCTATGCCATAGTACCTGATTAAAATTCATTAAGAAAAAAGTGGCATTCATATATTAATAAGAGGACTGCAATTAAATTATATGTATCTGTTCAAGCTGAATTAAACCTTTTTGTCCAAGAATATCTATGTAAAGGGGTAGGGAAAAATTTTCTGGTATTTTATCATAATTTGCAATATGGTTTTGACAGATCGTTCTGACTTTGTCACAGATCTGTGAACTATATAAAACCTCTCAAATGATAAATCTTAGAGTGATCATATGATATATTTCTCAGAGGGTCATAAAGTGCCATCAAGCAAATAAAGTTGAGCTTTTTCAGACCTTTTATTTTTCCTCTTCTTACATCAAAATAATGGTATAAACCTGCCAGTCATACCTGAGAGCCGTCATCTGGTTTGACGATGAAGACTGGTTTGGCCCGTGGGTACTTCTGGGTGAAGGTTGCCACCTCTGCGCAGAAGACATGGTACTGCTCTGGGAGGATCCAGGTACGTGGGTAGAAACTGTATTCATCAGGGAAGAGTTGTCTCATTTGATGCAGTAGTTTGGAGAGCTGAGCTTTGCGTACAAGTTCTAGAAGACCTGGGATTGATACAGCGTGTAGAAAGCTTGTCATTAGCTCTATTTGTAATCATGACACACTCATATTAATTTTGAATAGCAGCAGTTGCTGATGACAACCTTAATGATAGTATCAAAGTACAACTGACACAAACATTTCAATCTAATACCAAAATGTAATTAGCACAAATAAAGCCTAATTCTTTCAAAGAATATAAATTACATTCATACATGTGCGTAAATGTACAGAAAAAAAACATCACATTAGCAAAGGTATTTTAAAATGTAACTGGGCATATTATGTAAATTATAGTATTAGAGTTGAAGATAAGAATTTAAAAAGTAAAGAATGACTTATTTTGGACTGCATTTAATGTACAACATCTTAGTTGTGCCTACATGTACATGTTCTGGTATATTTCACTTTAGATTTCTGGCTTACCTTTCTCTTTAATATCTATAGTGCAAGACTAAAAGAGAATTTTAAAAAGCCGATATTGATGCTTTTACAAAACTATTTATTCTAAATTTCATGTTTGTACATGTATATCATCATATCGTGAATTTGAATTCTTACCTGGGAATTTGTTGACCATTCCTCCGAGGGGTTTAGTTTCACAATCAAGGAAGGAGACTCCATTCCAGAAGAGATCACATGGTACACGTTGGCTGCCAGTGGACTAATGAAACAGGAAAGAAAGAACATATAGGAATGTAGTGCGCCGCCAAGAAATATCTACGATTATTAAGGTCTTAAATAACTACTATTATAAATCTTAAATGGCACTACAATTACACTACAATTACACTAAAAATACCTCCGATACTCGGACAGCGTCGGTAGTCTCGTTGACGGGAGCGCTCCCCGAAGCGAAGGCAGAGGTTGAAGGTGAAGGGCTGACAGTGTTTTGTAGCATGTATTTGCAGCATGAATTTCATGTAGTTTCAAGAGCATTTATATTTGCGTGCATATCAGACAAGTTTCCCCAGTTCAACTGCGAATACGGCCGCGAACCTGGACGTCCGCGGCCGCTCAGAGCGGACTATCCCGCACGGTACGTGCGGGGTGTGATTTGGCTATCTAGCTAGGGCCAGGGGCACTACAGGAAAGAAATTTATAGAAATGAAGACATGTGCTGAATAGTGCACTGCATTACTTACTTACTTGGGTATACTTGGGTATAGAGATAGGAGCTAAGCTTATTTGTCCCTCTTTACTGCTCCATCCCATCTCGGATATGGTTCAAACTTGATCGGATTGTTTCTCAAATATTTTTCTAGGGATGACTTGAATTGGTTTATGGTGGTAGCATTAACTACATTACTAGGTAGGGCATTCTAATTGTTTACACTTCTTATTGAGAAAGCATACTGCCTCAGTCTTGTATGGAAATGTTATTTGACAATTCTGAGATCGTGACCTCCCGTTGTGGAACCTGTGGCTAACTGGAAGAATTTTGAAGGATTTACTCTATCAAAACCTTTGATTTCCAAAAAAAGAAAACATTTGGAATAGCAGCCATGCCCGGCAGCTATGTCGCTGAAACAAGCTGAATTCTCTAAAGTAGAGACATCAAATCAAATAAAAATAACATAGGGCCTACATTCAAAAGTTCAATCATCAAAAAGATGTAAGTTACAATAACATAGACCTAGATCTAGTTAGATAAAAATGAGGCCCCCTCTAGGTATGTTACAAAAATTTGAGAAATCTTATTTCAAGCATATAATTGATTCCATCAAATAGAGCTTAATGAAAGCTTCAATTTGATACCTCATTCAGCTCTGTAGCTGCAAAATTAACGAAGTTACAGTCATTTTTATGTCGAAAAATGAGCGCAGTTAATTTCTTTTGTTTTCTATTGTTTTTATAGGAAAAAAAAGTCAAAAGTTGTGATCTCGGACCATCCATTCAAACGCAAAAACTTTTATAACTTTCTTAAAATTAAAGCTAACAAGATGAAACTTTCAGCAATTACAGATAATAACAGTATGAACATTATGTGAAACTGTCTCATAAAAAAACAAAGGGTAACCATTAATTAATTAATTAATTAGGTGATTATTTTTTCTTTTCGTTCCATATTAAATGTATTTATCTCGTTTTTATATATATGTGTATATATATAATATACTGATTTCCGCTCGAAATCTTTTATTTCACCATGCAATCTTATTTTGTAATGTTAGATCAACTGTATATAATATGTTTTGTTTAGTAGTTTTCTCCCTCTCAAACAATTACTTTAATTAAACGAAAAATTTTTTTAAATATATAATATTGTATCATTCGATTAGGGGGTCTACATCACACAAGCTAACATTTTTAGTAGATCCCTCCACATATCCTTTTGTCATCTTTCTATGTCATATCCATGTATTCTGTTTTTGCAGTGTTTGTAACTTGTATATATTGTTGTAATTTCATTGTAAATGTGGAATCTGAATAAAATCAAATCAAATCAAAATCAAATCAAATTATTTTGTGACTGCATGTGTTTTTGTGTATGTAAAAATGAAGCGTTTACTGAAATTATCAAGTCATCGAAGTAAAATGCAGGATATTTGTAAATAGAACAGACAAGGACATTGGTTCTATCATCTGGTAAGGATCTTGTTGTATACTTAGTTAATCAATACCATAATTAGTTATTTAATTAAGTAGCCATTTTCATCAATAAGTTCACTAAATACTGCAAATTTGTCGAAGAACTGAAGTTGAAAATTGTACATGTGGATAAAAAATATTGACCGAAAATAGGTGTTAATATTCTTTTTAAAAAGATAATTACACTAATTAATACATAATTATGAGAAAACTATTCCAATTTCTTGTGTGCAGGTTTCCAGTTCAAAACTTTAAATTATCATCTATTTTTTTCAAAGCAAATTTACATTTTTGCACGGCTTGGGAAAATTAAAGGATTTGAATTTCTTGCTGAATTAAATCCAAATGATTAGTAATTTAATAAAATACAGTAAAATTTAGAATGACATGGACTATAATTCAGAGATGTTATTTACTTCAAAATTACGTTTCTATTCTAAAAAATATGATTATTAATCTCCTCTGCATTATTTTCAACTCACATTGTATGATGGGGAGGGGGGGCCTACAGCTACGCACTTTGTTTTGTATGTGGAGCGCATTATTCTCCCCCATAGACAACGCGTATTAAAAGTGGTGCGTAGCATAAACTGCAATATAAAATGCACACATGCAATCGCACGCGTTTCATCAAGCGATTTGTCAGTGATTTTCACTGACAAATTTGCTCTCAGCCAATCAGATGCAAGGATTTCAGTAGCTTATAACAGTTGTCGGTAAAAATCACTGACAATACGCTTGATGAAACGCTCCCCCGGATCGCACAGAGCAAAGCGCATGCATCTCCCGGCGGGAAGCCATCGCTTCGCCGTGTCAACTTTGCAATGACATCCCTCAACTTCGCAACTAAAAAAACACATTTCGGATCGGAGAATTTTCACACAAATTCACCAACATCAAGAAAACATGTATAGAAAACATCCATTATACCTTAAATTGAATCCATTATCCAAGATTTATGAGAAAAAAGCACTGACAATCAAGCTCTCGGGAAAAAGTGGTGTGCTGATCGCAACGATGAAAAATTGCATACATGTTGGGTATTGAATGAAAGCTTGTACATTCAGCTACAGCTTGAAAATAACGTCACATGACAAAAATGCTATCAGCCAATGCAAAGGCAGTATTTACGGGGAGTCCCCACAGCCATACGCAAATCGCCCGAACAGCCGCTCGGGAGAATTTACTGCCGCGAGAGCGCACGCATTGTAACGTACCTACCCCCTCCCCCAAGTGATATCCTAGTAGTAGTAGTAGATTTGAAAGTAGACTAGACCCTGTTTGTGAATAATGTAAACAATATTCAGTAACAATAAAATCTCATCATTGGAGAATCAGGATCAGAAGAAGAACATGAATGATGAAGGCAAAAGAAAAATGAAAAAGAAAAATGAGAAAGAAAAGGAGAATGAATAAAAAAGGATGGGGAGGAGAAGAATTAGAAGAAGGCAAAGAAGGAGCAAAAGGAGAAGAAGAAGAAGAAGAAGAAGGAGGAGAAGAAGAAGAAGAAGAAGAAGGAGGAGGAGGTGAAGAAGAAGAAGAAGAAGAAGAAAAAAAAATAGAAGAAGAAAAATAATTTTGTTGACACTTTCAGTTTTACTTAAGACTAGTCTTTACCTCTTTCCAACGCCATCCTAAGTCGTTGAGACTAATTCTCAACACTTCTCCACTTGATCTTGCTTTCGAGGTATTGACCACCAGGATGTTGTGACGTCGCCTCCTCCTCCCACTTCGGTTGCGAGATTTATGTTCATCTTTTGTACTTCTTTCACTTTTCTTTCCTTGTGCTTTCGATTTGACATTCGATGAGTCATCAGCGGTTGAGCTGAATTTGTTTAATGCCAGGAGTTCATTGTTCGCTGTAGGTTTCTTACGTCCATCTCCGCCGGTGCTGGAGCGGGCGATTTCCGCAGATTCCCGATGATTTTCTGCGACGAGTTGTGCGATTTGCTGTTTCAGGCATTCTTCATATGCGATTTGGGCATGCGTTGATCGTGGATATATCGGCTCCAACTTTGTGCCATTCCCAGCACTTGGACCATCTGAAGAAGCCGACATAGTTTGTACTCATCGCCTTACTTTTCAACTTAAATTACCCCATGGTTTTTGCGTAATATGAATTGAAAAACAGTTGTGCAGGACCCGACTAGCAGCAGTTAAATGGGCGTCATTCGTTACTCTGTCAACAATGTTTAGAAATTATCGTAGATGGCGCTATACACTAAATTCTTGCAGTGCCGTATCTATTATACGGCACTGAATTCTTGCAAAGAAGAATATAAATGATTGGAAATCCATTTTAATGGGACTATCGGGTAAAACTTTACGAATATATTTAATAAATTGTATAATTTTTCTTCTAAAACACAATTTTTTCTTCAAGAAAACAAGGCGAGCTGCCATCTCTACAAAAAACAGTTACTTTGATAAAAGATCACAGAGACGAAGAATATAAGATAGCCAACAAAAAGGGGAAATTGGGGGCGCACTTAAAGAAACGCATCAATCTGTTCCCATTTCCTTGATTTTGTTTTCGTTTTTTTTTTTTCTTTATTTGCTTTTTTATGTTCTCATTACGGACAGGCAAACCGGAAATGGATGCATGCATGGGTGTTGATATGTTGGGGGAGGGAGGGGGGGGGGGGGGGGGGGGGGGGGTGCGAGAAGTGGGAGTGAGAATGAGTGAGTGGTGATTGGTAGGAGAATGGTGAGACGAGTGTCTAAGGGTGGGTTCGGGTGGGCCATGTAGATCTTCCTAAGTTTTTTTTTATCTTATAAAGAATCGTTTCAAGAAATAATGTATATTTTTTTCTAAATGCATGTTCAATGATCGATATAGTATTTTTTTTTCTTTCTAAAAAGAGCCTTTGTTCTGTTATTCCATATATTTTGGAAGACCTTATATTGTTTAAAAGTATAATTGGTATTTGTAAACTTTGTTCTTTAATTTCTTTTGTCCGAGTATTATATATTATGATTTAATCCGATATTAATGTATCTTTCTCAAGACTATTATTTGAAACAAAAATTCTTTTTATTATTACTATAAAGTATTACATGAAAGAAAATAGTTATATATCTATGTCTAACGGTTGATGTATTGTATTTTTTTTCCTTTCATCGAAAAAATAATCCTGTTTAATCATGGATAAGGTCACAGAATTCTGATATTAATGTATTTCATTAAGTTTCCTCGTATATGCAAATTTTATGTGACTTATGATTGTTTCTTGAAATGTAATATTGATCTTGAGAGGGAGCAATAAAATATTTCAAAAAAAGACTTTTATTCACGTTGTAAAAAGTGCAAATGGGAGGCCCGGCGCGAGGCAACTAAAACTCAAGAAATGCATACTGTAGTTCTGGTAGTGGCCTAGTAGGTAAAACGATGTATCATATAGGCTCGACATTAAAAAATAGATAGGAAATGTCTCCAGCCTGCATACCGTCAATGAGCTGCAAAACCAAAAGCCTGTCGGAGTGTCGATGCTTTATAGGAGAGCCCCTTGTTCTTTCAACAATCTTTGAAAGTAGGCCTACACATTCCAATAAATATTGCATAAAACCATTGTTAAGCGAATTAACATCTATCTTCTTCGTAACTGCTAAAATAATCAATCACAATTTCTTCATCATCACTGCTAAAACAATCGGGCAATCACCATTTCTCCATATCTTGAGCAAACACATTTTCTCCATCATAATTTCGTAAAAACATCACCATCCCATGATCACCAGCAAAATCACTATCACTGTCGTGATTATCATACCATCTCCATCATCATGACCGTCACCATTCATCATACTGTTCATAATCACCAGCGTCATCACCTTCATCTCCATCACCGTCATCAATGTCATCACATAAATATCGCGTTCCTCTCGTACCCTCCGTCTTACGTCACTCGTGTTCATTGTGATCATCAATATCGCACCGTGATTTATAATCTTTCAATACATTATTTAACACTCCATGCATGTAATTAACACTATTACTTAGTATGAGCAAACGTAAGCAGACAAATGAAAGGGGATTTGGAAAGAAGAAAAGCAATGAATATTGGCAAGTAACTTCTGGATATTGAGGAAAATCAGAACACCGTTTAAATATGAAGCTTATATGAAATCAATGAAAACACAAGTTAAAAGACCACGGTCATTTGAATGAAATTTACGAAAGTATTTATTGAATACACCTATTCTAATTATGAAATTGTAATCACACATGAGTTATTCATTTTATAAAATTCTCAAATCAAAAATGAATGATCATTTCATTTACAGAGACAAACCACGTTTTCTTCGTTAAATTATTAGAACGGTTGTGCTTTACCTTACTTCCAAGTGTTGACGTTTTATGCATACACTGTGTACTTGTACTATGTTTTACAACTCAAGCTACCGGTTTGCTTTGAATTAATTGATAAAATTCATTTACCTTACAACCCATCACCTGTAGTTCTTGATTCGAAACATTGCATTTAAATCGATGTAAATAGGCCAAACCTATAAGATAAAATCTTGCATGGGTGTTGGAGCTAGAAAGTTGACCTGTGCGCAATGTTTGAAACTGGTGTATTGCGTGGTATCTAAAGTACCTTACTCGTGGATCTATAAAATGCGAACAACTTGTGAATGCCTTATTTGCCACCATCCATACTGTTGCTTTTTTCATGGAGTACAAAAGTATAAAGCCCGCTTAAATTTATTTAGACAGAATAGATAAATAAAATAAAATTTTCCTGCATGGCTACCCTGTTAAGTTATAAGAAATGCATCAACGATGCAAAAAATATTTGTAATGTTTTATAGGAACGAGAAGAAATGACAAATCACTAGATTTCAGGTCTTATGCCTAGATTCCAAACCGGATGAGATCGGCATTGGGAAGGTCTTCAACGCTTCGCCTTTGACGACCTCCCTTTCGATCTTTGCCGTCCTGGTTGCGGCTGCCGTCATTCCTCGTGCGTTTCTTGATAGGAACCATGACTTCATTGCGGTGAGGCTCTGGTTGCCAAGGTGCGTCGTAACCTGAAAAATTGATAACCATTTAATAGTTGATTTAACTTGATGGGCAGATCCGGAGAGTACTCAGATCTCAAATTCCATCATCTATTTTATCTTCGGCAACACTAGTCGTGTATGCTTTTTTGTAAAGCTTGTTGTTAAAAGCCGTATAGGCGTGGCCTATATCTTGTCACACCGCTAAACAGACTCCACATCCGCCGACTCTTGGCCATTTTGGGGGTAATGTAATGTAAGTGTTTGGTTGCGCGTCGGTATCGCCAGTGTGACACCTCAGTCACACGAACGAGATCGACCCTATAGACAGACAATAGATCGAACAAAAAAAAATACCTGGTCAAGAATACGCCGGTTTGGAGTTGGTGTGGAGTGGGTTTGGCGGTGTGATTGGGTTACGAGTTTGGGTATTTTTTTATCTGCCGCTGTTATACCCATGTCAAACCAACGAGATCAACTCCAGGGCCGTTTCATAATTTTTTTTATTCAGTTACCTAATTGTTATAAGCTACTGAAATCCTCGAATTTGATTGCTTTCATGAGGCAAGTTTTACGAAACGGGGCCATGACCGATAAAATGCCAGAAAAGAACTACCCCGAATGCCAAGAAACAGTCGTTTGGAATCTGTGTAGAGTCGATTTGGACCGTGGGATTGAGGCACTATGAGTTCAGACAACTACTTCGATCTTTGTTCTTAAGTCCTAAAGATTAAAATTGCCGTTCATAATTACGAACAAAAGATCATTAGCGTTTGTTCGATACAATTCGAAATCTAAATATTGATTCTATTGAGAAAAAAAATGCATGAGAAAACCATGCAGACATCTTACGAATTCGTTTTGTAATTGTGGCCATTGTCCGAGTTAAGTAGAGGAAAGTGTAAAAAGGGAATCATTTGGGGTTTTTGAATTGTCAGTGTAGGTTTTTTTTCCACCAGGTGATTATTCTACAATTCATGTATACGTGGATGATGTGTGGGGTATAGTTACCAAATGTATTATTAGTCGTTATCTGTTCTTAGATAGTCGAACTGTATAAATGGAAGTCTGTCCGAGGTAGTCTTTTAAATAAATGCCCGTGGTCAGTGTCCTAAGCTTGTCTTGGGTTAGGTGTACAAACAGTACAATGAATGATTATCGGGGGGGGGGGGGGGAGGTAGAATGACCTCCAGGTTGTGTGGATGCCTGTTAAGAGGTAGTTGTCTATATAAGTGGAAGTTTGTCCTACATAAATTATCAAGAGGATATCTTTCTGGGACCGGGGATAGCTGTCCTATAAGTGGTTTATGGTCGCTAAAAGTTCCATATAACTGGATTTCTGTCCGGAGTAGTCGTCCAAAGTGGATGATTGTCCGAGGTAAATACTTACTTGCAACAATGAATGCGTTATCATCGAATGGAATGTTCTGGTTATCCAGGTGGTTAGTCAGCTCATTGTATTTCTTAGTCACATTTTGGGCGATGGGTTGTCCACTGAAGGTGATCCCAAATAATTCGCGTGGTTCTTCCATGTACACCAGCTCAACTCCAGACTTCTGATAAAAAGGTAATGACAATATACTTCTAAGAAAAGATGAAGACGTATAGTTTTTATTAGGGTTTTATATTTAGTAACTGGATGAAGGATCCTTCATTTTTAAATTTCGGAGGCAGCGTAAGATTTTACTGAACAATAGTGGTTTGAGAAATGAAATTACAGCACATCATTTGTAATTCAACTATTTTAAATCCTCTCAGGGGTAAATGCTTCATATTTTGGCTTGTCATTTTAGGACGATTTCAAACTACGCCGAAAAAAAATATTCGGCACATGAATATTTCTGTAAATAAATGTATGGGTGTCACATGATTTCAGTGATAACGGGGGGGGGTCGGATAAAAGAAAGATTTCAACAATGACAAAAATGACAAAGATTACATATTGTTTCTACATGGACTTTGAGTGGAGGAGGGCGTCCCTTTTGCAGCGCTCCCAATGAAAAACAGATTCTTCTCTTAATTTCCTTTCCTTCTTTCGTTTTTATTTTTACTTTTACCTTTGTTGGTAGTGGGGCATTATCTTGCGAAGCTGCAGGAATGTAGAATAGAAGTCCGTAGAGTTTGTTACAGCAAGGGAAGGAATCTGATTGGTCAGGGCAGAAAGTTGGGCGGGCCCTGTTATCCGAAATCTCCAGCATGATGGGCGTGGTCCTGTCAATGTCGTTGTCTGGCAAAATTGGGAGTGATATTGTAGTTAGAAATAAGATATGGGACACCTTAGAACTCTGGCTGAAAAAGGTATCTCTCTCTAAAGTTGATAAATAACGTGCAATTTTCAAAGCTTATTACAAATCGAGATTTACATTCTACATTGGACTATTAATGAAATCCAGATATTTAGCGTAAATGGAAAATTTGGGGAATCCTGGATAGAACTACAAGTCCGATTTAATTTGAGGAGAATGCTCTCCCTCTCATAAATAGGATAGAAACAAACTTTATAGATGAACATATTACAGATTTCAAAGCTATTGCATTCCAAATCGAGATTTGCATTCCTATCTCTATCAACAGTCTGAATTAGTTTTACCCGTAAAGTAGGAATGAAGGTCCAGGTAGACGAGGTCCATTGCAGCAGCTGCTTTGCAGGTAGGAGCAAGCTTGCGTGCCCATAGTCCAGGCTCGATCCTTCGCTTCCACATGTCTGGACCTAGGTCATCCAATTTGGTGTAGACAGGGCACTCTGAAGCTGGTGGGAACATACAGGGGTAGAAGAGAATGGTGGGAATTAGGATAATATTCCTTTTGGAATTGATATTCTGACATTGTAGCTTTTAAGTTTTTCAAACTGCCTTCCCGAAGGAGAGAGAACAAAGGATCATCAAGCCTTAAAACTGACGAAATACTCACTGATCAATTTAAGCTAGAACTGATTTAGACCTTGGAAATCAATTTTAGTTAATGAAATAACCCAGTATAATCATTAATTATTAACCACAATGCCGGAGATGTTTATCGATAAATATTTTATTAATCTTTTCGTGTAAGTTTGAATTAAGATTTATTATTTCCAAAATAACATCTTCTCAATACAAGGTATTAAAGATTAACATACATAAACAAGTACATTTACAGGCCAGAATCATAATATACGTAAAGTGTTAATTATAGAATTTTTAATTAAAATGAATTTAAAAGGTATATTAACACCCACTTGCGCATTGGCGTATACCATTAGGAGGTGCAGAGGTGATCGGGACTGCAGCCGTCAACGCAGCGAGGAAAGTAAGGAGACAAGCTACCAACATCTTTAATGGATTCTGTGAAGAAAAAAATACGAGAATTTTAAAGTTCGTAATCACAAACTTGCTTGCGGACCGACTAAACGTTTCTCAATCTCACGCACAGCCCTGCGAATCATTGGTAGGGCTGTGAGCGAGATGGAGAAATGTAAGTTTATTTCTAATAAGGTGCCATGATTCTTGCAGTGTCTAAAGCTTGGTCCCAGGTATACTTTGTCCAATTAAAAAGTATGATTACTCAGCTATCCATGACCGTGTCTGAATAAATAAAATATCATTGGAAAGATGATATGTGGCTTTAATGTGTTACTACTCACTTTGTGTTACGCTAACATGATCTTCACAAATTTGAAATTAAAATCTTGTTGCGTGTTTTTTCGATACACACTGTATAGTACAATATTTGTGATATGTGGATGAAATTAAGACAATCCCAATGACTTTGAAAAGATTATGTGCGCTCTTAATTTTGAACAAAAAACTGCTTTTGTTGGCAATATCGTGAAATAGGTCCCGCTTCAAAAGAAAATCTAAGTTTAAGATTAGGGTTTTGGGTTAGGGTATACGGTGGGGCCTATTTTAAGAGTATGCCCTTTTGTTTTTTCAAGCATTTAGTTGAAAACAGTTCTATACTTCTAGATATAAAAACTAAAAACAAATATCATGAATGCATATTTATAAATATACCAAAGGGACTCCGTATTATCTGATTAATGACATTAAACTAAATAAAATAAATCTCTATTTTGTGAGAGTCACTTGGGAATGACAGTTGTGTAAACTTTTTAGCACTGCTCCGAAATGTTTACAATGGACGTCTCTTTATTTATAATGTTCAAGAAACATAAACCAGATCGCGGATTCGCAAACATAACTTACTGTTTCTGAAATGCCCGAGACAGTCTACTAAACGACCACTAGTTGTTGTACAGCTCTGTTTCTGAAGTTCTGTTCAATTTGACGTCTCCACAGCCAATGAAGTTCCGATGCTGATGCTGGTGTCTTTATTATAGATGTATACCAATGCACTGCTGTGTACGACGTCACGTGACCATAACTCTGTTTGGACCCGCGCGTCATAGCACGAATTTTTTCATGTTATCAAACAGGTGAGTTAACTTAAAAGTTAAGTTAAAATAATGATAGGGATAGGGTTATTATTTGCCTGCGTTACGTCTGTATAGCTTTGTCTCGTTAATGTATGCATACTTGTGCTTACTTATGCTTAATTGGTAAGGGCTGTTGTCCAAGAGGAGAAAGTGATTATGCAAGAATGTTTTCCGCAGGTGGTGCGGGGCACGAGCATTAGGGTGTGGTAGAAGATGTTGAGGAGTCATTCTAGCTTGCTCTTTCATCAGGACAAATTTTACATTCTCCTTTGGTTATTTACTTTGGGTACTTTTGTGCAAATTTACATTTACTTTTGAAGTTTCCAATAGAATCCAAATAATCTGCAGTGATGTGTGAACTGTACTAATACTTGTTTTGAAGGATTTGAAATACCTCAGGTTTATTGTATAAAACTGATTTACAGAGAGACAGATTGCTTTTAGTTGAATGTCAGAGCTATGCGTAGAACCAGACAGTCTACAGTCATAGCTTTAGGTTCCTTTGTGTTGAAGGTTTTGAGCCCGGGGGGGGGGGGGGGGGGGGGGGGCACTCAGATATATGGGTGTACACATGTGTGTCCATGGGTTTTCAAAATATCCCCTTAACAGGTTTTATACTTGAATGAAAAAAGACCACTAAACGAGGATTTTTGCGCGGTTTTTCATCATCCAACCCCCCTAAACAGGTTTGACTTCGGCCAGATTAGTCAAAAGCACCCCTGAAAAAAGGACCCCTTTTACGCGTTTTCTTGGACACCCATATATCTGAGTGGCCCCCCCCCCCGGGGTTTTGACATTCTTCAGATTTATAAAATCCATAGTCTATAAATAACGAGGATATAGTTGGAACATTTCCTTCATTGTATGCCTAAACGCTTCTGAAAGGAATTTTGGATTTTTATGGCTGTCTGGTTCAAACGCAGTGTTCTTCATTCATGATTATGCACGACGTTTTATACACTTAAAACTGTATTACAAAGAAACCAGTGGCACTTTGATTGTCAGAATTTGCATTCAGCTGTATACTTGTGCTCGATCACAATAAAATAGGCGTTCACTCGTCGAGGGTTATATAATCATCATGTTATTCCACTACATCATAGTTATGTTTATATGTAGTACATAGCATCGTTGCTATGTAAGTTTCGAAACTATTTCCAGTACGTTCAGACAGGCCATGATCGACTTGCTTCTATCACCCACTCGTGACTATTCATCGCTCACTCGCTGCCAAAACAATAAATAGATGAATTGATTGAAGTGTATATTTTCCTACAAAAGATAAAGAAAAGGCCCAAGTTGATTTTCTGTCTAATCTGGATAGGGTGGTATCTTCTGTATTCAGTCAAGAGTATGCCCTTATAATTGGGGGAGATTTCAATATACAGTAAGTCAGTAACTATGAATTATAATTTAGATTATATGGGGGCGAGTAATATTTCAAATAGCAAATATAGAGACTTGGGAGAGTTTCTTGATAAATTATATAAGTTTGAATGAATTGATGTTTGGCGCAAGCATCATCCTAATAAAAGAGAATTTACCTTCAGACAGAAGCAACCATTGGTGCAGAGCAGATTAGATTATATATTTATATCATCAAAATTAGAAAAAGCCGTAAGGAAATCCGATATTCTGCCCTCTATCACACCTGATCACGCTGGTGTTAGAGTAGAAGTTACAAATTTGGTCGATAATTTCATTTTTGGTAAATCATACTGGAATTTCATTAGTAGTCTGTTATGACAAGGATTTTGTCGATGGGGTAAACATTTTTCAGTCATTGTATCAGCCTGTAGGTTTTCTTATCGCTGTAGATTTCGAAAAAAGCATTTGACTGTATTTCACATAGACTACTGTTCAAAGCATTGTAATCTTTTGGGTTCGGTAATGTATTGTGCACTTGGGTTAAAATTCTTTATAATGATGTGAGTAGTTGCGTGATGAACGGGGGACACTCAACTGGATACTTTAAAGTTAAAAGAGGGGTAAGACAAGGGGACTCTTTGTCCCCCTATTTATTTATAATAGCTATTGAGCTGCTTGCTCATTATATCCGAAATGGCCCTAGTATTGAAGGAATTCGGTTTGATACTGGAAAAATAAAGCAGGTACTTTACGCCGATGATATTACATTGTTTCTGAAAGATATGAAGTCAATTGATAGAGTGAAAAGTCTTCGAAGACTTTGATAAATTAAGTGGATTAAAATAAATATGGTTAAATATGCCCGGTTTACCTTTTTTGGGACAATATAGAGTACAAGACATAAAAATCCTAGGAGTTTATTTTTCACGTAATTCTAA
This sequence comes from Heliocidaris erythrogramma, assembly GCA_025617745.1. NCBI lineage: Eukaryota > Metazoa > Echinodermata > Echinoidea > Camarodonta > Echinometridae > Heliocidaris > Heliocidaris erythrogramma. The sequence continues at coordinate 11,913,753 of CM046869.1, forward strand.
AATAAAAGATGATTTAAACTACAAAGAGATATTAAGTAAAATAAAAAGATGAATAGGTTGGTAGAGCCAACGAGATCTTACGACGTACGGCAAAATCAAATTATTGAAAATGTATGTATATTCAAAATTAAATTACGTTTCTTCTCTTATATCTGTTCCACATAGTATCCTTGAAGAAATTGAAAAAAATTCCTTTAATTTCATTTGGGGTGGGAAAGATAGGTGGGCTTCGGGTAACTGACTACGAAGACTCAAAGTATAATGTGGATCAAACGGCTGTTGTACGGTGAAAAATATTTAGGGTGGAAACTAACATTTGATTAGTTTTTTAGATCGATTGGAGGTCGAAGTATATTTTTTTGTAATTATGGTATGAAGAAAATGAATGTAGATGGTATACCCATGTTTTATTTAAAAGCCTGGCAAGATATAGACGAATGTAGACACTTCGAAAAGAACAAGGTCAATCCGATAATTTCTAATAATAGAAGTATTTGTTTTCGAAATAAAATGATTTTGATGCTGATCTTTTTCATAAAGGAATATTTAAAGCATCAGATATAACCGTTGGAGGTAATTTAAATCCAATCTCTTATTTTTATAACTTGGGTTTTACCACCGACACCCTGATCATGATTCAAAAATATTTTCAATCATTGAACAGGAATGGATACAGAGTGATTTTATACATGTGGATACTGAACATTTTCAAATAGATCTGAAGATTTTTGGTCATATACAAAAAATAGGGATATAAAGTCTATACGGTTATATAATCACTTTAATGAACAATTTTAAAGAGATTATACATTCAAGATTACGGATGGAAATGTTCAACATGACTTTGGAACTGGGATGTTAAAAGAATTATTTACAAGACTGAAAAATGCATTTGTAAGTAATAAAGAGTTTCAATACAAATTATTGCATGGGGCTATATATACGAAACAGAGACTCTCTCAATTTGGTTTCGAGTTGGATAATCTATGTTCCTTTTGTAAACATCAAGGTGAAGCATACCAACATATGTTTTTAGAATGTCCTAAAGTTAAACAACTATGGCAGGACATTAGTAAAAAGCTACATCTAAGAGAAATTAATATAAATGATGGGAAATCCATTTTTCATGGGACTATCGGGTAAAACTGTACGAATATATTTAATAAATTGTGTACCTTTTCTTGTAAAATACATAATTTTTTCTTCAAGAAAACAAGGCGAGCTGCCATCTCTACGGAAAACAGTTATACTTTGATAAAAGATCACAGAAACGAAGAATATAAGATAGCCACCAAAACGTGGAAATTGGGGGCGCACTTAAGGAAATGGGAACAGATTGATGCGTTTCTTTGATTTTGTTTTCGTTTGTTGTCTTTGTTTTGTTTGTTTGCTTTTTTTATGTACTCATTACGGACAGGCAAACCGGAACTGGATGCATGCATGGGTGTTCGTACGTTGCGGGAGGGAGGAGAGGGAGGGGGGGGGGGGGGGGGGGGGGGGGGGGGGGGGGGGGGGGGGGGGGGGGGGGGGTTAAGAATGAGTGAGTTGTGACTGGTAGGAGAATGGTGAGGGGAAGGGGGGGGTGATGAGATGAGTGTGTATTGGTGGGTTTGGGTGGACCATGTATATCTTCCTCTAAGTTTTTTTTTCTTATAAAGAATTGTTTCAAGAAATCATGTATAATTTGATATTTTTTCTAAATGCATGTTCAATGATCGACGTAATTATTGTATTTTTTTTCTTTAAAAAAAGGAGCCTCTGTTCTGTTATTCCGTATATTTTAGAAAACCTTATATTGTTTAAAAGTATAATTGGTATCTGTAAACTTTGTTCTTTTGTTCCTTTTGTCTGAATATTGTATATTATGATTTAATGTGATATTAACGTATCTTTCTCAAGACGAAGGAATAAAATATTACTTGAAACAAAAAGCTCTTTTTATTATTACTATAAAGTATTAAATGAAAGAAAATAGTTATATATCTATGTCCAACGATTGATGCATGGTATCTTTCTTTACTTCCATAGGAAAATAATCCTGTTTAATCATGGATAATTTCAGAGAATTTTATATTTTTTACTGATAATAGCTACATTTATATTGTGCACTTATCCATCCCAGATGCTCAAGGCGCCTACGAAGGAGTATTATGACCCAGCTGCCTTAAGGCGCTAAAAGCATTCAAGGAATAAATTCCTACCAGGTACCCATTTACTACACCTGGGTGGAGAGTGGCAAATGTAGATCTTGCTAAATGACATTAGTGCCGCGGCGGGACTCGAACCACGAACCATGAGATCCACAGTCCGGTGACGTATCCACTAGACCACGACACCTCCACATATTAATTACTGATATTAATGTATTACATTAAGTTTCCTTGTATATGCAAATTATTTTATATGTGACTTATCCTTTATTCACATTGTAAAAAGTACAAATGGGAGGCCCGGCGCGAAGCAACTAAAACTCTCAAGAAATGCGTATTATAATTCTGGTCGTAGCCTAGTAGGCAAAACGATGTATCATATAGACCTGACATTAAAAAAAGAATAGATAGGAAATGTCTCCAGCCTGCATACCGTCAATGAGCTGGAAAACCAAAAACCTGTCGGCACAGGCGTAGCCCGGATTTTTCAATAGGGGGGTGGGGTGGGGTAGACGTGAAGGATCAAGCCGCATAGCCAGGATTTCATTTTGGGGCGGTTGCGGGGTACGCGAAAAGAGCGAAATTGGTGATGAGCACACAAAGCGTGGTTCCCCAGGGGTGGATGCAGGGAGGGGGAGTTTTCCCCCTCCCGCGCGAAGATCTGACGTTTTAGCATTTTTTTTTAGGCGGAATGTTAGTTCGACGCCCTGACTGCTTTTCAGTTATTTGGACGCAATATTTCACTTTATGTGACAGGTGTTGGTGCAGGGAGGGGGAGTTTCCCCCTTCTCGCGCAAAGCGCGAAAGCTCTGACGTTTCAGCAAATTTGAGAGAAAGATAACGGCTTGTAGCAAACAAGTTTTTAGGCGGAAAGTTATAGTTCGACTCCGACTGCTTTTCAATTATTTGACGCAACATTTCACATACGAGGGAGCGAAGTCAGTGGCGTATCTATGGATTATGGCACCCGGGGCAAACAATGAAGTTAGGTGCCCCCCCCCCCTCCCGAGTGCCTAAACTTATCTATTTTATTGTAGAAGCGAGAGGGGAAAGCGACCGAGCGCCAAATTTTTCAATTTTAACACTAAAAAACGCATTTTCTTGTGCACTAAAAAAACGCATTTTCTTGTGCATTTTACCCAGGAAATTTTGCATTTGACCTCCGTAGTTGAGCTGTGGAGAAGCTCGAATTTTATGCATTGATAAACGGTTTTCTATTCACTCACTTCTACAATCGGGAGCAGAACTCACGAAAACTATAGGCTTGAGAAAGAGTCGAGAATTTCAGCAAGACGACCTGAAGTTCAGATTTCTTTCAAAAGTTGAACCTTTGCAAATGCTGTTTTATACACTTTATCCTATATTGGGGGCGCAATATTTAGCAGCAGTCATATGAAACTTACATGATATAGCGAACAAAGCAATTACATCTTTTTTTTTTCAAATTTTGAACCCTTTAAGCCCTGGGTTCTTAATTATTTTTAAACTTTAAGAACTATATACTGGGGAGCGAACTAGATTTTTAGTGCATCGTCCTGCGGATTTGGGGGCGCGTGAGCTGTGAAGATTATGGTTTTTCTTCATTTCCCCCTATTTATTTCTCTCCTTTGCGTGTTTTGCGCCCCCTCCAAGTGCTGCCCTGGGCACGTGCCCCCTGCCCCCTGCCCCCTAGATACACCACTGAGCGAAGACACCGAGCGGGGGTGAGAGGGTATTCGCCTCCTACATCAGGGAATTTTCAAAAAATCTGTCTATAAAACTTGCATTTTAGAGCATCCCAAAATGGTTTTTAATAAAAAAAGAAGGAATGCACGGATTTACACCAATGGACGGAACCCCTTAATTGAGAATAACAATGCGAACGAATTGTAAAATCAGCACTGATTTTCTTATTTACTATATAAATCTATATACCTACCTATTATGCCTGTGGTCTTGACTACGGGACCCCTTCGAGAATTTAACACACATGAGTCACAATATTGTGCGCACCCCCCGTAATCCTATTGTCCCCTTCGCCACTCACGCGCGTCAACACGCTACGGCCATCTTCCTCTTTTGCGAGCAATCCCAAGTAGAAACATGTTGCTTGCAAGGAGCGGGGAAGGAGGGAGGGTCATAGGTAGGTATATAGATTTATATAGTAAATAAGAAAATCAGTGCTGATTTTACAAATTTACTGCAATAAATCATATATACCTACCTATTATGCCAGACCAGCGCCAACTCAAAGACCGGGAGGCATGTTTCGAGCAGAAGGAAATAGGATTACACCAAAGACTACAAAGAAGACACAGCGGCCTTCAAGGTGGCTGACGCAAACAAAGCTTCACCTGCGGGAATATCCCTAAGGTAGCAAGAAATGAAGGAATTGGGCGAACGCCAATAAGCAGCCTTCAAAATATCAACAAGCGCCACACCTTGAAACAGAGCCCAAGAAGTGCTGACACTACGAGTATCATGAGCACGAGGCTTACTGTCGGATAAAAGAGCCTCTGTGCCAGCGGCCCTAATAGCTTCAACGATCCATCTAGAGATGGAATCAAGAGAGGCAGGAGAAAAAGGCTCTCTAGTGATCAGGAACAACTGATCATCCTTACGATAAGACTTAGTCTTATCAATATACCATTTGAGAGCCCTAACAGGACACCAAACTTTGTCCTCACGCACCGAAGAAAAGTTAGAAAGCGGACAAAGAAAAATCTCAACAGGACCGGAGGCAGCTGTCTGATTCTTGGCAACGAAAGAAGCCCTAGGAATCAATCTAACACCTTTTCTCTCCAGCGAACATGACCAGGAGTAAGACAGAGAGCATGAAGAGTACTGCGCCTCTGCCCAGAGGCAATAGCTACCAAAAAGAGCGTCTTAACCGTAAGATAATGAAGCAAAGCTTCACCTAACGGTTCGAAAGGAGCTTTCGCCAAGGCCTCCAGGACCTTAGGCAGACTCCAAGACGGCACTAACTTAGAAAAAGAAGGTCGTTTCAGAAAGAACGAACGAATCAAACCACTTAGTAGCGGGGAATTGGAAATCCCCGAACCATCTGAGAAACCCGAATGAATGGCCCCGATCGCCGAACGGTAGCCTCGGATAGTAGAGATAGATCTCCCTTTGTCAAATAACAAGATTAAGAAATCCGCAATTAAAACAATAGGAGCCTTAGAAGGGGTTCGATTTCTTCTCTTTGCACCAAAGAAAAAAAGACCGAGAGACGGGAATTGTAAATTTCCCTAGTAGAAACCCTACGACTGGACATTAAAAAGTCCGCGGCTCTATCAGAGAGACCCGACTGTCTTGCAGATCCCCTGACAGGGGCCAAGCAGTCAAATGAAGAGACTCCGGACTGTGGTGAAGAATCCCCGATAGGGGCTGTAACACCAGATCCGCTCTTAACGGGAGAACGAACGGTTGAGCCCTTAGGAGGCTCATAAGTTCTGGAAACCAATTCCTCCTGGGCCAAAAGGGAGCTATTACGAGCACCCGCGCCCGATCTTCCCTGATTTTCCGCAAGACACGCGGAATCAGTTGGAAAGGAGGAAAGGCGAATCCCTGAAGGTTCTCCCAGCTGAGGGAGAAAGCATCGAGAGCCCAAGCTCCCTGATCGCGAACACGGGAGCAATACTTCGGCAGCTGGTGATTTAGCACCGACGCAAATAGATCCACTTCCAGTGGACCTAGACAACTGTGAATGCGGCAAAATACCTCCGGATGGAGCATCCATTCCGATGGAAGATACCTGCCCCGGGACAGAAAATCCGCAATGAGGTTTTCCCGACCGGGGATGAAAGAGGCCACAGGTGTGATTGCCATGCGACGACACCACCTCCACAGCTGAGCTGCTAGGGCATTCAAGGCAACCGAACGAGTGCCTCCCTGCCGATTGATATATGCCGCCACAGTAACGTTGTCCGTGAGAATCAGAACTGAACGACTGAGAAGTCGACTTCTGAAATGGAGCAAGGTCAACAAGACTGCCATAAACTCCAGGACATTGATATGAGGAAGAGTCCCAAGATGAGACCAATCCCCCGCAACCGTGCTGCCGTTGCAGTGTCCTCCCCACCCCAACCGAGAGGCGTCCGTCGAAACCGATATCGACGGAAGAGGGACAGAAAAGGACCTGCCTCGCGCGAGAAACACCTCGCTCGTCCAACAAGCAAGAAGAGACTTGATCTTTACTGGTATTGGAATCCAGACCAAAAGGGAGTCTTTTCCCGGCCTGAAGAACCTGAGGAGATGTCTCTGAAAGGGTCTCATGAGGAGCCGGCAGTCCTCTAGAACATCGACTAGACTGGCTAGATAACCTAGAAACTGAAGCCACTGTCTGGCCGAGACTCTTCTGGCCAGCAAGAGCTTGCGAGCCGCAGAGACAATGGTGAGAATCCTGTCTCGACTGGGTCGAGCTAACCGATTCCTTATGTCTAACACCGCCCCCAGAAAAACTGGGCTGCGAGTGGGGACTAACTCTGACTTTTCCCAATTTATTAGGAAACCTAAGTCTTGAGTAAGAGAGACGAGCAAACGAGTCTCGTCCAACAAACGATCGCGCGACTCCGCAAGGAGAAGCCAATCGTCCAGGTAACAAAACAACCGCAGGCCGCGACGCCTCAGAAAGGCCGCTAGCACCGCTACAACCTGAGTAAAAACCCGAGGGGCCGGGCGCAGCCCGAAGGGAAGAGCCCGAAAACGATAAGTCTCCGATAGGAAGGAGAACCCCAGAAGATCGCGAGAAGCGCGATGAATGGGAATGTGAAAGTACGCGTCCTTGAGATCTATCGAGACCGCGTAGTCTTCCCTTTTGATCAACGGAAGAATGGAGGCGAGAGTCTCCATACGAAAATGAACCGGAGGAATAAATTTGTTTATCCTCTTTAGGTTCAGTATCAAACGAAGTTTTCCCGAGCGCTTGGGAATAACAAAAATTGGAGAGAGGGAAAGAGACGGCCTGTCTCTTACCCTTTCTATAGCCCTCTTTTCCAAAAGAGACTCGATCTCCTTCGAAGCATGAGACCGAGACAGGGCAGACATGGGAGGTGACCGAATTCTTATAGCCCCTCCGGGGAGCGAGGCGCAAAGATCTATGAAGAATCCGTCTCGCACGACGGAGAGAACGAACCCGTCCCCGGAGATGGCCTCCCAAGCGGGGAGAAACGCGTGAAGTCGGCCACCTACCACATTCGGTTGAACAAGCGCTCGGGGAAAAACATCAAAATCCAGGCTTGGCCTTCTGCGAAGCCATCGCCTTACCACGAGAACCGGAGGCGGGACCCTAGACACGCGGCTACGCTGACCCGAAGCGGGACCAGCAGGTCTACGCCGAACAGGGGCCCGCGTTGACTTAGAGCTAGTGTGAAACTGCTTAGTCATATCCGAGATCTGCTTTCGCGCATCGATCTCTCTTTGGAACACCGTAGCGAATTTACCACCAAAAAGCGAAGGACCCCGAGACGGGACATCTCGGAGAAGTTGAGCAATGCCCGACTCTCTAACACCCAGTGCCGAGAGAGCCAAGGTCCTGCGACGGAACGTAGCCGAAGCAGCTGCTGTGGAAAGCTGCGACCACTGCAGACAAAAAAAGTATGCAGCAAGTCGTCAATAAACAGCTTGTCACCATCGGTAACATTCAACTCCTCCGCCCTGGACCTAAGGTCCGAGAGAAGCCCTTGAAACACCGCCAAACGCATCCCTGACCTAACATGGTTTTCAATATTAGACCAAATCCTATCCTCCGCCCTGAACGCAGCGGAGGTAAGCGGATTAGTCGCCTGCAAGCGACGACCAACCTCTAAAATCTCAGGAGAAAGAATCTTAGCCTTGAAAAAGCTGTCTTGGTCCTGAGAACAAAAGGCAAAGGCCTTACCCCTGACCGCATTAGATCGCTTAACCAACAGAGCGGCCTCAATGCGGTCATACTCCAGCTTGAAAACCTCCTCAAGAGCAATACCCTCAGAGGAGGCCTGCTGCTTGAAATTCCAACGCGAAGTCGAACCCTCCGCGCGGGTTGACTGAACTTCAGGGAGATATTTGGACAACAAAGCAATCGCTTCCACTCCACAGAGATTGAGCGATTGAGACTCCGCCTGCCCAAGCGATTCGGGAACCGAAGCTTGAGAGGACGCATCCAAATCTGGTTCCACCCGAGTGGAATGAGACAAAGGAACGCTAACAAAAGCCTCCGCAGGCGGGTCCCCGCATGGTACACCAAAAGTCTCCTCGCCCGGCGGAGCCCCGAGGGCCGCGGGAGTAGGAGGCACATGCGAATCAGTCTCAGACAAAGAGGAATCAATCACAAAAGGCTGATTAGACTCAAAGCGAGATCCCTGAATAGGGACAGAAGTCAGGGTTGAAGAAGCCGGTACAAAGGACCAACCCAGATTCTGAGCAAAAGCCCGCATCATACTGAACATGTCAGCTTGAGAGGAGCTAGCCGGGTCAGCCAGGCCAGATGGGCAAGAGGCCGGCAAAGCCTTGCCGCTCTTTGCCTTTTTCTTGGCTGGCTCGACAAGAGTCGTAGCCGAAACCCTTTTCTTAGAACGCTTAATCGGAACCGTTCGGATCCCCGAAGCCTCTTCGGAAACACGAACCGACCCCTCCGTGGAGGGACGTTCACTTCCCATAAAGGGATTGGAGCGCTCATGGCGTGAGCCTTGAGAATCGTCCAAAACACCCATATTAGCTAGGCAAGAAGATGCCGTAGCCATGGGTTGAGAGCTAAAAGCTCCCAGTGCGTGGACAGACCGAGATAACTCGGTATGTGCCCGATGACTACTAAAGGCATGCGAACCCACTATTGGACCGCTCGAAAGCGGCAATAGGGGAGCACTAGTAGTCACGCACTCAGGTGAAAACACCTGTTGCTCCGAAGAGCGTCCATAATTGTTAGCTCGAGCATTCCCATCAGCTGGCAACTGAGACAGCCCAGAAAGTACTCGTTCCCCCATATGGCGTTTGCCGGGGGCTAGGGTTTGAGAACCCAGACCAACATGGACTAAGCCCGTGGGTTGCCCTGCAGTAGTGGGGCGCGTCTCCCCTAACGGATCAGAGCGAGTGAACGCTACCGTACGGGAAACAACAGCCCCCCCCTCTGGTCTCCGCGACCGGGGGATTGGATTCGAGATATCCAAACCACTAGAATCTGACGCCACCCACCCCGAAACCACAGGCTTCGGAGTTGACAATCCCGATTCAGTTAACGCCACCCGTCCCGGAGCCGCAAGCTCCGAAACTGGCAAACTCTGCAAGGGAACACCACTAGGCAACTTACCTTTGGCCCTCCTCCCTCCCCGCGTACCGCTGTACTCGGGGGAGTTCTGGAAGGCCGAGTCGTCTTGCTAGACAACTCTTCGGAAGAAGCAGGTCTCCTTGACCCGGCTGCTTCTTCTTCCGAATTCATACCACTGCAATAAAACAGACAATAAAGTATACTTTTCAAATTAAGAAATACTTCAACTGAATGCAGAAACTAAAACTAAAGTTTATTTGGGAGATACGCACTAAAGAAATTTTTACAGCCTAAACCGTAAGAACAAACACCGAACCCGAAGGCTCGGTGACAAACGGAAACACCCGCAAACACAGAAATATCTACGTGGGGCTGACCGTGAAAGAGAAAAATAAATGCCAAGAAAGGGAATCAAAAATCCCTTGCAATCGGCAAGAGTGACTAATAAAACACAAAGTACTATAATCTAAACGAATATAGGTACCTAAAAGTGCTTTAACTATGCGAAAAAGCGCACCAAAAAGATACTATACGACCTGATTTCAGGAGCGCTGTGACAATACGTCCTAACTCGTCGGGGGCGAGCAAGAAAGAGGAAGATGGCCGTAGCGTATTGACGCGCGTGAGTGGCGAAGGGGACAATAGGATTACGGGGGGTGCGCACAATTTTGTGACACATGTGTGATAAATACTCGAAGGGGTCCCGTAGTCAAGACTACAGGCATAATAGGTAGGTATATATGATTTATTGCAGTAAATCATAAAAGGCTAATTAGTCTCGATGTCCGACCCAAAAACGGGACAAGAGCAGGGGATGTGAATCCTGCTAAAAGGGACCAACCCTGAGTCTGGGCAAAGCCCATCTCACACTGAACAACTCAGCTTGAGAGACCGGAGGGTTAGCTAAACCCGATGGGCAAGAGGCAGGCAAAGCCTTGCCTCTTTTAGCCCCTTCCCTAGGCTTCTGATTGGCCCAAAAAGAGCCTAAGTCGAAACCCGCTTTTCAGAGCGTTTATTCAGTTTCGTTCGGATCCCCGGAGCCCTTCGGGAACACGAACCGAACCCTCCGCTGAGGGACGCTCACCTCCCTTTATGGGAGAAGTGCGCTGAGGGTATTGACCCCAAAGACGCGCACCAATTACCCATATCGGCCGAGCAAGGAGATGCAACAGCCATGGGCCGGACGCCAAGGCGCCCAGAGCAAGGGCGGACCGGGATGACCCGGCAAAGGAACGCCAACAAAGGACTCAGCAGGAATCCCGCTGCTTAAACCAACGCGAAGTCGAACCCTGCGCGCGGGTTGACTAAAATTCAGAGAGATATCTGGATAACAAAGCAATCGCTTCCGCCCCACAGAGGGCGAGCGATTGAGACTCCGCCTGCCCAAGCGATTCAAAAAAGAAGCTTGAGAGGCCACCTCCAAATCTGGTTCCACCCGAGTGGAAAGAGACAAAGGAACGCTAACAAAGGCCTCAGCAGGCAGAGCCCCGCATGGTTCAACCAAAGTCTCCTCGCCCAGCGGCGCCCCAAGGGCCGCGGGAATAGGAGGCACATGCGAAACCGACTCAGACAAAGACGAATCCAACACAAAAGGCTGATTAGTCTCAAAGTCAGACCCCTGAATAGGGACAGAAGTCAGGGTTGAAGTAGCCGGTACAAGGACCAACCCTGATTCTGAGCAAAAGCCCGCATCATGCTGAACATGTCAGCTTGAGAGGAGCTAGCTGGGTTAGCCAGGCCAGACGGGCAAGAGGCCGGCAAAGCCTTGCCACTTTTTGCCCTCTTCTTGGCCTTTTTCTTGGCTGGCTCGACAAGAGTCGTAGCCGAAACCCTTTTGTTAGAACGCTTAATCGGATTCGTTCGGATCTCCGAAGCCACTTCGGAAACACGAACCGATCCCTCCGCGGAGGGACGTTCACTTCCCCAAAAAGGGATTGGAGCGCTCATGGCGTAAGCCTAGAGAATCGCCCAAATCACCCATATTAGCTAAGCAAGAAGATGCAGTAGCCATGGGTTGGGAGTTAAAAGCTCCCAGTGCGTGGGCAGACCGAGATGACTCGGTATGTGCCCGATGACTACTAAAGGCGTGTGAACCCGCTATTGGACCGCTCGAAAGCAGCAATAGGGGAGCACTAGTAGTCACGCACTCGGGTGAAAACACCTGTTGCTCCGAAGAGCGTCCATAATTGTTAGCTCGAGCATTCCCATTAGCTGGCAATGTAGACAGCCCAGGAAGTACTCGTTCCCCCATATGGCGTTTGCCGGGGGCTAGGGTTTGAGAACCCAGACCAACATGGACTAAGCCCGTGGGTTGCCCTGCAGTAGTGGGGCGCGTCTCCCCTAACGGATCAGAGCGAGTGAACGCTACCGTACGGGAAACAACCGCCTCCCCCCCCCCCCCCTCTGGTCTCAGCGACCGGGGGATTGGAATCGTTAGATATCCAAACCACTAGAATCTGACGCCACCCACCCCGAAACCACGGGCTTCGGAGTTGACAATCCCGACTCAGTTAACGCCACCCGTCCCGAAGCCGCAAGCTACGAGACTGGCAAACTCTGCAAGGAAACACCACTAGGCCACTTACCCTTAGCCCTCCTCCCTCCCCCATGTACCGAAGTACTCGGGAGAGTTCTGGAAGGCCGAGTCGTCTTGCTAGACGACTCTTCGGAAGAAGCAGGTCTCCTTGACCTAGCTGCTTCTTCTTCCGAATCCATACCACTGCAATAAAACAGACAATAAAGTATACTTTTCAAATTAAGAAATACTTCAACTGAATGCAGTAAAATAAGGGTAAAATTATTTGGGAGATACGCACTAAAGAAATTTTTCACAGCCTAAAAACCGTAAGAATAAACGCCGAACCCGAAGGCTCGGTGACAAACGGAAACACCCGCAAACACGGAAATATCTACGTGGGGCTAACCGTGAAAGAGAAAAATAAATGCCAAGAAAGGGAATCAAAAAATCCCTTGCAATCGGCAAGAGTGACTACTAAAACACAAAGTACTATAATCTAAACGAATATAGGTACCTAAAAGTGCTTTAACTATGTGAAAAAGCGCACCAAAAAGATACTATACGACCTGATTTCAGGAGCGCTGTGACTATACGTCCTAACTCGTCGGGGGCGAGCAAGAAAGAGGAAGATGGCCGTAGCGTGTTGACGCGCGTGAGTGGCGAAGGGGACAATAGGATTACGGGGGGTGCGCACAATATTGTGACTCATGTGTGTTAAATTCTCGAAGGGGTCCCGTAGTCAAGACCACAGGCATAATAGGTAGGTATATATGATTTATTGCAGTAAATCGAATTTTCTGAAATAATGACATTTCCTTAATTTCTAATCATTAAAGAATCTGATGGTATTTCAAGATCAAACAACTTATTTATTTTATCCCAAAATATTGGTGATGATACAAGCCACCCCCACCTCAAATACTTTTTGGGCTATATACCTCGACACCGAAGGTAACAGGGAGGAGTTATTTTTCCCCGTCGCGCGCGAAGCGCGAAAACTGACGTTTTAGTAAATTTGGAGAGCCAGATAATGGCTTGTAGCGCCTTTTTCTCTCAATTTTTTTTTAGTGGCTCAACATGGCCCCCGGTGCTGCCCTGTCCCCCTCGTATAGCCAGTGCTTTATAGGAGAGCGCTTTGTTCTTTATTCCCACAATCTTTGAAAGTATACATTCCAATTAATATTGCATAAAACCAATTTAAACCGAATTAATATCCTTCGTAACTGTTAAATATAAATCACCATTTCTTCAAGAACACATTTTCACCACCACCGTGACAGTCATCACCGCTAAACAATCAGACAATCACCATTTCTCCAGATCTTGAGCAAACATTTAATCATCACTGTCTTCATTTCCCTACCATAATCATAAATATCACGGTTACCACAACATCATAACCTCTATTATCACCGTTACCATCACCCATTATTATTTCATCACTACTAAAACAATTGGTTGTTCACCAATTTTTCCATATTTTGAACAAACACATTTTCTTCATCATAATCAACATCACTATTATGGTCATCATACCATCCTGATCATTATCAGCGTCACCCCCTTCATCCTCATTGATCGTCACCACATCATAAATCCATTTTAATCATCAGCGGCAGCATCATAATCATCACGTGCCTCTTACACTCCGTCACTCGTGTTTATCGATATCGCACTGTGATTCATATATCTTTTTCAATATAACATTATTTAACACTCCTTGTAATTAACAAGTATGAACAGACCTGAGCAGACAAATGAAAGGGGATTTGGAAAGAAAGCAATGAATATCGAGGAAAATCAGAACAGAAAAAGAACATTTGTTTAAAGATGAGATTAATGAAAACACAACAAACCGTTAAAGAATATGGTCATTTGAATGAAATTTATGAAAGTATTTCATATTACAATTTCATAATAGGTGTATTACACATGAGTTATGTTATTCAGTTAACAAAATTGGAATGATTTCATTTACAGAGACAAACAAGTTTTTAAATTATTAAAACTGCTATATGTTTTACCTTATTTAACTGTTGACCTATTATGCATACACTGCATGTGTGTACTTGTACTATGTTTTACAATTCACCAAACTACCGGTTTGCATTGAATCTAGTAATTGATGAAATTCATTTCTTACAACCCATCACCTGTAGTTATTGACTAGAAACATTTAAATCGATGTAAAATAGGCCAAACCTAGAAGAAAATCTTGTATTGTTGTTTGGAACTAGAAAGTCGACCTGTGCGCAATACATGTTGAACACGTTGGAACGATTTTTGAATGCCTCAGTTGCCACCATCTGTATTGATGTTTTAACTTTTCTAAAGGCAATGGATTTTATTTCACGTAGTATAACAGTATAAAGCCCGATTTGCCCGTTTAAATCAAGACAGTATACAAGTTTTCCTGGCTACCCTGTCAAGTTTAAATATTTGTAATGTTTTATAGGCCTACCGGTACTTTTCTAACGAAAAAGACAAAATCATTAGATACTCCTGGTTATATGCCTAGATTCCAAACCGGATGAGATTGGCATGGGGAATGTCTTCAACGCTTCGCCTTTGATTACCTCGCTTTCGATCTTTGCCGTCCTGGTTGCGGCTGCCGTCATTCCTCGTGCGTTTCTTGATGGGAACCATGACTTCATTGCGGTGAGGCTCTGGTTGCCAAGGTGCGTCGTAACCTGAACAATTGATAAAGCGTTATTTTAACTTGATTGGCAGATACGTCGAGTGCTTAGAAGTCAGATGTCCTCTATTATATCTTTGGCAACTCTAGTGGTGCGTGCTTTGTAAAGCTTGTTAAAAGCCGTGGGCGTGGTGTATGTATTGTCACACCGCCAAATAGACTCCACATCAGCCGATTTCGCTATTTTGGGGGTAATGTAATGTCATTGTTTACGCCGGTTTGGAGTTGATGGGAGTGGGTTTGGCGGTGTATTTTTTTTTATCTCCCGCTGTTATACCCATGTGAAACCAACGTTTCATAAGTTTTTATCAATAATAAAGTTACAATTGTTAAAAGTTACTGACATCCTTAACTCTGATTGGCTGAGAGCGAATTTGTCATATTTTATGAAACTGGGTTTTGATCTATAATAACGTCCAAAGTGCATGATTGTCAGAGGTAAATACTTACTTGCAACAATGATTGCGCCATCATCGAATGGAATGTTCTGATTATCCAGGTGGTTAGTGAGCTCATTGTATTTCTCAGTCACATTTTGGGTGATGGGTTGTCCACTAAAGGTGATCCCAAATAATTCGCGTGGTTCTTTCATGTACAACAGCTCAACTCCAGACTTCTGATAAAACGTAATAATGACAATACTACTGAGTAGAAGAAGAAGTAGAATGAAGACGTATGTTTTAAGAGGGTTTTATATTTAGATATACCGTGGATAAATTCTTCATATGCAGAGGCAGTAAGATTTTACTGAACAAAAGAGTGGTTCGAAAAATGACATTACAGCACATCATTTCTAATTCAACTATTTGTTCACCTCTCAGGGGTAAATTCTGGCTTGTCATTTAGGACAATTTCAAACTTTTCGAAAAATTATTCGGCAATGTGAATCTTTGTAAATAAATGTTTGGGTGTCACATGATTTCAGTGATAACCGGGGAGGGGGGTGTCTGACAAAATCATTAAATATTTCAATTTGTTGATCCTAAATTTTTTATAAAACGACAAAGATTACATATTGTATCTACATGGACTTTGAGTGGAGGAGGGCGTCCTCTTTAACAGCGCTCCCAATGAAAAACAAGATTCTTTTCCTTTCTTCCGTTTGTTTTTTTTTATTTAATTTACCTTTGTTGGTAGTGGGGCGTTATTTTGCGAAGCTGCAGGAATGTAGAAGAGAAGTCCGTAGAGTTTGTTACAGCAAGGGAAGGAATCCGATTTGTCAGGGCAGAAAGTTGGGCGGGCTTTGTTATCCGAGATCTCCAGCATGATGGGCGTGGTTCTGTCAATGTCGTTTTCTGGCAAAATTGGGAGTGATATTGTAGTTACAAATATATAAGATCATATACACCTTAGAATTCTGGCTGAAAAAAAGTAGTTTCTAATTATCCACTTTTCCCCCTTCTCCCTTTCTTTATCTCGCTTTATTTCCCTCTCATTCTTCCACCCTTTTCCCTATTCAGTTTCCCCGCTCTCCCCGAAATAAAATTAATAACGTGCAAATTTCAAAGCTTATACACTACAAATCGAGATTGTTACAAAGTTAGCCTAGATGGAAATTCGTGTTCAAGCCAGATTTTTTTTTTTTTTGGGGGGGGGGGGGAGTTAATGTTTTATGATTCTCGATTAGTCTGAATTAGTCTTACTCGTAAAGTAGGAATGAAGGTCCAGGTAGACGAGGTCTATTGCAGCAGTTGCTTTGCATATAGGAGCAAGCTTTCGTACCCATAGTCCAGGCTCGATCCTCCGCTTCCACATGTCTGGACCAAGGTCAGCCAATTTGGTGTAGACAGGGCACTCTGAACCTGGTGGGAGCAGAGGGGTAGAACAGAATGGTGGGAATTAGCATGATAATTTTCCCTTTCGAATTTATATTCTGACATTGTAGCTTTTAAGACTTTCCAACTGCATTACCGAAGAAGAGAGAAAGGATCATCAAGCCTTAAAACTGATCTGATGAAACAGCCCTCACCGATCAATTTAAGCTAGAACTGATTTCGACCTTATGTCTTTAAAGTAGAACTTTATTGATTTTAAATATTGGCTTTACCTTTTATTGCATAGATGGCAACTAAACTAAACAAGGTCATCAACATTCAATGCTTGGAAACATTTAAGTAATGATTATAAAACGATAAAATACAGCCCGATTTAGCACCTACAGAGCTCCACGAATGCTGTTGAGATGTGTGACGTCACACTAGGGACCAGTCATGTTTAAGCAGACG
Organism: Heliocidaris erythrogramma; assembly: GCA_025617745.1. Taxonomy (NCBI): domain Eukaryota; kingdom Metazoa; phylum Echinodermata; class Echinoidea; order Camarodonta; family Echinometridae; genus Heliocidaris; species Heliocidaris erythrogramma. The sequence goes on from CM046869.1 coordinate 11,930,563, forward strand.
ATGTCCCATAACATTACAGTTTTCAGTGCCTGTTTTGTCATCTCTTAAACTTTTCCTACTTGACTGGGGTCACCCTGCCCGTTTTCCGCCTAACAGAAATATATTTCCCTATTTTTCCCCTATTTCTCTATTTAAAAAAATAGTTATTTTTCATATTATTGAAAAATAGAAAAAAATATCTACGTCCTTACTATTGTTTGAAAACTACAAAATAAATGGGATTATATCCCTTCTATGAATATTCATGAGTATTCTAAATACATTATTGGTCAATTGGGGATCACGTGATAAAATATAATTTAACTAGGAAAAACAAATCTGTCAGAGCTCCGAATATGAACTGCGCATGCTCTATTTAATATTTTCTTCCAAGGCGCTACTGCGCATGCTCACTTAGTCACTGTTCATTGAAGAAAAGTTGTGTCAAATTCGAACGCTCACACGACCCGCTAAGCGAGTCCTTGACCTTAATTTGTACGGACTGCTCATAACCTTGCCGCCTGCACTATCGGCGCAAGTCACCGGTACTTTAGCCCCGCGCCTGGCTCCGAATCAGCTACTGGCGTATGTGTAAGTAACATACCAAGTATGTTGTAAGTAACATACTTGTAAGTAACATACCAAGGTCAAATAAATAGTTAACCTGGTTTTCACTGGTCTAAGTGATTGGACTTGTAGAAATCGGTTCGGATCGGATATGTAACTTGTAAGTAAGCAAACATCATACATGGCGGCCTAGCCTCCGAGGAAGTTCGCTTTCAATTGACCTCTTACAAGGGGCTAATATCGACGATTTTATTGCTTCCACTGACAGTTCGAATACGAAGAAAGTTTTAAAAATGTGGGAAACGTCGTGCATAGACCATGATCATGTAGATTATCATGTACTAGGCCTACATGTAGCAATAATTTTATTCACCCTGCATGTTTTCGTCTAGGTCTAGGCCCTAGGGCTAGGCTACTCTAGGCCTATCGAGCATTCGAACTCGAAGGTCTTCGATCAAACAGCTAAGGCAAGTCATGTAGCGTAGACCGTCGAGTCTATAGGCCTACATGTTACATATAGACAGTTGTACGGTACTATGGATAAGGTTAGTCAAAATATTGTTTTAGGCCCCCCCCCTGCCTAGGCTAGGCCTATGGCTATGTTTTTTCTTCTTTTTTTAAATTAGTTGTAAAGAAGGGATATAAAACAAATATACCAAGCATTCAGTTCGAAATTAGTGGAAATTATATATCTTCGGAGGGACTGGCATAACTATTTTTTCCTCGGGGCTTTGCCCCTCGGAAAAAATAGTACTATGCCAGTCCCTCCTCAGATAAATAATTTCCACTACACTTTCTCACAGCTTGGTATATTTGTATACTATTTCCGGCCAGCTTATTAATAACTATTTTAAAGCTAACTTTTCAAAATATTATTTTCACGGAACTATTTATGCTATTTTTTTACTTCTAATATTGCAAATTACAGTACTATCTTTAAGCTATCTTTTGTACTTCTAATATTTTTATACTGCAAATTACTTATTTGCTATTTTTAGCACTCTTAATATTGGAAATTACATTTTCTTTTTGATAGAAAGAAAAAATAGTAAAAAAATATATTTTCTACCAATTTGAGGGGGGTATTTTATACTTTATATATTTTATGTTTTCAGTAGAAATGGGTTATTTTACGCTACATATATTTTTCCTCTACTTTTCCACTATTTTCCCATATTTTTAGGCTTTTTTATTTCGGGCAGGGCAGTCTTAATGTTAGTCTGTTGTCTTACTCAACTTCGTGTATGGTATTTCTGATGAAAAATGCACCTTATAAAAAAAGTAATTAGTCACTTGTAACAAAATAAAGACGCCGTTGTATTTTCAGCTGCTTGCACCGCGATGTTTTAAGAGGGAATGAATACCATCCGTGCTATTATTCGGGTTTTTTAATTTGAAAGTGGGGTTTATTTCATTATTGATCATTAAGTTGACCTTTATTCTGTGTATTTACAATCAAAATGGTTTAGTTAATCAGTTTCACTTCCAGTTTAGAATGTTGTCATGTTTAAATATATCAAACTCTTTATAATTTTGATTGCAATTACGTTCATTCGTTATAAGACGTCGTCTGCTTAGCAGGACCGGTCCCTAGTTTTGACGTCACATCGCTATATTTCTGGTGAATCCTCAGATATTCCAGATGTTAAGAGCTTTCATTTATATTTTTATAATCAGATACGCAGTGGACGTAAAACATATACGGAAAAAAAACCGATTAAGGTATATTCAACACTCACGGGCACATTGGGGTATTCCATTAGGAGGCGCAGGGGTGGTCAGGACTGCAGCCGTTAACGCAGCGAGGAAAGTAAGGAGACAAGCTACCAACATCTTTAATGGATTCTGTGAAGAAAAAAATACATAGAGAAATTTTACAGTTCGTAATTACATTTTAAATAAGAGAATGAAATCCGCTGTAACAGGAGGGGAGAGGGAGGGCGGGGGATAGTTGGTAAAAACCGTAAAAAAACAGTGCGTATAAAAAAGGATTTTAATATCAAATTTGTAAGATTTGTTAGGTTAACACCAAAGTGAATAGTAACACATTAAAGCCACATCTCTTTCCAATGATATGTTATTCATACACGGTCATGGATGGCTGAGTAATTATACTTTTTGGACAATGGGACAAAGTAGACCTGGGACCAAGTTTTAGACACTGCAAGAATCATGGCACCTTATTAGAAATTAACAAAATGGAATTAATAATCACAACTTACCACCATTGTCTTTAGGATTACCTTAACATTACATCCCATGCCCCTCATTCCTTTCCACACAGAAATTAGCTCCTTCTCCATCTCACGCACAGCCCTGCGAATCATTGGCAGGGCTGTGCGTGAGATGGAGAAACGGTTGTGCGCTCCTAATTCTGAACAAAAAAATGCTTTTGTTGGCAATATCGGCCCCACTCGAAGTTTTAGATTAGGAGTAGGTTTTAGGGCATGGTGAGGCCTATCAAGAGTATGCCCTTTTGCTTTTTCAAGCATTTAGTTGAAAACAGATCTATACTTCTAGATTAACAACTAAAAAAACAATAACAGAAATGCCAACTAGTACGAATTCCTCACCCAGTTTCGCTCCTATTACACTTGATAAGGGGGTACCAATATCTATGGATGTCTGGAATTAATTTGGAACACAACATTACCATAATGCATCGCACCCGTCTCCTCGAACAACCTTTTGTTATCCACTGGCATTAACTATTTATGGCTCTGGGTTACAAGAACTGTTCTAAATTTTTGCCTGTGATACACAATGCCATACCCCCGTATCAACCGTAAAAGGCAAGGAATACGATTTTAGGTTGGCAGCACTGCAATAAGTATCACGAATGCATACAATTTATAAACATAACCAAAGGGCCTCGGTATTATCCGATTTAACGACATTAAACTAAATAAAATAAATATGTATTTTGTGAGAGTCACTTGGAATGACAGTTGTGGAAACTTTTAAGCACTGCTTCGAAAAGTTTACAATTGGCCGTCTCTTTATTTATAATGTTCACGAAACAAAAACCAGATCGCGGATTCACAAACATAACTTACTGTTTCTGAAGTGCCCGAGACAGTCTACTAAACGACCACTAGTTGTTGTACAGCTCTGTTCTGAAGTTCTTCAATTTGACGTCTCCACAGCCAATGAAGTTCCGATGGTGATGCTGGTGTCTTTATTATAGATGTATACCAATGCACTGCTGTGTACGACGTCACGTGACCATAACTCTGTTTGGACCCGTTGCGTTATAGCACGAATTTTTTTCATGTTATCAAACAGGTGAGTTAACTTAGAAAATAATGAAACCGGACAGGGTTGTTATTTGCCTGCGTTACGTTTGTATAGCAGGTAAAATGTTTGTCTCGTTAATGTATGCATACTTATGCTTGGTAAGGGCTGTCGTCTAAGAATAAGAAGTGATTATGCAAGAATGTTTTCCGCAGGTGGTGCGGGGCATGAGCATTAGGGTGTGGTAGAAGATGTTGAGGAGTCATTCTAGCTTGCTCTTTCATCACGACATATTTTAAATTCTCCTTTGGTTATTACTTTGGGTACTTTTGTGCAAATTTACAGTTCCTTTTGAAGTTTCCAATAGAAGCCATGCACACAGATCCAAAAAATCTGCAGTGATGGGTCAACTGTACTATTATTTGTTTTGAAGGATACGAAATACCTCAGATGCATATGAAGTAATGAAATAGTCTGCCATTAATTGATGATCATTGTTGGGACATCTTGCAATGTATGTATGATCCGTTCGTTGTGAGTTTGTTCTTGTAAAGGACTGGAATTTCGGGGGCTATCTGGTTCTTATGCAAATATTCCTAATCTTTTATTACTGATTTGTTTATTGTATAAAACTGATGGCTTTTGAATGTCAGAGCTATGCGTAGAACCAGACAGTCTGCAGTGATAGCTTTAGGTTCCTTTGTGTTGAAGATTTTGACATTCTTCAGATTTAAAAAAATCCATAGTCTATAATTAACGAGGATATAGTTGGAACATTTCCTTCATTGTATGCCTAAACGGCTTCTGAAAGGAATTTTGGATTTTTATGGCTGTCTGGTTCAAATGCAGTGTTCTTCATTCATGATTATGCACGACGTTTCATACACCTAAAACTGTATTACAAAGAAACCAGTGGCACTTTGATTGTCAGAATTTGCATTCAGCTGTATACTTGTGCTCGATCACAATAAAATGGAAAATTCCTTATGAAAAAACACCTCATCTGATGCAGCGAGAAAGCCGTTTTGTTTACACATCATAATTGTGAAGGCAAATTGTTTCGTCGTTATTCAAATGTTTAAGGAGAAAGGTAGAACAATACGGAGTAGGAACATTGCATACTATATAGAAACTGCAAGAATATCGTATACCTCTCAGCAGTGATCTTTCTCCATATCAATCTAAGAAATTACAAACTCTTTCCTACAATATAAATGAGATACTTTTAACCATTGGTATTTTTTTCAAGCTCTGCAAATGGAAGGCATAGAATTTGGCACAGAGCATTTTTTGGAGAATTTCTCCACAATAGACTGTTTACTAAGTCTTCAAATTTATGGATGTTTCTTTCCTGGGGACCTAGTAACGAGGTATTCCATTAACCTGTTATTAATGAATGAACTACAATACTTGGAATCCGGTTTGCATACATTACTTGTTGCTATGTCGGACAAGCCTCTGGCAAGCTTTCAGTTTGTCAAGAACAACCTTTCTTTCAAAAGTATGCATAAAATTTGAATAACTTAGTAGTAAACAGGTCTATTGAAACTGGTCCAAATTATTTGACCATGATTAACTTGAATAACAAAGATGTAGTGAATTTATATGACCCTCGACGAGTGAACGCCTAATTTACTGCAATAAATCATATACCTAACTATTATGCTAGTCTCCTGACTACGCTACCCGTTCGAGAACATTAACACAAATGAGTCACAATATTGTGCGCACCCCCCGTAATCCCATTGTATCCCCTTCGCCACTCACCCGCAGTAACGCAACGGACATCTTCCTCTTTCTTGCTCGCTACCGTCGAGTTAGGTTGTCGAGTCACGGCGCTCCTGATTTCAGGTCATTACCGCCACGCGAAGCAAGGGCGGTACTAATTTCAGTCGATTCTGTCCCGATGTTTGTTTGTTAGTGCTAAACGTTTGAATGGTTCCATTTCAGTTCACCAAACTTTCAGCGAATCTTCATCTAAGTAATATGCGATTGAATTCCACGGTCACAGGTGCATTTGATTTTTTTTTATTATTTTTTTTAAGTTAAGTTTTATAAGGTTTTAATGGTGCCTTAGTTACTTAGGCTATTTGCACCAAAAACAGTATGTATAATTTCCCTCTTTCCTTTTCAAGAAAACTTACAGAAAATGGCACAGATTTGATTATGTAAACTTGTATTTAACTGTCTATATTTCTCATAAATATTGATATTATTTGTCCTAATTATTACTCTAAATAGAATTAAAAACTTACGATATTCGCTTATAAAGTATTATTTTTCCTTTAATTTTATATTTTGGACGAACTTTCTGTCCAGTAGATGGTACAGATCCCCTACCCCAAATAATGTGCCATCTTATCGACTCTTACAAGGTAAAATTATTTTTGTTAATTATTTTTTTTCATTTTATAGCGCCGAAGGTACAGCCCTTTATATACACGTACCTGTGCATGCAGTGTACGAAAAAGTACTGCAACATAGTATCTATTGAGTTATCGTATCCGCGCGCGCGCTATTAGTATGATGAGAGACACAGGCCTGTTTACTAAGTGTATTTAAATTTATGCATGTTTCTCTCCAGAATCCTTAGCTACCAACTATTTAGTGCACCAGATATGCATAATGGCATCTCTATGGATGGAATCCATTTTGTATACATTAGATGTTGCTATGTCGGGCAAGCCTCTGCTTGCAAGCTTTTTAGTCAAGAGAAGCTTTTGTTCAAGAAGTATGCATAAAATTAGTAAACAGGTCTATTAGAGCGCAATCGGAGAAACTGCTGGAGCTTAGCCGGTCACACATGCACTGTTACAATGTATTTTTAGTTTTTTCTTTTTTCTTTTATTGTTTTTATTATATTTATTTCTCCTGGCCTACAGTATAGTATACAGTATAGGACCATAAAATGTTTGTAGTCAGCCGTAGTCGCAACCAGTAGCCCCTTAAATTGTTGGTAAACGGAGCGGCATGAGGTCACCGGGCCTATACCGGGTAATGCTGGGAGGTTGTGGTGGGTGATGAAATGGTGAGTCGCATGTGTGGTATAAATTTGTATTGTATGAGAAGAAAATGTTTTAGTTGTAAGGTATTTTTAATTTTTAAATTTTTTTTTTTTGATAACTTCTAAGAATTTGATAAAACTTTGCGCAGAGTTTATAAATGATCAGTGTGATTTAATTTTATTTTTATAATGTAAGGTTTGGTGCAAATAGCCCTAGCAGCTGAGGCACCATTAATCAAATAAAAAAATAAAAGTTCAAAGTAGTCGCAACCAGCCTCGCTCGCAACATTTTATCATTTTATCATTTATCTGTCATTCTGTGTTCGTGTGTAGATCTAACTGTTAGGTCTAACGACGTTACATCTGTGCTGCTGCAATGTAAGATAGCCGTCGTTTGGGTGTTGGCTACGCTGACATTGGGTCCGACGACGCTCCGCTAAACCCCCTCGCGAGGAGGAGAGCGACCAAAACAATAAAATGACAAAAGACCTCTCCAAACAGAGGGATTTTCCCGTCTAGCTGCAGTGTAACTATACACAGCGCTAACGCAACAGAAATTGGATATGCGATAGCACTTTTTTAGCAGCATTGAAATCTGCACAATTTTTCCCGTAATGTGGCTATGCCTAGGCTATCATAGTTTGCTGCATTGATTTCCTATTGAATACCACAGGGGCATCTGTTTTTTCTTTATTAAATTTATTTTTTCTTTGAAGGTGTGTATAGGCAATATTTAAGTCATACTATTACTACTCTAGTCAGACCTAGATCTATAGTACAATGGCACTTATAAGGTAGCCACTTCAGTTCTAAGAACTGTTCTCCCAGCGGGCCCTGCATAACAATTACCTCATAGTCATCAGGTACAGTTCAAACCTGTCCAATCATCTTGAGCACAATCTCAACTCCCGGGGAACATGCAAGCCAGGCTATCAGATGACGCTCGTGGCTTAGTTAACACCCGACCAAGGTTCCCATCACTCATGGGTAAAAAAAAGCGAGCGGATAAAATGTCTTGCCCAAGGACATAAACATCAGACATAGTAGGGTTCGAATCCGCGACCCTCAGATCCAAAGACGAAAACCCATATCCACTACACCACAGCGCATCCGCAATTAATTTTATTGAATGGTAATGAGGTCGGACACTACATCGCGCAGGCGCGGCGGTTGACTGTTGCTAAACAGTACCAATCTATAATCTTTAGGCATTTTACTCCCAGTGTTAAAGATCGTATGCTCGATCTGTAATGAAAAACACAAGTCAGAAAAAATTGGAACCAGCGGGATTCGAACCTGTCATCTAATGCCTAAAGATTTGTTTACAAATTAAAAATTCCTCCCCAGTCAAGCTTCTTCGTTTACTAGTACCAATCTAGTTTTGTATCTTTTCAGAGCGCTTTTACGCCCTTTAAAGCACTATTCTGTACTTATTTTCGTTCTAGATTAAAATACTCTTGTGTTTTTATGTCACTTTTTGCCAATTGAAAGGGATATTTTGTTCCTTTTCAGGCAGTTATTTTCCTTTTAACGATCAGCCCCACGTAGTTATTTCTGTGTGTCTTGCTGGTGTTTCCGTTTGACCCGATCCTGTTAGTTTCGGTGTTTGTATTAAACGGTGTTTGGTTGTAGAATTTTGTGCGTGTCCCCAAAATTTTTAGTATTTCATATATTTGTATACTTTTATTGTCTGTTTTATTGCAGCAATATGAGTTCCGAAGAAGAAGCAGTTAGGTCACGGAGACCTGCTTCTTCCGAAGAGTCGTCTAGCAAGACGACTCGGCATTCCCTAGTACTTTTGTAAATGGGGGAGGGAGGAGGGCTGCAGGTAAGTTGCCCAGTGGTGTTACCCCGAAGAGTTTGCCAGCCTCGGAGCACGCGGCTTCGGGGCGGGTGGCGTCAAGTTCTAGTGTTTTGGATATCATAAATCCAATCCCCCAGTCGTATAGACCAGAAGGGGGTACGTCTGTTTCCCGCATCGGTTGCGACGACTCGCATAAATCCGCTAGGGGAGATTCGTGCCACTACTGCCTGGCAGCTCACGGGCACCGCCCATGTTGGTCTGGGTTTTTCATACCCTAGCCCTCGGTCGATGTCATATGGGGGAACGAGTACTACCCGGGCTGTTGCATTTGCCAGCTGATGGGAAGGCTCGAGCCTAGCCAACAATTATGGGTGCTCTATGGAGCATCAGGTGTTGTCACCCGAGTGCGCGACTACTAGTGGTCTCCTATTGCCGCCCATAGGCGGTACAATAGTGATTCCACATACTATTAAAGGGATACTCAACCGCAGACTGTGGACGTTTTTATGCCGCGAGAGGGCACCGTGATCGTTGCATGATCATGCCGTTGCCCCGCGGGGCTCGAACTTCGGCAGACTGGTCGCCGCACAACATGCACGCTCCGCATGAGCTCGAGCTCTCGTGCGAGATTCGGTCGGCTTCGTGCAGTCGAAATGTAATCCCACTTAGTCCAGCGGACGCGTTCGACGCACAAAGTTTGTGTACGAGTGAATGGGGCTTACGCAATCCCGACTTTCTCCACGGCGGTCTGGTGGCGTATCCCTTTAATAGTTCATGGCCGAATACTGGGCTGTGTCCGAGTCTGCCCTCGCACTTGGCGCCTCGAGCGCCCGACCCGTGGCTGTAGCCTTCAGTTGCTCAGCCAGTGCGGGTAGTGTGTGCGTGACTTTGGGTACATTCCCTCAGCACACCTCTCCCCTGGAGGGAGGCGGGCATCCCTCTGTTTGGTTCGTGATTCCGAAGTTCGTTCGGAGAACCGCCCGAAATCTGTCAGACGTCCCAGAAGCGGGACATGGCTTCGGCTCCTGTTGAGCCAGCTAAAAAGAAGCCTATTAAAGGAGGACACATCTAAGGGGACTAAGAGAAGCAAGGCGTTGCCCGCTGCTGCCCCGTTTGATCCTTCTCAATCTGAGCTACTCAGCATGATGCGGGTTTTCGCTCAGCGGCAAGGCTGGTCTCTTACAGATACCGTAGCCCCAGCTTCTTTTCCTCTTCGGGGGTCTGACACTGAGACTATTCGGCCGTGTGTGCTCGATACCCCATCTGAGCTGGGGTCTCTCGCGTCTCCTCCACCCGCAGCCCTTGGGGCTCCGCCGGGCGAGGAGACCTATAGTGACCCATAGTGACCCATGGGAGTATCCGCCTGATTCGTTCGTTTGCGGGCCTTTGTCCCAAACTAATCAAGCGGTACCAGAATTTGAGTCTCCTCAAATTTCGGTTTCTGAATGACATTCACGTTGTAAAAAGTGCAAATGGGAGGCCCGGCGCGAGGCAACTAAAACTCTCAAGAAATGCGTATTATAAAAACTGTTCTGGTAGTAGCCTAGTAGGCAAAATGATTTATCATTTAGGCCTGACATTAAAGGGGTACTCCAGCCTAAAAATAATATTAATTGAATGAATAGAGTAAAATTAAACAAGCAAAACACTGTAAATTTCATTGAAATCCGATAAAAAATAACGAAGTTATTTAATTTTTAAGTTTTGCATTATTTTGGGAAACAGTTCTATGCATGTCATCATGAATATGTAAATGAGTGAGCTGATGATGTCATGTCCCCACTTTCCTTTTTTAACTATATTACATGAAATCTTCATTATTTCATTTTTTCATACATGTCTATAAAAAATATCTCCCATGTAACAAAATAAGTTACAGCAATGATAAACTTAAACATTAAATAAAGAGTCAGTCCTTTTAGTTCTAGGCTTGGAGCAGAAAATTTGAATAATTGCAATTTCATATAATAAAATACAAAAGAAAAAGTGGGTATATGACATCATCGGCTCACTCACTGCATATTCATGACGACGTGCATATCACTGTTTTACCAAAATAATGCAAAACTTAAAAATTCCATAACTTCATTATTTTTCATCCGATTTTGATGAAATTTTCAGTGATTTGTTTGTTTAATTTTACTCTATTTATTCAATTCATAATAATTTCAGGCCGGAGTACTCCTTTAAAATAGAATAGATAGGAAGTGTCTCCAGCCTGCATACCGTCAATGAGCTGGAAAACCAAAAGCCTGTCGGCACAGGCGTAGCCAGATTTTTGAATGGGGGGGGGGGGGGCGACGTGAAGGATCAAACCGCATAGCCAGGATTTAATTTTGGGGCGGTTGCGGGGCACACGAAGAGAGCAAAATTGGTGATGAGCACACAAAGCGTGGTTCCCCCAGGGGTGGATGCAGGGAGGGGCGGTTTCTTCCCTCCCGCGCGAAGCGCGGAAGCTCTTATGTTTGACAGCAAATTTGAGAGAAAGATAACTGCTCGTAACTTTTTTTTTTTAAGGCGAAAAGTTAGTTCGACGCCTTGGCTGCTTTTCAGTTATTTGGACGCAATACTGCACTGTATGTAACAGGGGTGGGTGCAGGGAGGGCCCGAGGGGAGTTCCCCCCTTCCAGCGCGAAGCGCTAAAGCTCATGACGTTTTTAGCAAATTTGAGAGAAAGGTAACGGCTTGTAGCAAACAAGTTTTAGGCGGAAAGTTTTATAGTTCGACTCCCCGACTGCTTATTAAGTATTTGGACGCAATATTGCACTGTATGTAACAGGGGTGTGTGCAGGGAATTAAGGGGAGTTTCCCCCTTCCCGCGCGAAGCGCAAAAGCTCTGACGTTTCAGCAAAGAAAACGCCTTGTAGCAAAATTTTTTGGGGCGGAAAGTTATAGTTCGACTCCCCGACTGCTTATTAAGTATTTGGACGCAATATTGCACTGTATGTAACAGGGGTGTGTGCAGGGAATTAAGGGGAGTTTCCCCCTTCCCGCGCGAAGCGCAAAAGCTCTGACGTTTCAGCAAAGAAAACGCCTTGTAGCAAAATTTTTTGGGGCGGAAAGTTATAGTTCGACGCCCGGACTGCTTTTCAATTACTTGATGCAACACATACGAGGGAGCGAAGCCAGTGGCGCATCTAGGGATTATGGCGCCCAGGGCAAACAATGAAGTTAGGTGCCAACCACCCCCCCCCCCCCGCCTCCCGAATGCCCAAACTTATCTACTTTATTGTAGAAGCGAGAGGGGAAAGCGACCGAGCGCCAAATTTTTCATTTTTAACACTAAAAAACGCATTTTCTTGTGCATTTTACCCAGGAAATTTTGCATTTGACCGCCGCAGTTGAGCTGTAGAGAAGCTCGAATTTTATACATTGATAAACGGTTTTCTATTCACTCACTTCTACAATCGGGAGCAGAACTAACGAAAACTCTATAGGCTTGAAAAAGAGTCGAGAAATTCAGCAAGACGACCTGAAGTTGAGATTTCTTTCAAAAGTTGAACCTTTGCAAATGCTGTTTTATACACTTTATCCTATATTGGGAGCGCAATATTTAGCAGGAGTCATATGGAACTTACATGATATAGCGAGCAATTACATCTTTATTATTTTCATACTTTAAGAACTAAATACTTGGGGAGCGAACTATTTCTAGTGCATTATACCCTGCGGATTTGGGGGCGCGTGATCCGTTAAGATTATGATTTTTCTTCATTTCCACCTATTTTTATTTTTTCTCCTTTCCTTTTTTCGCGCCCCTCCAAGTGCTGCCGGGGCACGTGCCCCTGCCCCCTAGATACAAAACTGAGCGAAGAGACTGAGCCGGGATGGAAGGGTATCCCCCTCCAACATCAGGGAATTTTTAAAAAATCTGTCTGTAAAACTTGCATTTTAGAGCATCCCAAAATGGTTTTTAATGAAAAGAAGGAATGCACGGATCTACGCTAACGGACGGAACCCCTTAATTGAGAATAACAATGCGAGCGAACGAATATTCTGAAATAATGGCATTTCTTATTTCCTTACTTCTAATCATTAAAAAATGTGATGGTATTTCAAGATCAAACATGAGTTTGGATAATTATTAGTTTTAAGTTAATGTAATATAATTATTTTAGCCAAACATATTGGAGGGTGATGATACAGGCCATCCCCCCACCTCAAATATGTTTTGGGATATATACCCCCATCCTCCGGGATCGACACCGATGGTAAGAGGGGTGGGTGCAGGGAAAGGAGAGTTATTTTCCCCCTTCGCGCGCGAAGCGCGAAAACTTTGACGTTTTAGCAAATTTTGAGAGCCAGATAACGGCTTGCAGTGCCTTTTTAAAGGGATACGCCACCGGGCGGCCGTGGGGAAAGTCAGGATTGCGTAAGCCCCATTCACTCGTACACAAAGTTTGTGCGTCGAACGCGTCCGTTGGACTAAGTGGGAGCGTATATGTTTGTGCGGCGACCAGTCTATCCGAGGTTTGCGCCCTGAGGGGCAACGGCATGATCAGGTAACGATCACGGTGCCCTCTCGCGGCATTAAAACGTCCACAATCTGCGGTTGAGTATCCCTTTAAGGCCCTTTTCTCTCACTGCCCGCGCTCTTTCGCTCTCCCCCTTTTTTTAAGTGGCTCAATAGAGGGGCCATGGCCCCCGATGCCCCTGTCTACGCCAGTGCCTGTCGGTGCTTTATAGGAGAGCGCCTTGTTCTTTCTTCCCACAATTTTTGAAAGTACACATTCCAATTAATATTGCATAAATCCATTTTGAAGCGAATTAACATCTATCTTCTTCGTAACTGCTTAAAATAATCAATCAATCACCATTTCTTCGGGAAAACACATTTTCACCACCACCATCATCATCATCATCACCACCACCGTGACCGTCATCATCACCATCATAACCATATATCATCATCACCATCATCATGTGATCTTCATTCTTCTTCATCATCATCATCACCATCATGTGATCTTCATTCTTCTTCATCATCATCATCACCATAATCATCACCATCACTGCTAAAAAAATCAATCCGACAATCACCATTTCTCCATATCTTGAGCAAACACATTTTCTCCATCATCATCATCATCATCATGCGATCATCTTCTTCATCATTATCACCGTCATCATCTTCATCATCATCATTATCATTGTCTTCATTTTCCCCACCATAATCATGACAATCATCATAAATATCATCATCATTATCATCACGGTTACATTATCACCATCATAACCTTCATTATTATCATCACCGTCACCATCATCACCACCACCACCATCATTATCATTATATCATCATCACCACCAGTATCATCACTATCATCATAATCATCATGTTTTCATTATCATCATCATCACCATCACTACTAAAACAATCAAGTGGTCGTTCACCATTTTTCCATATCTTGGGCAAACACATTCTCTCCATCATAAAATCGTAAAATCAACATCACCATCACCATGATCATCACTATCATCATGATTATGATTATTATTCAACATCTTCATCATCATCACCATCATCATCATCCCATCTTCATCCTGTTCATAATCATTATCACCAGCGCCACCTCCTTCATCCACCCATATATTATCTCCATCATCACCGTCATTATCATTATCATCGTCATCATCAATTATCATCATCACAGTCACCACCATAACATCATAAATATCACCATTATAATCATCATCAGCGGCAGCATCATCATCACCATCATCATAAACATCATCACGTGCCTCTCGTACCCTCCGTCCTACGTCACTCGTGTTCATCGTAATTATCATCATCGATATCGCACCGTGATTCATATATCTTTCTCAATACATCAACATTATTTAACACTCCCTGTAATTAACACCCTTACTAAGTATGAGCAAACATGAGCAGACAAATGAAAGATGATTTGGAAAGAATGATAAGAAAAGCAATGAATAGTGGCAAGTAATTAGTGAGGAAAATCAGAACAGAAAGAGAAGGAAGAACACCGTTTAAAGATGAAGCCTATGAGATCAATGAAAACAACAACAAAACAAACAAACCGTTAAATTAAAGACCATGGTCATTCGGATGAAATTTATGGAAGTATTTATTGATATACACCTATTCTAATTATGAAATTGTAATCACACAGGAGTTATGTTATTTAGTTAATAAAATCTCAAAATCAAATGTAACTAGGATCATTTCATTTACAGAGACAAACCATGTTTTCTTCGTTAAACTATTAGAACGGCTATGCTTTCCCTTACTTCCATCTGTTGACCTTTTATACACTGTGCGTACTTGTACTAAGTTTTACAACTCATCAAGCTACCGGTTTGCATTGCACTTCAAGTTATTTTGATAATTTCATTTACCTTACAACCCATCACCTGTAGTTATTGACTCGAAAAAACACATTTAAATCGATGTAAAATAGGACAAACCTATAATAAGATAAAATCTTGCATGGGTATTTGAAGCTAGAAAGTCGGCCTGTGCGCGGTGCATGTTCAACACGTTGAACGGTTGAAACTGTTGTATTGTGTGGCATTACGTACCTTACTCATGGATCTATAAAATGCAAACTACCTGTGAATGCCTCATTTGCCACCATCTATACTGATGTTTTACCTTCTTCTAAAGGCACTGGATTTTATTTCATGCGAGTACAACAGTATAAAGCCCGCTTTGCCGCGTTAAATCAAGATAGAATAGATAAATTTTAGTACACTCTATCAAACAACATTAACAGCTTTCCTGGCTACCCCGTCAAGTTATTATTTGCATCGCTGATGCATGTCTTATATTTGTAATGTTTTATAGGCCTACCGGTACTTAGGGAACGAAAAGAAATGACATAATATCATTAGACCTCCCATATGCCTAGATTCCAAACGGGATGAGATCGGCACTGGGAAGGTCTTCAACGCTTCGCCTTCGACGACCTCCCTGTTGATCTTCGCCGTTCTGCTTGAGGCTGCCGTCCTGGTTGCGGCTGCCGTCATTGCTCCTGCGTCTCTTGATAGGAATCATGACTTCATTGCGGTGAGGTTTTGGTCGCCAACGTGCGTCGTAAACTGAACAATTGATAAACCATTTAATAGTTACTAACTTGATCGGCAAATCCGGAGAGTGCTAAGATCTCAAATCCCCTCTATTTTATCTTCGGCAACTCGAGTCGTGCGTAATCGTGCATGCTTTTTTGTAAAGCTTGTTGTTAAAAGTCGTAGGCGTGGCCTATATCTTGTCACACCGCCAAACAGACTCCACACCGACTCCAAATCGGCCGTATGACTCTTGGCCATGTTGGGGGTAATGTAATGTAATTGTTCGTTTGCACTATGAACATGACGAACAAAGAAGCGGACAATTTATGCAGCTCTTCATTGTACCCTTCACAATTGCACTGGTTAACAAAAGAACATCCATTCATTGCTATCCTGTAAAAATATGTAGAACAGGTGTCACATAATAGCAGTGAAGGGATGTCCTTTTGTCTACTAGAGCTATTGTGGAGGGTACAATGAGGAGCTGCATAAATTGTCCGCTCTCTTTGTCACCGTGTTCATAGTGTTGGTTGCGTGTCGCCAGTGTGATACCTCAGTCACACGAACGAGATCGACCCTATAGATCGACAACAGATCGAACAAATTATACATGGTCAAGAATAGGCCGGTTTGGAGTTGGTGTGGAGTGGGTTTGGCGGTGTGACTGGGTTATGAGTGTGGTAATTTTTATCTGCCGCTGACGAGATCGACTCCAGGGCCCCTTTTCATAAAACGTTTTATCAATAACAAGTTACACTAATTGTTATAAGCTACTGAAATCCTCGAATCTGATTGGCCGAGAGCGAATTTGTCATATTAATGAGGCAGTTGGTATTGATAACAAGTTTTATGAAACGGGGCCATGGCCGACAATAGCCAGAACAAAACAAAAAAAATTACCCCGAATGCCAAGAAACATTCGGTTTGGAATCGGTGTAGAGTCGATTCGGCCCGTGGGACTGAGGCATTATGAGTTCAGACAACATAAAGTACTTCGATATTTTGTTAGGTATATACAAGTCATAAAGAAGACTTACTGGCAAGAAATTTAAAATTGCCGTTCATAATTAATTACAAATAACAAAGATCATTAGCGTGTTTGTTCGATACAATTGGAAATGATGGAAATTAAAATATTGAGGTCCATATTATTGACTCTATTGAGCAAAAATGCATGAAGATAGAAAACTATGCAGACATTTTATGAATTCGTTTGTAATTACAATTGTGGCCATTATCCGAGTTAAGTAGAGGTAACTGTAAAAAGGCAAACATTTGGGGTTTGTGAATTGTTGTCAGTGTAGGGTTTTTTGACCAGGGGGTGTTTCATAAAGCTGTTCGTAAAGTTGCGCACGACTTTACAAATGACTTAATATGACACTTTGTAAAAACATCAGGAAATACTTTGGGCAGCCTATCTGGCATTTCATGTTCAAGTCGTTCGTAAAGTCATGCGTAACTTTACAAACAGCTTTATGAAACACCCCCGGGTGATTGTTCTATTACGAGTCATTTACGAGGATGATTGGGTGGGGTACAGTTACAAATTTATTGTAAGTATAAGTCGATATCTGTTCTCGGATAGTCGAACTGTATAAGTGGATGTCTGTCCGAGGTAGTCGTCTTAAATAAATGCCCGTGGTTAGTGTCCTAAGCTTGTCCTGGGCTAGGTGTAAAATGAATGATTATCGGGGGGGGGGGGGGGGGTAAAATGACCTCCAGGTTGTCGTATATGACTGGATGATAGCGTAACGGATCAGTAACTTTTAAACTGACGACTCTCAAGGAATTGTTGTACTCGGTAGAATGTCTTTCAGGGGGAAAATAGAATGAATGTGAATGTTCAGGGTAAGTTTCTAAGTGGATGTCTGTTAAGAGGTAGTTGTTCTATATTAGTAGACGTTTGTCGCGGCATAGTCGTCCTACATATCAAGAGGATATCTTTCCGGGACGCGAATATTTTTTTTCCTGTACCTCTGGGGCTATCCATTGTGAATATTCATGAAAAAGACTACAAGTATCGGACTTGTATTTTCTTACTCAGTTTCACCTTATTATTAAATCAGCAAAAGAAAATTTCGTAATATATTCCTCTACCGAGATTCGAACTCGCGGTCTCTTCAACGATAGCGCACCAGATTATCCGATTGCGCCACGCAGAACAGCTTCTCAATGGCCTTGCTCGTTTTATTATATACCTACAGTTCGTTTTCATGAATATTCATGCCGACTAGTCTTGACGGAATAAACCGTATTACTTGTCATGAGCATGCGTACTCTCATCTCTAAGACCCAAGTCATGAATTTTCACATTGGATAGCCCCAGAGGTACAGGGAAAAAAATTTCGCTTCCGGGACGCGTCTTTTTTTCCGTATCCCTAACGCGTCAGAAACCCCTTTTTGAAGACTTTGAAAGAGACCAGAAGTATCGGACTTGTATTTTCTTACTCGGTCACCTTATTTTTAAATCAGCAAAAGAAAATTTCATAATATAAACCTCTGCCGAGATTCGAACTCGCGGTCCTTTCACCGACCGCCCTTGCTAGTTTTATTATATCGCTACAATTCGTTTTCATGAATATTCATGCCGACTAGTCTTGACGCATTAGGGTTACGGTAAAAAAACACGCTTCCGGGACCGGGGATAGCTGTCCTGTATTTGGATGTCTTTAGGGGGGGGGGGGGGGGGGGTATCCTTTATAAGTGGATATCTGTCCGGTGGTAGTCGTCCTATAAAAGTGGACCTGTCCTGGAAATAATCTTCCTATATACAAGTGGATGTTTGTCCAGAGATAGTCGTTCATATAATTTTATGTGGATGCATGTCGAATAGTCTTCCTACGTAAGCGACTGCCTGTCCAGGGAATGGTCTTCCTATACAAGTGCATGCCTTTCCGGGGAATAGTCTTCCTATATAAGTGAATGCCTGTCCGCGAATAGTCTTCCTATAATATAAGTGAATGCGTGTCCAGGGAATAGTTTTCATATACAAGTGAATGCCTGTCGGAGGATAGGTCATATAAATGTATGTCTGTCTGGGGATAGTCGTCCTATATCAGTGGATTGCTGCCCGGGGTAGTTGTCCTATAAGTGGTTTACGGTCCGCTGAATGTTCTTCAATATAACAATATTCTGTCTGGGGTAGTCGTCCAAAGTGAATGATTGTCCGAGGTAAATACTTACTTGCAACAATGAATGCGTCATCATCGAATGGAATGTCCTGATCATCGAGGAGCTCAGTCAGCTCATTGTATTTCTCAGCCACATTTTGGGCCATGGCCCGTCCACTAAAGGTGATCCCAAATAATTCGCGTGGATCTTCCATGTACACCAGCTCAACTCCAGACTCCTGATAAAAACGTAATAATGATGATGACAAATACTACTACTACTACTACTAAGAAGAAGAAGAAGAAGAAGAGGGAGAAATAGAGGAAGAGGAAGAGGAAGACACAAGAAGAAGAAGTAGGTGAAGAAGAAGAATGAAGACGTATATACCTTTTTATGAGGGTTTTATTTAGATATACTGTGGATGAATCCTTCATATGTAAATTGCAGAGGCAGCGTAAGATTTTACTGAACAATTCAACTATTTGTTTACCTCTCAGGGTAAATGCTTTACCTGTCTATTATATGCTTTACCTGTCTATCATATTCTGGCTTTGTAATTTAGGACAATTTCAAATTTTTCCGAAAAAATCTTCGGCACATGTGAATATCTCTGTAAATAATAAATGTTTGGGTGTCACATGATTTCAGTGATAACCGGGGGTGGGGGTGGGGGTCGGACAAAAGGATTATAATTATATTATAAAATAAATTTGTCGATCCTAAAAATTTTACAAAATTGACGACAAAGATTACATATTGTATCTACATGGACTTTGAGTGGAGGAAGGCGTCCCCTTTTGCAGCGCTCCCAATGAAAAACAATTTTTTTTAAACAAATATTTTTGTTTACCTTTGTTGGTCGTGGGGCGGTAGCTTGCGAAGCTTCAGGAATATAGAAGAGAAGTCCGTAGAGTTTGTTACAGCAAGGGTAGGAATCTGATTGGTCAGGGCAGAAAGTTGGGCGGGCCTTGTTATCCGAAATCTCCACCATGATGGGCGTGGTCCTGTCAATTCCGTTGTCTGGCAAAAATTTGGGAGTGATATTAAGTAGTTACAAATAAGATCATATGCGACACCTTAGAACTCATGCTGAACAAAGTCCGTTTCTAATTATCATGATTATCCACTTTCTCTCCCTCCCCCTCTCTCTCACTCTCTACCTGTGTGCGTGTGTGTGTGTCTCTCTCTCTTCATTCCCACCCCTCTCTTTCTCTATTTCCCCCTCTCTCTCATTCTTCCACCCCTTCCTCTATTCTCTCTGCCCCTCCCCCTCTCTCCAGAAATAAATAGAATACAATAAAATTGATAAATAACGTGCAATTTTCAAAGCTGATACACTGCATATCGAGATTTGCATTCTACATTCCTGGACTATTAATCAAATTCAGATATTTAGCCATAATGAAAAATTTGGGGAATCCTGTATAGAACTACAAGTCCGATTTAAGTTTGGAGTAGAATGTGATGCTACACTTTTAACAATATGAGTTAGTCTTTAAATCTCTCTGTCACTCATCCCCTCACTGTCTCCCTTCTCTCTCTCTCTCTCGCTTTCTCCCCGTCCCTTCTTTATTCCCTACTCTCCCCTCTCTCTCGGAAATAAATAGGATAAAAACAAACTTTATAGATAACATATACAGATTTCAAAGCCACTGCATTCCAAATCGAGATTCGCAATCCACATTGCATGACCTGAATGATTAATTTTATTGAATCTGTTTTACTGATAAAAACACATCCAAAATGAAACTGATGAACTTAGCTTAGATGGAAATTCGTTGAATCCTGTAAAAGTACAAGTTCTGATCTTTTTTGGGGGAGTAGAATGTGTTATGCTTCTCTATTAACAGTATATGAATTATGGTCTTACCCGTAAAGTAGGAATGAAGGTCCAGGTAGATGAGGCCTATGGCAGCAGTTGCGTTGCAGGTAGGAGCAAGCTTGCGTGCCCATAGTCCAGGCTCGATCCTCCGCTTCCACATGTCTGGGCCTAGGTCCTCCAATTCGGTGTAGACAGGGCACTCTGAACCTGGTGGGAGCATACACGGGTAGAACAGAATGGTGGGAATTAGGATAGAGATAATTGTTCTTTTGGAATTGATATTCTGACATTGTAGCTTTTAAGACTTTCCAAATGCCCAACCGAAGAAGAGAGCACAAAGGGTCACCAAGCCTTCAAATCGATCTGATGAAACAGCCCTCACTGATCAATTTTAAGCTAGAAGTGATTTCGTCCTTGAAATCAATTTTAAGATCGAAATGGATTTTAGTTGATGAAACACCCCCAGGATAATAATGAATCACTAACCACAATGCCCGAGATGTTTATCCATAAATAGTTTCTTAATGTTTTCGTGTAAGTTTTTGTTTTAAGATTCGTTTATTACTTCCAATTTCAAAATAACATCTTCACAATAATCAAGGTATTGAAGATAACATAAACAAGTACATTTACAGACCAGAATCATGTTATACGTAAAATAGTTTTTAATTTAATCATTAAATGAATTTAAAAAATCGATTTAAAAGTATATTAACACTCACGTGCACATTGGGGTATTCCATTAGGAGGCGCAGGGGTGGTCGGGGCTGCAGCCGTCAACGCAGCGAAGAAAGTAAGGAGACAAGCTACCAACATCTTTAATGGATTCTGCGAAAAAAAAATACATAAAAGAGATATGTATTTTAAAGTTCGTAATAAACAGAGAGAGAGAGAGAGAGGAGGGGAGGGGAGAAAGAGAGAGAGAGAGAGAGAGGGGTGGAGAGGGAGAGGAGGGGGGGGGGGGTAGTTGTACAAAGACTTAAAAATGGGAGACAAATATATCGTGCAATATTTGTGATCCTTAACATTACTGCAACAATACAACTTTTATTAAATCAAAACGATTTATGGATGAAACTAAGACAACAAACCCCCATGACTTTGAAAAGATCACCATAATTATATTCTCTGCGCTCCTAATTCTGAACAAAAAATTGCTTTTGTTTTTCAAGCATTTAGTTGAAAACAGATCTATACTTCTAGATATAAAAACTAAAATCAACAATAAGTATCATGAATGCATACAATTTATAGACATAACCAAAGGGACTTATAAATGAAATAAATCTCTATTTTGTGAGAGTCGTTTGAAATTAACAGTTGTGGAATTTTTTTAGCACTGCTCCGAAACGTTTACAATTGGCTGTCTCTTCATTTATAATGTTCACGAAACAAAAACCAGATCGCGGATTCGCAAACATAACTTACTGTTTCTGAAGTGCCCGAGACAGTCTACCAAACGACCACTAGGTGTTGTACAGCTCTGTTTCTGAAGTTCTGTTCAATTTGACGTCTCCACAGCCAATGAAGTTCCGATGCTGATGCTGATGTCTTTATAGATGTATCCCAATGCACTGCTGTGTACGAGGTCACGTGACCATAACACTGTTTGGACCCGTCGCGTCATAGCACGATATTTTTTCACGTTATCAAAAAGGTGAGTTAACTTAGAAAAATAAAGAAACCGGATATGATTTAAGAGTTCCGTGTTTCTAGGTCAGGCAAGATCACGCCACACCAAAGGGGTCCTGGTAATACCTGGTACTCTGGAAATGGGGATGTTTTAACTTTTCTTGATCTTCTACTTCTCTTTGACCTCATCATTCTCCGATTCTATTCCCTATCTCTCCCCCGATGATATTGAACATCATGTGTCTCTCTGTGTATCTCCCGTTTTTCTCTTTTAATTCCTTTAATTCTAGCCCTTCTCTCATCTCGCTTATTTAAATTCCCTCCTCTCTTTCTCTCTCTTTCTCTCTCTCTCCCTCTCTCTCCCTCTCTCTCTTGGACCGCCCTGCTCTCTCCCCCTCTCTCCGTCTGTCTGTCTCTCCCTCTCTTTTCCCTCTCTTCATTCACTCACCCTCAAGCCCCCTTTCGACTCCCTTTAGCATGAATATTACAAAGTCAAAGAATAATAGAGATTCTATAATTTACGGTGAACAAATAATCACATACACGTCTGTAAAACCCAATTACACACTCTCTCTCTCACACACACACACACACACACCTACCTCTACACAGGAACCGCGGAACCGGGGGCGGGGGGGCTGGGGGGCCTGTAGCCCCCTCCCACTTTTTCCAGTAAACACGTGCAAACTTATGGCAGTGCAAAAATGTGGTTATACACGCAGCCCCCCCCCCCATTAAACCCCTCCACTTTCCAAAACGTTCCGCGGCCCCTGCTACACACATTGATTTGTGGGGATTTTTTTTTTTTTTTTTTATAATTATGTTTTTAATGACGAATCATCAAGGATCACAATATAATTATTATGTGGAACTTTATTGTTTTCTCCTATTGTATTTTGTACCCCTCAAGCACTTCTCCTATTGTATTTTGTACCCCACAAGCATGACGGAATAAAGACCATCATTGTGCTCTATTGTTCTCTGTACCCCACAACTCAATCTATGTAAACCCACACACACACACACACACAGTAGTTTTTATTCATTTCTATATATAACTGAACATTCGTCTTGAATGAATACAAGAAATTACAATCGATAAAATCATTGAAACAAGGCATATACACACACACACACACCCACACAGGAGATGACATCACACCGGCAGGATGCCACAAAAATCATTGCTCCAACAATAAAAGCTTTAAACATGTTCAAAATAATGAAAACTATTGTGAAATGTTTAAAAACGGGAAAGTCCACGATCCCTAAAGGAAGCGAAACAAACGGCACCTTTGTAACTCTGGGGTTCAAAATGAGGGGGGGGGGGGGCAGTTTTCTCCAATATGACTATCCATCTCCCGCGAAACTAAGAAAAAAGAAATGGACAAAAGATTGTGAATAATATGTGTCCAACCATGCTTCCTTTAGGAAATTATGGCAATTATTGGCCCAGCTCGAGCGACCTTTGCTCAATTTGTTCACGTAGACCTGATAAAATGTGATCTGAGTGACTGGCCAAAACATTACTTAGATTTGGGAATAAAATTTGCTCGAAGCTGGACAAACCAGGAAAATGTTCCTGGCTCGAACACAATAATCACCCTCATGCTGTGCTTTTTATTTCTTCTTCTAAACCCAGTACTGTTTAGAAGCATCTTAGATCTGTATTTTTGTTCAACATATTCGAGGAACTTCATTTTTAGTAATGGAGATAATTCAAATCGGAATCAAAGTCATAACAATTGGTTTTTCTATTTTAATCATGCACTATTTCCGTTGTAGCCATGCAGAATGACGTTTACTCTAACACAGAGTTAACGCCCTTCTGGCTCTGGAACAGACGGTTTTATCATCATGAATGTGGAAGTTATCGTTGTAGTTAAAACAAATCTTGAGAGTAAAATATTCCATTTATGAAGCAGATGAGAGGGCCTGTCAGAGTGCAAAAGCCAACTGGATTGTAATTTTCATGCATGCCTTCCCGATGACCATAGTTATGAAAGAAAAGTCCCCCGAGAGTGGACACGCAAACTCGCTAATGTTTTTTTTTGTTTTGCTTGTCAGAGATTTTGTTTGAGTAAATATTAAAAGACACTCCAAATGCTGATGATCTTTTTTCTTTCGCTTGTCAGAAAATTTTCTGAAATTGTGCCCCCTCCTTCACAAGATCCTCGATCAGTCCTGCCCTAGAATACCAGGTCGACTGATGAATTAAGGGTACCGACCGAAATATCCTGTTCTAAAAATTTAAATTCCAGGTGCGTACCAGGCAGTGACCGAACTGTGCTGATACATTATGAGCTGAGAGAAATTGAAGAGGTCCGGTTTATGTTCTAAGAACATACCAGCATCAATAGCTGCACGAAGTCACGTTTTATGGGCGGATCTATGTGTTCGAGTTACAAACTAAAGTTTTCAAAAGTTCTTGCTTGGTTGCTTTTTATATAATTGTTTGACATGTAAAGAACTTGAAGAAACTAAAATTGAGAATGGATGAATAGAAAGAGAGTAATAAAATTCGAAAATATCACACAATCGCACTTTCCCTCTTCTTCTCTCCCTCTCTATAGCTCATGGGCTCATGGGAATGGGGGGGGGGGGTATACACGTTTCATTAATGAGTGAAATCAAATCAACCCCCCCCCCCAACTTTCAAAAACGCTCCGCGGCCCCTGTAACTATACCTCTTTCTCTCTCCGCCCATCACAATTTTCCGTGAATCATCTCGGTCATCATTTTGACAATATCTCCAAGGCTACCTCTTCCACAATGAATCTTCCACTAAAACATGATTTAAAAAAAACCAAAACAAACCCAATACAAGATGATTGTGTGAAAATAACCATATATTTCAAAATCCAAATATTCTTGAAACAAAATGCGATATTGACAATTCAAGCGAAAAAAAATCCCAATAATAACATATAACCTGAAGCGTACAGTATATAGGTTATAATGAAATTATGTCTTTATTATGATTACACAATGCCCAACGAACATAAATACAAATAAATACAATTTGAAGGAACCGAATAAAAACAAAAGTTTCTGGTATTTTATCTCAAAAAGGTTTGTGAGTATGTTCGTAAATTATAGAGAATGATCAATATGTCGGGCAAAAAAAAATACACTCTTGCTGCTCTGACACCATGCATTTGGTTTAAACAAGGGTTATCCGGGGTTATAGTGAACAAGGATCATTTATACATTGTATGCAAATTAATTATTATCTACGATAACGGATACGAAAACTGAGAAGGTATTATTGAAACATTATAAAGGTTCAGTGACACGAAAGTGATACGTGTCGTTCTTCCGAAAGTTCATAATACTCTGAAGGGGTTTTTTTTCCCGAAGGTTAGTTATATATTCCGACGGTTTGTAATTCCTAATATGAAAATAGAGTTCATAATTATGAAAATGAAAAAGGGTTCATATTTCCGAAGGTTCGTCGTTCCGAAAAGTTATAGCCCCTTTATAGCTCCAGTGTATTTTTGAAATTATGAACCCTATTTCATCTTCGGAGTAATACATCAAATGTTCGGAATTGTGAACCCTATTTCATTTTCGGAATTACGAACCCCTTGCTGTGGTTATGAAACTTCGGAAAAACGAGTACCCCCGTCGGAGTGAGTGTCCACACACTGACAAGTAAAGACTCAAATTTTAACCCATATGTCTCAGTATAGCAGCAAGTTTATAGGGATGGGATAATAATAATAATAATAATATGTCCCATTTATATAGCGCAGCTACTATATGAATATACTCCACTGCGCTTAATACAAAGTATCACGTTATTACCCCGGCTTTAGCCGAGCTGCCATGATAGGCGCTAAAGCATTCAAGGAATGGTACCCATTTAATGCACCTGGGTGGAGAATGTTGAAATCAGTGGATGAAAGTTTCCAACTCTTTAGAGTCAAATGTATTCTACAAAGTATTTGCTTCTCAGTTATAATTATATATATATTATACTATTACAACCCACCTCAAAGATGGCCAGCTGAACCAATAACTATCCACGTTATCAGATGAAATAAACAGGCCTTCGAAAGTTTCTTAAAGTAGAACTTTAATGATTTTAAATATTGGCTTAATACTTATTATTGCATAGATGGCATAAATTAAACAAGGTTATCCAAATTCAACGCTTGGAAACATTTGAAGTAATGATTATTATCAATTATAAAACGGTAAAATACAGCCCCCGATATAGCAGCTGAAGAGCTCCTCGAACGCTGCTGAGATATGTGACGACACACCATGGACCAGTCCTGTCTAAGCAGACGATGTCCCATAACATCTTACACATTTTTCAGAGCCTATTTTGTCATCTCCTCTTCACCTATTTCTCTTCCTTCACTAGCGTTAGTCTTAATGTTAGTCTGTTGCCTCACTCTTAACTTCGTGTATGGTATTATTTTGATGAAAAATGCAGCGTTAAAAAAATAAAGGAATCGGTCACTTGTAAACAAAATAAGACGCCATTGTATTTTCAGCTGCTTGCACCGGGGCATGTTCGGCGTTTCAAGAGGGAACGAATAACATCCTGCTATTATTCGGAGGGCTTTTCAATTTGAAAGTGGGGTTTATTTCATTGATCATTGACCCTTCTCCTGTGTATTTACAATCAAACGGTTTTAGCTGTCAGAATCAGTTTCACTTTCCCTTTATAATGGTGTGAAATAAGGTCATGTTTAAATACACCAAACTCTTTATAATTTGATAAATAATTACGTTCATTCATTATAGGACGTCGTCTGCTTAAGCAGGATCGATCCCGAGTGTGACGACATCAAAACATCGCTATATTTCTGGCGAATCCTCGGATATTCCAGATGCTGAGAAGAGCTTTTATTTGTGTTGTTTTTATAATCATCAGATACGCAGTTGACATAAAACTTATACGATTGCCATCTGTAAGCTTCCCAGTTTCTAGTGATACATTAATTGCCATATTTGTGATTTTCTTTGAATAGCTACTTTAAACTGGTACACGCATGTCTCAGTTCATATGGGAGGGTAGCTTGTTCAAAACTTTGGAAGGGGGAAGACATATCTCTCGAACTTGTCTCAGAGACGCGCTGAGTCAGCCAAACAGAGGATGATGAATAAATATAGCGAGTTGAGGTTTTTCCAAATTTATAGTAATACATGTAGTAATCAAAATAACACTCCTTTCTGACAGTCCTGCATGGGTGCCGTTTCATAAAATTTGTTATCAGTAATAACTGCCACATTTCTATGACAAATTTGCTCTCAGCCAATCAGATGCATGGATTTCGGTAGCTTATAACAACTATCGTAACTTGTTATTGTTTTCTGAAACGGAGCCATGGATCTGCATGATATAAAGGACATGATTTCGGATTCAAAGTCAAACCCTGTTCAGTGGCGGATCTACGGGGGGGGGGGGGGGGGTAGGGGTTAACCCCCCCCCCCCCCCCCCGGGCTGCCAAGTAAAAAATTAATATGCATGGACTGCTTTTTATGGTCTCCATTGCGTTAGTAGATGCTAGGAAAACATCACTTACGGGGGTTCAAAATAGCCAAAAACCCTTGGAACCCCCTCTTGGAAAAAAGCTAAATCCGCCCCTGCTGTTTCGTAAGTAGTGAATCTGAAACTGCAGTGTACAGTTTCAAAGGGTCGTCTGAAATTCTATAGCCACAAGTATACTCACATATACCTTAAAGTCATCACAGATGTTTAAATATTTGATGGAAAACGGACGTATCTCTGATTCAAATAGAATTGTCCTTGATATTGATTTTAGGGCTCTGTGCGTAACATCCCTAGATAGTGGCGGAGCGCCGCGCCCGGGGGAAGGGGAGTATGGGGCAATGTGTTGTCGCCAAAACTACTTGCAAAAAATGCAAATGAAGAGAGAGCGATAGAGAAAGAGTAAATAGAGCGAGAAAGAGAAAGAGAGAAAGAAAGATAGATATATTGAGAGAGAGAGAGAGAGAGAGGGAGAGAGAAAGAGTGAAAGAACGGAAGCGAGAGAGAATAGAAGAGGGAGAGAGAGAGAGAGAGAGAGATTGACAGAGAGATTGAGAGAGAGAGAAAGGAGGGAGTGTGTGTGAGACAGACAGACATACAGAGAGAGAGAGAGAGAGAGAGAGAGAGAGACCTAATTATTTCACTGTGTCTCTTCAGTCAACCCCAAAGACGACCTAGTAAAGACAGATGCTCCCAACGACTGGACCCACGCGACGCCATTGACCTTAGGCCAAGATCAACAGGAAAAGCAACGGGACAGCCCCCAAACTTTCCAATGACGTTCTAAAGAGACAGGTGGGAGTTCCTCTGTGAATACGTGTTACCAGGAAAAGAGTGCACTTCATAGCAGGACAAAAAAAAAAAAGATGAAAAAGAAAGGTAATGGTAATTTTGCCAAATACATGTACAAGTAAAGGTAATCTATTTCAAGGCATTTGGTAAAAGGTCTTTGAAAGTTTTTTTTTTTACCTTTACAAATGTATTTCAAACCTATAACTAATCAGATTTTATGCGATGGATGCATGTAGGTCGTCCTTCTGCAGCAGTGATGGAAACAGAATTTTGAAAATGTGAGTGCCCCTAGGGGGAGCGCTGAGGACAAGGTGGGGGGGGGGGGGGGATTGTGATATAAGCCTGAGGAATAACATTATTACTACATATTACTTTTACCCGGGATGCTAAAACAGATGGAATAACAAAAGTTTGTAATCTATATGGTGCAGTTTGGGTTAAATCTAATAATATTTATAATAATAAGCTGTTCTTCTATAGTTATGATTATAACGTCCCTATGCGCTTCCAAATGATTTGGATATTATTACCCTAGGTTTAGCTCCGGTAGCCATAATCAGAGCACAGTGCATTTCAATGAATAAATCCTGCCAGCCAGGTACCCATTTAGCACCTGTGTGGAGAGACACAACGAGAGATAAAATGCCTTGTCTAAAGGCATCCCCACTGGGCAGAGATTCGAACCCTTGATTGACAGTCAATTGAATGCACCATACCACGATGCTCCCACACCATGCCCATGATCATTTCTAAACATTTTTTGTCTTTTCTTGAACGAAGCTTTCATAGAATAAAATATCACAACGTTAACGTGACAGCTCCAGCAACAAAAACACAAAATGTGCACGTATACCCTTTCCCGTCATTTTTATTTTACAGATCGAATCTTGCTGCTTTGTCCCCCGCTCTGATGTCATTATTCCTTCGCCTCCTCCGCCCAATACAACTGGCGACGATCATGACGATGATGGCCACGAGTTGAAAAATCCCAACGATAAAAAACGGGATGTTGTAAGAGCCTGTGAGGTCATAAAGCTGCCCTGTGCATTTACCATAAATAAAGAGAGAGCGAGAGAGGATTGTTTAGAAGTAGTATAGCCTACATCTTACCAGTTAAATTGTTTCCGAGTTCTAAAAAGACGATATATAGAAAAATTGATATACCAAGAGGGCAGAAGAACCACTACGATTTTCCTCAGCTATTGATTTGAACTTGAACTTGAACTTGAAATTTATTTATCCAATAACAATAAAAAAAAAAACACAAACCAAAATGTATACAACTTTAGATTGATACAGTCTTTTGTACTACATCATGGTAGCTAATTATTGATTAACCTTTAAAAAACCGCCATTCACAAATCCTTGCCTGCTTTCAGAATAAAAATATTATTTATCACACTATATTTGATGCGAAGCATAATGCTGGAAGTTCACATGAAAGATAGCTAGGGTAGGCATGGGGTAGGTGCCTCAAAATTTAATGGCGAAAAAAAAAAGAAAAGAAAAAATGTGAGGAAAGAAAGAGAGAGAGAGGGAGAAAGAAAGAAAGAGAGAGAGAGAGAAAAAAAAGATAGAGGGGAAGGTAACACAAGAAGAACATGATTCGACCCCTTCCAAATTCCTTATCAGGCTGGTGCCCCCCTCCCTAACATGATTATTACCCACATCATGCATAGTTCCTATACAATTGTGCTTATTTTTGATGAGAAAATATTTTAGACGAACATACCCATGATAAGCGATGCAATGATGGCACCTACTCCGCCTATGCCGAAGATCCAGCCAATGGCATTTGGGACCTTTTCCATTGGGACGAGCTCACGACTAATAATCGACACCAGAGGGTAGAAGTTCCCTGAACCCAGCCCAGCCAGGGCCATTACCAGCAGTTGCACCCAGAAAACCTGACAGTGGAAGGATATAACAACGGTTTCTTTCCACATTACGCCAGGATTATATAATCATTTTACAGTGTGTGAGCGGGGCTTACCTTTTACACGAGGCGTCACCTGCTGACATTAGGATGGCGTCAGTGACACTATTGCGGTCTTTTGCGCGTCAAGCATTCACAGGCTCGATTAGCGCAGGCACTGACGCAATCGAAATGACGCCTCGTGTAAGCCGAGCTTTAAGCCGGGCTCACACGAGGCGTCAATTTGCTGACGTAAAGACCGCGTCAATGAATCGAGCGTCGTGAAGGAGTGATATCATTTAAAAATTGATTGCAAAATTGAGTAGAGCAAACAATACTTTTAATACCTGATGTATAGGTTAATTACCTTCACAGGCCCGATTAGCGCAGGTACTGACGCAATCAAATTGACACCCCGTGTGATCCGAGCTTCGACCTTGGGATCTGTAAGGTCTGCATGTAGTTCACCCGTTTATGTCATGCTAGTTCAAATGATATCAGTTATCGAGGAACAATTTACCTCCGTAAAAATTACCTTCGTAAGTGGAGTGACGATGGCAGAAGTCCCGATGACAGCCATGGTGAAGATGAAAAGATTGCTTGCCGATACCCAACCGGCATCGATGATGATGCCATTGGCGAAGCGAATCACCACACTGGAAGCACAATAGACCGTGATCGAAAGAGATGCATCAAAGGTCGACACTCCGATGTCATAGACCAGTTTGGATGGCATGAAGTAACGGAACGCAATAAGACACATCGTCGTAATCGTACTGCTCAAAAGAAAAACGCAAAATTTGACGTTTTTTAAAAGAGCGGAAAAGTCAAAGATCTTGTCGATGAATCGCAGCCATCTGAGGCATGCCTTTGGGGAGGACTTCTTCGACGGAGCAAAATCTTCTGTTTCTATGCCTGTTGGACAGTCCACAGGATTCTCACTACGTTTTCTATCTGTCGCAACTGAGTCATATCGTGACTCACCAAGAGGAGCCTTTGAGTTTGCAATTGACTCATTCTCCAAGTAAGTTGGTCGGAAAACAGCCGCAGAAAAAATCATGTGAGTAACAATGCCAGAGAAGATCATCAGAGAGCCTTTCCAACCATACTTTTCGCAGAGGAATTCTGTAGAAGGGGACATAGATAGACCCCCGACTACGACTGATCCATAGACGAATCCGTTTGCGATGCCGATGTGCTTCTTGAAGTAATAGGTTAGAATGACCACGTTACCTATGAACACTATTCCCATTGTGCATCCTGCATGTGTATGAAAAAAGGACAGGGTTTTCGTGAGGATCTTAGACGTATTTGAGTGATGATTTTCCTTTTAACTTTAAGAATACGTTCTTGCCGACAGGATAGAAAATTGCTAACAAGTAGTTAAAAAGGAGCTTTCATACTTGCCATCAATATTTCAAACATCCAACAGGGTAAAATGTTGGCCTGTGGCGAACATGGGTTGATATTTTGTTATAATAAGCATAATCAAAGACCTTAAAATTCAAGATTTTCCGACAAGGGTCAAGAATAAGTTTCAGTAATCTCTAAATTTGCCGACACTCTTATGGATTTGCAGACAACATTTTTTTTTCGGGGATGGAGGAGAAAGAGGAGGGGGCGAAGAAGAGGGTGAGGGGTAACGACGACCTGACATATCAACCTTTAAACTAACAATAATGAGGGATTGAGGCTGAAGAGTAGGTTCTCCAACATTTGCTCCTCCGACAATTGCTCCGGGGCTTTATTTTGTCAAAATAAAAGAGATTTTTAGGGTTAAGGTTGCAGTTGGGTTTTAGGATATAGGTTAGCGTTCGCTACGGTGTTTGGCCAAGACTTAAAGTTAAGAATGCAGTTTGTGTATCAGAGCAATCGTCGATAGAGCCTGTATCGTACAACCGAACAGTAACCTATTACGACGGTATAGATGTGCAGATGCCATGTTTGAGTAGCAAAGGATGTGAGAAAAGTTGACACTGTAGCGACCCCACTCGTCACAAGCAGTACAGCCCGACATCCGAAACGCTTGCACAGAGCACCACCGAATATGGCTGTAAAAGACAAAACTAAAGAACAGTTAAAACATTCAAGTCAAAGTTTTATTGATTTTCCACAAACATGCATATCTTTTACAATCTCTTTTACAGTACATATGCAAATTAAGAACAGGGACATAACAATTATAATAAATTGAAACAAAGACAAAGATATAGCATATCATAATTCAATGGATTGAGACCAGTACATCATCCGCGTAAATCAATTTCTGAAACGCACCCTAAAACGGGGATTGCAGTAGGAGTAGTTTTGATACCCTAAACAGGGAAACCCGTCTAACAAGGCATCTCTGATTCTTATACCCTTAACGGCGATTTTATATATTGCGTGGTATTTACATATTTTACATATTTGAGGATAACATCATCATCATAATAGACCCCTTTTAGCCGAAAAGGAACCGTAAAAGAAATTTAACCTAAATTGGAACACATACCGAACTATATTCCCCCTTCCACGGATTATCACCTCTTTTTATCACCTCTTAATTTGATACCTTTTTGCTTGATTTTGCTGTTTTGATACCCTAAATGCGTAACCCGGTTTACGCGCCTAATGCAGAAAAAGTACCCTTTTTTATCCGTTTACAGGCCTCAATGAGACAAAGGGCTTGTCTCGAATGGGTGGGTTGCGGGAGCGGGATGGGAACAAAAATAATAATAAATAAATAAATACAAAAATCCTAGCTACGCCTCTTGCCCTTTCGTCCCCGTGTGTTTTAATGCATAATTATTCAATTCTCCTATTTATTTTGCACAAATAATGATTTCCTTGTCAAAAGCTTTTTTAAGATACTGTTTTATTATATTTTCTACATCTTAGACAAAAGAAAAACGAAAAAACCAGCAAGAGTACATTTTTCAAAAATGTCTAAAACGTCTGTTACAAAAGTCTACTCAACACACCCATTCGAGGAAAGCCCCCCCCCCCCGTTGTCTCGAGGTGGCGCGTTCATTGAACTTCTCGCTGGGAACGCGTCCATTCGAGATAACCGGGGGGGGGGGGCTTGTCTCGAAAGGGTGTGCCCGTTCCCGCTCCCATCCCGCTTCCATCCCGCTCCCGCAACCCACCCATTCGAGACAAGCCAGACAAAGAGGTAGGGAAACGCAAGAGGGAAAAAGGCCGTCTTGGTTTAAGTATATATTTACTTTTCTTGGTTGTTGTATAGGTATCAAACAAGGAGCATTTATATTTACATTTAAATGTTGTACGTGTCTATGTCGCGTCAAGTGAGTTCAAAAGCTGGCAGACCGTAAGTACACACACAGAAAATGTGTGTGTTCTATTGCCCCCCCCCCCCCCCCCCCCCCCCCGGCAGAAAAATTTAGACCAAAACGCGTCAGAAATTATATTGCATTTTTCTTTTTCTCTTTCTTTTCTTTCTTTTTCTCTTTTTCTTGTCAGAGATTTCTGGACTTTTGCCCCTCCTGCAAGATAATCCTGGATCCGGGCCACATACATGATTGTACGTATTACAATTATCATCTAGAAATTCACTTTTTCCTCCGCTAGTGGTGAAAAGTAGAAAGTAGACTATAGGGCCGAGTAGTGGCAGAGTATATACTCCCCCTCCCCGTTCGCAGTCCCGAAAAAAGAAAGAAAATGCACGCTCCCACCAATAAGTGCATGCCCCCAAAGCTCCCCAACGCTGGGATGACGCTGCCTATAAGAGGCAAGCTACATTTCGCCACCCTGAAACCCACCCACCCCACCCCATCCTCAACCAGTGGCGTAATGAGCCAAAAGCGAGCGAGCAACAAATGTACCTTTCTTTAAAGTAGTCATTCAAAGAAAAATCACGACAACTGAAAATTAGTGACAAATTATATATGGATTGAAAGATTACAACTTGAAAAACACAAATGATGTGCTGAAAACTCATATAAATATCCCGGAAAGGCTTAAAATGTAATTTCTAGAGACCCTTCTCAGACCCCCAAACCAAGTAAGTAATTGTCATATCCGTTAGGTATTTTTTTTTTTGCGTGGAACTTTTGGAGGCTGCAGCCCCCCCCCCCCCCCACCAGTACGACAGTGCCCTCAACTTTTCTAATTTTATATTCTCCACTGCATGTGACCGGAGGAGGAGGATTTTAGACTTGTCCCACCTGTCTATAATGCACATGTGATACTGGCGGTGATAGCGGACCGGGGGGGGGGGGGGGGGGGGGGGGAGGCATTCTTATTATTCCATTGTTCGGTCTTTGCGATTTGAGCTTGTCAGTGTTCAAAGTTCATGGCTGCCTACAATAGGCCTAGAATCACGTTAAGCAACATCAATGCTCATTTTCCGTTGAAGAAATTGGTTTAGAGTTCATTCACCGGAAGACGCATTACAAACTGGTCGATTATAGGTTACCTTTGTTTTTTTAATGATAGCGGCAATTTAGCTCCGATGAAAAGAAAGTCGTTAAATGACATATAAATTGTCTTGGAAGTTCCGAAAGCAATGTACGTACGGGATTTTATAGCAGGAGTCATTAAACAGATTTTTTTAAAAGAGAGTTATTGTATTTTATAAATGCACAATGTACACGAACTTGCATTTGTGGATCATGGATTCTTTGGTACCCACCTTCATTCAAGCGTGTATGAAAAACTATTTGAAGGAAGAGGGCAGGGTTTGAGCATGGGGGGGGGGGGGGGGGGGGTTGGCACGTGCCCCTGTAGTCCTGGAATCCGTAACACGATAAAAAGTTAACGTGCCTAACAAACTGCATATCTTTTAAGAATGAATGATTAAAGGAAATAATGGACTGAATTATTAAATCATTGTCAACTATATAGGTTTTGTTATCATACACTGCCCCCCAAACAGCAAGTTATGATTTATCTGAAAAAATATCTCATTTCGTTGACAAAATTTGGTGTTTATGGAAAAAGAATGTACAAATACATTCACATAGCCTTCGCAAACTCTGCTGGACAGACATTTGAAAAACAAAAGAAAGTAACAAACCATTAAAGAAAATTATGAGACACTGTACATAGGCGAATCTTTCTTAATAATGTGATGGAAGCAATGAAGACACATTGACGAATATACCTTTCATCGAATTAACAACATAAGAGCAAACGTCTTCTCTCCGTCGTCAAATCGTCATCATCATCATCAGAGGAAAAGCAAGGAGGATGAGAAGAAGAAGAAGAAGAAGAAGATGAATATATGAAGAGAGAAAGAAAGATAAAGAGAGAGATAGATAGCGAGAGGTGGGGGAGAGAAGGGGAACGATAGGAGGGCAATAAACAGAACGAGTGACAACCCCCCCCAAAAAAAAAAACAACAAAACAACAACAACAACAACAACAAACAAACAAACAAACAAAACAAACAAACAATAAAAACAAACACGATACGCCTCTGCCATGGTTAATATTCGACTCTATGTACTTACCAACAATATGAGTTGTAAAACTAAGCTCGCTGACGATCACGCTAGCTTCGGAGGCACCGAGTCCGAACTCCTTCTGCCAGGCCACCAGGTAGACACTGAATGGGTAGACAATTGCTCCGTAAACGAACTGCGACACGATGGCGGCAACGAGCACCACCCAGCTCCAGCCAGAGTCGACCTTTCGTATGATACGCGACATGATTGATTTCGACGGACTTGGACCTCCTAATACACCAGTATTATCGTACTCATATTTTTCTTTTCACCTTTTGTGTTACTCTAACAACAAGGGCTTTTTTAGTCGGAGTTGGTGACAGTGATAAGAATGACCCATTTTTGTATTAGCGCGTACCACATTATGATAATAGGGAGTTTTTGAATGTGTCAACGTGAACGCCGTCCTAGATCCTCCCAGCGACAATGGACTACTTTGTGTTGAAGCATGAAGTTAACAATGGGTGAAGCGAGGTTCACATTTTAGAGAAGACGGCAATACCATGTTTGACGCGTTCTCGGTCTGACTAGTGGACGAGGGAGAAGCCAGTGGACGGGTGAGCCGTTCTTGAACAAAGAGGGGGTATGCAGTTAACACAAAGCAGTCCATTGTAGCTGGGAGGATCTAGGACGGCGTTCACGTCGACACATTCGAAAACTCACTAATAATGATTACAATGCTCTCTGTGACCCATTATTCCTTGAGCTGAAATATTTGGCATTGGAACACCTTGTATCATTTGGTACCTCAAGTTTCATGTTTAAATATAATTGCCTACTTTCCTCCCATATTTAATAATTTTTTTATTTTGAAGTCCGATGTACACTCTTACAACCATGGGCGGAATTATGCAGGAGAATTCTTTTTATCGTGGTGGGGGGGGGGGGGGGCGTAACAATAGGTCGTCTCCCCCTGATGAATAGAATGGCATAACCCATCTCCGCCACTGCTTACAACACTCGTCATACGTATAGAGTTGTTGATTTTCACTGATCTCTACATGTACATGTATACGGATCCTCCCCCCCCCCCCCCCCGTAGATATCATGTCACAAACCCCCGGTGCGCTCTTCACCGCAAAACATTCTTTTCTTTTCATCGTGTAGTTTTGGTAAGCCCTCAAAATCGTTTTGTCAGATTTATTGGATTTATGTTGATAAATAGCAAGATACTATGACAATATAAAGTGAAGATTTCAGAGGCAAAAATAATTTAGGTGCCGGGTCACGAAAAAAAAATTGACATCAAACACATTGGTATGACAACGACACTATTTCACCAATAGTCCTACGTAACAAGGCGAAATTCCTTCCAGTCGCGCATAATAATAAAGTGTTGTTTATTTTATTTGACTTTCTTGCAACAATAATATTAGTAACAACAGTAACAGTAACACTTACAAGTATTTAAAAAGCGATATAGAGAAAATGAGAGCACAACATTTAATATAATCCAAAAAAAAAAATAAATAAATAAATAAATAAAAAATAAATAAATAAAAACAAAATAATAAAAAAATAAAACTGAATAAACAAATAAATTAAAAAAAAAAAAATAAATAAATAACTAAATAAATGTTAAGAGAATAAAAGAATAAAAAAGTATAACCTAAATAATACAAACCAGATAACTACTGCTTTAAATTAAAAAAAAATATGGCACTAGACCTACGCGATGACATGAATTTTGATGCACTTAACCAGATATTGGTAGCTAAAGTTCAAGAAACAATATACAAGCGAGGTGGTACAGCAATCGAGCGGTAGATCTTTTGTATTTTCACCCCTCAAAAACCAAAACTATGTATTTTACGTTTAGAAAACCTTTGAATGGCAGCAAAGAAACCGAACATTAGAGATTCTTTTACACTTCAAACTTTAAAAACTCTATTCTATTCACTGCTTCCTATATTCAGGGCGCAAAATTAGAGAAAATCCTGGAATTTAGCAAAGCAACCTGAAGTTAGGATTTCTTTTGAATGTTAAACCTTTTAAATGCTGTTTATGTATACTCTCATATATTGGGAGCAACATATTTAACAAGATCCTGATATAACTTATATGCAAAGGAGCAAAGCAACCACAGTTAAAACACTTATTATCCACTATTTCCTATAGAATTACGATATTTTCTCCCTTCCGCTTTGAAAGTGCCACCCAGGGCACCCCCTGTCCCTTGGATATCCACTATACAGTATCTTCAGGCGTTGGAGTGTTATTATGACTAAACCTAACACCATTTTATGTATCCCGGGCTATTCTTTCAATAGTTTCTGGAGGCTTCTCATCGATCTTACCAGGCATACTGATATGATAGCAATGGCGGTGGGGCATGGACATGGGCCATGGCACGGGAGGGATGTGGGTGTACGTTGTGAACTTGATTGTAAATCATTAGTCATGACTATCACTTGAAACTGAGTCTCATATTATATATTAGTGGACCAATAGTCTGTATTGGTTTCTGTAATATCGTAAGCTGCTATAGGCACATTTACATCAGCATAATCATAGCAATAATAAAGAGTTATTTTTCAATAAAATATGATAAACCTGCATTATCTGACATCACACTCGGTATTAAAATATTCATTAAGAGCAATTAAAAGTGAAATATTTGATTCTACACCTCACAATTACACCGTTGCTAAGGAGAAGGCAGCCCTTAGCAACCAAGTTTTCACTCTAAAGCCAAGATCAAAGCGTAAAATTTAGAACGCTGTAACTTTTTTGCCAGAAAAGCAGTGAACTTTTAATTTTCATAGGGTATTGATCATATGTTTGGGCAGTTTCTGAGAAAGTTTCAAGTCATTAGTGAAAAAGGCATTAGAAACATGGAGAAAAATATATTTAGGTGCAATTCATATTTTTGGGAAAAATGATAAAAATTCACATATTTGGCCAAAAACTGTATGTAAATTATTACCAAGAAATGTGGTACCTTGTTGTGGCGATTTTAATTTTCTTAAATTCGATGCCTCAAACATGGTATTTGAAGGTTTTATTCAAAATTGTCAATGCTAGTAATAAATGGCTGCCATTTATATTCAGCAGCGTATTTCTGAGGTTGTCCACCTGGAAGTTGTGCAGGATGGTTCCCCAAACAAGTTGATACCCAACAACCTTTTACAACAGCCCGTGTCTCAACCCCCCCCCCCCCCCCAAGAAAAAAATAATAATAATAAAAATATAAAATTAAAAAAAAATAATTAAAAAAATGGGGTTTTGCCTCCTAGGTAAACCCAAAATGCTGTACGAATGAAATCGAAATCCTATATTTTCCTTTTTCAACAAATCGGTAAAGAAACCATACACTGTTTGTTTGTTTAGGCAACGCGACCATGGAAACGTACAGGTACGGTATATGGTACGTGTGCATGTAAAATGTAACGTGTGATTGCACGGTAAATTCAACGGTGTGTGTGATCATGAATGAATGAGTTTGACAAGTACCTGTTTTATTAGGATTTCATTATTAGAAGCATGGATTGATTCAGATAAAGGTAATGTATTGAAGCTACCGAAATTCGAATCTTTTCAATAACATAAAATCTTGTTTATTTATAATTATTTTCTCGTATACTATAAATGCGAATGTAACCGAACGCTGTTTGAGCCGAATGACAAGGGGCATGTGCGCCGGAGGCGTCTTTTTTTTTTGTAACCAAGCCTAGGCAGATTTCGCCTTTTTTCATGAATATTCATGACGCAGGGTCGGGAAACGATTCCGATTGGTCTTCATGAAAGCACGGCCTGCACGTACGTACGTACGTATGCATATTACAATATGCAGCGCTATATTTCGATCGTGTGTGTTCAATGTGTAGCTAGGCGCCTACGTTCATGTATGTATATCGTTTAATTCTCAACATATTCACCCCACCTATGCAATGTGACACGTAAAAAATTGGATTGAGCAGTCAATTTCAAAATCAAGTTTGCATTAATTTATTGCATGTGCGTATATCTAATTTAGTAATTATAGCTCTTTTGAGGACACCCTCCTTTTCCGACTAAAATTGACACTGTCACTGGCATTACTCTGAAGGCCTAGGCTATGCGTACCGGTATATTGACAATTGCCCATCGTAATGTTCTCCACAAATGAACTTTACAACAATATGCTGAATCAAGACACAGACTCTAGGCTAGGTCTAACAACATTAGAGTCTTACTGTTCACGTAAGAAATTAAATTTCCTTGCATGCTCACTGTAAAGTGTAATTAGCAATTGCACCCTGCTCCTGTAACGCACATTGCCCTGAGTTAGAAGAACTACAAGAGTCTTCAGGACTGAAAGAAGCAGACTACTATAACGTTCCAATAGTAGTAGGCTATAACGTTAGTACCAAGAAAACAAATTATTTTGGTGACCTTTTACTTTTAGCTGATGAAAACAAAGTGCGTAACTAGTTATCTACCCCCATCATCAATCATTTACTAGTACTGATTAGATCTAGGTCTAACTCATCATACTCATTGACCTTAAAATAACATTCACTTAATCTAAACTTAACTGAAATTGAAAATTGTAACAAAATTGGTCTAGGCCTAGGCCTACATAGAGTAGATCTAGAGTAGTTAGAGTCTTGGCTAGACACAACTGCATATTTGATGATAATCACACCGTCACATTCCGATTCCATTTTGAAGTTGGGTCTACCACACGTCTGTTATTAGGCCAGCATTTTGAGGGATACGTGGAGGCAATTCTAACTCTTACATTAAGATCTAACTTAGATCGATAATACTTAGATTCAGTGCAAAAACGTAGGCTAGGCGCCTACACGTTGAACACATACGATCATAATATGCGTACGTGCGTGCAGGCCAGGGCCAGGGACTTTTTCCCCCCACGTATGTACCGGCGACCGTGCTTTCATGAAGACCAATCGGAACCGTTTCCCGACCCTGCGTCATGAATATTCATGAAAAAATGCGAAATCTGCCTAGGCTTGGTTACAAAAAAAAAAGACGCGCGCCGGAGCTTCCCCGTACTGCGAGGCGAGAACGGGCGCTGCAGCTCTGGCTGTATCTGGGGAGCAGCCACTCACATGCGAGGTTATAACCTCGCACTCCATTTTTGATACCTCAAAGTCAAGAATGGCCTCCCTAGGCATAGACAGTGTGTAATCTCTAGTACCAATGTTTGCTATAAGTATAACTAGATCTAGGGCCTAGGCTAGGCTATATCAATTATCATGACTACTACGCGTAGACCACTCTCGGGTACATTACTGTAAAATAGTTGGTATTTTCTGTCGCATGTACTAAAGGTATGGGGGGAAAATAAGATAAATATTTTAAATACCTTGCTTTCAAATTCAGCCCTTAAAAATCTCACTCCTACCTCAAATGGCCGTTAGGAAGAACTTTTGATATTTACAGCAAAATCCAAAGTCAAAATCTTGTCCAAAACCGGAGAAATCCCCGCCGATTTGTTTCGCGATCGCGTGTTGTTTACAAACTGCCGATGTCTTAGACTAAAATCGGCCAATATAATTTTTGTCCACGAAGAAACTCGGGATCGCAAGGGCACATCGATCTTTATGATCGCGCACACAGAAAATCGGAACTTTTCCGTGTACGCCATAGATAGGGACCAAATTTTTGAGGACAAAACTCTTTTGGGGAGATGTCAGCGCCCGCGGCGACCAGGAAATGTACACAATGACTCCGATAGCTCGTTTCGCGAGAATCAACAGTAAATTACGGATTTCATTTTTGTAAATATCTTTTCCAACATTGGTGAGTTGAATTTATTGTATTTCTTGGATATTTTGGGGTCGGTTTTTGAAAATTAAATGCCGATTTTGAGTGAATATTGGTGACTTTTGTGCAGTGGTGTTTTAAAAAGATGAGGTGTATGACTGCCTACATTATACACACGAAGTATAGGAATGTAGCTATGAGTGGCGTAGACCGAAATTTTCTGTCTCTCGTTCGTTAGCCTCTTATTTGGATAGGGTCGGCCGTTCACTTAGAGACAGAAAGGCGTGTCGGTTTTTCTAAATCGTATTATTCACATTTTAACAATATTTGTGTAAATTAAATAGATTAGCCTAGGCCTAGGCTCTATACTTATAAATACTATATTTATTGTTTTATTCCTTTTAATGCTCCTTTTTCAGGTAATTCAGGGTCCAAGTTGTTCTCGGTTTGATATTAGGTAAAGGCATCATACTACTAGATCTAATTAAGAGCAAAAAGAACTTGGAACTGAATATAGAGCTTAGAGGAGTAGTGCCC
The DNA here is from genome assembly GCA_025617745.1 of Heliocidaris erythrogramma. Taxonomy (NCBI): domain Eukaryota; kingdom Metazoa; phylum Echinodermata; class Echinoidea; order Camarodonta; family Echinometridae; genus Heliocidaris; species Heliocidaris erythrogramma. The sequence goes on from CM046869.1 coordinate 11,972,660, forward strand.
GCGTTCAGTATCTTCCCTAGGTATCCCCTAGGTAGGAGCGTGATCGCCAGCCAAAAACAGCCTGAAATTAAAAAGGCTGAAAATTTTACTTCATCAATTCAATCAAGGTCAAGGAAAAGCCAAAATAAGGGCACAAGCCATAACGATCCTACTGAAGAATTTTGCATGAAATCAGTTTTTCTATCACCCTAAAATGTGGAAGGAAGTATTTTCTCAAAATTTTGCCTATTATATTGGAGTTTTCACCTCTTCAACTAACATGTAGAGGTCGCGACCACCAGCACCGCCAAAATTGACGCAGGTCACAGCCCCACATTAACTATACACAGCGCTGTCGCGGCAGCACTGTACAAGCCAGCCTCTCTCTAGTGTTGCGAACTGCGACTACAAAGTGCTGACTACATACTTTTTCCCTGAAATTACTTTTATCTAAAGATGAAACTAGGCCCTATTGATTGATTGATTGGATTCAGAAAGTCAAATTTATTTAAACAACTTACAACTTACCAAAAAGCGATGATTTATTGCATCGTCGGCCCACAGTCCGTAATGGCAGAATGTAATCGCTGCACTTTTTGAAAGGTCACACCCGTGCCTAACTATTGTCTATACACAGCGCTGTCTACACCCAGGTTTTGGCAGTCAAAAGTTGAATTTTTCTACCCTGGCTGTGGACATTGCCTGACGGCCTGCTGGGGATTCAACTTCAACAAATCCATCCAAGCAATCGATTTCATGTTAGTATAACGTAAAATTTGAAGTTTAACATACATTTTCAATTAATTTTGTACATTGTTTTAGCAACATTATTTGAAAGGTGTCACATTGAAAGTCTGGGTCCTTGTCTGGTCGGACTAAGCCCCACATAGTCATAGACTTCCATGAGTGGGGCACAACATCGTCTGCGACGACTTAAAATTGAGTCAATATTTAGTTGATATTATAGGGCCAGTATATGTTTCTTCACTTCAGATGTACCAGTAAACTAATTGTTTTTTATTGTTTTATTTTTCCTTTTTATATTTCAGAATTTCATAATGATGGAAATAGACCTACAGAAAAGTGCATAAATTTCAAATCAAGCAGAAACTAACCATGCTGCCAACCAATCAGATCCAACAACACCTCCAACAACACCTCCACCGCCAACCCCAGCTTCTCTCTTGGCTCCATGAGCAGCAGCGCCCTCGACGGTTGCGTAACATCATGGAGAAGGAGCGCAACATGCAGTTCCTTCGTCAGGCTCAAGAGAGGGGTTACCTCCAGTCACCCTCTGACCAATCAATTATGAAGGTATGCAAACAGGCTTATATGTAGGTGGATTATCTTTTTAACCTTCGTTTGAATACTGCCATGAAGATATTTTTGTATGGCTGACCATAGTGTGTTATAGGATTAACATGTGTGGCATTGACTGGATTACAGTGCTGTAAAATGTTATCCTGAGTAATGAAACTACTGCATGTAATCAAAAGTTTTCTCTTTAGCTTTTGAATTAACTAGAGGTACTAGTTATTCAGTTGTACTTTTTTATGTATATACTATATATTGTGCAAATGGGAATAAAAGATAAGCCAGGTATCAACAGATAATGTGGTAGTTGATAGTTGGTCATGCCAGCAGTCCTTTAATATTTGTATTGATATTTAAGCAAAGGTTTCCTTAGATTCCATGACCACCAAAGAAATCTTCTTTTAATTGCATCAATTCCAATAAGCCCAGTGAGGTGCTTAACATTTTACTATACTGTAATTAAATTTGCTATATTTTCACTACTGTCATTACTATCAAACAGGCATGCCAAGAGCAACAGCAAGATGTGAGGAAGTTGGTAGATGTCTTAATGGTACGTCTATGTGGAGTTCACCTCAGGGATGTTGGTGCAGTAGGCACGTGTATTAACCTCAGGATCTGTAACCTTGCAGGGAACTACATCAGAAGCTTTGAGGGCCTCGCTGCTTGCAGACGATTAATCAAACTTGATCTCCATGGCAACCAGGTTTGTTTCAAAGAAGAGAGAAGAAAAAGTTTAACTATTTTATAGATACCTTTTGTAAAAAAAAAATGGCTTTTTATTCATTGAGTAATTAACTTGTCATATAACAAATGAAATTGAAGTGAAAGGATGCTTGGAACAAACTTTTTAGTTCTAAATTGTTGTTCAAAATGTGATGTTAACATCTATGTATGTATTTCCTAGGCAGGAGGTTTCATTTCTTGTTACCATATCATTTTGTGAAGTTGTAAGTGTTATTAATAAACTCAATATTTATGCTATCATCTGTTTCTTTTCAATAAGTAGCTAAGTAACCAAATTAGCTATCCTGTCAACATTTAGACAAAATCTATACATTAAATAGTACATGTGCAAAGTGTTTGCTTATAAAGCCTTTGATATGAGTTAAGATTGTCAAATGATTTTAAGTTTTAACGGCATCATCTAGTTGATGAGTGGAATTCTAGCAAGACATTTTGTTTAAAATATCAAATTCAAACTTTTTTTCAAAAAATGAAAAATGCTGAATTGAAAAAAACCCCAGAAGACATAGATCTGTTGAAATTAGAAGGAAGAAATGTTGTCTATGATGTTTATATATCTGAAGTTGATGTCAATTTTTGTCTGCTTGAATATTGAGTAGTTTTTGAAGTAACATATTTGAATGAAATCATTATTGTCCTCTTACCATACATCGATTCACCCTTCACAAAAAGATATGCTAATCATATAATTATTCTATTTTCAGCATTTTCCAGTTTGTTCCAACACTGTTATCCTTTCATCAACATCCTCTGTTTGTTTTCACTATCTGCAGATCAACCAATTACCAGATGAGAAGTTCTGGGCTGGTATGACTGAGCTGAGAGCTGTGTATCTCCATGATAACAGCATCAGTCGACTAGACTACCTGCAGGCTGTGGGGGCAGCATCCACCCTACAGATCATGACCTTGTATGATACACCCATTAGCTTAAAGATGACATATAGGCATCATGTTGTCAACAGGTAAGTTTTTGATTGATTCAAGCTGTTTGATACCATTTGATTTTTGTATACCACAGATGTTCCTTGGACTGGTGCCCAAGTTATCTTTCTGTGAAATGCAATGAATTTGGAATAATCTGAATTGATATTAAAGGGCAATCCAACCTTTGCAATAATTTCATTTGTGTGAAAGCAGAAAAGTCAGAGAAGCAGATTGGTGAAGGTTTGAACGAAATTGGAAAAGCAATAAGAAAGTTGTGATTTTTTAAAAAAGTTGTAATCACTGTAATCACATGTGGGAATTTCAAATTGGCCGTATTGGTACGGTCACTGTGATGTAGCGGCGGTCAACTTTCCCATTTATTCCAACACACAAAATGACTAACACGTCAAATTTTCAAAATGTATAACTCAGTATGAGTATGATCTTTCTCTTTTTGGAGGACCTATAACAATATGCTATCTACAAGATATTTTGAGTACTGCCCTTAGGGAAAAGGCGCTCAGGAGAAAGCCAGAGTTTAATGATATTTTCATGTACGACAAATGGGAGAGTTGACCATGAATGTGTCACAATCGATTCACCAAATTGCGGCCTTTGTGTGAATCTCAAATTAGCAATTTAATTGCCAATTTGAGATTTGCATAGATGTAGTGATCTCATTTTTCAAACATTCATAACTTTCTTATTCTTTGTCCAATTTCTTACAAACTTTCACCATCCTCTTTCCCTTACCTTTTCTCCTCTCACACAAATCCGCTTTTTACAAAGGTTGGATTGCCCTTTAACTCTTCTGTGCCGTTGAAGAATTTGAGTATTGCACATCATGTTTACACTAAGAATGAGTGCATTTTTTGTCCATGAAACACAAGTAATTACCTTCATTGTGAACTTTATTCCATTGGAACATGTTATATGCCCAATGATTAGTAATAAATTTTGCATATTATATCAAAGTTAGCCCTTCAAAGTTTATTTATGACCATTGTTCAAAAACTTGGTGGTACAAATGGAGTACTGATGCAACAAAAATCAAATAAAAATTGTGGTGGTTTCACTGGTTTGATTACATTGACAATCTTTTGAAGCCTAGATGTACTTTAAAACACAGCAAAACTCACCACATTATAAACGTTTAATAAAGATTCATATCAAACTCAATTGGTGATCTAGATTATGACTAATTATCCCCAATATCTGTTTGTTCCTGTAGTGTGTGGTCTTTGAAAGCATTAGACAACCATGTGATTTCCGATGAGGAGATAATTGAAGATGCGTTCTTTGGAGGTCATTTCAGCATGCTAAACTCATCCTTCTACATCAACATGGTCCTGCCTGAAAAGCAGGTTCGTATTGCTGTCATTATCATAGATGAAATATGTAAGCCTGTGTATAATGGTCACTTGCTAGACACACTGGCCTTTATGGAGGAGCTATCTTTCTGCATGTGTTTAGCTGCAGTGACGTCCCATTTGAAGGCATCAAAATTACTTGCGAATGTAATTTTGGAAATAGATAGCAAAAATATTGAATACATGTAGTCACACATGTACATGTACATGTGTGCTGTGCAAAAGCTGTAAAACTTTTATTCCAAAGAGAATCCTGTCAAGCTGTTTCTGGTGAACTATTGGTATCACAGCACAAGTCTTAGTACACAATTCCCTCTCGTGAACTAGAACTTTGTATAAAGATGATAATAGCCACATTTATATTGTGCACCCATCCCAGGGAATGCCCAGGGTGCTTAGAAAGTACTACTGCTACCCTGGCTGTTGCCAAGCTGCCTCGAGGCACTGTAAACATTCAAGGAATTTGCATTCTGCCACTTGCTTTATGGGTTTAGAGTGGCAACTGTAGATTATTATGTACATTGTAGATTAATATCTTGCTTATGACTTTCATTAATGGAAAAAAATGTATTTAATCCTTTTATTTTGATGACTTTGATTCAAGAAATAAAATAGATTTAATCCATGTTAGAGCTTGAGTTCCTTCCAGTTACTTTCAACACCTGGGTTGAGAGTGGCAATTGTAGATTAATGCCTTGCTAATGACTTTGATTCCTGAAATAAACGTGGATTTATTCCTGATCATCCACAGGGTACAACCCTATCAGTCGAGCTGGCCCATGTCAGAACAGTGCTTCGTACGGTATCCCACATCCAAGCCAAGCATTCCCCAGTCCTCATCATCCAACGCTACATCAGAGGCTGGCTGACTCGCAAGGCATTCAAGATCATGGCTAGGACCAAAGTCTGGTAAGTCTACATGGACCCTGTAGGAAACTTGCACTACATAAGTTCCTGTATGTGACCTAGCGCAGGCACTCGTTGTAGCATCATAGGCTTTCAAAGAGTACCTACTCACAACCTCTCTTTTTAGACATGACTGAGGCATGCCTGAAAGATATTGTAAAAATTTATTAAAAAATAAAAACCTCTATCCTAGAGGTTAAATGCTTGTAGATAAAGAGACAAACTCTTGTATTAATAATTGTTGTATGATACATGCTCCACTGACATTTGTTCCGTTGTCAATTTCATAAACAAATTGAATTTCTAACTTCAACCTTGGACTAAACACTATACCTAACTCTAAACACAACATTCACCCAATTGCAAACCCATGCATATATCTTTGACAAAATAAAGAGCATATCTTTTTAAGAGCAAATGTCTGAATATATCCGGCACATGTTTTATCAATTAGTCAAAGAAGATAGTCAAACCTTGTACAATTTCTCCCACGTATCTTTCAAAACAGGGCTGTGGTCACCATTCAACGTTACTGGAGAGCGTACAAAGGCCTGGAATGGAAGCCCTCTAGCCAGGAGAAGAGAGGGAGAGCTGCCCCGCCCTCAACAGCAGCACTCGCCATGGTTCCTAGCAAGCTTGCTTCCTCTACTTCCCACCTCAGGGCCATCTCTCCTGGCCCTGCCATGAGCAGCACTGCCACCGAGACATCAGTCTCAAGGATGGATTACGACACTTACCTGAAGAACAGGAGACCTGGATCAAAGTCCCCAACAACCTTCTCAATCATGGAGCGAAGACAGCGACTTGCAGAATTGCAGCGTGGCAGGGTATTTGAGGAAAAGGTAGGTACTGATTTCGAAAATATATGAAGTGGATCTATGAACAGGGGTGGTATTCTGAAAACTATGTAATCTTTTATGTTATGGAAAATTGCGTGCATTAAACACTAATCATTGGTGCTTGCGCAGATGTCTCTGTTAACTTTACGTGAGCACAGCCATCTTTGCACAATCATTAACCAATGATTTGTCCTGATTTTGATTTGTTATGACAATTAACATCATTTTACTAGCATAAAATATAACATCATTTTCAGAATACGGCCCCAGGACTTAAATAACCCCACTCCTCCTTTTGCTGCAAAGATCTAGTACTTGCTGGCTGCAGTGTTCCTTTCAAATGGCAAAGGTTAAATGATGCTATAGCCATACCCTTTATATTGTATTGTTTTACATTTCAGCATTGGACCAGACTGGATATTTGATGGCGCCCTATAATAAATAATGATTTTCCTATGTTATTAGGAAAATGAAATCTGCAGATTCTGGGAAAAAAAAGAAAACCTTTATATATCAATATGGTAAATGCATTGATTATTGTCATCATGTGATTTAAAAGATTTGGCAAATGTAGCAATTTGTTTTTAGTTTCCTAAGATTTATTCTGTATATGAATGTTTTTTTCCTCCTAGGAGTCCCTCACTACACCTACCACTGCAGACGGTGATGTGAGAAGAAGAGCCAACCTTGTGGCCAAAATGAGACGGCTTCAAGGTGATCTTTATCTGGCTTCTGATGAAGGTTTCCCGGAAGGATTCGGACCTGATGACACGAGACCTGGTCTCAGTCGCACCATGGGCCAAGACTACAGAAAACCAAGGAAGCCAAAAGCAAAGAAGGGAAAGAATAAGAAGTCCAGGACTGTCAAAGAGATGCTAGGTGCATTGTCGGACAGTGAGTTGTTGAGGGAGCGTTCTTCAGATGAGTATTCTGATGATGATGATGATGAGTCAGTGGTGATCAAGTTTCGACTGTCTGGCTTGAGACCAGCAGTGAACAGGCTAGACCCCATGCAGGATGTTCTGATATCAAAGCGAGAGGCTGGTCAGGATGTGAGGATGGGTCTAGCTGCTGCATTCACACATAAACTGAGAACTACGGAACCGCCCCGCAAGCCTGTCCACAAGAAACCCATGAATGCGGATCAGAAGCTCTTTGCTAGAGCTCAAGGAACAATGGGAACGTCGTGCTTCAAAGCAGTCATGCAAGCATATAGAGACAGAGAAACTACTGACAAGCTGTCAGCCAAGTGTGACAAGGTGTCCATGATCCGGGAGCAGAGAGCAGAAGGCAGGCTGAGAGCAAAGAGCTTCCTGGAAGAAAAACGCTTCAAAGCCATGCAAAAGCGGGATAAAGAGATCACCCAAATTTCACATGCCTACGAGAGGCAAGCCAACAAAGCGATTGCCGAACTTGAAAAGAGACGTGAGCTTCGAGGCAAAGATTCAGAGATCAATGCACGGGTGCGTAAGGAGAGCACATTCAGTCATGAATTCGGCAATCAGCACACGTCTATATCCAATGCACTGTTACGCCATGACAGGCAAGCTCGAGGTGAGAAGCTCTTGCAAGAGAAAGAAGACTTTGTCCATAGTGAGCACAAGCATGAACTGAATCAGCGTAACCTGGTCCATAGATACTTGGAGCACAGACAGCTGATGCGACAAGCCCAAACAGCTGTAGAGAAGGCAGCTCTTGATACGAGCATGGCGCAGGAGCACAATGACAGGCTCATGGATGCAAGGGCAAACGTCTCAAGGCAGAAGAAGAAATCAAGGCACTTCCAGGCTTTTTACCCTCTTCCCAAATGTGCCACACACCCTGTCTTACCCCCTGTGAGGCGAGAAGGCAAACCTGGACAGTGGGATACTCTTATCTCCATGTATGACGGCAGAGTTGGCAATCACCCAGCGATTGTTGGTACTCTGTGACTCTGTTTGAAGAATATGTTCATGCCATTGTTAATTCGTACCAAAGTATTTTAATGGCGAGGAATATTAGGGGAAAATTCTCAACGTGTCCTTTATCTGCACTTGAACATTCCATTGTTTAAAAACTGCAGAAAGCAGGATGAATTGACGGAGAAACTGTTCACTCAAAATCTAAAAGTAGGAACTGATGTACTCATGAACGTTCTTTAAAGAAGTTTTAGAAAGCAATCTCCAGTGGTCTGTTGGAACGAATATGTACATGTTATGTTTCTACTTTGTTGATAATTGAGGCTTACCCATGTTCTAGGGTACTTAGGTAAGTGATATTTTGTTGTTCTGCGTTCTCAGAGGCTGTGTAGGAAGAGTTAAGTGACCTTTTAATTTTTTTTTTTATCATCAAGTCTTCCATTTGCCCAGTTTGCTCTGTTAGGTCCAAAAGTCTTGAAAAGTATTAAGTTTGTTTCTGAAATTAAAGACCGTACACGCAGAGTAAGAAAGATTGTTTCATGCGGTCCAATTTTAACCCAGTGCCGACGGGAACCGGGTGCTCCTGTTTTTAAGCCTATGGGTTTTAGAGTATTCAGTACCCAACGGGTTAATATTCTGTACTATTCAACTCTTGAATATTACGGTGGTGTAGTAGGATGGGATCAAAAATAGCAACTTTTCTAAAAGGAAGTAATAAAACAAAATGAAATTAAACACTTGGATTCAAATCCTTTGTTTATTAAGTAGTAGGTCAATTTCCAAATTCATATAAATTTGCAGCAAAAGTGAAGTCATTCATTATAAAACAAGTTGACTCTTTTTCTAATATCGATATATTTTGTTGAACCTTCTCAAAGAAATATTCTTGATGTTTTCTGTAATTTCTATGGAAGGATTCAAAACAAGAAATCGAGTCATATAGATAATACTAATTTTTTTTTTTTTTTTATGGAGCACCCTTCCATTTAACCCATTGCTTATAATGGAACTGGGTGGTCCCTGTATTAAATGTATGGGATTATGAACATTCAGTAGTCAAGCGGTTAAATTAGCACTGACTGCTGATTTTCTTGTTGCAAAGTGATGATGCACACATCTTGAATAGTTTTCTTCCACTATTGATTTAATTGTAAATGTTAGTTTTTGTAAGACCTGATTTGTGAATGCATTTAGTATACTAGCCTAATGATCAATGGACTTTTTGATGATTGGGTAGATAAAGATGATGAGAGAAAGAAGAGTTTGTTTGTTTTTATTCTGCAAAATTATGGCAGTCATGTATATACATTCGTACAGCTGTTTTTCAAGTGCAATATTTTTGTGTTGCTTTTGTATGGTTTTGATATTATTTGATCAAAAAGGAAATAAAAGCGCCATCTGCTTCTTAAAACACAAGGTAATGTGTGAAATTTTAATTATTCTGGTAGGCATTAGCACTATGAACACGATGACAAAGAAATCAGACAAAATATACAGCTCCTCATTGTACCCTCCACAATTGTTCTGGTAGACAAAAGAACATCCCTTCATTGCTATTAAGTAAAATAAGTAGAGCAGGTGAATATGCATGTGACACCTGTTCTACATATTTTTACATAATAGCAATGAAGGGATGTTCTAATTTCTACCAGAGCAAATGTGGAAGGTACAATGAGGAGCTGTATATTTTGTCCGCTTCTTTGTTCGCCATGTTCATAGTGTAGGTTAGTAAGTAGAACTTAATGTAAAACAAGAAATATTTTTTGCTCGTAGAAATAGAGAGAGAGACAGAGAGGCAGAGAGAGAGACAGAGAGGCAGAGAGAGAGACAGAAAGAAAGAGAAACAGAGAGACAGAAAGGGGATGTGCAGAAACACAGAGATAGAGAGAGGGAGGCCTGTAGTACAGTAGGCCTATGTAGGTCTTATTAAAATACTGCCTATGGTTGGATTTTGAAGGCCAAGGGAGTGGTAAAACATAAGAATGATTAAAAAAACCCAAAACATAAATACTTCCATTGCTAACAATTGCATTTTAAACCGGTGAAAACTACATGTATGTAAACAACGACCACTCAACCAATGAAAATCACAACCTTATGAAAGACGACTGAAGGATTTTTTTTTATATTTCGCCTCTTCTCCAATTGAAAGTACCCCACCTACGGCGATATATATTCTCTTCCTTCGAGTCACTGCTCTTTTCAGTTCATCGTCCGTACCAAACAGAACAGTTCTCTATCGTAATAAAAGAAAGAAACATCAACTTAATCCAAACAGGGAATGAGATAGGAATTTTCTTTGATTTTGCAGACTAGGATGCGAAAATGGTCTTCATCTTTACGAATTCTAAATGGATATGCCCAGTCTTTCTTTTCTCCCCCTTTCTCATTAGGGCTATTCTCTATTTTTTAGCCACTTGATAGGGGGCGTGCCAATTCGTATAGCTACGCCACCGTTGATGGGGCACTATAACCCCACCCCTCGAATCCTAGAATCAGCTGAAAGATAACGGGCATCCCGCTAGAATAACAATCGTAATAGATAAGATAATACCGAAAACTAATATAGTCTGCGAATTATGTGCAGCCATGACATTTTAATATCACGCACAATTTTCTTAAATTGGCTGCCCGGGTACAAACACATTTACATTCGCAGTTTACGCCATTTTAGCTTTACTTGCCACCGTGTTTAGCATTGATGAAATGATTTATTTGCAGAAGGTTATTTATATTTGGCTTGTCTATGACTATTTGGGAGGGAAGTAATTCCTGCACAATATCACGTTTCGAAAGACTGACTATAACCCTTTTCATTTTCTCTATCTTAGACATAGCAGCATACATTCTCCACTCTCATTCCCTTCTCCCTCTTTCTCTTCCCCCTCTCTCTCTCTACTCTCTCTCTCTCTCTCACTTCCTTCCCCTCTCTTTCTCTCCCCTCCCTCCTCCCTTTCATCTCTCTCTCTCTTCCTTCCCTTCATCCCTCACTCCCTCTCTCACTCCTTCTTTCCCCTCTCCCCTTCTCTCCCCCCTCTCACTCCCTGCCCTCTCTCTGTCCCCTGCCCTCTCTCTGTCCCCTCCACCTCTCCCTCTCTCACTCCACCCTTCCCTCTCATATATCCCTCCCCCACGCACTCACCCATTTCCACTCCCTCCCTCCATCTCTCCCTCTCTCCCTCCCCCTTCACCCCTCCCTCCATCTCTCCCTCTCCCCTCCCTAATTCCCTCCCCTCCATCCCTCGCTCCCTCTCTCACACCCTCCTCCCTCCCCCTCTCCCTCCACCTCCCCCTCCCTCCCTCCCTTCCTTTTCTGGTTCCCCCTCCACCTCTCTCCTTTCCGTTCCGTAAAATTCCGTTTAGTATGTCTTCTGTGTATATTGTATGTGTATCAATATTTAAGAAGCTCAATAAATCAAACACAATGTTCTTCTCTGCATGAATGATTGATGATACATGTATTCGTTAACCATTGTCATAACATGCAACTTCTGAATGAATAAGCAAGTCAGTGGTCATATAATGGTACCACCAAAAGAACAAAAGGAAAAAAACCGACTTACTTTTCATCCATAATCTAACACTTCCCTTTATACAGGCAGTCAATGCCTTCTTATTGACCGCTTAGTTAGTTTGAAAATCTTATTCTTATAACACAGCTAATTAAAACGACAATGTATGCAGAATGGAGAAAAAAGCCGAGCAAAATTAATCAAAAATCTTCCTAGATCTTGAATAGAGACCATCATTCTTTGGAAGCAATTGAAATGAATTTATATCATGCATGGCATAAGTTGATTAGAAGTTCTGTTTTATTACTCTGACCATGTAGCAGTGAAATGTCATTCCTCGTCCATGGAAAATAATTTATGAAAAGAAGTATGTTCAAAATCTTGTCAAATGAAAACCAACTGAGAGCAAAGATTCTTTGAAATGATCTTTAAAATGTGTGAATATTACTTCTTAAGCGAATTAAATGTGTCTTAATAATTGCATATTGCGCGTGATGACGTGAAAGGCGCGCTCATATTGAATTCAAATTATAGAGACAATGGGAGACGGTGACTTGATTAAAGTTTGACTGCTAATTTATTAAGTCAAATTTTAGTGAAATTAATAACTTTTAGAATATGTAATGATTAATATTTATCCCAGAAGATGCTGAATGCTTCTGCATAGTACTGCTATTAAGAGTCATTGTAACACTAAAATCAAGGGGGAAAAAACAGTACATCTCTATTCCCATTCTTTTACAATTTCGAGTTATCGTGTGTCTCCCATTAGAATAGATCGAAAGATACTGCCTTAATCTTATTTTGAAATGGCAACGAACTTTCTGCCGCAAACATCAACTGAAATGTTGGGTATGTTCGAAAATGGTCACATGCGGAGGTAAATGAATATAGTAAATATACTACGTGTAAAAAAAGACAACTGATACTTTTTGTTAATAAATTAAAAAAAATATAAAGACTGACTGGTTTTTACTTGTATAGTTGAAGGATGGCAAATTTATTTGGAGTAAGTTTATGAATAATGTTCTTAATATTCAATTAAATTTTAATTATTTTGAAAAATCAGGGCCACAAAATCCTTGTGTATCGATAATTCATTCAGTACACAATTGCCATTATGTATTGTACATAGGAGGAATTCCATAGCTCCTTTAGTCGGCTTATTCCAGAGTCATGAATTGTTAATCCAATTCATGACTTCTAGGCCCATAAGTTTTTAATTTTGTCTCTAAATGATGTTGGTCTAGGCCTAGATCTATGCCACACGCACGCCGGTGGAGGCTTTTATAAACTATATTATTTATTGTTTTGACCCTTTAGAGATACTATAACTTTTCCCTCTTAATTTCGAACCACGATTTTAACGCGACAATCACGCAACTGTTTATCAAAAGCCACAGCAAAAGGTTGGCACGCAGAAATGATAGGTGCGAACATTGGCGGATCCTGGATTTCTTGAGGGAGGGGGCTCAATATTCACAAAATTTTGTGACAAGCCAAAAAAAAAAAGGGGGGGGGGTCCTCAGTATTTTGGGGCCCCCTTTTAACTCCAAAAATCTCTGACAAGCAAAAAAAAAAAAAAAAGAAAAAGAAAAGGTCCTCTGCATATTTTGGGCCCCTTTTTGGTCCCAGGGGAGGGGGCCCCCGCCCAGGATCCGCCACTGGGTGCGAAAACCGGTAACACTGTACTACATCCAAAGCCTTCAATAATACTGTGTAGACTATTTCACCTTTTCGGGTTGAATCTTTCCTTTAATCATACTCTTCCAGACAACCAATTTGATGATGTCGCCACTGACCACAATAGTTTATTGATTCTAATAATCAGACATCCATATAGATGACAGATAAGAACTCTGACCGTCAAAGAGGACTCCATTCTGGCCGTGTTTTGCTGAAAGAAAAAAAAATATGGGTCAGTCGTGTAGCTAAAGTTGAGTTCATGCACCGTAATAACGAAAACGAAAACGCTAATGAGATTTTATCTTTAAATGTACACCGAGAGCTACCCTCCTATTAACAGACACAAGTCTATACTCACGCGTACTCCCCATGCAGGTACTTGCATACAGTAGGGTTTACCTAGGGGAAGTCCAGTCCAAATATAACTTGGTTTTATTAGAAGCAGAAAAATCACACCTACAGATCAAAAAAAGTTTGAAGAAAATCGGACAAATAATAAGAAAGTTATGAATTCTTTTAGTAGCATGAAAAACTAGAGAAACAATGAAAATCACTAGACAAATTGGCAACTCAGTCATGGGTTTGTGATGTCATTGGTACACAACTCACCAAAAATTTTGTTTATATTCATCATACAAATTTAAATTTTTGTCCAAGAATGTGATTTCCTCATGACTTGAACCAACTTATATTTATAGTAATATGTTTTTGCATGTATACACTAGTACAGAATAAAAAAATTTCGGTAAAAATCATGAAAATATGAATATTTATACAATATACATAAAAGATGAGTTCTTATGGAAATGTAATATTTTGAAAACTTTTTTTTTGAAATTTTTTTCCAAGAATATGAATATTCACATAACTTGAACCAAATACATCTATAGTAATATGTTTTTGCATGTATAAACATATACAAAATATTTCACGAACTTCAAGAGTTTTCAAAATATTACATTTCCATAAGAACTCATCTTTTATGTATATTGTATAAATATTCATATTTTCATGATTTTTACCGAAATTTTTTTATTCTGTACTAGTGTATACATGCAAAAACATATTACTATAAATATAAGTTGGTTCAAGTCATGAGGAAATCACATTCTTGGACAAAAATTTAAATTTGTATTACGAATATAAACAAAATAGTTGGTGAGTTGTGTACCCATGACATCACAGATTCATGACTGAGTTGCCAATTTGTCTAGTGATTTTCATTGTTTATCCAGTTTTTCATGCCACTAAAAAATTCACAACTTTCTTATTAGTTGTCCGATTTTCCTCAAACCTTTTTTGATCTGTTGGTCTGATTTTTCTGCTTCTATCAAAACCAAGTAATTTTTGGGCCTGACTTCACCTTTCGTTATCGTTGGCGTTATCGGACAAATGTCCTTTAATGGCAAGGATCCAGAATTTTGTAAAATAAACAAAAGAAGAAGATAAAAAAAGTGGGGGAAGACGCAGTGGCACAATTCTGAAAGATTCCTGAAGAGTACAAACAAAGTTATCAGATTTTCAGGAGACTTTTGAGTATAAACTTTACAAAGCCGGGGGCCGGGGCACAAATTTATGTGCTCGTAAGGTATGCCAACATTGCATTGCTTTTTTTTAAAGGGGGGGGGGGGGGGGGGCGTTGGTACCCCCGAAATCGGCAAGTGTATATTAAGGAGTGTAATATCAACCCAGATATCATCTAACACGTTTGCTTCAGAGAAGGAAAAGATTTATTAATGTAATCAAGATTGCACCTAAATCTGGCCTTATTCTCCAGTGTCATGTTGGAAAGAGTCGAAATCTATTTCCTATAAAATGTACCCCTACAAGTAATCAGTCGGAAAAAGTCTCCCGAAATAAGTTTTTCAGAATATTTTTAGGAAAGTTTCATAATATGTGTGGATAGCTTATGGTTCTTTTATCAGTTACTAGGTATCTGAATCTTGCCAGATTGCTTTTATTTTAGTGAATTTCATACCCCCTTCTATACGCACTTTTGAACGTTGTTAGGGTTGGGGATTAGCAGTTCCATTCTTTACTCGCTGAGTAACTGAAACTTTTCTCTAAGACTCTGAGGTGGTGACCAGAAGGATGGTACAGTTTTCGAGAAGAGGCACTTATTGTAGCTCTCTTGTGCATTTCATGAACATACTGAAACGAATTTGTCATGTACCCTGGGTTAAGATTGTTCAGGGATTTATCTACTGAACAATCTGAATGCAACACGGTCGTTAATTGGCATCCGCTTCAATCGGTCAAAGAGTGGTTTTGAAGGAGACCTACAAGGTACATCAAAATCATTTTCGCTGCTCTCTTTTGCATCTTAAGTAGCTTATCATCGAGATTTGCACAGCCCCAGATAAAGTTACAGTAATCTAAGTTAGACAACATAATAATAATGGCCACTTATATAGCGCTCATATCCGTCACGCAGTGACGCTCCTGGCGCTTAGACATTATTACCCTGGTTATAGCCGAGCTGCCAAAGTAACTAGCGCTCAAGCATATCAGGTACCCATTTACACCTGGGTGGAGAGTGGCAATGTAGATTATTGTCTTGCCAAAGGACGTTAGTGCTGTGGTGGGATTCGAACCCCGTACCTTGTGATCTGCAGTCCGGTGACTTATCCACTAGACCACAACACCTCTACATAATGTATTAGCATGACAGGCAGGACAGAATTTGATTCTAGCATCTATTGGTAAGAGAGGTTTAATTTGCCTGAACTTGGCTCGGAGGAAGCATAACAGTCGATGCACACCGGATAATGATCACTCAATCCCGAAGTGATGACATGGCTGTTCTTCACATTCCTTGGTGAAGTGACATGGATGTGATCAAGAAGGGTCAAAGTGGGGTCTTCAATAATCTGTGTGAGATTGAATGATTCGGCCAGGTCTGTCCATGGTTTTAGGATATCATCTGGTTTCCTGTAATCGATGTTGAAGTCTCCAGTGATGATGATCTCATGACCCTCATCGTATGCTTTATCCAATTCACTTTCGAACAGGTCTTTCCATGCTGTTACGGAAAGGTCATTATTCAATATACTGTACCTAATTAGGATACGAGAGGCATTTTCAGGTTTCAGTTCAATCCAAATGTTTTCAAGATCAATTTTTTCCAAGTGAAATCATCGTTTATAGGCAATAATTGATAAACATAAGCACCCCGCCGTGTGGTCTGTTTTGACGATCCTTTCTTCCTGGTGGGAATGTATATCCATCCGATTCTAGTTTCACAATAGTTAATGTTATAATTTGCATTCAGCCAGCTCTCGGTTATTCCGAGCATATCCGGACGGCATGTCGGAATTTTCAGGATAACTTTGAGTTGACCGATTTTGTTAGTTATCAATTGAACATTCCAGTGACAAACTTTCAGACCCTTAACAGTTCAGCACCGTTATCATTAACTCTTACTGTGTCATCCCATACAAGAGTATTTATGTGGCAAACAAAGAGTTAATATGTAAGTCTCCATGTGGTGTGTCAGGATTTGGGTGTAGTTGGCCTGCTTGAACCATGATACACGCAAGGTGAAGCAGAGCTTTTACTGTATCGACTTCCATGTTCACATCGTCGTTAGATCACCGCAAGTATATTGTTCCGCATCTCTTTTGGCGTCATCATGGTCATTGTGAAGGTGCACTTGCCTTTGTGAGGCTTGACTATTTCCTGAGTGCACTGGTCAGTATAGTGAAATGAATGCACTCTCCTCTCGTAAAGGCCGAGTGGCCGGCCATGAATGCAACGTACTTGGCTAATTAATGGCTGATAATGTCCAGTGTAGCTATATAGCAGTACAGTATATCAGGAATGAAAAAGAAAATAAATGTTTTTTTCTGCTTTATAACTCACATGATATCTGGTTTCATTCACCGTAGCTTGCCTAGCAGGGTTCTTATGATGAGCCAACCAAGTGATCAACCGATCAGGAGTCAATACTGAGAAATGTCCTAAGAAAATCGAATAATTATGAAAGGTGATTCTGTTGTGTACCGTGGACCCTGTAAGTTTTGTTTTGTTTTGTTTTGTTTTGTTTGTTCGTTTGTTCTTGTTGTTGTTGTTGTCGGTGATGGTGGTGGTGGTGGTGGTGTTTGTGTGTGTGTGGTTGTGTGTGTGGGTGTATGTGTGTTTTTTGGGGGCAGGGTGGTCCATAAGATGACCAGTCGATACTTTGCCTTAAAGACCGGTACTTGCTCTATTTGATAGAATGAAAACTTTCTAACTCATTGATTTGAATATAGGTCGAGGGGATCAGTAACAAGTCACATTACCTTATAATCCCCTCTGAGCATGAGTCGTTCCTCAACATTTCGCTAGTCATAAAGTGTCAGCTCTTTATCGAGGGCTGAATCCATTACGAACACGAACTTCGGGAAATTTATGGTCACTAATCAAAACACATCTGGTGCCATTTTAGGACTCCGACTTTGGCGTGGTCGTGATTGTTTTACAGATTATTTATCGTACATGCAATCCAGTAGTTACTGAAATATTGATATTCACATTTATTTCTCTATTGTCAAACTCGATCAAATTAAATGGTTCAAAGCTGTGGAAAAATACACCATCCTATTTAAAGAATTCACCCTCACTGAAGATTTATTTGCAAGCTTGCGAGTAATTTCATGTATTACATTCATGTACATCTGGGTATGGATGTGTCTGTGGTGGGTTTGTGCGGTTTTGTACGTTTTTCAAACAATGATCGTTATATATGTATTATGTTTGTAGGCGTTTCTTTTTTTTAATATTCGTTCAATGCTTCAACCGTATAAATTGTGTTCTTTTTTCTTTCCTTTTTAAAGCTTCAACTTTACTCTATATGGGCTACCTTCCCTGCAGGCCTCTAGGCCTTTTTAGGTGTGCCCGCAAACCATTTTTACCTTGAACACAATTTAGGTTCATTTTACTTACGCAATATATTTCCTTTATACTCATATTTATTTATCTATGTATTTCTAACTTATATGTATTTTTATTATATGAATTTGCATTTTTCAATATTTACAATGTATCACACTTATTATATGTGCTATATTTTGTACGCTTTTTATCATGGTTTGCGAAATAAAGATGAAATGAAATGAAATGAAATGAAATACGAAAATATTGAATAAATATAATGCAAAATAAAGGAGGCATAGAGAGAGAGAGAGAGAGAGGTGTAAACCTCTATATCTACTTCGTCATACCAACATTTTAGAAATTAGCTTTTTATCACCGTTGTTCATAAAGTCTTATAAATAGATACCATGCATTGCATTGATATCTATGATACAGCGATGAGGTCAAAAGGTCAATGATCTTACAGGGAGGCCTATTTTCTTAGCAAAGGATATTACATTAACCATTATCCAGGGGCAGATCCAGGATTTTGTAAGGGGGGGGGGGCACACAAATCTTCTGACAAGCCAAAAAGAAAAAAAGGTTATCAAATTTGTTTGGTTCAGTTCTAAAGGGGGGGGGGGGCGGGAGAGAGCACACTTTCAAAAGGAGGGGCACGGGTCGAAAAGTGCCTCCCCCTAAATCCGCCACTGCAATATCTTAGGCCATGCACTGCATATCAACTGGTACATTAGCGGTATCACTTTTGGCGCCGTTTCATTGGCCTGGGGTGCGTTCACATAATATTCACCACCTGCGTGAACCCAGCGGATGTCAGAGTACATTCGAGAATCCAGATGGGTGAGAAAAATGATGGTACAGGATTTCGTGCATTCTAGCCTAAAAGCACGGCTGTAAAGTGTAAATGTAATTTCTTTGCAAATTGAAAATGTTCAAGTCAAGTTTTGCCCCCTCCATACCCAGGATCGAAGTGAGAACTTGTGAAGGAAAAATCCCTGTAAATGGAGTGTCAAATATTATTTTTTGGTACCGTGTCAAATAGAAAAAACCCCAGTTGTACTTCTTCTTTCGATCTTTTTTTTCTCCTTCTGCTTTTATTCTACCATTAATTGTTATTTTATATTGGTTTTTATTTTGTTTGAGGGTGGGCATAGAGGACAGAATGAGCTTCAGATGATAAGAGTTGTAAAAACACCACATATAATCTTTTTCATTCTTAATTATAGAAAAATAATGTATATTTGTTTTGTGCTCCGTTCCAATATAAACCAAGAAAACCGATCCCAGCTCTAATGTTATATAGCCAGGCTTCATGATAATTAACCCGTGGTTCTTATGTCGTGTATTCTTACATCGATCAAGCTATACAGAGCATCCTTGGCATAACAGCCCCTTACGTAGGTATTGTGGTGATGATGAATTCCTCTGGAATAACGATCACCGACCAGCTACGGAATGAAGCTGGATGACAAGTCGTCTTCCCACCAAATTAGCTTCCGAGCTTTCTTTTTTTTTCTCTCTCTCTCTCTTTCTTCTCTGTCTGTCTCTATCTCTGTCTCTCTTTCTCTCCCTCTCTCTCTCTGCATGCTCTGTGTCTGTGTCTGTGTCTCTGCCTATGTCTCCGCCTATGTCTCCGTCTCTTTCTCTCTCTCTCCCTCTCCCTCTCTCTCCGTGTCTCTGTCTATGTCTCTGTCTCTGTCTTTCTCTCTTTCTCTCTCTCTTCCTTTCTTTTTATCTCTGTCTTAATAATCTGCCGTCTTCCTCTCCCGCTGATATGAATGAATCGATCCTAAGCTGACTCGCCGATTTCAAATAGACTGGGTTGTCGCAAAAAAAGAGGAGAAAAAGGGACGTCACATCACAATAGAGAGGTAGAGAGAGAGAGGAGGAGGAGGAGAAAGAGAGAGAAAGAGAGAAAGGAGGAGGAGGAGAGAGAAAGAGAGGGAGAGAGAGAGAAAAGTCAGACAAAAAAAAATCCACGATTCAATCAAAAGATTGGGAGGGGGAGAAATAAATTAAATTAGGTAGAGGGTTAAAATTATATATCATCAGAAAGGGAGTGGGAGGGGTTTTCTAAAATTCAATTTGATCAGGCGAAATCGTCAGGAAATATGGAAATAGTCACAGAAGAAAGTGTCTAAAAATCGGTTAAAGCAGCAAGGGTTCATAAACCTTACATTAGCTCTGTCACGTGTGACTTTTTGCTGGGTGCTAAAATTGATGCATAATTAAATATACTTACTGTATTTAATAGATAACCCCATCTGGACAAGAGTCAAAGGAAATCACTGATCGACACCGTTTCATGAGCGTTTAATGGCTACCTATGAAATATATATTCATGTAGACGGTGCTAAAAACCCGAAGCTGCCATTCATAATTTTATTTTCCTTCACTATAATATCAGCATAGATCTGTGTAGCAGATTGCAGAAACATGCCTGTACTTTGAGTAGGACAGTTTTCATATCAAATGTATAATGATTACGTTCTCCTTATTACATTAGTTTATCAAATTTGTATTTTTCTGCTAAGAAAGAATGCTTTATTAAGAAAAAAAATAAAAAGTTTGTTTTCTATGTAGTTTTTGTTACAGCTAACGTCGCCAGAATTATTGACTTATTAATTTAGACTATACAATCCAATACAATGCGAACATAAGAAAATACAAATAAATGAAATAAAAGAAATGGAAGAACATGATGATGATAATTTTGTAATGAAAACAGAAGAAAAAGGCAAATGAACTGGATTAAAGAGCGTTGGACTAAAAACTCAAAGAATGATATAAAGAGAATTAATGAAACACAGTAAGGGTGATCATTTTTAAAAGTGATAGTACAAATACAAACACAACAAACTTGAACTAGAAATTGCACTTCTTCCTAGAGAAGCAAATCATTTTAAAAGATCCTAGACAAGAAAAGACAATGTTCTTTTTACATAGGAGGTTCATTTCTTTGTGGAGGGGCGAAGGGAGAATGTATTATTCTTATGTGTAAGGATTACCGGCATCTATCAGTTGTGACTCGAGAGAAGAGAAAACACTTCCCATCCCCTCATATTCCTCACCTTAATACACTGTCGCTTCTCATAATGTACTTAACGTAAAGCACTTACGCTGTCATAATACGTTCTACATATAGTGATATCCTTATACCTCAGTCACACCGCCAAACCGACTCCACACCGACTACCAACCAACCGATTCTTCGCCATTCAGAGTAAAGTAATTTTTGTTCGATCTATTGTCGGTCTGGGGTCGGTCTCGCCGGTGTGACTGACGTATTAGAAGCTCACATTGTGGCCATTGTAACGTGTGCAAGTGTGAGTGGGCGAGAAGATGGGTGTGTGAGTGTGTGTGTGTGGGGGGGGGGGGGGGGGGGGTGTTTTAGTGATAAGTGGATATAAATACAAGGTTTCAGAACAACAAGGGTGAACTTTTAGTACTTATGGATATAAAATATTGTAGAGGTGATGTGGTCTAGCGGATACATCTCCGGACTGTGATCAACGAGGTACGGGGTTCGAATCCCTGCAACAGAGCACTAACGTCCTTTTGCAAGACATTAATCTACATTTACCCTACTCGATCCAGGTGTAGAAGTGGACCTGGTAGGATTTGTTCGGCTTGAATGCACTGAGCACTACGAATGCCGGAGCTAAAGCCGGGGTAATAATATCCAAAGTCCTTTGGGAGCAAATAGAGACATCATATTATAATGTGACAAGAACGGAATATTCTTCTTCTCCTTCTTCTTCTTCTTATTATTATTAATATACTGTAGGTTTTAAATGTTGCAACATATTTAAGCAAAGGCGATGTATTGGTTGAAAATAGAGTGTACCACTGATTGACAGACAATTAATATTGATGATTTGGGTAATGATTTTAATGTGTCTTCATTGAGATTTGAATGCCATCGATTGGGATCCATTTCCTTTGCGTTCATAATTATGATAGAACATAACAGTTGTTGTTTTTATCAAATGATTTGAAACAGTTCCATAACTCTTTAATTTGTATAGCGCCATGGGCGTCAAGCTGCGCAACAGCCATATACTTACAAGTCACTTTTCTTACTAATGCTAACATCAATTAGTTTATCCAGTATTAAACCGACTAATCTATATACTTTCAAATCGATTAAAGTTACAATTAGGCCATGGGAAACGGTACAAACGGTACATTACAAAGATGCCCAAATGCATCGTTTCCGCGAGGGGTTTCTTGCAGAGGTATAATGAACACCACGATGTATGTGACTTTTGCTCCTTTTTGTCATTTAATTGATTCCACGCAGCCCAGGGACGTCAGAGTATATAATAAAAACCATTCATGTTGGGCAGAATCATAATGAATGTGTCCACTGCTCTCTACTTGTCCCATAACTTGCCATAAATCAGTGTCGAGCAGATCGACATACGCCCATTAGTCATAATTTTCATCATCCGGACTGAAGTTTAAAAAAAAGAGGAAGAAAAGAATAAAAACAAAACAAAGTCGGTGGTACAGGAGAATTATCTGGGGTAGCGGTAAGGTGAGTGTAAGTGCGTGTTTAGATTTACAATCTAGTATAAATGATGCATGACGGTTGGCATAAAGATTGAATATATTGTGCTAATTATGGTCGTAAGGGAAGGTATATAACTCTCTTTGGGGCATCGTAAGAGGGATTAGTGTGGCTTGACACCGAATATTGTTTTGTTTTTTAAATCCAAATTATTTACTACATTCATTAAGGATGGTTCTTTATCACCCGGAGTTGATAGTAGGAGCTTTTAATTTCGCTCGTTCGTGACAAATTTTCGAAAAACTTTTCGATGAACTTGATCCGAAACCCCAACCAGTCTTACATTTATGATCAACTTCTACCATGGGGTTATAACTTACTCTCTAAAAAAAAAAATCGAGTGATCACTGACGTGACTCCCCTGGCGAGTGAAAATGGACTGAAAATAGAGTGAAAAACACTCTTTTCTTTTTAGAGAGCACTCGATATTCACTCAATATTCACTCCTAAACAAGTGATCACTGACGTGACTCCCTGGGGAGTGAAAATAGAGTGAAAATTCACTCTTTTTTTTTTTAGTAGGTGGTATCAGCTTCTGAATTAACGGAAAGTGCAAGTTTCTTTTTACATTCCAATTATATATACGATCAAAAGAATATAGCAGTATAATGTGTCTAAGAGGAATAATTTATGATTGGATTTTTATAGCGAATACTAAAAATAATCAGCGATTTACATTAAGTTCATGTCTGGATTGTGATAAGAGGTGATATGAAAGAGGTTCTGTGGTATAGAAAAAAAAACAGTATTCCTGTTTCTCTCTGTCATTGCTCATATTTTGGAGGATTTTTGACTGTTCTGCAAAAATTATTCATCTAATATTTATAATAAAAATACGTACATATTAACAGACATATTTTTATACCATTATAGAAGGCAACATCTCAATTAGCTTAATTAAATGAAGGTTATGGAGAGTAAGTAATTATAAAATAATGCATTTTACACATCACATAATACAAGGTGATGTATACAATCAGGGGCCAAGCAAGTCACTATAATTTTATGCAAAAGAACATCGTAATAAGGGGCTCATCATAGGAATTAGAATAAAGAATGTTCATACCAATTTAGTTTTATACTCGAAGAATGATATACCTGGGCTTATTGTTTGGCTAGAATATTTCTACCACCCGAGCAGATGACTGTATTTATTGATTTGGGCTTTTAAAAAAATGCATTGGTGGCATGTTCGAAGATGAAGAAAAGATCACAGTGTTATATAACTAAGCACATTTCAATATGTCTTTCAAGAACAGATTATCATTCTGAAATATATGAAATACAATTATGATACAAGATCAGCTGCTCAAACTTTCACCTTCCTTTACCATGTTTACATCAACTCTTACCATTTTTCATGGCCCATTGGTATAGAATAATCTACTTAAATCCATAAAAAATGTAAATCATTACAATATTTCAAACGTTGACATCACAGAGACAAAGAAAGAAAGAGATAGATACATATCTTATAAAATGATGAATTCAATTCAATTCATTTTATTCAATACTCCTTAAAAATACAAGTAACCAGCGTATATAGAACAATACAATCAAATCAATTGAGGAGATACACTACAATTATTCATAGGTATACAAAATAAATGCAGTAAACATAATATATATATTTGATTTATTTCCAAGGCTAACATAGCTAATGACTTAAATATGTCATGTTACTGGTATCATCTTACATTGGGCCCCCGAAAGGAGTAAAAGAGCCTCTGACTGAAAATGCGAGAGATTTGTTCTAATACTATAGCATCCACAACTCTTGTGTTATATGTTTACATGTGAGAAATTAATTGGATAAGAAAATAATTTGCGTAGCTACAAATTTATATTATACATGTATAATATGTATTTAGCATATATGGTTAATCAATTCTATTTCACAGTTGAAGTCTAGTTAGATATGTATATATAGTATATATAACTTTAAAAATAGAAAAAATCAGTAATTCTATCAGATATGTATGCACATGTCACCGATTATAAAAATCATAAAATTCTGACTTTAATGAAGACGCATTTCACAAAATCGCTTTTGACCATAGTTTGCATTTATTACCGTATGATAAAAGTCATGATGAAGTCGTATATTATTACAGAAAAATAAGGAACTACTGTAATATAAGAGCAATATAATATAGAATGAGAAAGTGTAGCACACATTACTACTGGACGATGGTACAAAATTTGATGGGAAATTAAGCTCTGTCTGGGTTTTAAACATGGTCAAATATACCAGAACAGTTAGAGCGCATGCTCAGATCATTACGTTAGGCAAACTAGTAGTCAGTCCTTATGTCAAAAATTAAAATAGAATTTTTTGCAAACATTGGCTTCTCAATATTCCTGCGAGTCTCGAGGTTGGACGAAAAGTCAATTGTCCCGGTGGATACAATCAAGATTTCCACCTCACGTTCTCTCTGGTACACCTTTCACCGTGGTGACGGGAAATGGTGTTACGTGGTTTGCGTTGAACTTGGCAAGGTAGACAAGTTCTGGTTGAGTGTTTCATAGCCCATGGCAAATAAGTTTAATTGATTCGCTTTATGCTTAAACGCAGAGGCGTATGTGGCGGAGCGTCCACAGCGTGTGCATCATATTTGCTGAAGTATACGCCACCCCTCAATTCCTCCGCTTACGCACACTACATCCACAAGCGCGCAGACCACTTGGCTGGCAGGATCGGGACGAAGCCACGGTAAATTGCTACTAAATTGGTGTCATTTTACCTCTTCTGCATCTGTCAGCTCCTCGTATTTGTAGGAATAACTTTACCAGGAGTAAATCCTTGGATTTAAAGCACGCTTGTGTATTGTGTGATTTGATGAACTCTTGTTTACTTTAATTACATGTTTTGTTTATGGTTTAATTCATCGATAAACTTATGGACTAACATACATGTATTCTCTATAAGACGTGGATACCTGTGACTCACTGTAGTCGCTCTTGAGGAGAAGGTTGTCCATAAAAGAAATCGTTGGTCTCTAGCCCTATTCATTTGATATCCCAAGTACTCTTTAGGAGACATATGATTGGATATATCTCATGGTTTTAGTTTGCCTGAGGTTCCCCGATGTTACGCATTCTGGAAGGTCCTTCTTCTGACAACACCGTCTGCTGCTGAAAGCTGTATCGGTTACCTTTTCATTCAGCTGGTAAGATACAAATATTTCTTTTCTCTTACGATAAAACTAAATTATAAAAAAGAAAGGTGTGGACATTGTGATGATCCTTTGTGTGTCAGTGTTATTTCATATCCAGTTTTATCTTCTTTTTTCCCCCACATTTGATTTTTCCAAGGGCGATACAAACTTTTGAAATTTCAATGTATTCTATACATTATTAAAATTTGTAAGAAGATATACTGGGGAAAGACATTATTCTTGGAAATTTTATTCATATTTTGTAGACGAAATTCGATTACAAAAAGTATCTGGAGAATAGCTGAAATGTGATATTAAAAAATATAAGCCTTGAAGATGAATAAGGACTACGACTTAAACAATTTCTTTCACTACCAGATGCGTACAGTCTGCTCACTTGATTACAGTGCAATGTTCGATGCGCCTCTCTGCTGACGATGAATGCACAATAGCTAATTATTACTCTATATGACCTTGACTGGTAATCATCCTGGTCACGCTGATGTGCACCATCTCCTCTCCCTATATCATTTAATTAGTCTGACATCGCGATGATTATAACCAGTCGTAAATCAGCATTGGTCGTGTCAACCTAAAAGTCAGGTTTTATGATCTTTGATGATGTTGCGGATAATGGATTTCATATGTATAATGCTTTATTTATTGATTTATTGATTTATTTTTTTAAAAATAATTTTCCCCGATCAATATGTCACTACGAAATAGTTTCCAATTTATTTCAAAATTTCAAAACCAAAATAACTCAAAGTTGTACATGGTACAGGAATAAAGAGGTAGAGGGAAAGATAGAAAGACAAATAGAGGGAGAGAGAGAAAAGAGAGAGAGAGAGAGAGAGAGCTGGAGAAAGAGAGAGAGTGCTGGAGAAAGAGAAAGGGAGAGAGAGAGAGAGAGAGAGAGAGAGAAAGAGAGAGGGAGAGAAAGAGAGAGAGAGCTGGAGAGAGAGAGGGAGAGAAAGAGAGAGAGGGAGAGGGAGAAAGAGAGAGAGAGAGAGAGGAGGGGGGGGGGGTTCGAGGTTCGGACTTGGAGCATGGTATGAAAGAAAACAATCATTTTCACTATGTGATACATGCATGTACACTACCTTAAAAATGCCTCCTGCAAACCGTTTCTACTCATCAATCAAAACTAGTTATATTCGATCATTTTATAGAATATCATCCATCTTACTCTTCCTAATATAGACGGCAGGATATTCGGCGACATCTCTTTTCATATAAGAAGAATGAATTATGATATTTTGCATTCATTCGTATATGAATTGTTTTCTTTTGAATATTCCGTATATTATTTGTGTATATATTGCAATCCTATAACAATGAACTGTGACTGGAAAATCCATGTTGCATGTAGTATGCTTGAATACATGCATTTCAAACATTGCACTGTTAATCCTTTGACCATTATATTCTTGTATATATTTTTGCTTATAAAAACGAAACAGATTGAATTGGATTGATTCTAATGAAAGTGTTTTGAAAGTAAATTAAAGTGAGTGAGCATTAATTATATATATATATATATATGTATATATATATATATATAATTAATGCGCATATATTATATATAAATATCACTAGATCTTCGTTTGAGAGACACTTGTTTGTCTCCCTCTCTGTCCATGGTGTCTCCCTAATACACTATCCAGTTGAATATACAAATATATATATATATATATATATATATATATATATATATATATATATATATATATATATATATATATTATTAATAATTAATTGCCTGACTCTTGAAACCCTAATAATTACCCTTTTGTTTCAGAAAGTATCTGTATAATGGCGAAATCCGTTTACATTATTCTCACTGTTCACTTCAGTTCAATTCAACGTAATATTTATTACGTCCATTTGATTTTTTCACATTGTACATAGTTTAAGAAAGATATTTAGCGAGTATAATTCTCAAAATCAGGGACGAATGTGTAAAATCTTGAGAAGCAGAAGCTTATGCCAAGTTCACATAAATGCTGTAGAAAAAACCTAAACTTTTTGGCTTACATCATGTGCTACAGTAAAGGGCATCAACACGGAGAATGATGATAAAACCGGAACGCCCTTAAATTTTGAAGTCTAATGTTTAATTTTAGACAACCAATTGGAACATTGGCCTTCGGAAAAATAAAATTCAGTAAACCTCTGTTGCCCAACAAGGAAAAAAAAACAACTCGAGATAATATTTATACCAATGCAATGAATGTCGGTTCCTGTGGCTATTTAAGTAATATTGCCATTGAAAATTTATATTAGACCGACCTACTTCTCTCAATATTTGATGGGTCGAACTACAATCATTACTTTGCATATTGTTCGTTTGTTGGTCAAATGGTTAAAGAAATCATATTGCCCACACATTTCCCTTGAGTGATTTCACCCTAGCTTTCTTTTAAAGATTCCACATTCCGAAGACAAACAAGGATGGTCGAAATATTGAAATAGTATCTTTAACTATCCTAGCTCTCATTTGAATGTTTTCCGTACAGCTTGAAACCATTCTGATTATTTTCCTCCTAAACAAAACAAAACAATAAAAATATCACTAATCCAAAGCCAAGTGCAATAAACTCGTAATCATCTTTGATTATTCACTTTTCAAAAATACAACAGTAACGGCTGTTATTTACCTTTGCGTTAATCCTAAGGGCTTTTGCATATATTGACGTTAAATAATGTCACCAGAAATCAATTTAAACTATCAAAATATATAAACCACTGGAACTAGACCATTATGATTGTAGGCATGTGTTGAAAGCCAGTCGCGTACAATGTAATTAAAATGAGGTGGTGTTGATGGGTTTTGCCTCGTAAGTTTGATTCTTGTTTAGATAGTAATGAAGGGGTTACAGCGATATCAGGTCATCAAAGTACAGTCAAACCTGCTTTAGCGACCACCTGTATAGAAAGACCACCTGTCTATAAAGACCACAATTTTGGTTTCCCTTGAAAAGCGTTTCTCATTGAAACGTGTATTAAAGGAACCTATACATAAAGACCACCTGCTCATAAAGACCGCTTTTCTTGTCTCCCTTGAGCGGTCTTTATAGACAGGTTTCAAAGTATTGTGGAAAGAACAATGACAAGAAAGAAAGAGAACAAGAAAACGAAAGACTGAGAGATAAGATGGACCTTGTCCGTGCTCTAGTCAACAAGTCATATGGAATATGAAACGAATGTTTCGAGTCCCAGGTGCGGCAGTGATGTCCTTTGGCAAAACATTCATCTACAATTGCCGCTCTCAACCCAGGTAAATGACATGGGGACATGGTAGTGGGAAAACATCCTTACACTTTTGCTGCATTTTCGGATAGTGCTGAAGTTAGGGTAATAATAATACTTATAATACGATCAGTTTGATAGTATTCCTTGGTATGGATATGAGCGCATTGTGAAAGTTGCTATCAATATGATAGTAGCTATCAATATCATAATTATTACTAATACCCGGAAACAATAGTTATTTTAGACACACGATTAATACTAGAAAAGAAACAGAATGATAATTAATCACAAATCATTTCATGGTTTACATACTTAATCTCGTTAACATGACTGCACAATAGAACTGCATGTAATCAGGATGACAATGTTTGTTTTCGGGAAATTACGAAATGTAACTATTTGTACAATTATCACTATTTTCACTACAACCCGGTAAAGATAGCTATTAATCTGTTTATAGACAGACGTTTTTTACAATAAAGTAAACGAATATTACGTCCGAACTTATGTTCAGGTTTATCCCATTAATCATGATGACAGAACTACATAATCAAACCTAAGATGAGAAGGATTGTAGTGAATGCATTTCGGAAATTACGAAATATAGTTATAAATACAATAGTTATCATTATAACTATTACCTGGAAAAGAGTTTATTAATAAAAAAGATGATGATAATTCCGAACTAATTATCAAGGTTTTGACTTTTAATCTTGTTAATCAGAACTGCATAATCGAACCAAATGAAAGGATGGTACAGGCTGCTTTTTACGGAACGTTTGAATGCATAACATGTTCTTTCTCGGATCTAATCATTATTTACCATATGTATTGCTTTTTAATGACCATAAGTCATTGATTCATTACAGATGCATGCTTCAATTTGCGACACGTTCCATTAATAACCAATCAGGGCCCTGTTTCATAAAACTTGTTATCAGTAACAAGCTACGATAGTTGTTATAAGCTACTGAAATCCTTGCATCTGATTGGCTGAGAGCAAATTTGTCATAGAAGTGTGGCAGATGTTACTGATAAAAAGTTTTATGAAACGGGACCCTGGTAACATCCTCTGAATGATGTTGATGTTGTCATTGAAGTTTATTGTACCTGACTGCTAAGAAAGCGATTATAATGTTAATAGCTAAGCAACCTTGGGACCTACGGCTTTGCATAGTATCTGAGAGATTGGCAATCGAGGAATATTGCCTCATCCAGAGGCACTAACGCACTGACTGGGTTTCGAACCCGAGACCTTTTGTTTCTGAGATCAATGCTCGATCCTCTGAGCAATCGGGCCGACTGGTCTAAACGTATAAGTCGTTGACGAGGGCATAGACCTTCATAAATATATAAAGTACATCTTCACAAAAACCAATAAAATCATTAGTCACTAAAGAGAAAAGGATGAACTGGAGAGTAAGTCTTTATCTCTTTGGGGCAACGTGGTAGAGCGCATTATACCGAGGGTTGTGGCGCCGTCGTGAGCCAAACTCCGGATGCGTGTTTCAAATATCTTTGTACATAAAGCCGCTGATCCCCTTAATGCTATGCATAATATACATCTCATGCCCGTGGGGCCAGCTGATTGGAGAGCTTGGAGAGGGGATAGAGAGGTAAACGTGTGCATCCTCTCAAAAGTTTGATTCCCGTATAGGGGTAATAGGATTCGCATGTTTTGGATGGTGGGCGAAATGGCGGGTCGTGCCGCCTGTCCGTCCCCATCGATCAGAAGAACCGGTGACGTTATTACGAAATAAGAAACACAAAGGTGCATCGATAAGCATGTCAAATTTGAGGACTGTGATGGATGATGAATGGGTTGGTCCAGGCCGTTCCGTATGAATAAAATGTACTGTGATGATGGTACGAGGCGGAAGGGAGATATCCGCAGTAAGGAGGGCAGAAAGAAAGGGACTAAAGGCGAAAGAGAAAATAGAAAAAGAGTAAAGAAGAAAGACCGGATGAGTGGGAGAGAAGAAGAAGAAAAGAGAGAATGAAAATGTGAAAAGAAGAAAAGAAATATTACAAAATTAAAATATACGTGTGTTAGAGAGTGAAGGAAATTACAGAAGAAGAATACGTCATGAGGTATTGCTTCTCCAAAAATAGGAGCATTTACGTGGAATCAGAAATAAGATAAAACAAACAAAGTGACAATAATGAATGATGTTCAACCCATTCAAGAAAGCGGCTCTTTAGAAGAAGTATCCATCACTATTAACATAATCGACAAAAAAATATGAAGAATTAGCTAACCATGAGATAGACATCCATCTTGATACAAGCCAAAATGAAGTGTCTTTCAGAGGTACAGCTTCTATAGGTTCTATAAGACTCAACTATGATTCATTCCCTCGTTAAGAATCAAGAACGACCATTTATTGTGTTGCTTAGAAATATCAAATTTTAACTTAACCTCGGACAGGCTTTTACTTAGAGAGTATTTGAGAGAAGAGATCGTGATAAATGGAAGATTTGGGTATATAGCTGATGCCTTTCCAGGCATTTTGTCTGCATCAGGCGGCGAACAAAGGCCCGAAGTACCTCGTCTATGAAGAATGCCTGCTCTGAATAGAAAATCTGAGATTTGTTTTGGACATACAGCCATGTTTGCTCAAGACCCAAGAGTCATTGCGGATGTCCACATCTTACAGCGCGTCGGATTGGCGCCTAAATCCCTCACCTAGTTACATGGATGAAACTCGTCAATCGTCAAAAGCAAATACCCCTTGGCCAAAGACAAACGTTCAATAACCAATTCATTCACGATTTAGCACAGACGTGTAATATGAATATCATAAAGTAAATGGAAAATGGCACTAGCTTTAAAAAAGAAATGTACTAAAGAATCAACCAATATAAAGTTTGGGCTTAACTAAGGATATACCCCACCAATAGGGTTTATGCACATGGACGTTCAAGACATACTAGGATAAGGGTTATGATTATTTTTAGGATTAGTTTTAGGGTTTGGGGTTTGGATTAGGGTTTTTGTTGGGCTAAAAAACTTAAGTCTTTGGATCTAGCTTCATTGATGAATTAGTGTTACTCGATTAACAGACATCTAGTGAACTTTTGTTGTGGGGTATTTGAGAATTGTTCCGGAGTTTGACGCGATTTATTCTTTAAACTTGGCTTTGAGTATACTTTTATAAAGGACACTGTCCGTGAAAACGGACCCCGCCAACTGGCTTCGTTTGTGGATGTCTGTGTGTTCTCGTCTCTTTGAGCAAGGTAGCTCTCCAAGGACGGAACCACTGAACACGTTAAGCAATCACAGCAAGTATCTAATTTCAAGAGTCCATCCGATCTATAGAGTTTCTAGCTTACAATAAGAGGAAGCAGAGGGAAACGTCGCAAACATACAGCGAGAAAAGTCACGCTTTATCCCGCCAAAAATCGAAATTACGGACACCTGAAACCGGGGGGCCTTAAACCCACGTGTTTTCCTAACTTCAAAATCGACAAAACTTAAGCCATGGGTTGGAGTGGAAGGGGATAGTGTGGAATAAAGATACTAAACGAGAGATAGAGAAAGAGAGAAAGAGAGGGGAGAGAAGAGGGGGAGGAGTCTAAAAGAAATCAAAAGCACAACGACTACAACATCTCAAATCCAAAGTGCTACGGTTATTGTGCAAGGAAATCAGCGTAAAATCCCATCGGAAAACCTATACTGGGAACGAGCGAAACATTTTCTCGGGCAGTGTGTGTGCGCGCTTGCATTGTGAGGGTGTGCGAGGGTGGGTATCTTTTTTGTGTATATCTTTTGTGTGAATGATGGAGAAAAGCGCTTTGCCCCCGCCAGGGGTAAAATGGTGGTGTACTTTTTTGACGAGGTCTACAGACGTTGGAGAAGTTGGAGGATCATATTACACTCGATATCCCCGTTTTAAAAACGGGTTGGCGACTTTACATGCCTATAGTATCACTGTTTTCCATCATTTAAAGACCCTTGCGTCGTCTGCGATAATTCAGCAGGAATGACTTTCCCTGAAACACAATTTATATTTGGCGCAATATTGTTTATAATAATTTATATTAGGATTATAAACATACCCTCTTAAAGATTCTTGGAAAATAGCATGCAAACTTATTGGCGTATCCGTCCGGTTACACAGCCCGTTCGGACACCCTGCATGTGGGTATACAGAACAGCACCTTTTATTTTCAAATAGCTTTCCATACATAATCCTTAAAGAAAGTTTGAATTGCATGTGGATGATAA
This sequence comes from Heliocidaris erythrogramma, assembly GCA_025617745.1. Lineage (NCBI taxonomy): Eukaryota > Metazoa > Echinodermata > Echinoidea > Camarodonta > Echinometridae > Heliocidaris > Heliocidaris erythrogramma. The sequence continues at coordinate 12,005,905 of CM046869.1, forward strand.
CATGAATAACTTTATAAAAATGATTCTGGTCTTTGTTTTGTAACACGAGTTTTTTATCGACCGAGGTACTGAATTCGTTTCATATAATATTTTCCAAGGCCCCCTTTTCCTCTCACATATTTAAAAAAAAGATATGTGTGGTTACACTGGAAATATGATCGTCACTCGCTTTCGAGGCCAAATCGATAATTTTCATGCATTTCCATTCCATTGGCTTGCTTCATTCTTAACTCCACTATCCAATTAATGTTAATGCATTATCTTTCAAAAAGGAAATTCTATCATTACATCCGCGTTTGTTTCACTTACGTAGAGACTGATATCCCTTATACAACATTCGTGCCTTTCTTCATTATTTTTCCCCAAGTCCTGTCATAAACAATTTAGGATAAAATCTGGAAAAGCTTGTCTTTTACATTTGGTGGGCAAGCCATTTAGAAATTAACCATTAATTGAAGTGCGGAGTAGATATCTAGTGCTAGTGCTTATGTACTTTTAATCAATTAGTCATTACTATCTCCCCTTATTAGTCTTTGATAAGATATATTACGCAGAACATGAACTTTAATTCCTATAATCATGATAATTATCGTAACACTACTGCTACCGTTCTTTGAAAAAAGGAAATAAATGTCACATGAAATTTGGATGAGGACCTTTTGACAGATTAACCGTTTGCTAAATAAGTTATCCAATTAATTCTACTTCCACCCCTACTACTACTACTACTACTACTACTACTACTACTACTACGACTATACTACGTCTACTTCTCCGACTACTATTACTACTATACTACTATTACTACTACTACTACTACTAATACTACTACTATACTACTACTACTACTACTACTACTACTACTACCACCATTACTACTACTATACCGCTACTACAACTAGCACTACTACTACTACTTTGACTACTACTACTACTACTGCTACTACTATTATTACTACTACTAATATTACTACTACTACTATCAGTACTATAACTAGTATACTACTACTACTACTACTACTACTACTACTTCGACTACTATTACTACTACTACTACTACTATTACTACTACTATACCACCAGTACTACAACTAGTACTACTACTACTTCTACTACTTCGACTACTACTACTACTACCACTGCTGCTGCTGCTGCTGATACTGCTGCTGCTACTACTACTACTACTACTACTACTGCTACTACTACTACTACTACTACTACTAGGCTACTACTACTACTACTACTACTACTACTACTATTACAACAACATTAACACACCTATTCATAGTATAATTCTATAAAAGAACGCCGTCAATCTTTGGAAAATGTTTCCGTTGCATTCAACAACATAGATGATGATTTTGTGTACTTTGTAATAGCGGCAATTAAAGTTGTCCTTTTTGTCAGAGTTATAAGGCAGATGTATTTTGCAGGAAGACGAATATTAACATTGTATCTTTATATCATTATTGTGTTCAAGTATAGTGTCATTCAGTAGCAATCGTCTCTCCTTTTTTATGTCAAATTTATATTTCAGACAGAACAACATTCCTCATTTCATGGGCCATTTCGGCTGTCATCCAGAAGGTACCATAAAATACGCATCCCGTTTTCTCTTCTGGTTATACCATAGAGAACGCAAACCTTGAATAAATGAAAACGATTTTGCCAGTATCTCATTTTCCCGATCCCTGAAACCTCTTAGAGACTCTCTGGTCTTCCATACGTAAGTGCAGTCTCTCTCCCATTTATCCTCAAACTCGGATAGACACAAATATCAAAAGAACCGTGGATGTATCGTAGGGAAGACAAATGGGGGGAAACAAATCGATTCTTGGCTAAAACGCCTGGAGTCAGATAGTTACACAAAGAATATTGTCACGATGTATAAGAGTTCATCCTTCGACATGCCTTGAATTCGGTGCTTGACTTTTTACCCATTCCCATATAGGAACTATTGGCTATTGGAGATGCAACATTTTAGTTCCTTACTTACTTTAGTGGCATTTTTAAACACCCAATTCTTAATTTGTCATTTTCATAGACCCAGTCTGGAAATTTTCGGCGTGTGGGAATACTTATGCGAGTTGATGGACAACGTAACAAAATAGAATTCAATACAATGAAATAAAACATTACTTCAAATCCTATGCACCAACACCAAGGCAGCCGAACGCTTATTGTCATATATGCTGGACCGCTCATCCGATTCTGGAACACTCCACCTATGTGATACGGGCACTTTCATAAACAAACTAACAAAACAACTTTTCGCGTCATAATAAATCCAGTTCATATCGTTTGTTGTGAATTAGAGAGGTGGTAATACCTTTCTGCCTCTAAGCAGACGATAGGGCCTAAAGTATCACTGTAAATCGAATAATTTTTTAATTTTTTAAATATCATTCTATTCTTTCTATTACTATTTGTTATGTTACTTTTTTCTGCTTTAATAGCGCTCTGATCAGTTTTCTGTAAAAGCGCTTAATAAGAAACAATTATTATTATTATTAAGTTATTATTATTATTATTATTTTAATAATTATATACAAACAGACGATTGGTACTACAAAACTTAAAGATAACATTTAACAAATTCATAGTGACGAAGCTTTTCGACCTGCACTCATCGGGTCACAACGCAGGAATGAGAGAATACAAGAAAATACAAAAGTCAAGGAAGGGTGTGTATAGCGACCCGGGTATGATCCGGGCACGCTAGAATAATCGAAGCGCTTGTACAAACTCCTTTTGTCGGCACAATAGCGGATCTCTCGACTGAATAAACAACGCTTCTAAGAAGCGAAGATGTTGAAAGCTGCGTGCTCGGGCAACAATAGTGAACTGAGCCGGGTTATACGCCTTGGAACAAGCCGGACTATTTAGCAAGTGCTGACCAATAGCAGAGTCGCTGTGACTGCGGCATTGAACATTAGCGACGCTAGCAGCGGTTTTGCAGTTACGCTTCGGCTGTGCTCGGCTACCAGCTGATGTCTGTCGTACCACGGAGGGTACGTGCTGTTTAATGCGGTCCGCTAGACGCTGAGATGTACGGCCAACGTAGACGGCTTCACACCGACAATGATACTGATAAACGACATTGCTCATTTGGGGGGAAGGCAGTACATCCTTGCGAACTGCGGGTAGCATTCTATTAGTAGAGAACACGACACGCGTAGCCACGGCAAAGTAACAGCGCGACACTGTATGCTTAATATCGCGCGCATACAATATCAGACACTTTACCTCGTTGCCCGAGCACGCAGCTTTCAACATCTTCGCTTCTTAGAAGCGTTGTTCATTCAGTCGAGAGATCCGCTATTGTGCCGACAAAAGGAGTTTGTACAAGCGCTTCGATTATTCTAGCGTGCCCGGATCATACCCGGGTCGCTATACACACCCTTCCTTGACTTTTGTATTTTCTTGTATTCTCTCATTCCTGCGTTGTGACCCGATGAGTGCAGGTCGAAAAGCTTCGTCACTATGAATTTGTTAAATGTTATCTTTAATAATTATAATTATTATTATTATTATTATTATTATATAATACATGTACAATACAATACCAGCGCTCCTGCAGTAATTATATCACAGCGCTTTAAAAACACATTACATATTACAATTACAATGTAAATAAGTAATTTAAGATATAAATGAATGTAAACATGTTCATAATTATCCCGAAATGAGCATTAATTACCATTTTTTTTAACTTCACAAGTGTCTGCTTCTGAAAATGACTGTGCTTTTGGAAAAAGACTCAAATTAGAAATACAACACAAGGAAATTATGGTTATGAAAGCAAAGGGGCTCAGTCGATACGAGAATGTTTAACCGGTTAGTAAAAAAATCCTTAGTCCTAAACCAGGTCTGGCAGTTGACTGACACCTTCGTTTCATATACGAGCCCGTATTATTCCAAAGACTATGATACAGTAGAAAAACACCCAGCCCCCATGACTAGACTTTAAACGGATAGGTCACATTTACGTCGTTTTCCAATGAAAAGGTTCATAATTCCGAAAATGGAGTAGGGTTTGTAACTCCGAAAATAAAATGCGACATTTCGAAAATGAAATGGGGTTCATATAATTCCGCAGATTTTTAAATCAATTTCGGAATTATGAACCTTCGGAAACATGAAAAAACGAGTGATTCCAAACCACCACCATAACAACAACAGGAGTCCTATGTACTTGTACAGATGTACGGCCTATTAATGGTATTTTGGGTATTTTATTGAGAAACTTCATTGGCATCAATATTTTGTTTTTACAAAACAAAGCATTAGTATAAAGAAAAGTAACATTCATATCGTCGGCCTTATGCCAAAAGGGCCTTATCACTGTATAAAGTCTATGGGATAAGGCTGACGATATGGAAATGAAATGGAGAGAAAGAGAGAAAATATAGCAAATCATAATACTACTACCCAGGTTTAACCTGTGACAAATTATATAACATTATCAAAGTGGTTACCATATTGATGTAAATAATGAAATAGAAAATCATAATGTCACTACTCATGTTCAACATGTGACAAATTATATAACATTACATCAAACTGGATATCATATTGATATAAACAATGCAATAGAGAATCATAATAGGACTAACATGAGACAAATCATATAACATAGTATATCAAATTGGAATTTTATATTGATATAAACAATGAGTGGGTCAAAACAATAATTCAAGGATTCAAAATTCACCACGGGTATTTATGATGGATTTGAAATATTTTACAGAGCAATCAATTGCATTTTCATTGTCCAATTTCATGATTTTTACAAATTTCTCTTCCTTATTAAAACCTTTGAATGCTTCATAATTATATTTCAGTCATTTCTGTAAAAAAATGTATTTCTTTCAGTACTAAATTCAATTCAATTCAGTTCAATTAATGGTAAATCTCGCACACTCCAATGTTCGCAAAGAGTAGAGTGATTATCAGATGTAGCGGTACTTGAGAACATTCCAAATCAGTTTTAGAAGGGATACCTGAGAAGTATATTGATTTAATCCCCCTTCCACTCCGAGGAACAGGTGACTGACAAAAAGTCGAAGACGATAATTTGAAGATATTCAAAGCTAATTGTCAGAAATTTTATTAATTTTTCAATCGTGGTTTTAATAAAAGGAGTACTTCTTGTGAGTATTTTCTTCAAATATCGTTGTCAAATTGTCTACTTTTTAAGGTTTTGATTGCAGCAAGCTGGACGTGGTGTGAATAATTGAGGGACATATTTTACAAATAACGTTGCAAACATCACATTTCTTTTCGGATGATGTTACAGAAATCCTAAGACCCCTGCCAAATGAAAATAAACCGAGACAATCTTCTGCCATCCCAAATTCAGGAACATACGCAATTGAGTGACAAGGAGTGGGGAATGGAGTAGGGGAGAGAGAAAAAAAGTTGAGCGCAGTCGAGGAGGAATACATACCAAAAAAAGTAAATATTATAGAAAGTTTAAGTGAAATAAAGAGATATGGCGATAGAAAAGTATATCTTATGGAAAGATAGCGAGATAGAGGTAGATATATATATATATATAGAGAGAGAGAGAGAGAGAGAGAGAGAAGAGAGAAGGGAAATATAGGCAGATAAATAATAATATACATTTTTGTATACAACAGCTTTGGCAAATCTACAATTGTGAGAAATGAAAATCAGAGAATAATTAAATCAAAATTCTCCATCTCAAATCATTAGCTGAGGCATGCGGCTTGCTATTGTTCCAAACTCACCTGTCCCCCCCCCCCGAAAAAGGAATTAATTAAGAAGGTTGAAGATTTGTCAGTCGGTCAGTTGAATCTGGTGTCGCCGAAATTACTGTCCCTTCTCCGTGGTCTAGTGGTTAAGACATTGACGTTCTAAGCCAGTGACCCAGGTTCGATTCCCGGCGGAGACATTTTGTCAGCCTGTGCAAAAATTTAAAAAAGGGGGGACAGCTCTGGGGAATTTTGACTTAAGCTACGCAACCATTATTCTCTCATGTTCA